>FR989967.1:9775747-10975747 GCA_905404175.1 Anthocharis cardamines | reverse complement strand
AATGTCGTTCGTAGCTTTTGTAAACTATTGACAATCGTTGAAGATTAGCCCGCGTTAAGCAAATTTCAGACATTTATTTTACATAGAGATATTAATTGGCGTAGCTATGCCAATGTGACCTATGCGGTAACATGGATGTCCCTGATTCAAGGGAGTCCCAAAGAGCTACAAAACATCATTGTACTTAAACATTTTGTCGAGGAGGCATAAACTAAATAACTTATTGAATGTTTCTAAGTAGATATGTCCATTAGACCAATAATACTAAGCTTAAGTTACGTAAAAATAATGTCAATATTGTTATATAATAAATAGTGAGTTAAGTGGCAGTTTTTAATGAGAATTAGAATTCTTGCCAGCGGCTTTAGCTTTGTGTCAGATCAAATGTAAGTTACAACTGCTACGCTAATAGTAGAGTGACCCTATACTTTGTTGGTAAGAAAGATATTTACAGTTTTAAGACAGTAATTAAATATAAATATTACGGTGAAAAACATTAATAAACAAATCTTTGACAGTAAATAATGAACAATGAAATAAAAAGCAAAATATATAACAAAAAGTTTATAAAAGTGGCGGCCTCATTACTATTAGTAATCACTTCCAGGCAACCAAATGAAGAAACTTCTAGGATGAAGAAAATGGGAGTTATGGAAGGGAAAAGTAATCATATATTCAAAGTAGGTAGATGAGAGATTTAAGTTAAAACAAGAAAATTGTATGACTATTTACTATTTATCATATAAAGAGAATATTATAAAATTTAATTTGTATATTTTATTTTTTACCTCCTGAGATATAGAATTCAATATGCACGTTTTGCGTTTATCTTATAGCTATTATTTCAGGGACTTCATATTTATTATATGTTAGATGAATTCTACTAAGATTTTCTAATAATAACAACACAGAACCTTAAAATAACAAAAAATATAGTCACACTTTTTACACCAAAAGCATTCTTCAGCTATTCGTAAATTTTATGAGATTTCTGCTGCATGTCGTAGAGACATGATCGAAAATATCGACAAAGATTAAGCGGAAATCGAATGTGTTAATACATACTATTATCTACCTTATGTAAATATATTTAGAGTTTAAAATGCTGAGTGTTATTAACAAAGAATTGTGTCAAAGGATCATAGCTGTTACGTTTTGGTGCCCACAATGGCGTTGACGAACTTAATGACAATGGTTTTATTTTCGGTTTAATTAGTCGCTGTTTTAAGATTCTTTTGTTTATATTGAGGAAGTGGGTTCAATGAACGAAAACGGAATCGATTTTCATATAAACATTACTTACTTCGAACATTTTCTCGTGATTGAAGACATGAAGTATAATATTTTATTCTATTGACTAAAAATATTTTGAAAAGAATTCGATTTCAAATACAAAAACTAAGTAAATAAGCCCCATTATTATAATTTATGAAAATTTCGAAACTATCGGGATTTTAATCAAATTATAATGAATAAGAAAATTAAATTATATCTTGTATCTATAATTATATGCACCCTAATTTCGATTTCGGCAAATTGTTATGCTTACAAAGCCCCGTTTAGTCATCAATAAAAATATTATCTGTGCATATTTTAATTCCTAAGCCAAGACGGTAGGTTAGCCATTGATAGTTGGCGCCAGTGGTATTTATTTATGTAGATATTATAAAAGATTAAATATCTCGCCTCCTTTAAAGTAGATCGTGGGCGGTAAATGCCTTTTTGCCATTTTAGGTTATGTAGCTTTAGTCAAAAATTTAAGGGGCACTATTATTAGATCTATATCTTCTAATATTTATTAATATAACAAATGCGGTAGTTGTATGTTTGTTCATTTTCAGGAGAATTGGGGTGATAAAATGTGGTAGGGACCCAAAAGCTTTAATTATGCTTTTTTAAAAGCCGTAGGTAAATCATATCACCAATGTGAAACTTAATATGTCTATATGTATACGTATTTTCACTTAAACGCTGATTTTTTAAAATGAATGATGTTATAAAAAAGTGATCCAAGAAAAAATAATTAATCTATACTTCTATACTTAATATTATAAAGAGGAAAGATTTGTATTTTTATATGTTATGAATAAACTCAAAAACCTCCCGGACCGATTTTGAAGATTCTGTTACTAATAGAAAGCTACATTATCAGCGAGTAACAACATAGGCTATGTTTTGGGAATCTACATTGCACCCGTTTGTAGCCGGGGCGCGTTGCTAGTTATTAATAACTATTCTAACAAAACTGCGGACAAAGTTTTCATTAATGTTAACTAACCCCCATTAATTTCTTTAGAAGACTCTATAGAAGGTCCCACGTCTCTTTTTATTAATGTAGATTAAGCAGTAAGTACGAATTAAGAGTTACGTTTTTAAGCTTTAGAGCTTACAATACAAGTATTATAACAGCTTATTAGGTATACAAAAATAATTTCCGCAGAATATTGCTTAGCCAAATGTTGCTGGTATAGCGTACTTTTAACTATAATATTACTATAAAACACATAAAATAATATTTATTTATAATTCTAAGCGTGCAGAACCATGGGATAGTGCTAGTCAACAACTCAAATAATGCACATTTTCAAATGGGATCGAGTTCCAGTCAGTAAATTATAATATATTTATTGATAAATCGCGTGCTGATGTTAGGTGTGACTTGTCCGATATATATGGCAGTCTAAGTTATGTCTAGGTAGCAATAAAAATAACAATATTAATGTAAATTCTATTGTAGAAATCGATTTTAATCGTGACCGAAATTTTGAATGTACTTACATATTAATAGCACATTCTTCTTATGTGCTTCTTCTTTTATAATCATTGAATATCTCCAAAAAAATTAAATAGGTACAATCACAGAACAGATTTCCCTGTTCTGTGGGTACAATGTACATTGTACATGTCATAATATATATCGTAGCCTTTCGACGGGCACCTTGAAGCATTCGGTAGGTCACCTGCCATGCGCATCGTTGGGTCGTGGGTTTGAATCCCACCGAGAGGAAAGGTTATAATTTTCTGTAAGCATGTCTTCCCCACGTTTGGTAACTTCAGGCATTGAATGAGTGGGAGAGATATCGAAATTCCGACCGGATACCGTTCATAGATGGAAAAAGTGAGGTGAGGTGCATATTGCGCGTTTCGGTTTCAGTCAATGAATTTCCAAATGCTCGCAGTAAAAAGCGACAGCGCATCATTGACTGATGTTCTGAGGCTCAGGTATCACCTACCATCAAGTGAATCTCATGCTCGTCTGTCGATATCTAAAATAAAAAAAAATAAAAATTCTAATCTCGTTGAGGCTCTTCTGTAGAAAATAAAAAAAATTTGATTCTTTATCTGCAACCTATCCATAAAAAGTCAATCTAACTGAATAATATATGAGCAACATCAATATTATGACATCAAACTAACTACAGTTATAAAAAATAAGTAGAATTAATAAACTATAGATGAACAGTACCGGTGCGTTTAAACTTTTATTTGACATTTAAATAAAACAGTAATGGAGTGAGCGAACAGGTGCACTGTCAAATTCCTGCATAATAAGTATTTTATCTGATACGTATATTTGCATTTAAGGCCGAATAACAGCCTTAGCGATACCGCCGCGTTTTCGTTTGCTTCTCTTAGGGCCTCTTCACTAGATTCGCTTTCTATAATATGACGTTTATTGCTGGGAATTACTACTGAATAGAATAGATGTTTCTTCAACAGAAGGAAACTTAACTGATTAAAATATTTTAAGTACATAAACACGTCTGATGAAATGGCCACTGTACTCAGCATGGTGTGGTGAAGTTACTGGGTTAAATTCAAATTCAAAATCATTTATTCATTTAGGTAACACAATGTACACTTCTAATTTTGCATTTACTGCCATTTCTCAAATCGAGGGCGTAGAACAGATGAGAAGAACTGGCAATAAACTCTCCGCCGCTCTTTTTAAACGCCAAATTTTTTGTTTTACAAAATATTTGTAAAGAGCTGAAACCATTACACCATGTTCCACATGACATCGTGAAGTAATTAACTAAAATAAAAAAATGAAAAAACAAAGACTTGTCTTCTATCAGTAGTAGGCATGGTGAAATAGGAGCACGCACTAACATTATCGTAGGAACAACACGCAGTCGAAATAACTAATATCTCCGCATACACGAATTCAGGTCCTTTTCTGTTTGCAATTCTTATTTTTATTTGGAAAACGGTGGAGAATTGGAACTTTTAGATTTTTGGATCTCTTTGAGGCCAGGGTGAACAGACATCGGCCCTTATTGCACAATCTCTTTAGGAATGCACTTGGTTTAAAAACGATAATTACTGCGGAAAATTGGATTAGCCTTTAAATTAAAATTTTCAAAATATATTATATCATATTTAGGTTTTTTTAAAGTTTCGAGAGATAGGCACGAAAGGAGTTGCCGGGAAATGCTGCTTAATTTTTAAATTCGTTTTATATTAGATTACTGCCATTTCTTTCCCAAAGTGTCATCTGATACGGTTAAAAAGAAAGCTACAAAATACCTACAACATTCAACTTCACTTTTGCTCCCCAAAACATAATTACAAAAAAATAAACAAAAATTGTTTGATCGTTTAACAAACAACATTTACGATCGTTACACACTCATAAATTCCAAAAAATTACCGATCCCAATTGAGATATCACAATTTTAGGCAATAAAACGTTTATCAACGTCGACTTTACTACTGTCGGAATTAGGGCTATTTTCTTGTAGCGATTATATAAATTGTTCATCAAGTCCTTTATTATTCGCCGATGCTACAATCAATACTTGACAAATTAAATGCATCTTTATCCTTAGTTATTACGATTTATTTTTGTATATTGATAATACGTTTGGATTTGGTGGAGGTACTGTCCTAAGCGAGTTTGAAACGCACGAATTTTATAGTAGCTTTTCGAGCAATTTTAGAATAAAAATAAACACATATTGGTGCTGGTGAAATCGATTCCAAGTGTCTTTTATCGTAATAAAGTCTGTAATTTAGCCGTTAATGTAATTATTATTATCATATTATTATAAATTTTATTATTTTTCTACACTATATATAATAATAATAATTCTTTATTTCAGGTAAAACACCCAAAGTGAAATAATTACAGATAAAATGAAATAAAACAAAACAAGAGCTTACATAATTAAAAAACTATAATCATATTATATGCTTACATGGTTTAGGTTAATTTAATTGAAACGAAGATATACATATATATTTTATATAAATTAACGATATTATTTTTGTTGAAACTAACGTTACTACTCCACCATGTCTAAATATACTATGGATATTCAATTTGGAAATAGAAAATGAAGATCTTCATATCACTCTGGGTGCGGAAACTTGCTAATTAGGACTCGTCCTCAGGATGTACGAGGCGGTTTCGCGCGTGATCACTAAGAATCCTTTGTGGAGGTCCAAATAGTCAGTTTTGCTGCCCTCAGGGCTCGAGGGTTGAACGAACCAAGTTTTTTGCATTAGCGTTGCAACGTATTTAACGGCTTGGGTTAAATAAGGCTCAATTCACACTTGCTTTTCCTGTACGAAGTTTAATATATCTTGTTATTAATCTTAGAATTTAGGATGTAGGATCTAGTGGCTCTTGAATATCGATTAATAATACTGAACAAGAACTACCAATTTTTATGAATAAAATTTTGTTTGTTTGACATACATACATATACATCACGCCTCTTTCCCATTGGGTATTTGTTTGTTTGACATGTCTAGAAAATTTAACATATTCTTATGTATTGCTCTACGTTCAAAATTTTCCGAAAATATCAAGAAGGCTCTTAGTTTAAAAGTTAATTGTTCAGTTTTGAAATGTTTGTTACACAATTCTAAAGTTGTTTTTTTTTTTAAAGTTACTACCGAGTTGCTTGCTGGTTCTTCTCGGTAGAATAAGAATATTTATTTGAAACACACACAAACATAAAGAAAAAACTATAAATGTTATCCAAAATAGCTATAACATAGTGTACTTATTTGTGTATATACTTATATGTATTAAGTATCTATATATATAAAAAACACATAGCAGTAATTAATAAGGATTAGGTATTACTATTATTATTATAGAAGCAACATTCCGAACCAAACAGAACGGAATACAAATTGATTACTCAAAAATATATTTGAACACCTTTTCAAATTTTTTTAATACAACTAAATTGAAGCAATAAATGGCTTGTTTTGTTTCAATACTTTTCTTGGTGTAAACAGCAGATAATATCCGCGTGTATCCGTTGCTTACAATTCTTGGACTTCAATTATTGTGTAGAAATTATTTCATTAAATTATTGCTCTTGTGTATACAAGAAAATGGCATCGTGTAAATGGGCTGAATCAAATATTTTATTTCGCAATGTTTAACACTAGTCAGTCATAAAAATCTAATTAAATAGGAATGTGTGTCGGTTCGTTGACTTTCCTATACATACTATCAATTTGTACAAATGTACAGTCACTTTATCGAACTCGTAAAATAGTCGTAAAACAACACTAGTCGACACCATTTTTATTCAGTGATTTAGTAACTGAAAAGTCTGTTGCGTAAATGATTTTAATTAGATTTGTTGTGTAAATTATACTTTTCGGCTTCAAATAGTTCAATATTTTTTTATGTCAGATATCGACAGACGAGCATGAGGTTCTCTTGATGGTAGGTGATACCTCAGCCACAGAACATCAGTCAATGATGCGCTATACCTAATTTTTACTTCGAACAATCGGAGCATTCGGAGCAAAAACGTATACATTTTTTTATAATGAAATCCCTGAAGACCTATGTCTATTAAAATTTATTATTGCTTTAATTATTTGCAGAGGAATCTTATTATCTTGAAAACATAGGACGTTGTTCATAGAAAATATTGGTAACCCAAAGATTGTCGTCTAAAAGATAGATACTTCATTGTTAGACAAGTTGCGATACCACTTGCCATTGACCTACTTTTAAACTACGTAGGTATATACAGTAGAATCTCACTAATCCGGCACTTCAGTAGACCGACACGTCCAATAATCCGGCACCCTCCGCCTGCGTCTGCCCCATATAAATTGCACAATAACAGACCTTAATTAAGAATTATTTTAAATAGTATTTAGTGAAGTGTGAGTAACTGTAGCATGGACAGTTATAAAAACAACGTGTGGATCAAGAAACCAAATACCTACGTTGTATTTCGTTTATGCAATGCTTTATTTTATTTAATATGAATGTTTCTATTGATACAATCCAGTTATCCGAACATTCCAATAATCCGACTCTGGTTTTAATAGTGCCAGATTAGTGAGAATCTACTGTAATAATAAATTGATTTATTTCAGTCTTTATTAATTACCTTAGGCTATATAGTACAAACAAAAATAACTAATCTTAACTAAGACATTAAAGTATTATTATTGAGAATCCACAGTAATAATCAATACCACACCGATTACAGCTATGAAATTCGATACAAACAATATCCGTCGTTTGGTTAAACAATTTTCATGAAGTTGTTCGACTGAGTTCCGTTATAGCTGCGTTCAAAATTATAACAATAAATTATCGACTTATTATTATTATTGCAATTTAGTCCGTATATGTTTTATCACAATTACTATAATTGCCACTGAGCCACGGAGGCGGTCAGAAGTCTTATTGGCCAGAATCAAAAAAAGTGCCTTAAATTTTTTATACAGGGCAATGTGGCTCACCTGATAGAAAGCTAACACCACCGCCTATGAACATCCGTAACACCAGATGATCTGCAGTTGCGTTGTCGCCCTTTGAGGTAGGACTAGGCTCTCCTCTTGAAGGTGACAGAGTCGACGTCAACTACTACGTATTTAGGTGCTAGTGTCTAATACGTTAACAGAATAGTGGTCATGGTCATGACACAAGGTAATGGTCAGACAGCTTAAATTTTAACGATATGTCTATACGGGAAACGTTCGAGGCACTATAAAATCGCAGTAACATCTGTTAACCGTCCACAGTCGATCAGACGGACAATATCGTAGATCGTAAATCAATGCCATGCTGTTCCTAGATAACATTCATTTGTTTTACATATATACTAGCGATCCGCCCGGGCTGCGCACGGGTGCAATGTAGATCTACTATATACAAAAACTATATGCTATGTTGCTCGCTGATAATGTAGCTTTCTATTGCTGAAATAATTTTTAAAATCGATCGAGTATTTTTTGAGTAACATACAAACAAATATTTCCTCTTTATAATATTAGTATAGATTAATTAGTTTAGGTAGGCTGCAAACATTAGTATAGTAACAATTTATGTGGTTTGGCAAGGAAAGAGGGCTTTATTATTTTAAAGTGTATTCGTATGTCTTTTGTATGTTATTTCGAATGATATCTCATCCAGTTGATAGAATGGCGATAAGAATACTTTCTCGTGAATGGTTCGTGCTTTTTTTTTCGTGGGGAAATCATGAATGATACCCGCTACTACGGGGGGAGCGACGGGTTATATCGGACTTCCGCAACCTAATAATTCGCGTTTTAATCTAGTATAAAGTATTTTTTTTAATGTGTGATACTCGCGTTAATAAAAGACACTATTATCGAAAAAGTAACTATACCTCACTAATAGCATTCATTGCTTTCCCTTTGATACAATATCTGAGTAGTTCAGAAGTTACTATTTAGGCAAAACAGTACATACAATCATAACGGGAAATAAAGGTTTACAATCTAATCACAATGCCCTTTAAGTACCTAAGAGGCGAGCCCCTCTAATCAATTTAAACTGATCTGTCCTATTATCCGATCAGAGTTGCATGCAAATATGTGCATCATCAATCACGCCATTCAATGCTAATTTCGTGAGTTCAAACAAGATGTACCGTGTAATAAGGAGTGACACAGCTAATACTATCATTACTCACTCTTTTACAGTAATCTAGTGGTCTTTAAGACTAACAAGGGTCACCTTAGCCAGATCTCAAGCTTTTCAAATTCAAAATCATTTATTCATTTAGGTAACACAATGTACACTTATGAACGTCAATAAATATACATATTAAGTTTTACATTTACTGCCAGTTCTCAAATCAAGGGCGTAGAACGGACGAGAAGAAGAAGAATTTGTCCTCTATCCTCTGTCCTCATGGGAACAACACGCAAATACATAGTCGAAATAACTAACATCAGTCATCAGTAAGCATACATGAATTCAAGTATTTTAGTCTTTCATTTGTCAAAATCGGTTTTGCACTGAAAAAATAACGGACAAAGTTAAAGCAATTTTAAAATTAATTATAGATTGATAGTAGCTATTTATTCCTTTCAAGAAGATCTTACCTAAAAAAATCATTATTTAATAATATTATCACTATCGCTGTTAAACACCGAACCATAAAACGGACTCTCCTCGCATTTAACATAATTGCGTTAAGCTAATTAAAGAATCGATAATTTTAACTCAAAATTAATTACTTAATGCACTGAGCAATAAAACTTAACACTTGATAACTTTTGATAAATAAGCACTAAAATAGAAATAAAAAGGATTTTACGAGTAACCAATGAGCCGCGGTGTAAACATGACGACGGATTAAGTAATAAAATCTATGTTTTATTGTTATACTACTTTTTAGTGGATTTCAGGGTTCCGATGTTAGATGAAGAATCCTCATTGCTTCGTTATATCTCTGTAATTTGTCTCTTGTTGTGTGTTATTTGGATACATTAATGCAATAGAACTCCTTGTATTCAGTGGACCGTAGGTCGATAAAAATGGTAGGTATAAAGAATAAAAATAGGTCAGCTGCGTATAATTTATGTCTTACTACTTACTTCATACTCGTATCATTATTAAAGTTTGTGCATCAATATTTCTTTGAGGTCAAGTTTTATCTCCAGATCTAATATGAAAATTAACAATTTTTAACTTTAAATGCTATTAAACCACAAATCTTTACAATACTTTAAATCATGGTCACATGTAATGAAAATATCAAATGTACAGATAGCTAAAAATATCAAATATATCATAATTTTACTTATACGAATACCTACGTACTATTTTATAATAGCACGAAATATATTAAAATTTGCAGTCATCTGATGTACAGAACCCAACTCTAGCTCACCACGATGCATCTTGTTTGGTGGATTTTAGTTTGTTTTGTGAATGACATCGCAACGTAACTTCCGAGTGTTTTGACCAGCTTTTATGGTAAGTTTAAGCCTCTTTGTGTTAACACGAGGTCGGAGCTTTTAGTATTAACACGATGTATCGTAAAACGTGGCATTTTATTGTGCCACTCGAACGGTATCTAGAAATAGTACTTTAGAGATTATTATTGTGACTTTTATATTGGTGAAAATATAAATATGCTGCACTGGTGATAAATAACTTGTTTAATAGTTTTGAAATATTGATTGCCGTTGTTCAGCTAAGGTATAAGTGTTGCATACTGGACATTCTACATTCAAATTTCAAGAAAGTAATATCTTGTTGGGCGCAAAAAGTTTTCCACTGAAGCATGAGGCGGCAGTATTTCTGTGTCCGTTTCAGTCATAATTTTCTCTCTGGAATTCGAAACCGGGGCTTCCTTTGCTTACAAACTTAACTTTGAACCAAAGAGACATGCTTTTAAGCTTGATGTCATTAAAAACATTGAAAGGAGTTTTCACTTTAATCGACATAGGTCCCCCTGAAGAATCAACAAATGTATATATGTATTGCAACATTTAAAAAAATATCCTCGTTCTTGCAATGGTTAAAGAAGGGTTTAACTTTTTTATATATTTCTATAAACAGTAATTCTTTAGGTATTAAAATCCATAAAAATCATGGCACGCTCAGAAGTAAAAAATAGTGTATCATTGATTGATGCTTACTGACTGGCTATTGCTGCTTGCTAACTTGCTTGCTTTGGGTGCTACCACCATCAAGTGAGCTTAAAGCTGGCTTGTTGATATCAGACATAAAAATATTTATTATTCTTTGCTACTGTTTTAGTCAATATGACCCTTTAACATTCGAAAAAGAGAAAAGAAAAAAAGAATTAACAGTAGAAATTACAGTGAAAAAGGCAAAGGACTCGGCATATTGTGGATAGCAATGTATAATATTGATGAGGTAACTAGTATTTAGCATACTATCTTTTAGTAAGTGTATAATCGAATTCCTTACATCACCAAGTACACTTAAACGGCAGTCATAATGTTCTGTAATCTGAATCAACTTAATTATTGCTAGTTTACAGTATCTTTATTGCGTTTTAAAGTAAACAAAAGGATATTAAACAAAAGGACCAGCACTTAAGGCCTTATTGATAACTGTAATAAACTTAATAGCCACTACTTTTACTGATACGGCTAAGCGATCGATATAAACTTGAGAAAGGTATTACGAATGACTCCAGATAATTACATGTACTAAAACATACCCATTTTCAAAATTGCGTATTGTGTTTTATTTTCGAATCATTCATTTTATAAATTACTAGCAACGCGCCCCGGCTTCACACGGATGCAATGTAGATGTACTATACACAAAACATAGCCTATGTTACTCGCTGATAATGTAGCTTTCTATTGGTGAAAGAATTTTAATCGTAAAACAAACAAACAAATCTTTCCTCTTTATAATATTAGTAGGTATAGCTATATTTTGGTGGAGACGTTTGATACGGTACTGCGTGTAATGATACGTGATCGTTCAAATAGTATCAAATATATTTTTTGTTAAATGGTTTTTTAATATGTATGTGTGGGATAATTCTAAAACGACCTGAAAAAACAGAAACAGCAAAAAAATGAGTCCCCGAATCCCATAGTGGAGAATGGAACAAATACATTTCTGTGTCTGTTTCACTGATCACAGTGCTAGTACGCCAACAACCTTCTATGCGCTACCCGAAACGATTGGTTTTTTAAAAATTGTTTTTCCGGGATTCGAACCCGAGACTACCAGTCTACATGCTTACCACCGGTCCACGATTGCGGGTATAAATAGTAATTACTCTTAAAAAGAAAACAAAAATATTCACTAGCCTTCTCTCAGAGGTTAAAAAAAAGTTATCTCACGGTGGAATCTTTTTGTTGTAAATTATTTGTGTAATATTAAAAAAAAATATTTTAAATAATGAATCGAAAAAAAAATATTATGTAATCGTCAAATTGTATGATTTCGTATCGCTAAAGGATTCTGTTTCACAAATAAAACATCAATTTCTTTAAAATATAACAGAGAGTATTAATATTTTAAATAAAGTGAGCTTGATTGCTTTTACGAGTATGTCTCTTAATCGCTACATCCAGGTACGTGAGTCACAAAGTTCGCCGCAGAGCGTGGCGTGCTGCAAGGAGTCGTTATAGCCCACGCAGTATTACTCCTATACAAATGTTTCGAGTGCGCGGGCGGATTGCCACCCGTGTGGTCCCAGGATATTAAATTATTGATTAACTTATCAAAGTTAGCACCTCATAAACCTTAATAACATTTAATTTTGATATTAATTATCCTTCACTAGTCTTGATTTCGGATCTAAATAATTCATTGACTGATGTTCTGTGGCTGAAGTATACTACCATCAAGTGAACCTCATGCTCGTCTGGCGATATCAAACATAAAAAAAGTTGTTCATGAGTAACATATAGAGAAGTCTTTAGGAGTTTCAATATAAAATATATAGACTCTATATTATAGAGCATGGTGGACTTCTTAAGATCTACTCAGCCGTTTTGTCATCTTCTGCCGTTTTTCAATACAAAAAGCATATATGTATTTCGTTCAGGATCAAGATAATATTTTAAAAATCGATTCAGTACTTCGAGAGATTACCCTCGATAGCCAAACAAACCTACATCTTTATTGTATTATTAGATTAAATTACGGCTATACAAAGTCTATTATGTTTTGACAAGCGCTCAAGATACACCAAGAATTATTCCATAGAAAGCAGTGACGGGTAAACGCTTTGTAAATTAAGTCCTGGAGTGGCACAACGCTTTCTTTATCTTTGAACCTGGTTGGTAATACTCAACTAGATCTCACCGTAAATCTGATAGTGTGCCACTTTAGCCATATATTATTTGGTATTGGCTATTTCGTATTCATGTCACTGTCAATGTTTTACTACTGAGCACAGACGTTTACGTATTTATGAATGATTTATCTTAGTGACTTTAATGTTTTCGATTCAATCGAGTTACACAGGTTATTAACGAAAGTATCGGTGTTTTCATTTAGAATTATGTTATTTTCTCGACATAACAGTTTTCTTCGTAATGGATCAAACTATATTCTGTGCCCCTTTTCGTAGTAACAGACACGTATTTAGTTGGCATATGGCGAGGACCGTGTAATTATAATATAATAACAAGCAAAGGACATCCTATAGAAATGAACCCTAAGTGGGATCTCTAGACGAAGAAGCGCAGCTCTAGCACTAGAAATACTTCGGATACTTTCATTTCTAACCAAGCCCTGCATATGTTGTGATGCAATTCGTGATGACGAGAAGGCGCCTCCTCTTAAGTAAAATATTTGCGCTTCTATAAATATCGGTACCTACAGTTGCAAATACAGAACATTGAGTACACGTATAATGTTACGAAAATACATACTTATTAATAAGAGTAGCAGAGACTGTTCTTCTACTACTTGTAGATCTCTTAAAAGTCTTATATAATATTAATGGGATTTCCTATTTGTATTACATAAAAAATATCCTCTAATATTGTCTTTTATTAACGCGAGTATCACACATTTAAATAAAATACTGTATACCGGATTAATTCAGTCTCCCGCGACCACGGTTGCTGAAAAGCATCCGAAACGTCGGGATAAATAATTTAAACAATATAAATAATAAATCGCGTTTTAATCCAGTATAAAGTATTTTATTTAAATATCCTCTAGTCACTGTAACCTAATAGAAGCTTTAAAAATACTAAACTCAACCGGTTTTGAAGGCATTGTGGTATTATACCGACATAAACGAGTCCTTTGACCTAAGTATTGTGTAAGTTGTTACCTAGGTAGCAAATGTGCTAAGATTTGTAGTAATAGGAGCTTTCAAATTGATGGGAAATTGTAATTTAGTAGAGGTATCATCGGCGGTTATACCGCGAGTTTGATTCTATTCTGGCAGGTCTATATCTTGATATAAAAAAACCATTTAACAAAAAATATATTTGATACTATTTGAACGATCACGTATCATTACACGCAGTACCGTATCAAACGTCTCCACCAAAATATAGCTACTTAGTAAAAATATTTAAAGCTACGCTCTAGTTATGTTTCTGATCTTGACGTAATATATAGTTGTTCATCCTTGTATATATGAATTCATTCCATGCTAATATTTCATATTTTTACGACGACAAATAAACGTTTCATATCTTTATATTGATCATGTTATTGGCATTTTTGATTGGACTCGTGACCTCCGTACTGATCTAGATATGTTATTTGCGTCACTATAGAATTAATACACGTGGTTTTTTTCATATTTAATAATAGAATAACTTGTTTTATAATACAGGATAAATTAGAAAATAAAACAGTCGAATCAATCGTCAATCGGAAATTTAATGAAGAGATTTCATGAATGTTATCGTTTTGAACTACAGCATTTACTGTTGACAACGTTTATTTTTTTTAAAACCATTTCAGATTTAATATTGTTGAAAAAAAGGCGTAAAAGTACTTTATCGAATATTATGCAAGAATGAAGTACACTTCAACACATTTAGTTGGTGCGATAGTTTGCGTAAAGTAGTACGTATAGTAGCGTATCATTTGGTTGTATACAGTTACATTTACATGGCTTCTTACATTAATAGTTCTAAATATACTTCGGCGGCTTATTGTGGAAATGTGTGGGGGAATCTATCACAATTGTACTCAAATTGCGTTTAGTTGTCAAGTTCACTTCGCCCACGTACTACATACAAATGATTTCAGACTTTCATCTGATTGCAAGTTAGTTATACTGATTACTAAGGTAGACTTAAAGTCTATCGAAACTATGCTTTGTTAGAGATGATTTAATATGAAATAGTATCCTTTATAATGGAATAGATACTGTCGCATTAGAATAGATACCAATGAGTTGAGTGGGTATTTTTCAACAGTACTTTATATTCATGTATGGTGTATGTGTAATTATTTTTTATATTTAATTAATTAATATTTTTTTAAAAACAGTTTTCCATATTAGCTTCTTTTCTCTACTTTTTTTGGTCGGTTTTCTTCAAATTATTATATTACTATGTATGTACATCCTATCATATAACTGTATACAGGACAGCCGTCAGTTGAATAAAGAAATCTAGCCGTAATTACTTATTCAATTTCAGACTACATAGATTTAAAAAAATGAGTTTGTATGAATCAGTCCATTTTAAATTCCAATCAGAATATTAACCTTTCAAGGTAACGAACATCAACTTCACTGACATAAAATTGTCGGATAAAATACGAGATTGTCGTCAGATAAATAATATTGTCCAAATGTAACTGTTAACACAGTAACAGCCCACAGTCAGTTATCGCTTACAAAATAGCATAAAATATGCGAATAAATTTAAAATTAATGCCGCAATTTGTAACCCTAAGTTGACAAAGTACTTTAAGGCAGATGCATTCGTGAACTTTGGAATTATGTAACATTATCGCTGTATAGTGCATGGCGACGAGTGCCAAAAGTAGCATTAGATTTAATGTACCTTGTTAACTAAATACACTAGTTTGTTTGTCTCGTATATTGCATTTTAGAGGAATAATATATTAAACGTAATTTACGTAATGTTTAACTTTATCACAAAACTGTTTTTCTTTGATCATATACGACCACAATTATGAAATCTGAGTTTGAAACTAATTTAGAATATTTTTAGGATTTCCTTAGGAATGGTAAATATCGCTGGGGAACTTTAGATAATTCAGGAAATAAAAAAGTGATATGGTAATGTTTGATGGTTAACTTCCAATACAAATCCCTGCTTGCTTCATCTATCCAGAGTTTGAGATGTACCTACTCTGTTCTGTTACAATAATTAGATCTTCCTAAAATGTGGATGCATGTGTGTGTGTGTGTTTGTGTTGGTGTTTGTATATATGGTCTCTACTAAAGCACAGCTTATGTCTTAATATAATATTATTATATGTATGACCTGCCCACTGTCATCTCATCTATCACATTCAGACTTTAATAGACGAAAAAAGATAATTTAAGACTTATCCAAGACTCAAAGTAGGTTTCCAACCTGAGTCACATCTTGTTGAATAAAGTCCTCAATATAATATCTATACTTTTATTATAAAGAGGTAAAGTTTGTGAGTTTGTGAGGTTATAGGGCGTAATCTCTGGATCTACTGAACCGATTTTAAAAATTCTTTCACCAGTAGAAAGCTACATTATCAGCGAATAACAGAGTTACCCGTTACAAGCCGGAGCGTGTTGTTAGTTTCATATAAAGACTTAGATATACATAATGATCACTAATCAAGAAATACGTTTTAGATAATAATTTAGTAAAATCAAAATACTCTTACATTTTCAGCTGTAATACGCAAAAGAAAAACAAATATGAGACAATTATGTTGTAATACAAGTAACAAACGACAGTCCATTCTATTTGAGTCAGTCTATTTCTAGTCGAACATGCCGCACTAACTAGCTGCTGATTGCAGCAAACTCTTCACTCCATTTAATTTGGCATTTATTAAGACCTGCTTAGCGTAATTATTACCACGCGACGCGTTTTTGTTTTTGTCGTTGATGTTTTTGTTAATGCTTTATTTTCAGACCTTGTCGCGAGCGAGCTTTGTCTTTATTTTCGAGCGACTATGTCAGCTTATAAGTTTCAGTCAATTTGTTTTTTAAACTATTTACTGGACAAAGTTATGTTTTTGACTGAAGTTAGTGAGACAGACATTAACGATTTTTAGTAAAAGGAGATAGATATGAGTTTCTATGGTAAATTGAAGCCCTAAGACATATTAATTTGCAAAATAACCTATAACCAGCACAGACTTGAGGTATGTATTTATTGGTTCATGGGGTGAACTTAGAACTATGTTAATGCATATTATATTTATTTCTTTCTTATTTACAAATAGAAATCGTAAACACTTTTAGGATGTTTTGTATACTTTGTTGGTTACAAAAAAGCCTATGTTATTTGGTGATAATGTAGTTTTTATTGGTGAAAGAATTCTTAATCGGTCAAATAGTTTTCGAGTTAAATCGTAAAAAACAAAAAATCTTTCCGCTTCATAATATTAGTGTAGATTGTATAGACTATAGATCTTCATTAATACTCATACTGTGAAGGTAGGTGATGATTTTTCTAAATAAGTAAACTAGACTATTGTTCCGATATTACCTTAGTTTAAAATTGATACTGAATATAGCTCTTCAGATGTTCGTCGTTGTAACATATCTGTTTATTTATTTATTTAAATTACTATGGATGTATTTCGTTTATCATCTTCCCCGTGCCACTAAGGCATACAACCATTTAATGAAACGTCGGAATTCGATCACTTTCATATTTATAACAACGCTCCGCTTCATAATTCGCGAACGACAGATATAAACAAATCGATTCATTCGAATGAAAGATATTAATCGATGTCATCAATATCGATTTTCACGGAACACTTGCAATCTTTCTGTCAATGAGTGGTCATCGTTTAATTTTGGCGATGAATGATAAAACTTCTAGCTAGCGATTAAAATTAAGAGTTTTTCTTGTTATTCTGGATCACTTTCTTCGTAATTAAAGTTTTTCTGAAGACTTAAGTTTTCTGAGATATGTGATAAATCAAAAATATAGTAATCGAGTCTTTTATAGTCTCAGAATTATTTGAGACCCGACATGTTTTAAACAGATTATTATTTGTTGACAAAACATGCAACATTATGAAATAGTCCGCGGAATACTGAAACGATAATCAAAACGTGAGGGCTTCTTAAAATGTTTCTGTCTTTCATTTTACCTTCGTAATTAAAGGGTTAGATATACTTAAGTATTTTGATTAGCGTTCGAGAATTCGGCCAAGTGACAATTATTCTTTAACTTTTTTATGCTAGATCGATGGACAAGTATTAGGTTCACTTGATGGTAGGTATACTTACCACAAGCATTCAGGGATTCATAGACTGAAACCGCAACGCGCAATATGCGTATGCCATTATAAACATACTTATAAATAATTATAAGTATATCTTCCCGGCGGGATTCAAACCTGCGACACAACTAAATTTTTATTTAAAAAAATGTATTAAATGATCGCGTATTTTTTTTAAATATCCTGATTCATAATATTGTCTTTTATTAACGCGAGTATCATACATTTAAATAAAATACTGATTGATGACGGATTAAAACGCGATATTAAATAATTTAAAGTATATAAATAATAAATCGCGTTTTAATTCGGTATACAGTATTTTATTTAAATATCCTGATTCAGTATTATTAAATAGGACAAATGTGTTATTTCTGTGTAGAAATTAAAATTATTAATTGCATCGGATATTATGAGTTCCATGTTTCTCATTGTAAAAGGTATAATAGAAGCTGTATGTCTCAGCATTAGCGCGTTTTGATAAAGCCACTTAGCTAATTTAAGACCATTCAACCTATCTATCTAGCGTAAGAAGCTTACTGCCAATAACTTCTAGTTTCTAGGGAGTTTATGCAAATTTGTGGTAGACTGTGGAATACATTTTAATGGTAGTTGTTGTTTTATTATATAAAAAAACTCTACAAGTTATATGCATCGAGATAGCATGAGTTCGGCTCTACGTTGAGTGTTTTTTAACTTCGTCAAGCAGGATTTTAGAAAATAAACTACAATTTTTCAAAGACTAAGACAAATACAAGTTGTGTCCACAGACTTGATGGAAATTGACTTGAAATTGAATGTTTATCAGAAGTGTGAAGCACACTACTTTTAATATAATACTTTTGATTTTTTTTTCTTATACTTTATTCCAGTTAATGCAATAAATTTCCTATATTTTTAATTACCGATTACCTGGAGATGTGTTTTCTGATTGATTACTTTTTTTTAGATTACTTAGTAATCAAGAAGTACATTTCTTGTTTTTTTCGTTAACTAAGTTTTGAAGCCGGTTTCAATGAATGAATTAAGGATTCGAGCTCATATATACTGTTTTGAAGCTGATTTGTAGATGATCACAATAAGTGATGTACTATTTATTGATCCCTGTTTCAATTGTGTATGAAATTGTGAAGTGAAACCATATAACCATTTTGACGGGCTCGTTCGCGCGTTTGGTAAAACACTTACCTTACGCACTGATGGGTCTCGGGTTCGAATCCCACCGGGACTGTTTATAATTTTCTATACATGCCTTCCCTACGCTTGGTCACTAAACGGGCATTAATCGAAATTCCAACCGGATAAAATACCACCGTTACATGGAAAAACCGTGAAACGGAAATTACGCGATTCGGTCTCAGTCTTATGGATTTCCGATTGCTCGAAGTAAAAGGTCGACAGCGCAACCTAGGCTAATGTTCTATAGCTGGGGTGATCAATTGAACCTCAGGCTCGTCTGTCGATATCTAACATTAAAAAAAATATAGAATATTCAAAAGATTTGAAGGCAGTCCTTTAATTTATAAAATATACATTAATCGTTCCCTCCACAGTCAAGCCCCGCTAATCTATTGACGTTATCAATAAACAACTACTGAACGGAATAAATTAAAGTTAAACAGTTTATTCAAATCGGCTGTTATTAGTAAATGGTATCACTTTGTTAACACCTATAAGGCTATCTTTAATCTATGGTTATGGTTAATACTTCTCAGTAGTATGTGTCCTTAATCCATAACCATGTCAGTCTATACTATACTTTGAGAAATATTAAGTATCTCGTATTTTTATTAATGTTTAATAAATGCCCGTCGTAGAGTTCGCCGCAGGGGCGGTCGGTTCCTGTTGTGATCAAAGTCCCCTTGTCCTCTGTGTTATCATGTACTCACGTGTGGTGGGGGCTGCGTGTGCTCATATAGCTACCACGAAGACCGCATATTGCCGTAGTACGGAGATTGTGCCAGGAGAGAAGAGTTTATTCTCTCCTGAGAAGTGGTAGTTACCAGCCGAGCGTGCGTGGGGGCACCGCGAGAGTTCCTCTCTGGAGACCTCGGGGCCCTCCGATTACTTGCGCCGAAAACGGCCACCGTGAGGTCAATAGGTCCGTGACGCATTGACTCTTTGGAGTCGCCTCCTCCGCGTCATATTCACTCTACATTTTGGTTTCATAAAATAAATATTTAAACATTTTGGAGTTGGAGGTCATTCGTATTAGTTTTTTAAATTATTTAATCAACTTTTACAATCAAATGGCACCCGCCATGATGAAATAATTGATTATATCATTATATCTTTATAATGAAAATAAACTTCTGAATATTAGTCAGGAAAAAATAATAATAATGAATAACAGCAACGATATCTGTTAAAATATTAAAGTTTATGAAATCCTATACTTCTAAACCTATATTGTGAATTGTGATATAACCGTGATTTTTTTGGGCGTCCATGGCCAAATCGGAAACTATGAGCAATAGCGAAAAGTAATCAAAGGAGTCTTGAGGCCGATTTTGCTGAAAACTAAAACTGCATTAGTGGATTTGAAAAATCTAGCCAGAAAATATTCCTAGCCAGGAATCGAACCCGTTGATTTTGATAAACAACGACATATTGTATTATTACACCATTCGATAGTGTCGCTAATAATGAACGAGTTTTGGGAAGTAAAGACATAAATGTAATGTGTATTTTAGGTCTCAAGTGAGTCTATTTATTCTTGGGAAATAAATATCTTAAACCAATTGTAGGTATATTATGACTCAAATGATTTAAATTTTAAACCATCGGGTCTCATATTATCTCGTTATTACTCGAAATGTCAGGTAAACGTTCAATCAGCCGGTTTAACAATAACTTTACAAGAATTTGGTGACATTGTGAAATATATGCTCGGTATCTATGATAATTTGAAATTCATTTAACAAGTTGGGTAATTGAAACAATGTTGAATCATATTTTAGGTATTATAAACAATAAAATACATACCACCTTATGCCAAATATAAATGTATTTTATTTATCCTAAAAATTACATAACAATCAAATTTTAATAATTGTCTTTTAATTTTTTTAAAAATGTATTCATTTTTATAATTTAAAATTAAAGCATAATTTAGATTCCTATAGTTCATATTATAAAGAAAACGCATATTTTGATGTATTACTGCTTCAAATAGGGCAAAATTTTTATAATTTTGTAGGAATAAACATCTTCATCACCATTTTAAATCTGCTACTTCTAGCGACATTTATTACAATAAATAACTGAATACTAAATACTGAATGTCTGAGTATTTGAAAAAAATCTGTCTAAGTGCGAGTAGGGCTTGCGCACCGAGAGTTCCGTACAAACTTTTAGTTAAGTAAAGATTTCCCAAATAAAAAATAAACTATTTTACGGGATGCTACTCGACATTGCTTCATGCCAAATTTCATGATTCTAGGTCAACTGAAAGTACCCTGTAGGTTTTGATTTGAGGCAAAAACGGATTTTTTCATTGCTGCATTTGCTGGGATTGAAGTATTTGATATTAATTTCAACCTGATGAACACGTTCTTGAGAAAAAGACCAAGATCCTAAAATAGTTCCGGTTTTAATACGGAGTACGGAACCCTAATAAAAACGAATAGCATACTTTCCTGTGTTTTTGCCATCACCTACTTTCATCTAATACTCTACAGTCCAAATCTGATATAAAACATCGTGGAAACAACGTGAATAATGTGTTATAGTCTCGATCATGAGCATAATATTATGTCTATGAATTACAAACACTACTATTTTCAGTTTAGGCCAAGATCCAAAACATATCCGTAGATCTGTCTGGTAAATTGTTGGCAACAATGCCGAGAAAATACCAAGTTTATCATTATTATTCTATCAAAGTCATCAGTCGCTCAATGGCAAGATCAAGACAATGAAATTTGTTTAGTCTTTTGCTTTTTCAAATTCAAACACATTTGCAGTAAAGATCTCAAAACTTCAGGATTGTATTGAAAATTTTGTAACTCGATTTATTCATTTTATTATTTATCCTGGAATTTAAAGCAAATTGCCGTGTTTAAATAAAATACTGTATTCCGGATTAAAACGCGATTTATTATTTATATTGTTTAAATTATTTATACCGAAGTTTCGGATGCTTTTCAGCAACCGTGGTCACGGGCAGACCTGTCTGCCATCGGGATAAATAATTTAAACAATATAAATAATAAATCGCGTTTTAATCCGGTATACAGTATTTTATTTAAATGTGTGATACTCGCGTTAATAAAACACAATATTAAATTGTCCGTGATTTTACCCGTTTTATCTGGTAACATATCATTCATGAAAATCACTACTGTCCTTTTTTACTAAAGCCATCACATACGGCTTTTTACATTCATTCGATTTAACCAGGTCTACTAATCTTTTATTACTAGACCTACATATACATAATATGTAGTGTTGTCGAAAACAAAAGTCGAACTACAGATCCATATAGAAAGTAAATAATGCAAGACATGGAGGAAAATACCTTCTTGGTTATACAAGTGATATCTGAGAATAGGGCTAACTATGGGCCTTACTCTTTATCAACATTTAAGTATATTATGAACAAATCTATGTCAAAAAGATTAAAATTATTACAGGAAAGATACAAACTGTGGTGTAACTCATAGGCTGTTTTATTAAGTTATGCAAAAAAGCAACTTATATGTCTTCCGAATGTAAATCAAGTGCTCGCTTTATTACCATCATCCACCACTCTTGAGGCAATTTCGTGGGTTAAAATCTGGATATAATGTATTTTAAATTATTAGACTGAAGTTGTGTTTTGTATGAAGACAAAGCTTACGAGGCAGTTTTTAAATTGGCATATTGTTTCAAAAATAATAATAAAGTCATGGCAACCTTACGTTAACATACCTACCTATTGGTGATTTTATCTCAATTAAATTATATTCTTATTTTTAATATCGAACATCAATGTTGCAAATAATTTACATAAGACCTTCGCAATACTCCTATTTATTTTACTATCAAAACAGATTATCATAAACTCCGTGGAAGCAGGCCAACAGATTCACTTTACTTGCTGCTCTAATAATGATATTATTGTGGGTTATTATTATAAGATATTATTTATTATTATTAGGTGGCTGTTCTATTTGTGCTTGGCCATCATGTTATCATAACCTGATATACTGCCTCCAAGCGTGGTATGCCACAGCTGTATTGAGGTCAGTGGCTGCCAGTGGGGTAGGTACTAGGTGCTGTGGTTAGAAGTTACTGCACAAATGTTGTTTGGAGCAATGTTTAATGGGATGCTCCTCATTTAATAAAGTGTTAATTGTAAAAATATTTAGAGCTAATAATTTCGATATTGCTCCCACCCGTTTAATACCCGAAGTTTCGTAGTGCCCAGGTAAGCATGCCAAAGCCGGTGTGATCATACCAACAATGAGGAGAGTTTTTTTATGTTAGATATTGACAGACGAGGTTCACTTTATGGTAGATGATATCTTAGTCACAGAACATCAGTCAATAATGCACTGAAATCCATAGACTGAAATCGAAACGCGCAATATGCACTTCACAGTTTTCCATCTATGAACGGTGGTTCGCTACCCGGTCGGAAATTCGATATTCCTCCCACCCATTCAATGCCCGAAGTTACCAGACGTGGAGAAGACATGTTTACAACAAAAATATAAACATGTCGTCCCGGTGGGATTCAAACCCACGAGGCCACGACCCATCGATGCGCACGGCAGGTGTTCTTCTTTGTTTTCCAGTATCTGGGGAGGCATCCAGATCAGGCAGACACAATCTCATAAATCTACTATGGATGTAGATATTCATGAGTAGACGATCTTGAGACGCGCCGGCCGTCTACTCTAGTCGTTTTTTGAACTAAGAAAATATCGTGTCTAGAAATTGTATATCGTTGATAAGTGAGTCATTATGTCATTGGTTCTTAAGTCGTGATACGCGGCGTATCGCGTGTGCTTAATACATTGTAATTTGCACGGCAGACACCTAATTGAGCTAATTGTGCCTATTTGGAGGCTTTCACTTTTTGTGTGCCGCTCGTACGTTGTAATTACTATTGTGACTTCATCTTGTAACCAGTCTAGACGCACTGTTTTGCAAGAAATACCTTATCGAGTGTTTCCGTTACTGAGCGTTCCGTAGGCAGTGCCAATGAAACATAAAAACTGAAGAGGGTTCAAATAGAACGTACATAGTTTCACCAGCATGTTTTCAGTATTTAATAGTATCCTATGTGTAAAAGTACACAGTGGCATAGCTATCATAGGGCAACAGCAGCAGCTTAAGGCTTTTTTCAGGATGTTATAATATGATCTTTTATGGCAATAGAAGCGCCAAGCGTCTTTTAGAATAGAATAGAATAGAAAAAAATTATTCGGATAAAATCATCAAACATACAACAGTACCAATAACACAAAAAGCTAAATTACAGACAATTAGAAACAACAAAAGATACAACTGCAGTAATTGGTGACCTCCGAATTGGAACACCACTCAATATACATTGAAGCCGAATGCGACCCCAACACTGATTTTCAATGGCTCCCAGGGCTCCTTGATTAGTAATAATTTTCAATTAATTTTGAACAGTTACTGAAGAAATTTTGCTGGGGGCATTGTGACTTTTTCTCTATATACCTGTAAATATATGATACTCGTGAACACAATATTAGATGCCATTTATTTATTCCGAACGTTCCGAGTTTACAGTAAGCGTGCTGACGAGCGGACTGAAAGTGACAGCTGTCTGAAGTCCTACTATCATAACGAGTAAATGAGCACCTTTTAATATTATTTTGATTTAAGTATTTCGACTCTTTTTTGTATAATGTTAAAGAGTTACAAAATAAATAATTAATCGTTACAATTATTAAGGCCTTTTTCCTCTATGCAATTTTATTGGCGTTACATGTATTTTGTTTGGCGACTATCAAGAAGATTATTTCTGTGGCGATAAATAAGGGATTAATTAAAATATCTTTTTTGCATTATAATATGTCTCCATGTTTCTTTTTAACAGAACCTGTGGTCACGAATCTACCAAAAAATCGGTAAATAATACCATTAGTGAGTAAAATAACATTCCTAGTTTAAAATCAAGAGATTTGAACTTTAATGTTTTTTTTTTTGATTTACCGAAGTTTGGTCCAAATATACCTACCGATTTTAATATTTCCAACGAATTTTGCATTTGACTTTCAAGACCATTGCTTAGGACGTATCACAGAATTAATGTGATGCCAAACAATCCCTGTTCAACGTTCGTTAGACTTTCCTATCACATAATAAACAAAATAAAGTACCTCTTGTCCTTGCAACGGAAACACACATTTAACCAGATTCTCACGATAAAGGATTAAACGCTAACTGTTCCGATTGATTCCCACATTTATTAGAATCAGTGTAAAGCCGCCGCCCCATACGTCACTATCGATGTAACAAAAGTCACGTAGGAGGATTTGATGTCGCCGCCAACGCGCGAGACATTTTTTAACTTGGTTTTTAATATGTGGTATTCGTTTGACATAACTTAAGAACTGTTTCGATGAGAACTAACAATCAAAATTAGAGACTTTATTGTGACGGAAATATAAAGTATAGGTTTACGTTGCGTCACAAACTGTTATAGGATTAATATTTATTGTTGTTGTAGGTGCGTCACTTTCACATGAACTCAAACTACATATAAGTCAAGCAAAAAATCTAATTTCTACCGACTACGTATACAAATTTCAAACATTTTCAATTTCAACCTGATCCGTTGATCATCAAGCCAGTCTCCACTTTAATATTAATATATAAAAAAAAACTAAAATGGAATTTAATAGTGACCTAATCATAATCAAAATAGTATAAATCTAAGCATTAAAGAGTATAATTTCAAGTACTTTGTCACTGTGATAAATTCAACATCCGTTTTGCATAGTCAAATTAATTACAATAAGCAAATTGCAAATGCGTTGAGGTCAAATGAACAACTGATTAAACGGTTGTACGCATAAATATAGGCGTGACTTGAAGTTTATGAAGACAGCTATATCCTGTTCTCAGAATAATGTTTTTTCTGTATTCTCAGATCCTGTGTATATCTATTTATTTACTTTTAAAAAGGATTATTCACTGATTTTATCGTAGACAAGTAAATTATCAGTAAATAAGTATGTACATATTATGTGTCTTGCTAAATATTTGTTTGTCTCCAAGTCAAGCTTCTATAAAAGTGTCGCGCTACCATTTGCACTGACTGTCTCCGTGACTCAGTGGTAAGTACCTTGCATTTACCAGCAGAGGATCACCTTCTTGTCCATCTAAATGGTCAGTGACAAACATAGAAATTGTACTAAGTACTACCATCTGTACTATTGCCAAATCCTACGAAAAACTTGTAATACGATTTGCCTATAATGTAAGACTCTGTGAGTAAGTCAACGCTCGCTCTGTAGGTATCACCTTTGATCTCCGCCGGTGGCACAATAAATCTGTTTTAAGTGACAAATCGTCGAACACACTGTCTGAAGTTTCCCCGAACTACGTAGCATACAAATTGTTAACGTAATTTACGTTTTACTTTATTCTATCTTTTCGTAATTGGTTTAATTTATGAGTATATTCAATATATTACATTCCAATTATTTTAAAAATATCTTCTAATTTTAATGTAAAACGTGTTGATTATATTTTATACTTCCCCTATAAGTTTTCCCTTGAAAGATTTTCATTTAAATGTTACTCGCGATAAAAGAGACAATATTAATACATATATTAAGAAAACGTTGCTCGCGTCTTTCCTGATTATGTCCAGACATAAAGTATCTGTCTCCTGGGTACCAGTAGGTCTATTACCAAAATCGAACGCAACGAACGGAACGAAACGAAAGAACCTACAACTTCGTATTTTAACTTAGTAAGAAAAAAAATTCAATGTTATTTACGATTATATATACTATGACAGTCATGTCAAACGAAAAACATAATGTCTAATTGCGAAAGACGGATCGATCATTGGATTCATAATAGGAAAATGTACGATCCGTCAGCCGAAACTTCATATTTTGTTTTGGTAATAGCCACTCCTCCAGTACTCAAACTTTTAAGGCCGACAACGCAAGTGAGACTTTTAAATCGCGGATGTTCTTGGGCGGTGGTGATTATTTACCATTAGGTAATCCACCTGCTCGGTTGTCCGCTCTGTTATAAAAAAATATATATAAATATACAAAGCGATTTTTCCCAAGATATATTAATGACGCACAAACAATGAGCCTATTGAAATCAAGTCTATTTTTATGCAGGACAATATCACCATGAATAACTTTGTTTCATACATATGTATGCATACGCATACAGTATATTTTAGGCCTCCTTCCCATTGGGGTTGGCAGAGATCACAGAATTCCATATGCTCCGGATCCTTGCATACCACTTTTGCTTCTTCCACTTTCATCAATGTTTTCATACACGTTCGACGGTTTCGTGTACTTTTGACCTGGTCCTTTTGAAAAAGGTCTAATGATATTGTAGATATATATATAAATCAGGGTTAGTATCACTACTACCATACACAATCCGGTCCACACGAAAGCAACTCTTTTGGTCTGAGTCAACCGTTGCAACATCTCGTCTGCGTCGTGCGGTATCGATTCTTGACAATCGTGATTCACCGATCGATTGTTTGTCGCTAAAGCCTTCCGGAGAAATTATTATTTATGACGTCATTATGTCGCGGTATCGGAATCAGATGAACGTTTTAGGGTATGCCCGCGGCTCGAATTAAAAACTTGAATTGTTTTGATAGAAGTATCTACTTTACTGAAAGTCTAAGCTGAGGATTTCGTCAAAATTTCGTCAAGTGATTTTAGCTTAAAAACATATCGGACAAACAAATATAATTATTTTGTATCTTTTGCATTTTAACTAAGATTTGCTGGAATCATAAAACACAGACATTTACTATGTGTGTAGTCATTTATTTAAAGCCATAATATTAATGACAAAAGCAGTAACTTAAACATCTATACTAATATTATAAAGAGGAAAGATTTGTTTGTTACGATTTCAGTCAAAACTACTCGACAGATTTAAAAAATTCTTTCACGAAAAGAAAGCTACACTATCAGCGAGTAACATAGTCTAGGTATGGATAGTTTTTTTTGTGTGATTTGTACTACATTGTACCCGGCGAAGACGGGGTGTGATACTAGTAAGCTATAAAATAAATTGTTGACATCAAAGTGGTTGCAGTGTCAGCATAGTTTCAAGCTTAAGCTTCACAGCAGAAACTGATTACGTTGATTTTCAGACACAAGCTTTCAGCCGGCCTCGCATGACCGCCACGAGATATGTCGCGGACGAGAGAAGACAAACTAAGATGTAAGATATCTCGATATATTATATCTCGAAATCGACAATTTTGGTAGAAAAGATATGTCGATCGACAAATATATCTATTTTTGATATTAAAAGTCGAGTTTTAAGTGTAATTGTCATGTTAGACCCCAAAGAAATAGAGCGATAATCGATTAAAACATGAGAAAACGGTCGACAAAATTGTGTCGCGGTTGTCATGCTAGGCCGGCAGTCATGATTAGTTTCTCAGTTCTATAAATATCAGTATATTAATAACTAGGCAATAAATACATAAAAAACATTAACGTAATAATTAAAAAGGCCCAATATAATATACTTTAAACCCTTAATTTTGCTCAATTGCTTGAACCAGGAATAACTTATAATGCGTAAGTTATTATTATATCGATAATGTAAACATATTAGCGCAGTTATAATAACAATCTGTCTATTTTGACTGCGCTTATTACTGAGTTTTATACAAACACGGCGTTTTCACAACTTCAGCACAACGACCCGGTCGCGTGGTATTTTCTATAGAAATATTGCATAGGTCACCAACATTTGGTTCATATTGAACCTTAGATTTGCTGACGTAGGGACTCCGAAGAGTCAAAGTCGGTAGGCACGGGCTTCGGAGTCCAGGGCACTGTGAGTCCGGCATCGCTTTTAGACGTCTCCCCCCGGAGACCCAGCGATCATTAGATGATTCTCCATGTAAAAAAAAAAAAAAAAAGGGGGGTTCTAGTTAACTTACGGATACGGTTTAATCGTCGCGTCGGCACGTCTGATATAAGATCAGATATAATATAGGTATTAAAGAAGAATATATGGTTATACTTTTCTTATTCATAGATGATTATAGTCGTCTTTATTAAAAACGTGATTTCTTTCTGCATTGAATGAATTTAGAATTTTTTGCTTTCATATTTATTATATTATATTATTATTTCTAATATTATAGCATGTATCAGTAAAAATTTGTAATATTTCCTGTATTTGATTTCAAGAAAAGCTATTAAAAGAATATATTTTAAACTAAAGAATTTAATATCCTCTCAATATCTGTTAGTATAGTTACTAAGAAGATATTCTAGCCGTAACGGTATTTGACATATTACTTTTAATCTGCAAAGGCTGCAGAAAAGTATCAGTCACTTTAGCAATATGAGTACGCCATTGGAGATTATGATCTAAAGTGATACCTCAAATCACTGTAGACTCCACGGGCTTAAAAACGAGAGATGATTTTCGATACGATAATATTTCGGCTGATCTTATTGACATAATGCATTTCGTTTTCTTTGCATTTAATGATATGTCATTCATGATAAATTGTAATATACTTTAAAATTTATATCGTCATTATTAGTCACCTGAGGGGTGAGCACGAACAACTATCGAAAAGTATTCGTATCGTCGAGCTGTCATTTGTATGAAATTTCAAATGATTTCTCATACAACTGACAGATGGACGATTCGAATACTTTGTCGATAATCGTTCGTGCTAGGCCCCCTGTTAAAAGCTACTAGTGATTTTGTTCGAAATTCTTCAAAACTTCAATTCATTAGCAATAGTTAATTTGCAATCAACTCAGTTTCAGTTTAGCGTTTATATTAACCCACAGGTCAGTCACAAACTTCTAACTAGTTGATATTTAAAATTATCTATATCTTTAATCCTAAAGGTATTGTTTAGTAATATTCCAGTATCAAACTCATAGTATGTATAAACCAACCATAATTTAGTATATTTAAAGTTGTATAATTTAAATCCTAAAAGTAAGTAAAATGTTATATATCGAATTTCATTTTTTTAAATTACAATTGAATATATTCATATAATTCATTATCCAGCTTAAAAAGGGATTAGCGACATTTTTAGAAACAGAAATACTTTATTCGCCATAAACACAATACTAATACAAAAGTCTTTTGACTTTTCTTTCTTTCTTATTATCTGGTATTTTTTGCGGCATTAGGTCTATGTTTCATGAATCTACGACAAAAAAAATTGTCGCTAATATATTTTTATCACATTTTCGTATCTTTTGAGCTTTAAATAAATTTCCTGTTAAGTTGTTCAATGGCGGTTATCCTTTTTTGGCTAATAGCCATCGATATCAATAAAAAAACTATAGAAAATTAGACGCTGTATTAAAAAACTATCACACTTTGCAAAGGTTTACGAACTCTGTCACATGTTCGTGGATGATTTAGATATGTATATCGAGGGAATAAATGTAGTTTCTATTGTTTGTGTAACCGATACTTCATACAATAACAGCGAATATATTTTAACGGCTCGATATTTCTGACTTGAACTTATATGGAAGGTTAAAGTTTACATTAATATCAAGTTAACGGCCTTATGGTGTTAGATTGGTTTGAAGGTATTTATTTATTTATCAGCATTTTTCAATAATTTACTAATTTGTACCAATTGCAGTGTCACTTGTTAGTCAGAATTCGTAGCAAATCCAACGTAGCAGTTGTTGCAATTTACAAATTTTAAATAAAACTGCTGCAAGAAAAATATAATCCTAGGTATATTTTCATTGAAGGTTTTATATGTAGGAAAAATATAAAAATTCTATAAAGATAACGAACTAACTATCAAGCCGTTTATTTAATGCTAAGACTTTAAAGCACTCCTTAAATATCTGATTAAAAAGGAAATACAGTATCCTAATTCAAATTAAATTAAATTTTTGCAAGAAGCTCAGTTAAATAGTCAGAAAAAGTTCAGTTAATATATATATATATATATAATAATATATTTTTAAGCATTAACAATAAATTAATAAACCATATTCTTTATCGTATTTATTGAAAAGCTCGAAGGCGCGAATATAATCCATTATCAGTGTTGCCAGATAGGGCGGACACTTCGACGAGCGATAAGCGGGCGCTATGTGGCAACTAGACTGGTAACACTGCTGATATACCCTGTTTCATTATCTGTGATTTAATTAAAATTAATGAAACAATAAGAATAAATACTATAAAGCAGTATTGAAATATTTCGTCTTAAGGTTATATTTCTTCTTAATGTTGCCAGGTAAATTACCATCATATCATTTAAAATACTACAAAAAATATATTTTAAAAGCAATTATAATGTCAGTTATCAATCCTAGAAATAAATCGACTCAGAAGAAAGTCGTCGTTGAAAAAGTATGAAATAAGAATAATTCGTAATTTATAATAAATAATAATGAAATTGCATTAAATTTTTCTTTACTGGCAATCCCGAGCAGTATCAGTCACGTTCGAAGTAAAACATTTAACAGTTTAACTGGTTTTGGTGGCTTCATTAACAATATTAATATGTAGGCCAAAGGACAATGTGCTGATGACGTTTTGTTTATTGAGATTGATAATGTGCTCGTATAAGGTGCAAGTTCGTTGCATATTGTCTTTTTACGCGAGTATCACACATTTAAATAAAATACTGTATACCGGATTAAAACGCGATTTATTATTTATATTGTTTAAATTATTTATCCCGACGTTTCGGATGCTTTACAGCAACCGTGGTCGTTCAAGTTCGTTGCGTCAATCAAAATTACGTGTCGCTCATGTCAAACCGATACATTTCTGTTCCGCAAGCAAATGCTACACGTCTAAGAACTCTGCATCTTTTATAGATCTACTTAACAAACAATATAATAGCTGAAAGCTAATTACAAGTGTTGCTGACCTTTTTGAATTTTTATATGACTTTTGTTCTCAGAATTGTTCTAATATTCAAAAATACCCATATTTTATTTTTTAACAAGTGTGCCACAGCTCACTCGTTCTCCATCGACATCAACAACCGTTTAGTCAGAGCACGCAGCCACCAAACAGCACATTATCTTCCGACTTCATTGATTCTTTTCATTTTATCAGCAAAAAATAATCTAATAATAAACTAGGCAAAGCTTGTTTCCTGCTATCCTACATAATAATTACCACAAACAAACATAAGTATGGAGATTAGAATTATAAAAAGCACCATTCATTGACCGATGTTATTTAAAAATTATATGTTATAAAATATCACCTATCTTTCTCAATCTTACCTCATCTAGTTCGCACTGTACCGAACCATGTAAGCAAGAATGACACACATTACATTTCCGGGAAACAAATCAAGCAAATCGCCATAACATTAAATCATCGAACTTGTAAGCTGTTCCCTCACGGCTACTGAAATATAAATCAAAATATCTCGTAGTAACTTCATATCGAGAGCTACCCATGTTCCTGTCTGTTGCGCTCAACAGCTGCGCACTGCAGTTCAGGAAATAGTTTATGTACGTAGTAAAGTTAACGTAATAATATTTTTTATGTAAGACTAGCTGTTACCTTCCCGCGTTGTAATATCATGTAAATTAAAAAATAGCCAGGGCACTTCGCGAACGTATGCAGGAACAAGTTTCATCTAAATCGGATGAATAGTTTAAGAGTGGATAGATGACAAATATTCTTAATTTTTTTTATTTATATAGATATATAATATTGATAGACAAGTGTGAATATCGCAGATTTTATATTTATAAGTATGTATATATTTTTTATAAATTTACTTTTATTTATTATTATAATATTGTTAATCCTCATATAAATTAAGATACGTAGTCTGTAAGCTCCAAATGTTTTTTTTTTGTTTAATGTTTTTTAATCTTTTTTTATATGATGTCAATGAAAACCAGTGTTGTGTTATCGATAGATAGCCACATATCTCCTACTAATAATATATTTTTTTCTTTTTATTTAGTTGTAATGTTTTACATTTTATCATTTGTTTAGTACGTAAGTTTTTGTGTGGATTTTGAAATTAATTTTTCAGATAATAAGAAGTTGGTGATAGCAATCACAATACATATGTTTTTCAATGATTCGGGAATCTATTTTATTGTTACTACGAGGAATTGAATAGACTGAAGACGAAACGGCACGGAACGCTCTGCGGTTTTATAGACCTGTAAAAGCTAGTTCGTTATCCGGACAGATGCTGTCACCTGTTTATTGCTCGAAGTGGCTAGACGTAAATGGAAAACTAAAACATATTAGATTCGATGGGATACGAACCTACGATTCTTTGAATATACTATAAAGCCATTTATCAACTACTGTACGATACTGTACATACGCTCCAATATTGGGAACATTTTTTTGGTTAATTATGTAAAAATAATATCTAGAACTTAATCTACAGAAAGTTAAATTCATTAAAATAAAAGACTTATAGAATACTAGCTGACCCGGAAAACGTTGATTTGCCATGTAAATAATTTCTAAAAAGCAGGGGTTGGTGATAAAAAAGTAAAAATTTAGGGTTGTATGTATTTTTTAATGCCACATTATAAAAAAATAAAAAGAAAAAATTTCGTCCAAAAATTAAAAAAAAAATTAGGGGTGGACTACCCCTAACATTTAGGGGGATGAAAAATAGATGTTGGCCGATTCTTATAGATACCGGATAAGCTCAAAAAATTTCATCAAAATCGGTCAAGCCGTTTCGGAGGAGTATGGCAACGAAAACTGTGACACGAGAATTTTATATATTAGAAGATTAAAAAGCTACGTGATGTGTTTATTAATGATTACTTAATAACTACTTAACTGATTTATTTATTATCTGTAATTTATTATCAAGATAGGAAGCATATACCTTTTTTTTTCAAAGCGTTCGGACCGCTAGCTTATCATCCCATCTTGAGGGTTGTTCATGAAACAACTTTTCTTATAATCAGTGGTGGGAAAGTATCAAACTGAAAGGACCTGGATAATACAGAAGACTCACTAATACGGCACTATTAAAACCAGAGTTGTGAGATTGTTCGGATTACTGGATTGTATAGAAACATTCATAATAAATAAAAGAAAGCTTTTCATAACGTATTTCTGTTTGTGTTTTACACGTTTTTTATAAGTTCTGTAAAATATCTCACAATTAGCTAATTTAATTTATTAATAAAACATAGTTTTAGAATAATTCTTAGTTGAGGTCTGTTTTTGTGCAGGGTGGAGGGTGCCGAATTATTGGACGTATCGGTCTATTGAAGTGCCGGATTAGTTAGATTCTACTGTATTGTCTTTCCAAAAAACACGATCCATTATTTACGACGTTTGAAAAAAAAGAAAGAAAACGTGTTCACAGGCAGGCTGAAAGGTGACGAAAACATTCGAAATGTCGCGTTCGGGGCAAATAAGTAATATTTTAAATAATAATTCACGCTTTAATCCGGTAAATTATTTTATTTAAAAGGGCATGGATGTTCATATGCGAGATGTCAAAAAAGAGGCAAGCCCACAACATATTATACTTAATAATGAATTATGAATGTCACGGGTTTTCAATACGTTTAAGTGAAATCGAGAGCAGGCCACGATCAAGCTATCTGCTGCTAAAATTTTCTGTCCAAATCAGACTTGATTTATGTAGCTATACGAATAAGCTAAATAATTAAGCATGATAGCAAGTAATAACTGTTGTAATTTACTCTATTGATTTTAGTGATAGACAGCTTTCGAAGCTAAATGGATTGGCACGCCTGAAGTATTTTTGACGGGCTCGTTGACGCGTTTGGTAGAACACCTAACTTGCGCATCGATGGGTCGTGGGGTCGAATCACGATGGGACGCCAGTTTTATAATTTTCTATAAAGTAAACATGATTATAATCAAATAAACAGTATATCTTAATCGATTATATGCATATGATTTGTTTATTAATTATCGAGTAGTTGATTAAAATTTGCATTGACTGAACCATATGAAAATAAAAATATTTTTTGCAACAGTGAATTACTTAATGTGAGTGATTTTACGCCATTTTCTTTGCCTTCATTCATAACTAGCGATCCACCCGCCTCTGCACGGGTGCAATGTAGATGATGAGAGACTATATAAAACATGTTAAAAAAAACTCCCTGATAATGTATATTTCTATTGGTGAAAGAATTTTTCAAATCTATAGAGTTTTTGAGTTAAATCGTAACAAATAAAGAAACAACAAACAAATCTTTACTCTTATAAATATTTATTCATTATTCATAATTCCACGTGTATGAAGTATGTATGGTCTTGTCAAAAGTGACATAATAATGTTCACTTACACTGTTGATCTATCAATATAAGGATACATAAGAAATAATCGAAGAATATTTACACTAAAACTTCAAGAAATTAAACTCAAGAAGCATGCTCTTTACAAATCTATTCACGAGCCAAGCGCAACAAACAAAAGAGATATCCCCAAAGATAATGCAACTCGCAAACACTTATTTTTAAAAGAAATACAATTTATTACTTAAGTCATGCACGAAAATCATTTCTAAAACAATAGAAATAAAGTCCAATTTCAAAAACACAAAGGTTCAGGTAAATTGCAGGGCCGTATTTAAACAATACTTACTTAAACATTAGGTACTCAAAACTATTTTGTTCTTTTACTTGCAAATCATTTGCTTAACCACGGTAAAGGGTTTACAAATTGTTTGAAGCCGTCGAAAGCGATTTGTTTTTGTATTTCTTTGTACAATCTTCTTGTACATTTCATGGAAAGTGCAGACTGCAGACTTTATTTCGCATGCAGTCGTGTTATTGTCTCTAGCTGGCATAATATTAAAATAATTTGTGTTTATGGAGACAAGCGAAGAGATTGTTTTACGTTTACTAGTTTCATATTATATTCGTTAATAATATGGTATGCGCTACTATGTTATACCCGGACTTATGGTCTTCACTGTATAGGAATTGAATATTATAATGTAAATAGTTTCATAAATAATCAAAAATAGCTTATTTTTATTATTTGTTGTGTTTCTAAATTAAACAAATTGCATTTGACCAAAATATTATTTATCTTAAAGACATGTTAGAGTTGAATTTTTATATTATAAACTCTTTCTAAATTTTCTTCCCTTGAAAACATTTTACTATTCATCTTTTTTACTTTTAATAAATTAAAAATTTCTTTTTAAAAAAGTTCGCGCCAAGTTTCATTCAAATTTCTTTTAAAGCTTTAATTATTTTTAATTTAATTATTTAAAAATGCTTTATGATATTTACTTTGAGCTATTACATATAATAATATCAGATTGATAAGTTCTTATAAAGAAAATGAAATAAACAACGATCATGATATATTTAATAGTTTACTCAATAGGGCGTAAAATCTCGATTAGTCAGTGATATACACAGCGGAACAGAAAACATCATCATAGTATACAACCATATCACCCATAAGCTTAGCGGTACTTTTATCGATATTATAATTTTATCGTCCCGTAACGTAAGTCGTAAAACAATAGATTGCGAAAGCTTCAGCCAAGTTCAATAGCAGCGTACGCGCATTACAGAAATAGGGACGCAGTGCAAGCTTCACGCGCACCCTGTCGACACGCACGACAAAAGCCGACTGCCGCAAACTTTCCGAACGCGTACGAAATTCGAAATTCAAATTATTATTTTTTTAATTTAGTAATATTTTACTTAAACATTGACAGTACGTCGCTGTATTTTATGAATTGTGAAAAATTAAAATGAGTGATTTTATTGTGAAATAGTGTAATTTTGTGTAGTGAAAGTGATTATTACAATATGTTTTGCGTTATGGACAGTCGCAAATATATTATCAGGTATATATATTACTTTTTTTTATTTAATTAATTTTATACAAATACAATACAGATACAACAGTTTCAGGAAGCACTACTGAAAATTTAAAATTCCGCCAATAAATGCCATATAAATAATATTCTACCTAAGCTGCTTTATTTTATATAAGGTATATACATTATACATATATGCGATATTTCCAATATTTTTTTAGTAAAATATAGCAAATATGTTTTATAGAAACGTAAGCTCATCGTTAAAGAAAAAAAATTATATATTTCCAGAAAATTCTGGTCGAGCAGTTTTCATAAATGCACAATATTATAAGAGACTGGTAAAATTAATTATATATTTAATACTTATTATACAAAATTATATGTACATATTTTTGTATAATAAATAACTAACAATTAATAAATAACAAATTCGCTTCACTTTTAATTTATTACAATTACGGTAAAGTTTATTCTGTTATTATTTTTAAACTATTACATATATTTTTTATAAATGTAATTACTATGGGTATTAATTAAATGATTTAACATAAAAAATAGGCATTTGTAAATAATTTTTGTCTATTTTAATATTTATATTAAGTGCGAACAGTATTTGTTTAGTTTCGTATAGAAACATTAGTAACTTAATATCTAAGTAATTTCCTAAAAAGAAAATTACTAAGGTATTATAGATAAAATAAATAGAAAATAATCAATACAAATGAACCAAGTTAAGAATAATGAGACGTTGAGGGAATTTTTAGTTAGGTATACTCTAGTATCTAAAATTATCTATATTGTTCTCCAAATAAATAAATCAGTTACTTGCATCAAATACTTATTTCGGAGAGTTGTTAAACAATAGAATTGACAGAGGGGAAGGAGGAGTACAAAAATATTTATCGATCAGGGGCATTTTAAATACAGAATCGTAGACAATTTCGAGATAAATGGAAATAAATCACCGAGAATGTGCAGCCGCCCTGCGCTGAAATGTTGATGACTCGACACCGCGATCGTGGTCCAAGTCATGAGAAACCTGAGTATTTAACACTAAACCAACAAGAGAGCCGGGCAGAGCGAAATGGCCGCTTTCGGGGCTTTAATAAAAAATATTAGGTTACTTTATTTTCGGTAGGTTTAGTATTAATAAATTTCTGTGAGCATGTATTTCCATCAATGTGAAATGGTTACAAAAAGTCAATTAGATTATTTCAAATATACTGACTATAATTAAATTTCATTAGTACTAGTGGATCCCGCAGACTTTGTTCTGCCACAATCTTGGCTTCGAAATTATATAATTATTCTTTAAGAAAAAAGATTTTGCCGCTTTTCTGTTAAAATTTTTCCTGAATTTTCTTTGCTTTAAACCTCACGGAGCCCGAGACCTTTAAAACGAATGCAAAACCGTGGAAATCGGTTCGTGCGTTCTGGAGTTATAGGAAGGAAAACCCGACTTATTTTTATATTATAGTAGATTAAAGTATTGTTTGTTATAATTCAAACTATGACACACCAGTTAACTCCACATTTATGGAGTGGATTCATACGCAAAAATTGTTTCGTGTACAATTTTCATTAATTTATTAATATGATATTTTACTATTCGTTAATTTAGTCAGTCATACTTCTTGAAACATTAAGCAATGGAGTCAAATAATTTACAGTTTCTTCATAAATATACTCAATAAATATAAATAAATTCATTGGTGTATAATATTAGAATACTATTTTGGTCTTCGTTTGATTTACATGACATTTCGTATTATTTTGTTTAACTTTTATAACCAAGCGTTTAAACACTGTATCACCTGGCGAAGAGTAATAACGCGGCCTAAGACGTGCTCTTGCTAATTGCTATATTATTAATTGTGATTGTGATTGGAATAGGAAATCTAAGCAGATGTTTTCAGTTTTATATGTGTAGATAGATACAACATTTAGTATACATAATACAAGAATGTTGAAATAGGGTGATATACATATGTATGTAAATGTAATCTACTTTCTGATAAATTTTACTATTAATTCCAAAAATGTGTACTAAATCGTAGTTTTTTTTATATTGTTATTGGTTCAATTATACCTACTTGTAATTTTAGCTAACAAAATTATTTTTGTATTCATAAATAATATCATCAATAATCCAGCTAAACTGTCATCACATTTATCAAGTAATTATGCAATATCCTAACACATCCTTAAAAAACTTCTTTAAAAGAAAATTGTTCTTTATAAAAAGAAAGAAAAATGTTTATAATCTGATTATGACAAAAGAGCTCTATCCATTCATTTCTTTTTGGCTTTTCTTTCTTTCGTCATTTTTCTGCGTGATTTGATCTATGTTTCATGAATCTACGACAACTTTTTGTCGCTAATATATTAATATCATAATTTTTCCCTTATTCTGAAATTTAAAATACTTTCCTGTAATGTTATGGAATAGCTGTTTGCCTGTTAGCAATCTATGTATTAATTTGTAAAAATCGCTTTCGCTTAAGCCTTCCGCCATTCAATCGAGATGTAACTCAAGTTTGTGCGATGACAACGTAATGTAGTGTTTGACATATCGAAAGCACTTTTCTTGTACTTGACAATCTACAACACTTTTAACTTATACGTACCGTTCGCTTTATTCAATTATGTTACATAGGGAACAACAACGTTTTTTTGATGATTACCGCTATCCATGGACATCTTCAATCATTCGTCTTCATGCATTGCTATCCTTTTAGGTTTCAAAATTGTCGAATATGACCCGTATTTGTTATTAATTTCCTGAAAGGTTTTTTCGAAAAAATCAGGAATAATGAAACTTTTTTGAAAATAATGAATCCAAAATTATTCATCCGATTATGATGAAATTTTGGTTAGTTGTTATGTATACGCCCGTGAAGCTTCCTGGTCAAATATTTTTTTACTGTACGCGGCATTGTATCGCATGCCGGATACATCAAATATCTATAAAAAAACTAGCTGACCCGGCAAACGTTGATTTGCCATGTAAATAATTTAGGGTTGTATGTATTTTTTAATGCCACATTATAAAAAAAAAACAAAAATATTTAAGATGAACAACCCTTATCACTTAGGGGTATAAAAAATAGATAGTAGACGATTCTCAGACCTACTGAATACGTATATAAAATTTGGTAAAAATCGGAAAAGCCGTTTCGGAGGAGTACGGTAACTAACATTGTGACATGGAAATTTTATATATTAGATAAACTCAATCAAATACAATTTGGATTTGGAACCGTTATAAAAATCTGTATTTGGACACAGGTGACACGCGCGGGATTGCTAGAAGGTAATTTTATAAAAACACTTAACATATTTCACACACGATTTATTCATAATAATAAATAACATGGTAATGTAAATAGCTAAGAAATAAAGTCAAAGCTTTTATCGAAACAAGTCATCGATTACCGAATCGATCACTCGATCGTATCGAATTACCAATTCGCTCATTTCGCCGCCCACCACACTCTTTATTAACATTTCCGTCTGCATCAATAAATATATAACACGTTGGGCGCAACCTAATAAGAAAACACAATATGGATCCATTTAGATTTTATTTTACGATTATTTTATTATATCAGTTGGTCAGAACAGGTTGTTTTACTACTGTCATTCATTTTATTAATAAGATAAGTAAAAGATAAGTTTGATGATATCTTTATCCCGCCAGTTAAGAGATTATTATCTTCATCCACGTTCATACTTATATCATGAATAAAATTGCGTTACTGAACAAAAACGACATCTCAGATTTTTTAAATAAGTTTCAAGTGTAATTGCTTGTAGTAATTTTTATCATTTGCTAGCCCATCTATGTGAAGTTCTAAAAATCAGTGTTGGCCTTAGATTATTTATATGTCAAATAATCAAAGGTGTTGGCTTTTACATTTTGGGTTGAATACCTACACAAAATATCTTATCATCAGCAGCAATTTAGTGCAGAGATTCTGTCTAGGTGAGTGTAAAGGCTAGCAGACTGGCAGAAATGGCGACCAGTAAAAAAAATAATTTAATTGTTTTTGATTATGTCAGATGACGGTGACGGTCAATTAATGGTAGGTACCTGAGCTATAGGACATCAATTAATGATGTGCTGTAGACTTATTATTTACTTCGAATATTTTGACATCCAAAGGCTAAAACCGAAAGGTGCGATAAAGTATTCATATCCTTAATTCGTCAATTGTATGAAAAGCCGGAATTACAAACAAATGACAGACTTACGATAAGAATTATATCTTGCAAGTTGTTCTTGCTTGGGCCTTAGGTGTAGGAAAGGGTTCACTGACGAGTTGATATGAGAGACAGGGAGTCTCTAAATCTGTACTAATACGTATATTATAAAGAGGAAAGATTTGGTAATTTGTTACGATTTAATATTGTCTTTTATTAACGCGAGTATCACACATTTAAATAAAATACTGTATACCGGATTAAAACGCGATTTATTATGTGACATTTCAAATATAAGACAACTGTCATCTTTCAGTCTCCCGCGACCACGGTTGCTGAAAAGCATCCGAAACGTCGGGATAAATAATTTAAACAATATAAATAATAAATCGCGTTTTAATCCGGTATACAGAATTTTATTTAAATTGTTACGATTTAACTCAAAAACTACTCGATTTTAAAAACACCAAAAGAAAAGAAAGCTACATCATCAGCGAGTAGCATAGGCTATTTTTGTGTATAGTACATCTACATTGCACCCGTGAGAAGCCGGGGCGCGTTACTAGTCTTAAATATTTAAAAACAGGACAGTGAGTCAATACTTTCTAGAACGTCTTAATACGTACTGACAGTCACAGTGAATGAAAGATAACGTGATAAGGAAGTATCACAAATAAACAATATTATTTATTACAATATTTCACCTCGTTCATGTGAATGGAGAAACGCCGCATGTGGCCATAGCGAGATGTCCAGAATCAATTTCAAGTTGTAAGGTTGGCGTTATAATTCATTGTATCGCGGAAGACTTGCTACAGGTCTTGGCTCACTATATTGGTCATTATTTGGCATAATTTTATTGTAACTAGCTACGTGGTGTTACTTGTATTCAAATTTTTCTAGTGCTTTTACAAAATAAATATACATAAAGTATATAATGTAAATAAAATATTATATTTAATGTTTTTGTAAAACATCACGTGTAAACTCAACCGTTCTGTAAATGCACGCCGCCAAATAGTATTTTCTGTATAGGTTCTTCATTAATTAGTAAATTAATTTCAAACGTAATGTTTTAATTTAAAAAAAAACAAAAACCGACTTCAAAACTATACCTACGTATAGTATGTACGAACTTAAAACAAAAGGTCAAAATAATAATATTTTAATTACTTCAAAGCAAGAGCCAGGATATTTAATATTTATTAACAGTTATTTTTGGAGTCGGTGCCAGCCAAGAAGGACAGTTTAATCCTGCCTTTGTAACAAACTTTCGATCGGTACGAAGCGGTGGCGGTTGGCTGGCCGTAATAGTAAAGTAATCCGCTAGTAATAGTAGTAATGATTAATTTAACACTTATTATAATCAGGAAAACATATAAATAAAGAATATACTGTTATCGAAAAGCAGTTCCTTAAAAAAATATCAATTATATCTCTGATACAGTAGATTTTTTTTGAATGATGAAGCTTTTGTTTATACGAGAAAACAAAACATTGTAGCAATTCGAAAAAAAGTGTTTTCTTAAAGCAGATAATCTGTAAAATTACTGCGAAGCTAATTTTATGGAACACAAAGGAAATACAGAGCCCTTCCTCACATTAATTATCAGATTTAGTACAGAGACGCATGTGGCGAATGTTGCGTTATTACACCAAAATAAATTACAATAGAATTTACTCGTAAGCTTCTATTTCTTTCTGTTTTTTATGTTAGATATCGACAGACGAGCATTAGGTTCACTTGATGGTAGGTGATACCTCAGCCACAGAACATCAGTCAATGATACGCTGTTGAACCACCTTTTACTTCGAGCTTTCGGAAATCCAAAGACACAGAAACACGCAATATTTACGGTTTTTCCATCAATGAACAGTGGTTCGTTACCCGGTCGGTATTTCGATATTACTCCTACCCGTTCAATGCCCGAAGTTACCAGCCGGCCTAGCATGACCACCACGAGATATGTCGCGGACGAGAGAAGACAAACTAAGATGTAAGATATCTCGATATATTATATCTCGACATCGACAATTTTGATAGAAAGGATATCTCGATCAACAAATATATCTATTTTTGATATTAAAAGTCGAGTTTTAAGTGTAATTGTCATGTTATATCCGGAAGAAATAAAGAGATAATCATTTAAGACACGAGAAAACGGTCGACAAAATTTTGTCGCGGTTATCATGCTAGGTCGGCAGATGTGGGGAAGACATGCTTACAGAAGATTATAAACATGTCGTGCTGGTGGGATTCGAACCCATACCTATCGATGCGCACGGCAGGTGTTCTACCAAACTCGTCGCAATGTTATTTAATAGTACATAAAAAATAAGTAATATTCTATTATTTGCAATTGATTCGCCTCTGATTTGCTGTAGTGTAGTGTGTAACACCTTAAAGCTTCACATTTCATTTACTGTTCAGTTAATCTGGAATTACAGGTCTATCGAAAGAGGAAAGGCGTATAATATTGACGACTTCCCGTCCGATACGTTAATCTTCGTGAACTATTGGTAAACTTGAACTGGTTGAAATTGAAACTAGCAAAGTTATTTTGAATTTTAATGGTGTTCCATAATTTATTACTAGTTTAATGTTTTATTTATATTATACAGAATTAGAAATTTGGTACACTAAGAATAAATAGACATTTGTGAGGATTTAGGTTAGGTAGCGCATTCGTCGTATGAAAATTAAATCAAACAGGATATTGCTAGTCAACTGTTGCGCTAAGTTTAACAGGATATCTATATTAATATTATAAAGAGGAAAGATTTGTACTTTTGTATGTTATGAATAAACTCAAAAACTACTGGACCGATTTTGAAAATTCTTAATAGAAAGCTACATTATCAGCGAGTAACATAGGCTATGTTTTGTGTATTATCAAATCATACATTCTCAAAGGGATGAGTCAAAATAATATTAGAAATTATACTACAAAATATTTAGCACCATGTTGATATCAGAAAACAGTCAAAGCAAATCGATTTACGTTAAATACTCGCACTGGTGATTACGATTTGCGGTCAGTTGATATAAGAGATCCTCCACGCCTCGTAATTGGTTCTCGCAAATTACAAACCTCGTCCTGGCAGTACATCATGGGTAGCCATGCTAACTATTCATAAGTTGCCAGGTTGTAAATTAAAAGATTTTATAGCCTGTTGCTTCGCGACAAATCTTCGATATTGAATTTATTTTTTATTTCGATGATAAAGAAGAGGAAATGCAAGAATTTCTTTGACTACAGTGTTTTATTAACATCTTTATCACACTTTTAAATAAAATACTTTATACCGGATTCAAACGCGTTTTACACCTGGGATCCAGTAATTTAACATCTAAAAGCTCAAATCAAACATATTAAAAACATGAGAATACTGTTAGTCAATATAGAATATAGAAAATTACAAGAAATATCATTTCCTTAGGAATAGATGGCGTTAATATGGCAACTTTGTGATATTTCAAATCAGACAACTGTCACCTTTCAATCTAGACATGGGTAACTCAGCGAAATTCCCTGCGCAAACTCAGAAACTCAGGCGCAGTGTAGTGCGTCGGCTCCTTGAGTCAACTCAAAATTGCGCCACGACGCAACAAAATGGGACGCGCAAAGCGAGCAGTGAAACCTCCGAAACGCACTCAACTCCACGCTCATAGTTCACTCAGTGAGTGGGGAACTGCGCCGTTCGCCAACATTATGGATGTGTGAGCTGACTCACCCTGCGCAGTGAAGCGTGCCGGCGCAATTGCGCCGCGCAGCGCAGTGTTACCCATGTCTATTTCAATCTGCCCGTGAACACGCCCGACCGTCGGAATAATAATATAAATAATAAATCGCGTTTTAATCCTGTATAAAATATTTTATTTACATACAGTTCAAGTGCTTTCGATCGTGAAAAGGTTGAAAGTGGAAGATCGAAGTAGCCAAGAGATTTAGTGAGAGGTTGATCTTTGTAGTCAGATAGTTGGAGGCTGAGATAGTAATTGACTTTAGAAAAAATAGTCGCGGGTGTTAGCTATGAAACATCACTTTAATAACGATAAAATTCAGTCAAAGATGTAATCTTCATAAAATAATTAATCTTTTTTTATATATTTCTCATATCTCGCAATTCTTCGAAGTAGGTACAAGTATGCACTAATTCCCCATAAATCACTTTTACCATAAAATAAAAGAACAGCATAAAATTCTTACTTTCAACCTATGGCCGGAACAATAAATACTTACTTTTTGTTTTAACTTCATTGTTTACTTAGTAACAGAAGCGTGTGGGGTCCTCATATTTGCATGGATTTTGAATGTTATGCAATAAAGGTTTATTCGATTTTGATCCTTAATCGTATAGACGTAGTTAATAAAGTGTTCTAAATCGTTGAAATACGTTTCTTTTTTGATATTGGTGCTCTTATATTATTAGTCAAAATGGAATTTATGAGAACATTATGTCGTCTGCTAGAATCGATTGAACAGAAATTCATTTTTTAAGGTCTAATATTTCTACAAATTCTAGGATGTAAAAATCTGGATGTTTTATCCTCCTTACTCTTTCCTAATGTTCAAGCTGACTCCTGACAAAAGCTGTGAGTTCTAGAGAGAGTTCCAACACTTTTTTCCACGTTTTTAAACATAATTTTAAGTATACATACAAAATAAAGTATAGATATAGTATTCTAGTAAACTATCAACATTAAATATTTTCGAAAGTCACAGAAAATATGTTACGAAACAGTGACCTAATACCGAATATTGAATCCATTAATACCAATGGGGTAATTATGGAGCAACCTTTATCTCAATGGGTAATTTTTTCTCATTCTCTACCTTAATGTTATGACCAACATCCGTTATTCTTATACAATAATATTTGTACTTAAGCTAATGTTTTGTGGAGAGAAGTAATCACTGATACAGTGTGAGCTAGACAAAGGAATCAAAATTTATTTATTTTATTATTTTTTTGGTTACATTTCTTATCCTAAAAATATTTTTTGGTTCGCCATCACAGTCTTGAGCAGAACTTCTTAATAGAACCATTTTAACAGTTAGCTTGAAATAAACCTATTTATGAACCAAGTAAAAAGTAGGCCCCCAGCGCATCTTGGACTGAGGCTCTGTGGATGATCACCTATCAAGTGAACCTTATGTTCCTCTGTCGATGTCTTGCATAACATAAAAAACAAAAAAAGATAAATAAAATTAGAAGTTTATTCACAAACACAGCATGACAATAACTTCAAATAAACGATTATCTCTTTGTAATGTTACATATGTGTACATAATTAAAGCGGGAAATTAAAACTTTGATTATTGTTGAGAATGTTTGATTAAATAACAATATACAGGTGGTTGGCTTACTATCAGCTAAAAACCTAGCCCGTTTACAAGCTTCATCGGCTCAAGTCAGGCACATGGTCACCATCGGATTGGATGGACTAAATAAAACGTCGTAGTAACAAAGGCAAAAGCCAAGTGTAACATAACAACTTCAATCATATACGACTTTTATAAAAATATATCAAAAAAGCTTATCCCTAAACTTAAACTCTGTTATTGGGATAACATAAGAAAAAATCGCTAACAATACAGTTCGGGTTATGCACCTTTTTTCCTAGAATTCAGGCTTTGTTTCGCATATTGTTTCTTGAGAAAGGGAAGAATGGATCATAATGTAACAATACTTATCGATATCGAACTTGTAATGAGCATTTTCAAACTTTAAAGTGCGTGAACTTGCGGGGCGTAAATATTACAGCTCATGTTACACGGGAATAGCATAGAAATAAATTCTTATAGCTTCTCTCCTATATATACAAATTTTATAGACAATTATTGTATGTCTGAATAGGTAGTTGCTTGGCCACTATTTCACTTGCACTAGAAGCCAGGGAACCACCAACCGCCAAGAAAGTGACTGAATGAATGAAAAACTTTATTGGATATGAATAAATAATACTTTAGTAAAATTAATTGTGCAAGGGGCGACATATTTGCTCTAACTTTAAAGATATTAAAGTTGTAGTGTTCGACTAATACAGATGAGGGTCGTAGTTAAGTAAACCAGGGCCCCGGTGCGAGAGAAAAAAATCGCAATCCTCTCCCCGGCTTTTCTTCAGAAACTGCACAAAATTAATTATTTGCAAATTATTACTAATCAAGGATGCTCGGCGCTTCCATTGTTATAAATGCTCATTAAATTATCTTAAAAACAAATTCAAAGCAGGCTTGAATTTCTAGCTTCAAGAGCTCAGGGGGAGCCCTCGGTGCCCTGGTGCACTGCACCACTTTGCCGTATGATAGCTACGCCACTGATGATAGTAGTTAATAGTCAAATTACAGTCATACATCATAGTATACCTACTATTAAATTTAATAAGTAGGTACAATTTAAAAAAAAATAAGTATAAATAAAATAATATAATATAAAATTAAGATTGTACTACAATAATACAAATTATATTATTATACCCCAACACAAAAATGTATACGGTAAATAATTAACATAAATCTGCTTGGAGATAAGCTCGCTTGACAAATCTTTATTCATACAAAATTTTAAATTTTACATAGAGTCATCTGTCACACCCGTTTATATTTATTATGTACTAGTGGACCCCTCAGACGTTGTTCTGCCACAATTTTGGCTTCGAAATTATATAATTATTCTTAAATTTGAATATGCCCATTTACCCACTATAATTGTCTTATATGTCACTGATTTGCAGTGGACATCTTTTTTTATTTTATCTGTTATTCCAAAAAAGCTAAGAATACATGACGTGTGCTGTCAAGATGGCGGAGTTTCGAATCTAATTTATTTTATGCATATATTTATTTCCTGACTTTTTCCTATATTTTAATAGCCTATATCTTATTCCCGACATAGAGGAATCCAACAAATAAGATATCGTTAAAATCGGTACAGCCGTTCTTGAGTTATAAAAGGTGTAACTAACACAACTTTCTTTTATATATATAGATAAAGATGTATATGTCCCCTTTTCACGTGGTAAAAGTATTCGAATGATGGTCAACTGTTTATAAAACCACCGAATGTTTCTCGTTGGCGCGTTCGGTACCGAATCCCACCGGGACGACATGTTTATAATGTTTGTAAGCATGTTTTCCCCACGTCTGGCAACTTCGACCATTGATCGGGTGGGAGGAATATGGAATTTCCGACCGGGTAAAGAACCACCGTTCATAGATGGAATAACCTTGAAGTGCACTTTGCGCGTTTCGGTTTCAGTTTATGGATTTCCGAAAGCTCGAAATAAAAACTACAGTGCATCATTGATTGATGTTCTGTGGCTGAGGTATCACCTACCATCAAGTGAACCTCATGCTCGTCTGTCGATATCTAACAAAAAAATATGTTCGAAAGAAATCTAGCAGAAATGCCATATTGATAACTTTTTTATTATAAGCTTAATCAAAAATGTACAGATTATTCAATAAGCTTTGAATTTTAGCTACCCCCTTTTCATTCAACACTCTATTTCTCTGACGATATCATGACATATACAAATCATTTAACAGCAAAATTATGTTAATTCTATTAAATAACCATGGTCATAATTACTCAAATAGATTACCAAAATTAATTTTCATTACAACGACACTGGCTTATGTTCCAATTTACACAATATACGAGCTGGCTTCATTCAGATTAGATCATAAATCGCTAGAAGCCAGTAATTGATAATTTATCTGATTTATAGGCTGGCTTCTAGTTCGTATCTATTAAAAGTCAAAGAGTTGCTTCTAATACTATTATTTTAGTAGTATTTGACAGGGAACTATGTTGTTGACAATTAAGACGTCGCGTCGTCCAGACGATGGCCAAATTATAAATAAATAAAATCTATGTATGTATATTACCCAAAGTGGTCTACATATATTGACTTCCAGGAGTCTGCATTATACTAGTTCTCTAATATAATATATGTTGAATGTCAATGAATTTGCAAACAATATATACATATGTAAGTACATATAAGGTGATCAGTGGGGTCTACTTATAAAGGAAAAAAAACGGAGGGAATAGGTTTGAGGATCGCCTTAGAAAGGTAAGGTTCGGTCAGTGATTTTTTTAGCTATGGGTTTTATCAACATTATGAAGTTTTTGATATTAATTTATAAAAAAAATATATCCCAAACTGTTTATCCATCGAATTTTGTTTTTATTTTAAAAATAACATAAAATAGTCTTTGATAAAATTTCTAAAGTTAATTGAACAGATGGTAACTATTGTATTGTTGTCGCTGGTGTGACTATGAGATAAGATATAACATTTTAGCAAATAAATTTTTAAACCGATAGACAATGCGTTGATGTCGTGGATAAGATTGTTTAAAAAATTTGCAAAATGTTTATTTTATGTTATCAACTACTACTACAACTACACTTTCGTAAATGTGTATAGGTAAAACGTAAATAGGTACACCACATCAAATTTTCAATATATAAAAAAAATATAGCTCGAAAAAGTAACAATCATAATTATCACGATTTTTCCACCAGCTCTTTAGCTAAGTTTGTCACGACTCACGAGTGTATTGAAGAATTTTCGTAAAAAACCAGAAGGTATAGCAGTTTCTTAACACCTTTCTCAATTGGCACACAGTTTATAATAAAGTCGTCATTATAACATTCCTCAACCGGCTCTTACATTATGAATTTTGTTTTTTTGAACGTTTTAGTACAAACTGACACTGCATTAACTTTGTTATTCCCATATAACTGTTTATATCATGTTGTTCATAAATAAATTCACAAACATATATACACTTTATATAATTAGCGCCGCGAATTGACAGTATACTTGTATTATTTATTTCATCGTGAGTAAATTATTAAGTGACAACAAGTGAACGTATTGGGTAGTTAGTTTAAAAAAATAACAATAAGTATTTTATTTGATGTTTAGTTGATAACAGAAATATAAAGGGAATTCGATTCAAATTCAAATCACAAAAGAAAAACATTTTTCTGCCTGCTCCTCACAGAATAAATATGAACATCAGTTGGTGCGTTGGGTTCCGATGAGGCGCAGGTCCATATCGCACCGAGCTGAAATAAAAATGATTTTTATTTATGATTTCCCTACTTCTAGTAACTTCAGGCGTCAAAATGGTGTAAAAATGGGTTGACAGAGTATCATTGACTGATGTCCTGTGGCTTGTGTATCACCCACTAAGTGAACCTTTCAATTGTGTGTCGACATCTTAGAATAAAAACTAGTGAGGCTTTTCTCTGCAAATCCTACCGGTCCTGATCTACTAAGGACATTGTTCTCTAGTTAAATAAAAACCCCACCCAAAAAATATAGATGTAAATAAACCCTAATATTGTCTTTTATTAACGCGAGTATCACACATTTAAATAAAATACTGTATACCGGATTAAAACGCGATTTATTATTTATATTGTTTAAATTATTTATCCCGACGTTTCGGATGCTTTACAGCAACCGTGGTCGTGGGGAGTTGTTAATAAACCCTGTTAAAATGACACTGAACTGACACCCAATAATGTCTGGATGGTACTGCTATGACCTTCCATAAAACACGTTGTTCATACTGTCGAATACGAAACCTTCCAAGTTAGAAAGCTGTAGAAAATTAAGATTTCCAAAGCCTTCCATTTTTTAAATGTCACCGTTCATTGCGGCCATGATTTTTCAATCGGACGGTACTTCAAACCTTTTGTACTTAACTAATTATCTCATTCGTTTAGTAATTGTCAATGGAGAACTCTGTGCCTTATCTGTGTTCTAAATGTAAGCTACAATAGATTGCATTAATTGCCTCTACAGACCTTCGAAACTGGTATAAACCTTATATTTTTAATGTTACATAGTCACGAGATTGATCGCTCTTTTTTATTAACATTATTCATGTAATCTGTACTAATATCGATTGTTTCCACAACAAAGGGCGTGTCTCCATTTAGCATACTTTTGGCAATGAGCAAAAAACGATTAAAAAATTATTTATTCGATATTTATTATATAAAAAAAACCGAAGAAATAATTTAAATAATAAATATCAGGTCTAATTTTAAATATCAGGTTCGATAGAGCTTCGAAAACTGAACAATACGAGTAGGTACTGCATTAAAAAATAATTTTAGCCAAAATGGTTTTTACGCCCTTTGTTGCGGAAACAATCGATATAAAGCTTTGGTCTGGTGATCATGACGCACAACGCTGTTGCGGAAACAATCGATATATAAAGAGGAAAGATGGAAAAACCGTGAAGTGCATATTGCGCGTTTGGATTTCAGGCTATGGATTTCCGAATGATCGGAGTAAAAAGCAGGTCTACAGCGCATCTTTGACTGATGTTCTGTGGCTGAGGTATCACCAACCATCAAGTGAACCTCATGCTCGTCTGTCGATATCTGACATAAAAAAAATCTGACATAGATTTGTTTGTTACATAGAGCAACACGGGCCACCGGCGAACCGGAGGGGAGTAGCCATAGCGTTCGTTACCGATACCAAACTGTCTGTAATTTTTTGCGGGGGGAATCTGCGCTATGTGTGCGTACTCAAATTCGCACACAAAAGCAATCGTCTGTCACTACGAAACTCACACCGTGACAATTAAAAAATACACTAACAATTTCACACACACATTTAAACATTCCGTGTATAAATAAATGGCGCAACTACACTGACAAGTCCTTTTAGCCGTAGTTGCAACAACTGTCGATACGCAGTATCGATAATTTCAAGAACTGGGTTAGGGAAATTAGGTTATACAAAGGACTTAATTTATTACGTACTACAATAATACAAAATGAACTTGTCGGGTAATGCGCACGTAGCAGGTCACGGAGAGTGGACCATGAGTTGGTACATAATAAAATCTTCGAAATAATTTGAAAATACTTCGTTATTATATATATTTCATTTATCCCTTAAAGGAGATGGAAACGATTACATAAAACTTTGGGCCCCCAATGTTACAATATGAAATTGATGTGAATTAATAGATGAGACTTAACAGTCCTTCGATGAAAATTCTATTAGTTTTGACAATCTGAGAGCCGAGTTATTAGAGTTTTAAGTAGTAAAAGTAAGGTTATGTTACAATCAATAACTGACATAAATATATCATAAATCTGTGATCAATGATATTTGTAGTTGTGAAATCGTAACAATTCCTAAATGACGACAATCGGGAAAGCACTCAGACACAAAACGTTGAAAACACGAAACGAATTAGCACAGAGTAAACAACTGTCATGCGGCATGCCAATGACAGACTAAAATAAAAGATCGATTTTAATCGATAAAAAATCGAAAATTATGTATATTAATTTTCTTTAATTAATAATTTATATTTTATTTAATAACATAACTGTAATTATATGCAATATATTGTATTTAAAGTGCATTTAATTACTTTTGAGTTAATTACCTTGTCCAAAGGTTTATTTTGTGATTGTGTAATCGATTCAATTAATCGAGAATCTCAGGAAAACTATATTTCTCATATTTCTCCTCTCCCAGATTGAGAATTGAGCTGATTTTTTATATTATAAGATTAAAAATATGTCATTTTTCTAGATCATATCGCAATTATTAAATTTGGGCCCACAATTTTCCATATCCTTTGGATTTTTAGGAAATAAAAAAAACATTATGGTTGAAGTTTACACTAAGTGATTTTAATAAATGTGCTAACGCGCGTAAGTATTATATTTTATTTTAACAATATAACTATATTATCACAATATAATATTTGAATCAGAAAATTTATCTCAAAACTGTCTCTGTATAGAAGACTCCTTTGCCATTTTTTTTCGATAACTTAAAACAATCCGACAACAACACTATCGCTCGGTGACAGCGACTTCTCGGAAATAAACTCGGATCAGTCGCTCGACAGATCCGTGTATTGTATGAGGGCTCATACAATACGCGGATCTGTCGAGCGACTGTGTTGGTAAAAAAATCCGAAACAACACGACCGATAATATTGTAATTTTTTAAGTTTTAAAGAAGTAAATAGTAATAATATGATTAAAAAATACCTACATATGAAAGGTAACGCTATCTTTTTGTAAATTTGACGTGGCAGATATTTTTTGGCAACAAGAAACACAAACAATTCGGCATTTTTTTAGGAGGTCGATTCAGTCGCGCATCTGGATTTAGTCTAGTGAAAAGTGCGGCTACAACTAGTTTTATTGTACGCATAGGACCATTTGGACTTGTACTTTGACAGAGGGGAACGCCTGCGTATGGCTACTCCCCTCCGGTTCGCCGGTGGCCCGTGTTGCTCTATGGTTTGTTACGATTTAACTCAAAAACTACTACTCGACCGATTTTAAATTTAAAATAAAATACATCTACATTGCACCCGGACCCGGACCCGGACCCGGGCAGATCGGTAGTCTAGTATAAAGACGTCCCTTTGGATACTTTCTCACCCTATATTATATTGTATTTCAAATGACACCAGGTTTTTATAACACGTTTGGTGTCAATTTCATAGAAGCAGAAAGTTACTTGATATTCATGTGCAAAAAATGGTCAACGTAGCACTTAAATCTTAATTGTGGCTACCTATGTAAATAATGCGAAGGGCAGTATCTTGTATTCAAATATCACGGAATGCGATTATTAACAAAAAAACTACTCGACCGATTTTAAAAATTCTTTCACCAATAGAAAGCTACATTATCAGCGAGTAACATAGGCCATTTGTTTTTTTTTGTGTGTCGTACATCCACATTGTACCCGTGAGAAGCCGGGGCAGATTGCTAGTGATTAGATAAAGGAAGAAACTTATTTACAGGCATACAGATAAATATTATAAACACGTCAACCCATCCAAACGCAAGGCTGACTCTAAGACCCATGTTCCAAGACGTTTCTGAGTTTTGAATCTAGTTTTGAGACTTGTCAAACCATTTTTTCTCTATAGAATTTTGACATATTGACAGTTCTCAAGAATAGATTACAACTTGAGTAACGTCTTGGAATATGGGCCTAAGGCTACCTCTACCCTGACCTCTGACGGGCTCGTTGGCGCGTTCGGTAGAACACCTGCCGTGCGCATCGATGGGTCGTGGGTTCGAATCCCACCGGGAGCACATGCTTATAATTTTCTGTAAGCATGTTTTCCCCACGTCTGGTAACTTCGGGCATTGATCGGGTGGGAGGAATATCTAAATTCCGACCGGGTAACGAACCACCGTTCATAGCTGGAAAAACCGTGAAGTGCATATTGCGCGTTTCGGTTTCAGTCTATGGATTTCCGAATGCTCGAAGTAAAAATTAGGTTGACAGCGCATCGTTGACTGATGTTCTGTGGCTGAGGTATCACCTACCATCAAGTGAACCTCATGCTCGTCGTCGATATCTGACATAAAAAAAAAAAAAAAAAAACCCAACGCCCGTCAAAAATTAGCTCCAATGAATCAAACTGAAATGAATTTATATACACACATCCATATTTTGTATAACAGTAATATTTTGAGTTCTGTAGATTTCCAAAGACCGGTATGACACGACAGCATGTGACGAATGCGGACAGTGGCTATAATCGTGTAATGTAAATGAACCAGTTCTTCTTGGGAAGTCCGGGACGTTTGAAGTCCCCAGCTCGACAGCAACACGACACCTCTTTGATAAGACCTCCGTAAACAAGTGTCATGAACGCTTTCGAGAAAAAAGTTGCAGGTTTTCAATCACGCTGTGACAGTTGTTGACATGTGACACTTTCTTAATTGTTCTTTTCATGGTAACTTCCATTGTAAACGTTATTTGTTTAATGAAAATGGTGTAGAGTTAAATTTAGAATTTTTTGCTCTTTTGTTTTAAGCTTGGGATTTTGGTTTTTAAAAGACTTGCGAGATTTTTGGGCTCTTCTAGGTAGAAAAAATGTTCCGAATCAGTGGTAGCTTTAAATAAAGACGATTTAAATGTATTCAATAGTTAAAGTTTGTTTAAATTTGATAATTAACACAATTCATAATTTTAGATATATTTGAAAGAAATGATGATGAAAATTTATATAAGAACTAAGTTGTTTGGGCCGGCTTGATCGAGTATTTCATCCATTTAGTGCTGTCCAGCGCTTTTTTCATCCAGCAGGAGATAGGGGGTATCTCCTTTAGGTTTTTCTCCACGCCATAATATGATACCATTATATAGTATATTATTTTATCAATACACAATATGATCTTGAAGCTTGGTGTTTCAAACCCTTGTATTTAATCATTAGAATTATTATTAAATGATTTATAAACTATATCGATCGGTTTACGTAATACTTATTAAATTAAATCGCAATCATAATCTAAATTACGTTTCTTCTCAATACCGTTCTAATTTGAAACGACAGGTTAACTTAAAATTGCACAGTAGTTTAACTGGTGTTATGTTAATACATTATCCAATTCATTACCGCTCGTTAACCGCTGGTTAAATGGCCGTATTCGCAATATACACGCGTAGTCATCTGTCATGAGATTTACAGCTTGAGTTAAGGTTTTTCCATACTGAGTTTTATATAAGAGAATCATGGTTATTTTAGACCTATAAGAAGACGGAAAGAAGAAGTGAGTAAGCGTAGATACAAAGTATTTGCCAACCCTGGTTTAACATAGATTTAAAAAAAGGACATAATTAAAACCGCCTTCGTGGCTCAGTGGTAAGTGTGATTCGTTTAGCACCCAAAGTTCTGGGTTCGAATCCCGAGGAAACAAGATTAAAAAAATTGTTTCGGTCAGGCAGGGTACAGAAGGCTGATCATCTACTTGCCTGTATAGAAAAATGATCAGTGAAAGAGACATAAATGGGTCTGCCCCATGCCCCACTATAGGACACGGGAATTCACTACATAAAGAAGTTAGTATTATATATTTTTTACATATGATAAGTAATTAACCTCCATCAAACCATGAAACATTATGTTTACAAATGCTTTTCTAAAATTCTTGCTACATCGATATAGCCACCAAAAGGTGGATGGATAAAGCAAAAGCTTTAACAAAAGGACCTTCAACGTGAGATTACTGCCTATATCTGCCAATGCGTTTCCGACCTTTAAGGCTATATTAGCTTTCAATCACATGAGCCACATGCTTTAGTTTGTGTCCTTATAAAAAACCATATAGTATATTTAGTTTTTTGGCTGATTTTTTTTTAATGTTTTTTCAGCCTATTAAAATTATGTTAATAGTTTATGAAAATTAATTAACAGTGCGTAGACAGCCTTACAGCGCTTAATGTGGTTTGCATATAGTATGCAAATAAGTCCAAAAGTGCACAGTAACGAATCGACGTGAATTAGCTAAAATATTATAGTAAACTTGAATATCTGTTTTACGCAATACAGGCGAGCCACTCGCAGCTAAGTCCATACTAAAATTGATATAAAAATATATTTTTTTAATGATAGATATCTAAATAAAATACTGTATAACGCGATTTATTATTTAGGTGAGACAGGTCCCCGCGACCACGGTTGCTGAAAAGCATCCGAAACGTCGGGATAAATAATTTAAACAATATAAATAATAAATCGCGTTTTAATCCGGTATACAGTATTTTATTTAAATGCGTGATACTCGCGTTAATAAAAGACAATATTATGTTAGATATCGACAGACGAGCATGAAATTCACTTGATGGTAGGTATAACCCAGCCACAGAACATCAGTCAATAATGCGCTGTCGACCTGCTTTTTACTTCGAGCATTCGGATTATGAGTTAGATCTAGGAATTAACCCCAGATTTTAATTATTTGACGGGAGTTGATGACCAGTAACTACATGATCATAATTACTTGTTAAAAAAACTTACCTCTGCTGAATTGTATTAAAATCGATACAGCTATTTAGTAATAAGGGTAAATAGAAGAATAAGAAAATTATTTACGTCTTGATTTATTTTTGCAAACAAAAAATAGGATACTTGTATATTAGAACATGCTGTATAGTTATATTCTGCATGCTGTAGTGTCACTATCTAATTGAAAAATGACATATCACATATTGAATCAAGATGGCACTAATTTTAAATTCCACGGAATAATTAAAAATGTATCACATTGTATAACCTAATTTATGCCAATATCTTCCATATTACCCTGAATTTAATGACTGAATTCCCCTAACGTGCATCGATCCTGATAAATGTGTGTAATGGATACGAGACAAATTGCCGATAATTTTTATAGATCCATTAATTCATCGCGACATTTAAAGTGCTATTACAATAATATTTGCCACTTGAGAATATCCGTTAGACAACATGAGATATATGTGGATACGTTATACAGGATAAGCCATTGAGTTCATCAAGAAACACCATCGCGCTTTTAAAGCACCATATGTTTGCTATTGGACTTAAAAATATATTGTAACATTTCCAAAAAAAAAATTACAGTTCAAAAAGTAATTCCAAGGGTCGTGGGTTCGATTCTTAACGGACGTGAAAACTTAAAATATTTATTCCTTCGTATGGTCACTTCGAGCAGTAATACTCGTATCGTATTATTAATTACAAATTTCAAAATTTGTGACGTACTGTTAGTTGTGCGGATCGGCTTCACAGATTTACGAATATTCCAATTAAAAAATAATAGGTTGACTGCCCATAATTGTCATACTATTGTTAAAGTTAGAAGAAGGGTATTTAACAGAAATCGGGCAAAAAAAGTACGTTACAGAATACATAATAATCTTTTTTACCTTTTTTATCTCTGTTTGTTTATCACTCTCAACTCCGAAACTACTAAAATGATTTTCGTGCAGATTTCATACAAACAAAACTATTTACGATTTAATCGTGATTTCTTCATCAGTTGAAGTTTGTTATAATAATGCATCTACTGAATTCTCTTAAAATATCGTATTATTATTATAAAATTAAAGACAATAATTTTAAAACAAAACTAATAAAGTTAACGACTAAACTACTCAGCTGTAATGAACATTGTTTCCCAACGAAACAATCTAAAGCTTATAATTGGAATAAATCACAAAAATAATGACCACTTGCATCTGTTAGACTTGGTACATTTGAAAACGGTTAGTTTGGAATTCCCAAAGCCTATTGATAAAGTTGCCAAGTTAAGTGCCCTTGAGAAAATACTTAGAAATACTTCTGTGCATGAGGGTTAGATAATGTTACTCAAAAGAGAATAATCAACTATTTTATTGTTACTTTAGTTTGTTTTCGGTCAGGGATTTTACAGTAGATACATAATATGTTTGTATAACTCGTATGTCCATTGTTAAATCTTGTAGCCTAAATAAGTTTTTTTAGTGTAGTCTAAAATTTAATTAGTTTACTCAATAGGTTAGATTTTATTAATTGAGTTCTAGATGATATTTTGTAGTCTGATTGTTTGAAATTGGAATGTGATTTTTTATTTATTTATATGTATATTGTATATAGATGGCTACCTATGACGAATTCATATTTTTATGCATGTGATGAATTAACTTTCAAGGTATGGTTTTTACAAAAAGTGACAAATTAACTTTGTGACGAATGTACAACAACCCGTTCCTACGCCTATGTACGTACGCATATGTAGCCATGCACTATAGTTATGCTTTTGTATTTTTTATACGAGTATAATTATATCTAAATTAAGCTTGGATCACAAGTTATATTAGATTTTTAATAACTAAATATATTAACAAAGTAAGCGCTTTTCTTTAAAAAGGGCCAAGATAACTTTTTATTGTAGGAAACATACCAATTTTTTACATGTAAGTAAGTTGTGAGCAAATCTTTTATAGATTTTAGAAAATTAAAGTCATTTCTTCGAATTGTTTTCAAATTTCGAAACAATTTATTGCACCAAAACACTGGCGCCACACTTCCATAAAACACTGTTTAGCAACGCAATTCAACAAAAAGCCACAGTCACAATGTGGAACAAAAATAACAAATACAAACAATCAAAGACAGATACATTGAATACGGCGAGAAAATACAAACCATTTTGAAACCTAATGCAATATCTTAAAGATCACAATTGTCCGAACGCTATCACCAAAAATGCCGTCGTTCGCAGTAGTCATAGAAAGTATGGGTAAACATCGATAATAATTTTTCCCATAACAGACGCTAGAGGTATTGAGCAACCATTTATCGTATACGAAGTATCCAATGCGTGTTTACAAACACTTAATGAGATGAAAAGTCAAAGAAAACAAGATATGGATGACGCCCACGCAAAATCCAACGATGATTGCTGAACAATTATTATATTATCTCCGTGTCTAAATATTTGGTGAACTTTAAGAGAATCCTTAAAAATCATTATGTTAACTACTTACTATAAATAATTAATTTGTACTGTTATTACTTACTGAGCATCGTCTAACATTTTTTTATAACCTGTTCAATTTAGAAGAAAATTAAATTTTATTATATTTTTAATAAAACGCAAAGAAAATTAAATCATATTAAAAGGTCATCAGTATCTCCAAGTATAATTATTTCGAATAATTAAGTGTTGATAGTTGATAACGTTATTAGAAACAGCTTGTATATGAAACCACAGGTCGGTTAAATCATGTGAAATATGGATACCAGCTGTCCAAGTACAAGTGTCGCTAAGCTATCGACAATCTATTCCTTTCAATGCATTCTATAATACGGAATTAAATCTAATGCTGGCAAGTTTATGACCAATCCAGACATTACGGTATTGGCAACATGAATAGCGCTTTCTAGAGAAATCTGTCTGTTTTATTGTCATTCTGGTTTGGGAATTTTTGGATTTAGTTTTTTTTAAAACGTGATTATTGAGGTTTGCCTCTTGTAACTCTGCCTTTTCTGAACAATATCATCCCTATGTTTAAAGCGGCTGAGTTGAATTGAATCGAACATAAAGATAATTTTTCATAATCAACTAATACGCAATATACTCCAGCATTCTATGAGTTACAGCCATAGAGCAACACGGGCCACCGGCGAACCGGAGGGGAGTAGCCATAGCGTTCGTTACCGATACCAAACAATCTGTCATTTTTTGCGGGGGGAAACCTGCGCTATGTGTGCGTACTCAAGTTCGCACACACGAGCAATCGTCTGTCACTACGAAACCCACACCGTGACAATTAAAAAATACACTAACAATTTCACACACACATTTAAACATTCCGTGTCATAACAGTATAATTAAATGGCGCAACTACACTGACAAGTCCTTTTAGCCGTAGTTGCAACAACTGTCGATACGCAGTATCGATAATTTCAAGAACTGGGTTTGGGAAATTAGGTTTATAAGTTCGAATTAATTTATTTATTTTAAAGATGGAGTTAATTTATTACGTACTACAATAATAAAAATGAACTTGTCGGGTAATGCGCACGTAGCAGGTCACGGAGAGTGGACCATGAGTTGGTATAGGTATAATAAAATCTTAGAAATAATTTGAAAAATACTTCGTAATTACAAAATATGTTTATTCCATGTATCCCTTAACGGAGATGGAAACGATTACTAACAACTTTGGGCCCCCAATGTAACAATATGAAATTGGTGTGAATTAATAGATTGAGACTTAACAGTCCTTCGTTGAAAATTCTATTAGTTTTGACAATCTGAGAGCCGAGTTATTAGAGTTTTAAGTAGTAAACTGTAAAAGTAAGGTTATGTTACAATCAATAATTGACATATATATCATAAATCTGTGATCAATGATATTTGTAGTTGTCAAATCGTAACAATTCCTAAATGACGACAATCGGGAAAGCACTCAGACTCAAAACGTAGAAAACACGAAACGAATTAGCACAGAGTAAACAACTGTCATGCGGCATGCCAACGACAGACTAAAATAAAAGATCGATTTTAATCGATAAAAAATCGATAATTATGTATATTAATTTTCTTTAATTAATAATTTATATTTTATTAAATAACATAACTGTAATTATATGCAATATATTGTATTTAAAGTGCATGTAATTACTTTTGAGTTAATTACCTTGTCCAAAGGTTTTTTTTTGTGATTGTGTAATCGATTCAATTAATCGAGAATCTCAGGAAAACTATATATTTTCTCATATTTCTCCTCTCCCAGATTGAGAATTGAGCTGATTTTTTATATTATAAGATTAAAAATATGTCATTTTTCTAGATCATATCGCAATTATTAAATTTGGGTTACACAATTTTCCATATCCTTTGGATTTTTAGGAAATAAAAAAAAACATTATGGTTGAAGTTTACACTAAGTGATTTTAATAAATGTGCTAACGCGCGTAAGTATTATATTATATTTTAACAATATAACTATATTATCACAATATAATATTTGAATCAGAAAATTTAATCTCAAAACTGTCTCTGTATAGAAGACTCCTTTGCCATTTTTTTTCGATAACTTAAAACAATCCGACAACAACACTATCGCTCGGTGACAGCGACTTCTCGGAAATAAACTCGGATCAGTCGCTCGACAGATCCGTGTATTGTATGAGGGCTTATACAATACGCGGATCTGTCGAGCGACTGTGTTGGTAAAAAAATCCGAAACAACACGACCGATAATATTGTAATTTTTTAAGTTTTAAAGAAGTAAATAGTAATAATATGATTAAAAAATACCTACATATGAAAGATAACGCTATCTTTTTGTAAATTTGACGTGGCAGATATTTTTTGGCAACAAGAAACACAAACAATTCGGCATTTTTTTAGGAGGTCGATTCAGTCGCGCATCTGGATTTAGTCTAGTGAAAAGTGTGGCTACAACTAGTTTTATTGTACGCATAGGACCATTTGGACTTGTACTTTGACAGAGGGGAACGCCTGCGTATGGCTACTCCCCTCCGGTTCGCCGGTGGCCCGTGTTGCTCTATGGTTACAGCCAATTGTAACCTCAAACAAAACATATGTAAGGTAGATAAGAAAAAACTATCAATAAGGCACATATTAAAAAATACATGATACCTCATCTCATCAAGCAATTATCCAGAAAACAAAACCAAATTATGGATTAAATTTTATTCTTAATCACGACTTTCACCACATATGTTAGGAAGGTTTATAGTATGGGAAGTACGAGTTTATTCCACAATCTACTGTTCTATCGGTGATAGGACGTGTTTTGTCAGGCAGTATGCTTGTCCGCTCCTGTGTATGGCGAGGTTAGAATTGCTTTCAAGGGGTTAATTACTTTTATCTGTTTTATCAGCACCGACACGAGAGATCGTGAGAGCTATATCTAATTCAATAGTAAGGAAATATCCTGTGACTCCCTAGAATATTGCAGTAATGAAGACGAAAAGGTTGACTTTAAAATATTTATTGGATTACAAATACCACTTGATTGAATGAGTGTATTTTTATATCAGATATCGACATACGAGCATGAGGTTACCTTGATGATAGGTATACCCCAGCTACTGAACATCAGTAAATGATGCGCTGTTGACCTACTTTTTTATTTCAAGTATTCAGAAATCCATAGACTCGAAGTAAAAAATAGGTCGACAGCGCATCATTGACTGATGGCTGAGGTATCACCTACCATCAAGTGAACCTCATGCACGTCTGTCGATATCTGAAATAAAAAAATAATGACTATTTCGAACTCTTAAAGTAGGTGGTTAAAATACCAAAATATCCGTGAAATGTATATTGCGCGATTTAGTTTTTAGATTTTGATTATGAACAAAACCAAAATTTTGATTATGTTTATAATAAGATAGAGATAATTATTCAAAATTCTGTTAATTCGTTGAAATATTGACAAAGACCAGTTAATTCTGGTAACTGTGTATTTAACTTTTGTAGAGTCATGTTTGCGTCGATCATGTTAAGCATTTTTGGTCACAAACATGATAACTAATTGGATCATTCGTTTGCCTTCATTTTAGGACAAGAACAACATTTTGTAATTCAGTTACAAACATTTACGTACTTTATTAAGTTTATCTAACAAAGGACTTAATTTTCAATATCAGTTATTTACACCCTCTGGATAATTAAAAGTCAATGTATGTTTGTCTTGGTATACTCCTAATCCTAAACTGTTCATCCGCTTACGATACAATTTTGTTGAGTTGTTATGCGTAAGCCCGCGAAGGATCTTGGTCCAAAATAAAAAATACGTATAAGAACGTGCATTGTATTTTATCCATCCAACATCATTACATATTAAAGTTGTATTGTATTTTTAGCTTTAAGAATATAAAAGTCTTAAAGATCTTTTTTTTTCATTTGCAGTTGATCTATTGCTCCTTCATGAAACAGCTTACAGCATGGGTCAGTCACTTTTCTTTGTCTATTTCGTTTAAAACTTCTAAGAGCTTCTGAAGCAAAATATAGTGAACACACCCAAACCACAAAGTTACATACATACAAGAATACATAAAGTGATCAATAAGTTTAATATGTTTTTTATCTGTCAACCGATTTTTTGTTCCAAGCGTTGGAACTACCTACATAATATATTAAAACTGAAACGCGTAATACGCTTCACAGTTTTTTCATCTATAAACGAATGTTTAATGCCCAAACGTGTTTACAGAAAATTTTAAACATGTCTTCCCAGCGGGATTCGAACCTGCAACCCATGCTATGTACTGCTGTACGTCCGGTCCCCGTCAAGATTGTTAAAGTTGTAATTATAATCATTTTTGCTCCGGTTCATTTGTTACACACAAACGCAGGAACTAACAATGTCGCGACGTCATTCAGTGTTCAATACTCTGTTGCTAAGCCGCGAGCTTTGAAGAAACTCATGCGCAAGCATTCCTTTGCATTATTGGTGACTGGGCCACACGTAGGATTACAATAATAAGAATTATAGTTACTATTGTAGAACGTCATCCAATTCTAAGAAAACGTGTAAAAAAATATCTTTCCCACTTTAAAAATTGACCTTCTCTAAGATATAAAGTAACTTATAACCACTCTCCTACCCCTATAGCCTATACATATGTACATATCCACATAAAATTCCCGACAGTGATTCACGAAATTATATATACGTATACTATATCTAAATAACACAGTTTCGCATTTATATAACTTGTACACTGAGGCTCGTGATTATATCAATCAACGATGCGTTGTCGACCTATCAAACTAACAACCCACTGAAGTACATACTGTGGGTACTTTACCTAACTAACGCAAATACTAAACTAGTAATTTGTACGTACACGCCCTGAATAACTACTGACTCGTGGCGCGCCATTAATCGTTCATACCTCACTGCGTTTATTAATTCGCCTTATGACGAAATTAATCATTAACTAATGTATTATTTACTGTGATTAACACTTCGCAGTATCCAATATGAGTACCTATTAATTAATAGACAATTGGAATTCTAAAGTCGGAGCCAATTTAATGACTTCCATTTATATTTTCTAGGGCCTGTGATTATAATTTAGTAGATAGTTCATAGTACTCAGTATTCTACTACAGTATTTTTTAAAATATGCTATAATTGATATTGTTGTTTTAGAGTTTTTGTATAGTTCATTATTATATACTTATTCTTAAACTTGAATTTAAATGGAGCCGTGAAATAACAACTTTTTTTTAAATACATAGGTATTTTGTTTATGGCGTTGACTGATTACCTGGAGTTATCTATTATCTTTATACTAACTTCATTTATGGAGTTAATTATTAATTTGAATATGATACTTATTTATTTAAAATAGTGTTTCTACAATAGTCCCAAAGGTTTTCTGGATCATATTGACTAAACATTTGATTTACCTAAATACAATCAATTCAACGTAGAATTTATGTTATTCAAAAAAAAGCCCATCATCTACTTAGCATTATTAGCGCATTTTTTTAAATCGAATAAAATAGAAATACTTTATTTCAAAAGTCACCAAAAATACAATACTAATACAACAATAAAAAAAATTATGCAAAAAACAATAATTGTCTCTACAATAATTGATGACCTCCGAAATGGAATATTGAAAACTGATTTCCAGTGGCTCAGGGGTGAAGTGATGCGATGAATAAATGAAATAATAATATAACATTATAAATAAATTAAGAATACGACTATATTAAAATTAATGAAATAAAATAATGCTGTATAAGCAAATAAGCTCAGTAAAATTGTGTAAGCTTTCGTAATGTATCTTTAAAGTTAGCATTAAGCTTCGAATGTAGCAGATATACGCCATTTGATAGGCGTTTAATAAGGAAATCCGTTGGTATTTTAATGGATTGTTTAGCTGACGGAATATTAATATGTTCAACACTTCATCTTATTATGCCATTTCGTAAGTGTGAGGGCGTAGTTCAGTATATTTCAGGGTAAACATTATTATAATTATAAGTTAATAATGTGTTACTATGAAAGTTAATTAATTATCTGTGCTATTTATTGTATTTGTACTTAGATCTATTTCCAAAGAATATTTTCGGTCACCCAAGCAGTAGTATTGCTGTATGGCCCAGAGAATTACAGCAAGTAGTTTTGACGAGCTCTTTGGCGCGTTCGGTAGAACACCTGCCGTGCGCATCGATGGGTCGTGGGTTGAATCCCACCGGGACAATATGTTTATAATTTTCTGTAAGCATGTTTTCCCCATGTCTGGTAACTTTGGACATTGAATCGGGTGGGAGGAATATCGAAATTCCGATCGGAACGACCACCGTTCATAGATGGAAGAACCGTGAAGTGCATATTGCGCGTTTCGGTTTCAGTCTATGAATTTCCGAATGCTCGAAGTAAAAAGTAGGTCGACGGCGCATCATTGACTGATGTTCTGTGGCTGAGGTATCACCTACCATCAAGTAAACCTCAAGCTCGTCTGTCGATATCTAACATAAAAAAATGGTGTTAAAGCCCCTTTAAGTTGTCATGACTATTTGATACATATGTTGCAATCCGAGGGGTCATAGTGGGGATCTAAAATGTCAATAATTTTCTGGATACGATCTCTTGATATAGTAAGCGAGCAGTTAGGTCACCTATAATGGTGAGTACCTACTCAATACCTCCAGTTTCATTCCCGACTTTCAAAGAGGCCTTTTCCCGAAGTTCGCTGACCAAAGCTTAATATTGTAAGTTTCTTATCGTAATTGCGATGTTCGTTAGTGGCATTTAGTAACACATCAATTCACTAAACTAATTGCGAAGGTGTGCGGTTCCCACGTTAGTACGTTGTCGAGTTGACTCAAATGTTAGCACCGTTGTTAGGCTGTGGTAGCGTCACGAATTGTCAACGTTTGCTTGTCATTTTTACTGTTTGTCTTGCAAACTGGGCATCTACTATGATATCCGATTATTGTGAACTTATAGCCGTCCTTATATTCATCTTATTGAATTACTTATCACTGACCACTGTATATCTCTTTCTGTAATACTGCATAGAACAGAGATATCAACATGTCCCTTATGCAATAGCCGCGTGAACTTGATTCTCGTTGTTTTAAATCTTCAAAACAAGTGCCAAATGACCGTTTATGTCGAGATTCCATCAATTATTAAACTTTAAATGGACAAAAAGTTAATGAGCAAATTACGTTTAGTTCTAATTTCGGGAAAGGCAATAACAATACTTTCGTAGGACAAGAAATATCATTACTATTGTGAGGAAAAATAAAAAAAAAATAGACACAGACAACAGACAGAGTTGTTCACATACTCGTATATTGTTAGAATGTACTATTTCATGAAGTACCTAACTGAAACGCGAGTATTTTACGTAGTTATATAAAAATCTAACAATTCTTACAGCAGAACTCAGGTGCGATGGTAGCCTAAAGATTTAAGATTCAAAAGTTTACTTTAATATGTCATCTATTACCAAAATCTTAGCACAAAACAAGACTTATATTACGCTATTCAATTAAACATTCTGTTGAACTTCGCCAAAAGTTGTGTGAAACCTTAGTGTTATCAAAATTTAATTACGCCGATACTGTCTATGGACCATGTTTACTTCAGCGCACCAAGAACGCAATTCAACGCGTTCAGAACGCCTGCGCTCGATACTGTTGGAGGATACCCCCAAGAGCACATGTAACGCCGTTTCTTAATGAGGCCAAAGTTCTTAAAATGGATAACCGTCGGCAGTTACATTTTGCGGCATTGCTTTTTGGAGTGGTAAAGACAAAACAGCCAGGGTATCTCTATGACAAGCTTTCGTGGGTAAAAGACACCAATGCGTCATACAACACTAGAGGTTCCCTGTTTATGTTAAATATTTCCAAAATCTATCGAACGTCGGCGTTCCGGGGTAGCTTCAAGTATAGTGCAACTAAATGTTGGAACAACTTGCCTCCTCCAATCCGTAACATCCAGTCAATTCCAAGCTTTAAGTTTAAGTATAAATTATTTATTATGAGTTATTGCAGAAACAGGTGGGTATTCCTTACTTGCACTTTACAGGAAGACATACCAGTAAACAACAAATATAATAGTGTAGGTTATTTGTATATTACATATATATCTTTTTTACTATCGTTATTATTTTTATATACATATATTTAAATAGAATTACATATATGATTTTGCAATAGAGTGCTGTTTCTCCAGCAGTTGCATGGGGCCCACTGAAAATCAGTGCTGTGTCCATTATGGCCACAGCTTATGCTGAGTGGAGTCCTATTTGACACCGCACTGCAGCATTTATTTTGATAATTTTTTTTTTTAATGATACCAGTTATTTTCATTTTCTTTTCATTTGTAAGTTATGTTTGTAAAATTTTTTTTTTGTGTGTGTGTGTCAAATAAAGTTATTATTATTATCAACTGTTTGCTTATCTCAGCTTTTAAGCCGGTTTAAATTATTATTATTATTATTAAACACTAGCATACGGGTAGAAAATAGTACATACATTAGGAGAGGTTAGCTTTCCCAGTGTATCGTAAATCATAATTATACAGATGTATTGTAATTTGTAACCTACACCTTGCGAATCGTGACCTATTTAAACAGATGTAGTGACTGGCGCCGGTCATATAAGTTAATATTAAATTCTATGAATATCTCCGGTTGAAATGCTATTATTTATAAGCTAAGGTTATAATGTATCTTTTGATTGATGGTTGAAACTAATATTATATGATTATCTTTATATCAATACTCTTGACCACCTCGGTAGCATTATGCATCAGAGATCCCAGGTTCGAATCCCGTTAAAAAAAACTCGCTTCGGTTGGGCAAGGCTGGATCAAGTCATCAAATGAGATGAGACCTTATATTAAAGAAGACTTACGCATACAACTTGTCGAGTCACTAGTTTTATCTAAACTTAATTACATGGATGTAGTGGTGGGCCCGCGTCTGCTAGCTAGGACCCAGAAACTTGTGCAACGCGTTCAGAATGCCTGCGCTCGTTTTTGTTTTGAAATTCCTTCAAAAGCTCATGTGTCTCCATTTTTAAATAAGCACTCAATAATTAAAATGAAACATCGTCGCAAGCTCCATTTAGCTTGTCTTCTCTTTGGTATTATCAAGTTTAAAACACCAGAATATCTGTACCAAAAGTTATCTTTCGTAGCTTCCCAGAGGTTATGTGGATCAAGACAGTGTGCGATGCAGCTCGTCATACATAAACATAAAACAAATACTTTTAGAGGTAGCTTCCGCTATGCTGCATCAAAGTGCTGGAATAACATTCCTCCACCGTTAAGGAACCTGCATCATGTTAAACTTTTTAAATTAAAACTTAAACAATTTATAAGTGAACATCAAAAGAGTCAGGAAGCACAGACACATGACACAAGCGTTATTTGAGTATTTCATGTTTATTTAGGTATTTTATTTTATGATAAAATTTGTATGTTTTTTTTTATTTTTTGGTTTCAGTATGTACTTATAGTTAATTTATATACGGTTAGTAGGGTATAGTTGATATACATATTTATTATTTTATTTTGTGTGCCGTGACGTAACCGAGAGGTCCCAACGGAAGATCAGCGCTGGTTAACAGCCAGCAAAATGCTGAGTTGAGGCCCTTTTTGTGACACTTTTGTATGTAAAATGTCTTCTTATGTGTTTTTATGTATTCCTATTTGTCACAAATAAATATCATTTCATTTCATTTCATTTCATTTCATTTCATTTCAAATAAGAAAAATCCTGATCATTTACTTGCCTGTCAAGAAAAATATTCAGTGAAACGCACACAGAAATGGGTTTTGCATGGGAATCGGGGTTTCACACTATTATGTATCTTTTGATGGATGATACAAAGTATTATATGATTATATACAACTACAAACGATTTCTTCTTTTGTTGTATTTAGTAAGCTTGAACGTCAGAAAAATCATTGAAAATTACGAACGAATTTATATCAATTGATTTTTGAAAATTCCAATTTACTGTCCAGTAGACGAAACAGCGGATAATAACATGTATACAATAGTTAAATGGCTAGTGCTAGTAGCTACACCATGTAAACGAGCCATCAAGTAATTTCAGTACAGTCAGAGTCAGAATGTCCCAAGCATACTGCATAATGTATGAAATATGGAATATTGTTCATAATTCGTGGTTGTTTATGTCTAGGCTATGGGTCAGGGTCTTCGCAGTCAAATTAATTTATACCCAAGTCTGCATATAAACAACCATTTTTATCACGGCATATGAAAGTGGTTTAGTTTAAAGCAGATGTTTGTAAAAGATCGTAAACTATAACTTGTAATTGAGTGTTTATTCTCTTTAATTTGACGTGGTAAGGTAAGGCTCATTTACTCGTAGTTCTTCAAACGCAATAGTACTATAAAAAGTCCCTATAGTCTTATAAAATTAATGAATACATCATGAATTCTGGATCCGGCTAACGAAGTTTTTTACTCTCTTAGTGGGGCGTAGAGAATATTTCTGTTTCACTGGTCATTTTCTTTAACAGACAAGTAGGTGATCAGCCTTCTTTGCATTGCCTGACCGAAACATTTTTTTCTTGTTTCTCCAGGATTCGAACCCGGGACCTGTGGTGCTAAACGGCAAGGCTAACTTACCACTGAGCCGCAAGTTTCATTACTCAATATAGCTTAATATAAAAAAAACTCAACATCAGTGGTAATATTATTTAAGCATCCCTTTAGGAGGAAGAACATTCCTTCCTGCTTGCACAACGACGTACGTAACGTTTCTATAAAATTTTGTTACTAAATGCAAGGAGCATCTGAGTGACAGAAGCCTAACAGTTTAAGGTAGTGTTAAAATAATCTCAAGTAAAACATTTTGTAATGCTTATAAAGCGTCTAGCGTCCGCCCACACAACAGCTTATGCTAATACAGGATCACAATATGCAGACAAACACACGAACAGATGTCCGCTGCTAAAATTTGCATTACATAAGTCTTGTTAACGAAATAGTCCAAGAGCTAGTGTATCAAAGAAATCTAATTCATTTTTGACATTGTATGGCATTAGTGACAGCTTAGGGCGTTGAAAAGAATATATGTATTGGCTTTGCAACATCATGCTATAATAATATGAACTATACAATTGATTGCAGACAGTATTCATATATTTATTACGATATAATATCTGCTACTACTAATATTAATTATATATCTCTTTTCTCTATCTGCTTTTTTAGATTTATCAGTCTTCAATATATTTTTTTATAGGAATATATGAATTTTTAAAATCTATGTGTTATACAATATATAGCATTCTTATATTGTCTTATATCATAAAAATTAAATGAAAAGAAAAATAACGGATTAAATAAAAACTCAAAGTTAACATAAGGTAAATAATATAATGCATCGTGTTTTGATTACTTAAAACTTCATGCCATTTTTGTTTATTAGCAGCTCATAGACTACAATAGGTCGATGATCTGTATATTCCTTTAAAGGTACACCTAAACTAAACTGTCATGCACTTGTTTCTTCAACGCATCCAGACGATCTGTAGGACTCCATTAATTTCTTGAAGATATTCCCAATTCACAGCTCGCTTCGCATATAATGGAACTCCTTGCCAGCTTTTATTTTTGTGGACCATTATAATTTGAGCCGCTTGAAAGCCAGGGTGAATACTGAATAGGCTTCTGCTAGACAGACGCGCCCCCTCTTAGATCGCATCATCACTTTACATCAGGTTCGCGGTAGTCTTCCTATTTTGCAATATAAAACCATACAAACTTTTAGTTAAGTAAATATTTTCCCAATAGGAAAAACTACAAATTTACGGTTTTCGGATTTTTTTCCTTTACTTGAGCTACATGACATTGCTTCATGCCAAATTTTATGATTCTAAGTCAACGGAAAGTACCTTATTGGTTTTGATTCCTATGCGAGTGTCAAAATAAGTTTGATTTTTTCACTGCTGCAAGGAAATTTGATATTCATTTCAACTCGATACCTCCGCGTTCTTGAGAAATGGGGTCTTGACAGACGGACAAATGAACAGACAGAGAGACAAACGGACAACGAAGTAATGTTATCCTATAAATGTTCCGTTTTTGGTACGAAGTATGGAATCCTAAAATCAATTCATGTCACCTCAGCAGCACACTGATTGATTCTCATTGATAATTTACATGCAAGTAGTGTTTTAGAAGATATATTGTAAATTATTAGTAATAATTTTAATAGATATCATATTTTGGTTGATGAAGCAATTAATTATCGCTTACGAAATGGCTACTATCTAAATTTAGTGATTTAATGTTGTATTACGTGGGTAACTACTGATGTGAGAATATATAAAATCTCTACTAAGACAATGTAACTATTATATTAGTATAACCCTTTAGTTATTAATTGAAAATTAAGTAGAAAATAGGGTAAAAAATTTACATCTGTACAAATATGATCGGTTAGACAGATTTAAGAAAAATTTAATATTTAAAATGCCATTTTTGTGTAGTAATCGATGCCCTAATAATTTATATAACATATTTTTTGATTCATTTATTGATGAGTTCAAAAATGTGTTCACTCCAAAGACTTTTTTGGTCTCAGAGAAACCTACCTTTTGTGACTGGGCAACTCCTGAGCTACACAAGAAAAGGCTAAAATTGTATGAATTGTATAATGAAAAACAGTATAATGACAGTGAAGAATTTAAAACGCATGTTAGGATATTCTCAAAAAGTTTTAGGCAAGAGTGTAGAATCGCTAAGGCGCAACACTTAAGTTTTAAAATAAAAAATAGCTCTGATAAGATAAAGGCTACTTGGAAAATTATAAACGAGGAGACTGGAAGAACCTCTAGAAAGGATACTGAATATAAGGTTAACATAAACGGCATAGTAATTAGTTCCGACCTCGAAGTAGCCTCTGCATTTGAAGAGTTTTTTACTAACATTCCAATGAATACAACTAGCGTTCTAAATTCTTCACCATCAGCCGCCCTTTTATTATTGCAAAAGAATGTTCCTGTATGCAATCATAAGTTTATATTTAGCCGCATTAGCTGCAATGATATTATAAAAACATTTAAACAACTCAAATTAAAAAAAACTAAAGATCTTTGGGGTGTATCTGTATTCGTTTTACAATCAGTAATCGATGTTATCAGTTCAGAGTTAGCTATAATATTTAATGAATGTATAGATTGTGGAGTCTTTCCAGACCAGATGAAACTAAGTAAAATCACACCGTTGTTCAAAACGGGCAGCACTTCTGACCCCACAAATTTTAGACCCGTATCTGTGCTGCCTGCATTGAGTAAAATTTTTGAAAAATTGATTCTTGATCAATTAATGATACATTTCAATAATAATAAACTTATGCATAGCCAACAGTATGGTTTTACAAAAGGTCGCTCCACAGCCGATGCTGGTATTAAATTAATTTCCGAGATTTTAAATGCGTGGGAAAATGCTCATGATGCCATTGGAGTTTTTTGCGATTTATCAAAGGCTTTTGACTGTGTCCATCACGAAATCCTTATCAAAAAACTTCAACACTATGGCATTGGCGAAAAAGCGCTAAAACTAATGGATTCATACCTGAGCGGTAGAATTCAAAAGGTAAATATAAATGGAACAACCTCAATGGGATCGTCTGTTACTATGGGTGTACCGCAAGGCTCCATACTTGGACCTTTCTTATTCCTCATCTATATAAATGACCTACCATTTCTTGTAAAAGAGCTTCACGAGATAGTACTGTTTGCTGATGACACTTCGCTTTTATTTAAAGTGAAACGACGAGATCCATTACTTGAGAATGTAAACAGTGCCATCTCCAGTGTAGTTCACTGGTTTAATACAAATAATCTTAAGCTAAACGAAAAGAAGACAAAATGTATTAAATTTGTAACTACAAATGTAAAAAGTAGCAATGGTCAAATAATAATTAAAAATGAGGAAATAGACTTTGTTGATAATACAGTGTTCTTGGGAATTACTTTAGATAGTAAACTCCAGTGGGGCCCACACATAGAAGGTCTTTCGAATAGGCTAAGTTCTGCAGCGTTCGCAGTGAAAAAGATACGTGATCTTACTGACGAGAATACAGCAAAGCTCGTTTATTTCAGCTATTTTCATAGTATTATGTCATATGGTGTTATTTTGTGGGGTAATGCAGCTGATATTAAATCGATATTTGTAGTGCAAAAGCGGGCTATAAGAGCGATCTGCGGATTATCCCCACGGGAGTCAGTTCGAAGCAAGTTTAAAGAATTAAATATTTTGACTTTGGCAAGTCAATACATTTATGAGAATATTTTATATGTGCGGAAAAATATAGATATCTTTCAAAAGAATAGTAGCTTCCACAATTATAGTACTCGTAATAAAGACAAAATTAGTGCACCAACCACAAGGCTGCATAAAACGAGTAATTCTTTCCAAGGCAATTGTATACGTTTTTTCAACAAAATCCCTAGTGAGATACAAGTGTTGTCAATAAATAAATTTAAATCGTACGTTAAAGTAAAACTACTTGCTAAGGCCTATTATAACATAAATGAATATTTAAACGATCCTAGTGCTTGGATATGATTTGCTCCAGTATAGAGGTAACGCGACTGAATCTCTCGGCTGCAATTCCAGACTCGGGGGCGATCGTCAACATCCACGACCTTTTTAATGTAAAGTGGGAGCAAACCGTGATCCATGTAGTACTAATTTATTTCAGAATAATTAATATTATTATTGTTTTCTTATGTAGCCAAGTTCACATTTCAAGGATCGTCATGCTCGCTTAAATGTCATTGCTTGTGGCGGCGTCCATGCGTCGGGTTGTCTCTCTCCCTAAAATATGGCGAGGGGGTCGATGGCTGGCCATGCGTCATACTCGTGAACGGGTGCTACTTGTGGTGACTGGTCGAACTTGAATTCGTGTATGCGGTGATATTAGTTATTTCGTCTATGTATTTGCGTGTTGTTCCCACGAGAATGTAAGTGAGTGCTCCTACTTCACCATACATTCTGCTGATAGAGGACAAATCTTTGTTTTTATTTATTTTTATTTTTTTCGTTTATATATACTCGTATATTTTTTCGATTATTATAGTTAATTACTTAAAGATGTCATGTGGAACATGGTGTAATGGTTGCAGCTCCTTACAAAACATTTGTAAAACAAAAACTTGGCGATTAAAAAAGAGTGGCGGCGAGTTTCTTGCCAGTTCTTCTCGTCCGCTCTACGCCCTTGATTTGTGAACTGGCAGTAAATGTAAAACTAGAAGCATTTAATATGTATTTTTTATTGACGTTCATAAGTGTACATTGTGTTACCTAAATGAATAAATGATTTTTGATTTGATTTGATTTGAATAAAAATCTTATAGTAAATATGTATAAAACAAAGTCGTGTTAATTACACCATTTATAACTTGAGAACGGCTGCACCAATTTTAGTAATCTCTTATTTGTTGGATTCATATATATCCCGAATAATATAATAATTATTAAAATATCGGAAAATTTTAGGGAAAACATATATCATATCCTTCGGGGTAGCAATAAATATTTTTCTGTTATATCGTTCTTCATTTTAGAGGGATCTCTTCGTCCTAACCATATTCGAGATTAATTTGTGTATAACATTTGACTCATAATTCAAATATTACACTGAAACATATTTGGTTTGTTTGAAAGATCTAAGATTTCAAAACTACGTAGACGCTATCTAAATATGAACAACAAACTACATTTCTGTCTTGCAAAATATTCGACTAAACCGAATCTATTGATTATTCATATAATAACGTCTTAATACAAGCCAAGAACTCCATTTACACGGTCTTATCTTTGTTGAAGTTAATCAAAATTAAATTATAAGTTAAGGCTAATTTAAAAGCACTTTTCACTGCTGCAGGCCAATGCAGAACTGAGTATTTGATTTTCAACTTGATATTAACTCCACGCGTTCCTGAGAAAAAGGGTTGACAGACAGACAGACGAATAACGAAGTAATCCTATAAGGATTCTGTTTTTGGAGTACGGAACACTAAAAATGACGTTTTAAAAAAAGTTTGCATGTCAGCTATCTCTTTTTTAATGTATACGTTTCCATACTCTGTCTCTCTCAAACTAAACTGTCCTATGAGAATTCTGGTAATTATTCTCTAAGGGTTAAGTGTGAAACCCGATAATAGCCCGCGAAGTTATTTTATAACATTAGGGGTTTAATTTGATTATAACCGAGTCGATACCTCGAGCTATTGTTATGATTACATGGAGGTTTAAATCCAACTAAATATTTGACACAATTTTATACGCGAGCTCATCTAAAATTCTTGAAAAAAATCATGCTCCCAATCAAGTAGTCAAAAAGTATTTTAGAAGAAAATTCATCATTTTAGTTACTAAAATTGAATTGCTCAAAAAACAAAGTTATTTAATTTAATACCTGATATTGAAGATTTTGCCGGTCTTTATAAAGATTTTTCCTTTCCCTCTTTATTTTTTTTTAGCTGTAAATTTAGCCATATTTCCTTATTCACCATATATATGGTAATACCAATTGAAATTCATCAGTACCTACAACAAAAGAATGCATGTGTAAAGAGCGAAGTATTACCGTAAATGCGGCATCCAAAAAAGTTCATTGTCATAAAAATAAGAAAGGTTACAACCACCCATGACGAATCCCACCAGGCAATAAAAGTGACCCACAAAAATGCATTATTTACCATTATATCGGCAACGACAGACGAACTAATTACAAAATCCAACACACGAGGCACGTAGGTGTTAAAGGTACGGGCGGTTGAAGAATTATTTGATGATGCCACAGAAAAACTACCTAAATTCATCGGCCACAATGACCTGTTGGGTCAATATTGACTGTGCGCCCTTTCCCACGGTATCCTGATAGATGTTTCTCATATTCCTGTTGGTAACAGGGCGCCCGTGTAATGACCAGATCAAACAAATTGGGATACAAATATTGTGTCTGATGATTCGGGTACTCGGTTCCATTCCCGCACAAAAGCGGCTTTTAACTCATAAAGGACGTGGTAATTCGATCGCTTTTTTGGGTTTTGATTGTAGTTTAACATCTTCACGAGTTCAGGTTAGTACGATATGATGCGTTGTACTTTTGGGTAATGTTTAATCTTTTCAAATTATCATGTTTTAAAAACATAAGCATTGTACGGTATCTTTTATACAATCAAGAAAAACGAGCGCTGTGGTCACCGCCGTCCATAAGCATCCGTAACCTCAGGAGTCGCGAGTGTGTTGCCGGCTTTTTACGAAGTGATTTAAAATGACTTTGTGTAGAGTTTAGTGTAGTTTATATTGATCTTATTCATAAAATTCTTACTGACTATAGTGCTAAGCAAGTATAAGTGAATAATGTTACATAGATACATTATTAAAATTTGCAAAATTTACTATGCTATCAATCGCTTGTATTAAAATAAATAGATTGACACAAATTCATTTTAGATCAGAGATCGTTTTATACTAGTCGTATCTTATTTTGACGCTGAACAAGATTTATGATAATTCCAACACTGTCAAACGCTAGTCAAGTCTTGCTTCCGTGAAATCTACGTGGGCTTAATTTAGACTTTAGAATATAAAAATCATGTTTAGGCTTTTTTTACAATATTAAAACATTAAACAATATTAATTAATTCGTTTTATTTTCTGATTCACATATTTTTTCATAAGAAAATCAATAACAAATTAAATAAATGAAATAAAGGGAGACGTTGTGAGTAGTGTTTGATCGGTAAAAGTTATTGCATAAATACTGTTTAATTGGCTAATTTTTCTAAATTAAAAATGCAAATTTATTTTCTTATGGTATGGGAATTGTATGCATTATAACCATCACCACCAAACATCACAATCGTATTTTCGACATTATAACCTTTGTTATAGCTATTTTAATTTATTATTGCTTTATTACTTACCTTACCTTATAGCTCTACATCGCAATCCAACAGAGTATCAACTAGTTAGTAGTACTTTACCTTTACCTTAATTTAAAGACATTTGCTGCGAAACCATTTTAACGACCCTCAACAGGTTTGGTTTGTAGACAATAAATTAATACAACGACCTTCAGATCAAGCGGCCCATAATCAATTTTAATAAATAGTATTGAAACAAGTAGCCTGATTTGTATTTGCGATAAAACCTATTGAATAAGTCAGATACTGGCAACAGTTTTGGCGCCACTTCGAACAGCGAGGAATATTTCTAGCTATCCGAATAGAATTAATTCTACATTATCTTTATTTTACCCTCGTGTTTATACTTGGGAGATATAATTATTCGACTATTTAGTATCTTAGAAATCGTGTTTTTCAAATATTGATTTAACTAGTAAACTATATAAGTGAGTTTTATAACTTTATAATTATGCAAAAAAGCGATTTGGTATAATCATTAATTCCGACCTTTCTATGTACTTATTGTATATAAAAATATTTTACACTAACATTTGTGAGTGTGTGTGTGTGCGATATGTCAGTATATTGTAGATTTATTCATAGACTTTGTAATTATTCAAAAAGGGTTGATGAAACGTCATTTTTGACAATTCAGTCTGTGTTTATAACATATTAAATAAAGTTTCTCAGACTCAGGTTGAGTACACCTGGGATAAACGATTGGGTTCAAAATGTCAAGCTCATTATCTTCGGTAACAGACTGAAACGTGAAGTAATAAATGCTTACTGAATTAATTATATAAATTCAAATTTCAAATCGATCACCGCACTTGATTAGCTCTTCACAAATAATTTATCAAACAAAGATATTCAGATAATCCCAGTAGTGACACTATCATATTTGACAAATTGAACGTTTAAGTGGGTTGGAATTATGGTAATTTATCTATTAGTCTACGTATCATACGTTAAGAGGGCCCTTCCCGGTTCGTCTATCGTCAACGCGAGCATGGTTGAAAAGTTTTTTGTTTCATGCAGCGCATACCTCTACCGCTAACGATTGAGTGAGAATGCGATAACATTGAACGAAAAATAGTGTGCGGAAATTTCATAAAACTTGTTCTAGGAAATACGTGTTTTTCAGTAGTCCTTACAAGTTTGTGAAATATTTTTTTATAATTTAGAATCTCCATTATATTTGCAAGGTTTCTATCATAAAAAAATATTTACTCTCACAATTTATGAGTACATTATGAACGCCCTAAGTTCAGGTATTTTTATTGCAAAAAAGCTGATTTTTGGAGGCTTATACTGAATTTATTTCTGAAAATTTTGAGATTTTGTTTCGATAGAAACCTAGATATTGTGCACGAGATACCTATTAGTTCAAAAGTTTCAAAGAAAAATCGGTTACATCGCCATAATCACGTAACAGCTTTTGTATGGAAAGTAAGACGGGTTGGGCCCTCTTAATTATGAATGACAGGAATGTCATCTCTATATATTTAAATTCTCTTATGTAAAGTGTTCATATACTGAGATCACATCCTATTTCTTCTTCCATAGAATGGCTTGATGGCTTGTATACTGCAGCTTAATGAGCTTCTTCTGTAAGATATATCCTTCCATTATCCATATAACTAAACATAATATCTTATTTGAAATGACTCAAAGATACTTAAGCAATACTTAGTTCGTCTTTCAAATTACATAAACGTAATTTAGTATTACCTTTTAAATCGTTATTCAATAACATGAAATAAATACAGGCACATGAATAATACATCATCTAATAAGTACTAAGCATTCACAAAACGTGAAACCTTTTAAATAAACATTCATTCAAGTTAACTATTCATAGTTACTCATCCTTTGATATACGTGAATCTTGAGACTCAAGTGTAATTACAGCAAATCATAATGTTTATATTGCATTTACTTATTCACGTCCGTTCGCCGTAGAACGTGATATTTTGTTAAATGGACTTCAATGGCCTGCACGAAATAAAGAGAACACACCAATGTCGTCTATAAAATAAGCTGGATAAGGTAGAGATTCCACCAGAGATGATCATGCAAATAAGATTGATGCATTTCATTTTTTAGCGAACAATAATCTTTATGTTAATGTGGGTAAAGCTGATTTTAGTAAATATGATCCTACGAACAATATGATTAATGTTGTAAGTGCTCCCGCTGCGTTGTTTGTTACACTTGTCAGTGGTGTAATTCCAATTTATCAGTTAGAGTAACGCACAGACCTCCAATTTGATTCAGTGAATTAGCGTACATTAATAATTACACGAAGTTCATTGGATGCGATATCTAATCAAACATTCTTGAAGATAGCTAAAATTGTAATGTGAAATTGCATCTTTTATTTTTTTTTATATCAGATATCGACAGACGAGCATGAGGTTCACTTGATGGTAGGTGATACCTCAGCCACAGTGACATCAGTCAACGATGCGCTATCGACCTAATTTTTACTTCGAGCATTCGGAAATCCATAGACTGAAACCGAAACGCGCAATATGTACTTCACGGTTTTTCCATCTATGAACGGTGGTTTGTTACCCGGTCGGAATTTAGATATTCCTCCCACCCGATCAATGCCTAAAGTTACCAGACGTGGGGAAAACATACTTAAAGAAAATTATAAGCATGTGCTCCCGGTGGCACGACCTATCGATGCGCACGGCAGGTGTTCTACCGAACGCGCCAACGAGCCCGTCAAGCATCTTTAGATTTACAATGAGTTTAAATGTGAATATTTTGTTACATTTGTAAAATTATATTCAAGACTTTTAACTGCCTCCTTAGACAAATATCAATGCGTTAACCTTTCAACAATTCGATATTTATTGAAGAAACAGTGAAGAGTACGTTAATCTACCACTGATCAGTAAAACAGAAATGCAAATGGCAAATGGATACTATGGGAGTTAATTATTTAATTATGTGAAATTTATAATATTTGAAAGGCAAATTAGCAGATGTTAGCGAAAAAATGATGAATAGTGATGAATAATCTCATCGATGACATAATCTACATTTGATCTGCAGCAAAATTGTGTGCTTTTGTAGTTTAAAAAAATAATACTATAGATTATAAAAACAAAGACTAAGATTGTGCATTTTTTTAAGGAAATCAATTCTTTGAGCCTATTTAATAAATGCAGGGAAGGATTTCATAATCGAACAGTTTAAGTAGCAAAGGAAGCATTATAGAAGTTTGAGGAATAATATACGTAAATCTTGAGACTCAAGTGTGTACATAAATCAGTGAATATAATATAACATTCAGAATTGTTTATTATATTAAGCTTAATATGATTGTAATTACTTCAGCCTTTGACCTAAGCACACGCAAATTATAGTCTTTACCTCATTCATAGTGTGGATACAGCTGATAGCATCTAGGATTGTAGTCACGTAAAAGCTTATTTTCGTGTGACTAATTCACAAACTAACATTTGCTTTATGTTAATTTGAGCGAATTCTATGTCACGATGTGAAAATGTTTGATAAACATTACTCTAGAGGAAATCGTGAACGCCTGTCTAAATAATTAATTAGGCACTAAAATTTTATCTTAAAAATTAAAAATAAGTAATTAATGCTGTTCATTAATATGTAAGAATTCCGGTTTAGATAAAGAAATTAATTTAAATTAGATTTAACTGGTAATTTCACGTTAATCGTTAGATTATGTGTATTACATTCCAAAGATTGTCTTCACATTAATATCTAATGGTTATAGTCCATTAAACTGACAAATAACAATTTCTTCATGCACATTAAACTATTAATAAAAAAGTGCTGTTATATTACTTACATAATTATACAATCAAACATAATAAACTATAAATTGGGCTGTAATTATGGCTAAATAAACTTCTCTGTTTCCAAAATTTAAAAAAAAAACTATGTTGTAGGGCATAGTTTAGTCTCAATTTATATCAGTTGGTTACCTGAAGAATAATGATCCTTATTCTTATTGTTTCAGATAATACCTCGCTCAGATATTGTTACAACGTAAGGAGAGCAAAATTAACAAGGTAATTTGAACTTCATTCCAGAACTTTTGACAACTTTTGTGGCTCAGTGGATCACGCATTGCCGGAGGTTTCAGATTAAAATCTAGGGAAAAACAAGCAAGAAATCGATTCGGCAGGGCAGAGCACAGAAGAATATAATATATTCCTGTTAATAAATAATAATCAGTGAAAGAAACTCAAATATTTCTGCCCTAAGCCTCCGCGAGACCTCTTCGGCAGGCTTCCCGGCAATTCACTTAGAATTGCCGAGAAGCCTGCCCATCACTACCAATGCCAGAATCCTGCACATCACTACCAATATATAAATGCTTATTGGATATCTATAAATAATAAATACATATATGTTTTAACAGGTACATTTTTCATCAAACATTAATTTACAAATAATTGCAGTCGTGTTATGGAGTTTAGATAAATTTTAATAATGACCCGGCGAACTACGTATTGCCAATAAAATTTATATGAACTAAAACAAATTTATATTTTCTCACCTGTTATACCTTCCTTGGACTTCTACAAATATTACAAAACCAAAATTAGGCATATTGGTCCCGTGGTTCTAGAGTTTTTGTGAGACGAACAAACGTCAATTCAATTTTTGTATACATATATATAAATGAGGCTAAGGGTGATTAGTCTACGGTGAGAAAATTTGCAGTCAAAAAGGTGGTAATTTATAATTTAAATATACTAGATACGCTTCTATCCGTTCATCAAAACCTTTTCAATTCAGAATTATTTTTTTCTCTATTTTTCACTTCTTCAATTTCAGGCTCTTTATTTTCGTAGACGTTTATTGCGACTTTTAAATTATAAAGCAATATCGCAATATACATTAATAGGTAAATTAGAACCAATTAGTATAATACCATAACTTCTACCCAATACGAGTATAACTGCACTTTGAATTTAACGATCTATTCTGCATTGATAGAAATAAACAAAACATTTCTCGACTAATTGCCGCGACGAATTATCCGTCACCGACACTTGTAAAAGTGGCACCAGACAATGTCCCCACTAATCGTCTGAGAGATTTGACATCACTTTACGTTGACAAATGATATGACATGTCTCCGAGCGTTAATTTGTCTCCACTTTGTGTGTCCACGCCGCTTTCATTAGACAGCCTCGCTGTGTCTCAATTTAAAGATTTGTGGTGCGGACAAACCAGAACATTCATGTGTAACATATTTTTACAGTTATTGAATAGGTTATTTAATTAAAATTTTAATATTTAAGATTGAATTTTTTTAAAGATATTCTAATTACTAATTAATTATTATCAGCCAATATTTGATAATATCAAGCCAATATTAAAAAAAGTTTTCATGAAGTAAGACAAGTTAAGAAGTTGAACACAATAAAAACAAGATATATTATGTAAAGTTAATATGAATTTTTTCATGACAATCAAGTTCTTAATTTACTTTATCAAAGTTACAATATTTTAACATTACATTTTCGGCCCCTTCCAGTTCTAACATCAAACCAAATCAAATTACTATTTATTCATTTAGGTAACACAATGTATACTTATTAACGTCAATAAAAAAAATGCTTCTAATTTTACATTTACTGCCAGTTCTCAAATCAAGGGCGTAGAACGGACGAGAAGAACTGGCAAGAAACTCGCCGCCACTCTTTTTAACCGTCAAGGTTTTTGTTTTACAAAATATTTGTAAGAAGCTGCAACCATTACACCATGTTCCACATGACATCTTAAAGTAATTAATTAAAATAATATCAAACGTATCAAAAACGAAGCCAAATCAATAACTCCATAATATTGCATTGCGATAAATTCCTTCTGTTCAATAGGTTATGAAAATAAAAAAACGTGTGTCGCCTTGTCGAAGTTCGAACAAAAAGGAACGATATAATTTTATTTTCTAATGACCACAGTATATCGATAAAAATGACATAATTACAGATTATAAAAATCTTGTAGATATTATTAGCGCCACCTAGCGGTGAGCCTCAAAGCAATATAATATGGATTAAACATATATCGGCCCCCAAGGACTACTGTCCTTCAGAGGTGTAAATATTGAATAAGTAAGCAAAATTAAATTAACTTATAACATTCCAACGATAGTAACAATAGAAAAGTATAGAAAAATGAACTAGTGGACTGTATATAACAAAACAATATAAGAGAATATAGGTATGTAACTAATATGAAAAATCTTAACAAATGTAAACATTCAAAAATATATATATCAACAATTCTTATCATCCAAGGGCAGAGGACACAGCCTTGCAACGGCTCTTTTTAAAGTAGATCCACCTTTGATCTTTAAAGTTACAACACGAATCACTCCATCGGACCCTGGATGAGTATCAATAACACGACCCAACTGCCATTTACAGGGAGGTAAGCGATCATCCTTAATTAAACAAATTGTATCTAAATTAATCTGCTTTTGAAACTTTGACCACTTGTATCTATGTTGTAATGTAGTCAGATACTCAGACTGCCATCTGTGCCATATACTTTGAACTATTTTTTGAATTTTGTTCCACCTATCTAAATAATTTAAATTTGAATCTTCTAAAGTTTCCTCAGGTACATGTAACAGCGGTTCCCCAACAAGGAAATGTCCAGGTGTTAATGGAGGATCGTCTAGAGAAGTACTTATCAAGGTAAGTGGACGTGAGTTTACACAGGCTTCTACTTGGGTAAGTAAAGTAGAATACTCTTCAAATGTAAGACAAGTCTGACCTATTGTGCGAGTAATATGACCCTTTACTGACTTCACTCCAGCTTCCCACAAGCCGCCGAAGTGAGGACTACCAGGAGGTATGAAATGCCAAGTTGTATTATTGTTAGCAAGAAGTTCAGAAATCTCTTTACTAACATTTGATTTCGAATTTTTAAAAGCAACATTTAATTCACGCGAGGCACCTACGAAATTAGTACCACAGTCACTCCAAATATCTTGGCAGTGACCTCTACGTGCTGTGAAACGCCTAAAAGCAGCAATAAAAGCTGAAGATGTTAGATCGCTAACCAACTCCAAGTGAATGGCTTTTGTGACAGTACATATAAACAAACATATATAAGCTTTACAAGTGCGATTACATCTTCCAGAATAAAGTTTGAGAGTTACAGGCCCAGCATAATCCACACCACTTGTACGAAAAGCTCGTGCAGGATTCACTCGAAATTGTGGTAAATTACCCATGAAAGGAGTAACAGATGTGGCTCTTTGTTTGTAACATGGAATACACTGGTTAATAACCTTTTTAATTAAATTTTTACATGAAATTATCCAATACTTACGTCTAATTAAATTTAATGTTAATTGAATTCCACCATGTAGTGAATTCAAGTGTGCATTTTTAACAATAAGTTTAGCTAAGTTACAATGATAAGATAATATAACAGGAGTTTTCATATCCAATGAAATATTAGCATTCATTAATCTTCCACTGACTCTTAAAATATTATCTGAATCTAAAATTGGACACAAATTATGTAATTTACTTGATTTAGGTATGACTTTATGTTTTAATAAAAGTGAAATCTCTGATGAGAAATAATACTGTTGTGATAATTTAATACAAATATTCAAGGCAACTTTAAGTTCATCGCTACTTAAATACATAGTTGTAATTTTACTTTTACATGAAATAAGAAATCTTTTACAATATGCAATAACACGAATCAACTTTGTTAAACTAGAGTACTTATTCAGTAATGAAAGACAATCATAATCAGAATTTACACTAATATTACACAACTTTGGTTTTAATTCTAAACTTGTATCAGGCACAACAAATGTTTCAAAGTTTGATTTGTTATTTTTATATAAAAATTCAGGACCTTTCCACCATAGATGATGATTGACTAAATCATTTGAATCTAGCCCACGTGAAGCACAATCAGCAGGATTGTCAGAAGACTTAATGTGAAACCAATGATGGCTACTATACAAATTAAGAATTTCTGCAGTTCTATTAGCAATAAATGTTTTCCATGAATTTGGATGTTTTTGCAACCATGAAAGTACAATGGTAGAGTCTGTCCATGCAAAGACAGCATCATCTTTAATCTTAAGACTATTTTGAACATTATGTAACATATTTGCCAACAATACAGCACCACACAACTCCAGTCTCGGAATGGAAATCTGTTTTACCGGAGCAACTTTGGTTTTTGACATAATTAAACATGTTTTAACTTCATGTGAATTGAGAACTCTAATGTATATGACAGCAGCATATGCATAACACGACGCATCACTGAAGCCATGTAATTCAACTTTAGTGTTAGAGTTACTTGTGCCAAGCCAACGAGGTAAGAAAAAAGTATTACATTGTGCTATATTATTAACATGTTTAGACCATTCATTATTTAAATCATCACTCAATTCATCATCCCATCCTAAGCCAGTTAACCACAGTTTCTGCATAAATATTTTAAAAACAATAACAATAGGTGCTAGCCAACCCAGAGGGTCAAATATTTTAGCTATAGTAGACAAAACTTTTCGTTTAGTTAGATTATTACAATTTATCACATCGGTAAATTCAATATTAAGTTTAAAATTATCACTATTAGGTTCCCAGGTTATATCTAAAGCTTTAACAGAATTATCAACTTTTATGTTCACAGAATTATGATAAACTTTTTGATTTTCAGGGACACTATTTAGCACTATTTCACTATTGGAGCACCATTTATGTAAGGGAAAACCACCACTAAGAAGGATATCAGTAAGTTGTTTTTGTAAGTTAATAGCACCTTCTTCTGTAGTATCACCACTCAGGAGATCATCAACAAATATATCAGTTTTCAGAAGCGGAGCTACTTCAGGATAAGTATGCATCTCATCATCACATAGTTGATGTAAAGTCTTAATTGCAAGATAAGGCGCACTCGAGGTACCATATGTAACAGTGAGCAACCTGTATTCCTTTATAGGCTCATCACTACTCTCTCTCCATAAGATTCTTTGGTAGTCCGTATCAGATTCATGACACCTGATACAACGATACATTTTTTGAATATCAGCTACCAGACAATATTTGTGTTGACACCATCTTGTAATCAAATCTCTAATATCTTGTTGCAGGGATGGACCAATCAAAAGTTCTTCATTCAGCGAATTTCCATTCAAAGGTTTATCAAAGACTACACGCAACTTGGTACTAACACTAGCTTCCCGAAGGACAGCATGGTGAGGTAAGTAATATTTATCCTTTTTATTGATTTCTTTTTCAGGTAATAACTCCATATGACCATCAGATAAGTATTGATTCATAAATTTGCAATAATCTTCTTTAAATTTAATATTTCTTTTGAATTTGTTTTCAACTTGTAATAAACGTTTTATAGCAATAGATTTTGAATCACCTAATCTTTCTTTAAATCCATCTTTAAACGGAAGACATACAATGTATTTTCCATCTGTATCTCTTGTGTGTGTAGTTTCATAATAATTTTGACATTTTTTATCTTCAGGTGTCAATGCTTTATGATCTGGTAAGTAACTTTCTAATTCCCAGAACTTTCTGAGAAGTTGATCCACTTCCACTTTTGTGTGATTGACAAGTATATGTTGTGGTCGTGAATTTGTGTGTGATATCTTTCCAGATATAAGCCACCCTAAGCGTGAATTGAGAGCAATTAGTGAGTTGTGTCTCTTTAAACCTTCTAGCATAATACTAGCATGAATATCCGCACCAAGCAGAATGTCAATGGGACCTGGTTTGTAAAAGTGAGGATCAGCAAATTCAAGATTTTCAGGCCAGGTTTCCATAGAGTATTCTTCAGCAGGTAAAAGAGTTGTGATTTTCTTAAAAACATAAGCCATTGTTGTAAATGACTGAGAATTATCAAGACACGAGCAAAAACTTAAATTGACCATATACTTGGTTGTGAGTGATGCTGCGTTTCCAATTCCTGTAACTTTACCTTGAACTCCTATTTTACTGAGTCCAAGTGTTTGCACTGCTCTCTCAGTGATAAAAGATGCTTGTGACCCTTGGTCCACAAGTGCTCTTAGTGTGTAAGTATTGCCATTACATGACTTAACAGCAATTTGACAAGTAGCCAATAAGACATGATTATTTGTTTCCACTTTAAGACTAACAACTGGTTCTGATTGAGAACTGCTTGAAAGAACCGTAGCTGCAGTTGTGATATTTGTGTTAGAATCACTTGTAATCACCTTACTGCCAGTGTGATGTAGAAGAGTATGGTGACGTCGACCACATTTCCTACACGATAGTGTTGAATGGCAGCTGTTTACTGAGTGACCTTTCACCAAACAGTTGAAACAAAGATCATTCTTCTTAACAAAATCTCGTCTTTGTGGTATTTCTAATTTGCAGAATTCCTTGCAATGAAAAATATAGTGAGACTGTGAGCAAAAAGTACAATTTGTATCATTCTTAGTAGTAGTAGTAGTATAAGATTTAATAGTAGTTTGTCTATTAGGTAGTTGTGTATTTGTTTTTCTTATGTCTTTCCTTTCTTTATATGTTGCCATATCAACCATTTCCATGGCTCTAAAACGAGTTTCTAAATGTGTTTCTAACATTTCAAAGGTGGGAATACTTGTAGCAGTTCCAAGTGATTGTTCCCATTGTTTAATCGACTCGATATCGAGTTTAGATGTAATAATATGCACAACTATTGCATCCCAAGCGTTAACATTAATGCCTAAATTTTCTAATGAGTTTAGACATTCCTTAGAAGTATCAAGCAGATGTTTTAAATTAAGAGAATTATCTGTAGACAATTTCTTTTGACTCAAAAATCTATTTAATATTGTGTTCACAATGATTCTTTTATTATCATATCTACTTTGAAGTGTCTCCCATGCTTTACTGTAGTTAACCGAGGTAAGAGCAAAATTTTTCAAGAGTATTTCTGCTTCTCCGGACAAACTAGCCCTTAAGTAATGATGTTTTTCTATTTCTGATAAGTGTTTGTCCTTGTGTATAAGGTTAACAAATATGTCTTTGTAACTTGTCCAATCTGAATAATTTCCTGAAAACTTTGGTATAGGAACCGGTGGTAATGGTAATCTAAATTTTGATTCAGTTGCTGTTTCTACTGGCTGATAATTTTCTATAGTTAAACTGTCTAGAGAGTCACTAAGTATTGTTTTAAGATCCAGGTAGAATTCCTCAACCTCACTGTACTTCTCATCAGGAAGTGGTTCGGATTCCTCGTGATATTTGACGAATTTGCACCAATAATCGTTTAAAATATCTAACCTTGACTGTAAATAACCTTTGGTGTATCTAGATTTAGAGGTTTTCTTTGTGTTGATTAACAAGGTTTCAATTTTCTTCGCATAAATGTGCATGTTGTTAGTATCTTTATCCATTGTTTAAATGTCTTGGGATTAGCAAGTTAAAATTGATGTCTTACCACGTTTTACGCTGTTCACTTACTTTGTTATAGATATAATAAATAATAAACTACTACTTTGATTACTAATCCGGCTCGAAGGACCAAAAATGTTCAATAGGTTATGAAAATAAAAAAACGTGTGTCGCCTTGTCGAAGTTCGAACAAAAAGGAACGATATAATTTTATTTTCTAATGACCACAGTATATCGATAAAAATGACATAATTACAGATTATAAAAATCTTGTAGATATTATTAGCGCCACCTAGCGGTGAGCCTCAAAGCAATATAATATGGATTAAACACCTTCATATAACACAAACATGTAAAAGCCCTTAAAACGCTTTAATCACAAAGGAAAACAAATTAGTGCCTGAGTTTGTATCGGCCATTACAATATCGCCATGTCTCAATTTAGAGATTTTAAATGACGCGTGACTGTCGAAAGCTTTGAATGAATTGATTCGATGTTCATTTATTTTGAACACTTTCTTATGTTTTTGATCTCTGCTTAAATGACAGCTTGGTATAGTGGTGTCATTGTTAATTATCTTTTTTCATTCTTCTGTCATATTGTGTTTTGACATTGGACATGCATTTATTTCTTTGTGAGTGATCTTTTAAATAAAGTACTTTATAACGGAGTAAAACGCGATTTATTATTTATACAACTCTGCAGGGATGGATGGCGTTAATATAGCAACTTTGTGAAATTTCAAATCAGACAATTTTCAGTCTGCCCGTGACCACGGTGGCTGGAAAGCATCCGAACTGACAATAGCGATAATTTTTTAGTGTATTTTGGGACACGGTATAATTATTTTTTTAATCGATCAACTGAATATTTGATTTCTCTTTAAAGTAAAATACAAAATATAAACTTAAATTGGAAAGAATTGACATATGAGACACATATGAGACATGTAAGTCACGGATGGGCGGTGGGATTACTTACTATCAGCCATTAGGTAACCCTCCGTTGTCTGCTTTCTAATAAAAAAAATGTCTACCACCGCACCGCGACAGGCGATTCGAAATATTGCTGTTACTAAGAGTAAGAACATACTACTCTTTCAAGCGCCAAAGTTTTACATTTATGTAATACTTAGATAATGTAAAATCGTTCTTTTTTTAAATTAATATAAAATAGGTAATACAAAGAATTATTATTAAGTGTTTTATATAGGCAGTTACTGTAAATATTAAACTATAGATTGAAAAGAATTGATTTATCTCAATGTTGCTCGTGGCTAAGCTACGGTGTACGGTAAAATTGGAATCTGTTTTCAATCATTTTACGTTATATATTTCTGGTAGAAAGAAACCAAAATTTTCCATCAACGGCTGTTGGTTACCCGGTCGATCGATATTTCTTCCCTTGAATTGCCAAAGTGGACAGAGCAGACGTACAACATTACAGAAAATGATAAACATTTCGTACCAGACGGGTTTCGAACTCACAATCAAAACTCAAAAGCATCGAGTGCATCTGGCACTAATCGAGGCGCCAACGAGCTCGTTGCCACAATTTTTTTGCAATGAGTCAACTGTTAATACATCAACGATATGTTTGGTTCAGTTTATTTGATAACTCATTTTATGATGATTGATTGCTATAACTGGTCGACTTCATGATGGATGTTTCATTATTGACATATTAATATTTTGATGAATGTATGCGCGTTCCATATTCACGCGAAAATCGCTCGAGAAAACAGGAGAAACGTGGATGTGGAACCGATTCACGTGAATGTGGATACGTTTCTCGTGTTTTTCTTGCTTTCTCGCGAGATTCTAGCGCGCATTACAAACGTATCTCAAGAAAACTTCATGTTGACTCATTTCAGTTAAATAATTTTAAAGAGGATACAGTGGTAAGCGATGCGTTTAACGCCGTAGGTTTGAATGCCGATTTAAGATTGCTAAAAATTGGGACCAAGATTTAACCGGGTACAAGATTTAAAAAAAATATTTCAGTTGGCTCAGAAATTAAACAAGGAGAAGAATATACAACCCATCACGGACTGATGATCTATGAGCCTCATGCTTGTATGTCGATATCTAAAATACAAAAAAGTTATGTAAAGTGTCATTACGAAAAATCCCTGAAAACCTAAAAAAGTTCAAAATACATAATGTAAACAGGCATTGGCTGTTTATAAATGAATTCTCGGGCTCTCAGTCAAAATTATTACGTAAAACCTTTTAATTAACGCCACATTTCTTATCAAGTCTTAGGTCAAGTTCACATGACGCCTTTTGATTGGCATAAATTGATGCCAATGCTTTTCATTTGCTCAAAAGCTTTTCACCACTCACATCATATTATTATTGTCAGTTATTAATATTTTCGACCTTATTCCTAGAGTTTAAGCTATCTATTACTGTGTTATGTCTGGAATAAGTGAATTTAAGTTTGTTTAGCGAACTATCCTACAACATAGATTGTATTTGATCAGAGTGTATTTAGATTGTTTAATGCGTCACCAGCTCTGAGTAAAATGTTAATGAAATTGCAACTTATTGCTTTCATTGTCAATGTAGTCTTTAAGTTATATAAAACTAGCGACCCGCCCCGGCTTCGCATGGGTGCAATGCTGTTACTAAATACACTACAGAAAAACTGTGAACGTTGTATATAAAAAAATACCGGCCGGTACCGCCGCAAACGCTACGTCCCGCAATTTTTAAATCTGTAATATCTTCGAAAATATTCATTTAAATCATATGCTGTAAAGGGCCATATAGAGCTATATTAAATCAACAATGTATTTAAGGTATTTTATTGGATAAAGATTAATGCTGTATTGGTTAAAATCGCTTCGAAAATTAGCCATTATTTGTCGTAAAAAGTAAATGACAAAAAAAAGTTATTGTGGGTTATCATTATCATTATAATACTACCTGCAATCAATTCGAATGAAAGTCAATACTATTTAAGTGATCAAGTGAGAATTTTGTAAAAAATATTATTTTATGTATATCAGAAATTAATAGATCTTACGCGCGTGAGACTTACTCAAGAAAAATGGTAAATTGCACCTCAGCCATTTTGACATCAATCAGTCAATGATGTGCTCAATATATACATTTTATTTGGCGGCTGACTTTTTCATGTAGGTATAGTCAACCAGGGTAATTGTAAACAGGGGCGAATAGAAACAGTCATCAAACTTATTTAGTTATATGAAAAAATTCTATTGCATATTACGGAACGCAACTTGATGCAACGGTCAATAGAACAAAGTTGCGTTCCGTAATTCTTTTTTTCATATAACAAAATAAGTTATGATGACTGTTTCCAATCACTCCTGTTTGCAATTACCCTGGTTTATCCTATATTCGATTCGGTACTAAGACGTGGCATCGTTATTCTTCAAACTCATTAAGTGTTTCCACATATAAGGAAGACGAGGCATTTATAGGAAAACATGTTAAACTCAGCGGGAATAGAACCCGAGACTCATCAAAACAATAGCTGTCTATGAACCACCCATCGCATCAACGAAACAATCCCCTTAAAAACTTCCACAAACATAAATGTAAAAGCTTAAAAAGCGACTTTAAAAAATTATTTTTAAGCAAAAAACAAAAACCGACTTCAAAACCACAACTTGCACTAAAAAGTAAAAAAATAATACTTTAATTACTTCAAAGCATTATTTATTACCAGTTATTTTTGAAATCGGTGCCGCTCCATACAGTTCCAAAACTTTTTGCAAAAGCAGGACTAAACTGTCCTTTTTGGCTGGCACCGACTCCAAAAATAACTGGTAAAAGTACCAAACCAATGCCGATAAAACCACCTCTGAAATATCCCCTACCAAACAAAAAAAGAATCATCCAAATCCATCTATTACTTGCGGAGTTATCGCGTAACAAACATACAAAAAAAAAAAAAACAACATACAGACGAATTGACAACCTCCTCCTTTTTTGAAGTCGGTTAAAAATGCTGTAAAACTAAATTGAATTCCAAATAATGAGTCCACATCATTCGCGCAGTAATTTTATTGAGTGTGGAACACCGGAGTCGAGGAACGTCATTACAGCTTGCGTTGAGTAACACAATTGATACACTTATCGATTGAATTAGGGTTCCCTAGGAAAATATAAATATATTTTTTATGTTACATATCGACAGACGAGCATGAGGTTCCTTTGATGGTAGGTGATACCCCAGCTACAGAACATCAGTCAATGCGCTGTCGACCATCGTGAGCTAGCCAGTATTAATATATTTGTATGTACCTTGACCGCCGGGGGTCTCCAGTTCGAATCCTGGGGAAACAGGCGGGCAGGGCATAGAATACTTACCTGTAAAAGAAAATTGTCAGTGAAATGGACACAGAAACGTATTTGCCCCATGCTTCACAAGGAGACTCGAGAATTTACCTTTATATACATACTCCTACCATGTACACAGGAAAACGAAGTTGAAAAGCAATACCATTTGAAGAAATGCGAGCCGCTTCGCGTTTCATCCGCGGAGCGAACCGGCGACCGCCTGAGAGGCATCTTCTGCGCCCACTTCAACGACCGCCCTATTTTGATAGGGCGCGACCCCGCTTTCCCCTGCATGCCATTCCATGGCGACATCAGGGTTCCTACGAGTTGTATGGTTTCTACGAGAAAATTGTCGATCGTGATGAACATGTTACATGTTAGACTCGGAAGATATAAAGAGATAATCGAATAAAACACGAGAAAACGGGTCCACAAAATTTTGTCGCGATTGTCATGCTAGATACAAAATTGCAAGATTTACCGGCAGGTAATGAACGACCATTCATAGTCGAATTCATACTTGATTTTCTCGATACCTCTGAAAGGTCCGTTGCATAACCCTGACCACTGTAAATAAGTGATGATGTTCAGTAGATTTTGTGAAAAAAATATAATACGGAACCACTCAAAATTAAGCATCGCGATTCATGTAGGCGGCTCGCGGCCGGTGGTCGGCTCTGGTCGATCATAAATATAACGTATTGTCGTATTCACACCATGCATTTGAGATCCCGACGACTTCTGTAACCTTGGTACATATGCATATTTTGTATTTTGTTTATATCAGAAGTGGAAGTTTGTTTTAGCTTATTTTTCTTTGCCATAAAGATTTAGAAGCTTACCAGAAACTAGAGTTTCTATACATTGATCTCAAGATATTTTTGAAATGATTATGAAAGATTTCTTTGTAAAATTGTAAAAAAAAAACTAGAATTTCAAGGTGTGCTGCACGGTCATGTGTGTCACATTTGTGAGGTCAGTCAGTGTGTAGCCTTCGTAGCTCAGTGGTAAGCGATATGCGTTTTGCACCGGAGGTTCTGATCCGATACCCGGGGAATCAAGATTTTAAAAAAAAGTTTCGGTCGTGCAGGGCACAGAAGGCTGACCATCTACTTGCCTGAAAAAATTGACACCTGCTCCGAAGTTGATAGGAAAAAAATATGTTATACATGCTTTTATGTTACTGATGTTATGGTGCATACATTTAGGTGCCTCGAGACTCGTTTTCTCTAAACTTTAGCATAGATTCATTTCCTCTAATTCAATTTTCCGGACAAAGAAATGTTGATTTGCAAAACTGTGGGAGGAAAAGGAAATGTAATGGTATTAAAGAAATACCTCCAATAAAAAATATTGTAAAGACTATAATTAAAAATTAAAAGTACAGTCGGGTAGATAAATTGATGGCGAGCTAATTGCCTTATCTGTACGGCTACACCTTGCCTTATCTTCATCTTTGATTCATATCCATCCGTGGCGTCTGATATTCAGTTGGAAAAGTGCATTGATTTAGCATTATTTTTATTGGTTGTGTAATTCTCAAAATGTTTTAATGGCAATTTTAGGATAAAATTCAATCATTCAAACCTGATTCAATATTTATTTTTTGTAGGATAATTTCATGTCCATAGTTTGGAAAAGTGTATATGATATAAAATGTATAAATATATATAAATTATTAATTAATTTATGTACATAAGTCAAACAATCTTACAAACACATTTAAACATACAAATATTAAGGCCAATAATGGACTTTTACTATTTATCCAAAACCAAAAGGTTTTGTAACCTTTTAAAAAAATTATATGAATGCACTGAATCACGCGAGTGTACTAGATAGTAATCTTTAGCGATTGTGTCTCAATTGCATTCGATGCCAATTCCCGATGTAGTCATTAAGCTTTCGATGTTCACCATCAATTATCTTTATTCGTTTTAAACCTCTTTAATCACGGATTTATAACTGCATTATATAAATTTTTCACCGTTTCTTTACGAGGCACTTACGACTCATTTTTTGCCAACAATTTTACAACAGTAGATCAAATATTGCTTGAAGAGCTTCTTAATGACTAAAAAGATTCGAAGTACTTCTCAATGGCTAAAAGATTCAGAGAAGTATACTTCTCAGTGGCTAAAAAGATTCAGAGAAGTACTTCTCTATGAAGTAAAGATTCGTAGAAGTACTTCTCAATAGCTAAAAAGATTCAGAAGTTTCTCTATGACTAAAAGATTCGAAGCACTTCTCAATGTCTCAATTGGTACCGATTTGAAATACCGGTTTACTGTTTTGTTTCGCTTGGCTCGTGAGGTAGATAATCTCTTTTTACTTCCCTTTTCCTTGAGAGGGCTGGCAATGCAATAATGACTTAGATTATTTATAAAATTGAGGGTAAACCGACTCTTAAAATGGGTTATGAAGAGATTTTTTTGTAGTTAGTGAACTGCAAACCATAGATATCGACATTTATGATACTCATGATTAATTTGGGTTTAATAATGTTGCCTATATTTCGACATACTTAATTACTTACAACTGGCAGGCAATGGCGCACGACAGAACCCGGTGAAAGATTCTCGTTTCGGAGGCCAAGACTCATTTTGGGTCACTGAGCCAGCGGAGTAAGTAAGTATTATGTCGAATTTTCTGAGCTTTTTTATAGTAATTCCATCTATTCCATTTAAAACTTAAACATTAAAACAAATGAAAATAATATGTTGACTCGCGAACTTACATTCCATTCTACGCGATAATAATTCATCATGTTGGATATGTTATGATATTATTACAAAAACTAATTAAGATGCTAATTGTTAAAATGAATAAACATTAAAATAAACAGCGCAGTCATTGTTAATATATTTTCCTCGTTTCTATTATAAATGTATTCTCTTTATTAGTTTTCAAAACTAATTTATATTAATAAAGAGCGTGGAACGTCTTTATTTACAACTTATTCATTTTAATTTATTTCATTTTAAAATGATGATAATGACTATTCATTATGAGGGAAGAGTGAACTAAGTAGGTATATTAAAAAGACAACTACACACTTATCAGTCAATGATGTGCTATCGACCTTCATTTTACTTTGAGTATTCGAAATCCATATACTGAAAATAGACTTCACAATCTTTTCATCTATGAATGGTGGTTACTCGGTCGGAATTTCGATATTCCTCCCACCCGTTTAATGCCCGACCTAACGAGATGTGTAACATTATAATCATATCGTCCCGGCGGAATTCGAATCCGCGACCCATCGGAGTGTGTGATCGGTAGGTGTTTACCAAATGCGCCAACGAGCCGTCCTTAAAGGTCTGCAACACACCTGCAAGCCCTCTAGCGTTGCGAATGTCTATGGGCGACAGTAATCACTCACCATAACGGTACTATTAAAAACTCTTTTATACATAACGTCATTTTTATACTTTTATTATAGTAGTTTTTTGACTTTATTTTGACTTCTTGTCACTGATCAAAAACGATTACACGTATTTTCCGAATTCTTAACATTTTTCAATCCTCAAACCCAGTACCAGCGTGTTCAACACCAACAGTTACTCTCTCACTCACCATATTTTTTTATCAAATAATAATAATAAATTTATTCAGAAAAGTCCCCTCTACAGATAATTATATAATGTATGTACGTACCTTAATATTAGCCTTCTAAATTAAAATAACACTAAACATTAAATTAAGTGATACCTAATATAAGTCTTCTTTCCCAAAAAAGGTTTACATAATAAAAAATACACAGACTACACCAATTGAACTCAATGTCAACCAAAACAATCTTGCCTTGATTGAAACCGGTAAATGTGTAAAAATAATTGGTGTTTTCGCTAAACCGTAATTACAATGCAGCGTGAAGGTGTGAAGAGTGGTTGACGAAACGTCAGCCGTGAAAGCCTTGTTATGTTTCCAAGAATTTTTTGTAAAGGCTGATATATAACGTTTGTCAATGATACTTTATATACCTTTTTATGTTACCGCTTATTTAAAAGAAGCTTGAAATACACCATATTAATAGCCTAATAGGTACGGTATAAGGTTTTTTTAATGAGAGGAATGCATTTACGCACCAGCGAAGTGGGGAAGTGTGGACTTGACTCTACTTCGAACTCTTTGCTAATCAGAGAGCTGGTATAGGAATACCCACTAAGCCCGTTTAGTAACCGTCGAGTCTCGCTGTTTTGAGGCCTACGAGCTTCCTCGATATCTCTATAACCTTGTCTTTTCTTGCTTATTTTCCCCCTTTCTCTCTTACAAATTGTCAGTTGGCCTGGTCTTCTTACGCCCGTGGACTATTCCACGAAATATACCTTTTACAAAATAAAGAGCTAATCTTTTGTGTCAGTGTGATCGTAGCTTTATATCCCAAATTTAATTTGCCTCTTCGCATGTCACTGTTGACATAAAGATTGATTGTTTTTAACTCAACCATACAAGAGGCTAATTTCATATAACCGTTATGGTAGCTCGTGTTTTCCTTGCAAATAAGTTTTTCAAGCGTTCATGCGTACCGAAAGGTTTTTAAGCTTTTATCTTGAAATTTAATTAATTCGTAACCTCTTCCGCTTTCGAAGTAAGCTAAAATTGGTGATAGTAGTGGTGATACATTTTTCTCTAATATTAAGAAGACTCACATTGGGAATGGGAATAAAAACCAGTAAAGTATACTATTTTATGTTCCGCTACAAATAAAATTATATCATGTTTAAATAAACATAAACATAAATTTAGATAAACAGTAAATACTTATCCTTACAATATTTATAGTTTTCTAAAAATTAAACAAAGAAGATAGGTGAATTATAAGAAATACCTACTAATAGTTGTTCGATAACATATTTTGAAGTTTAAGAAAGAAAAATAGAAAACAACTACTTTTAAAAGAAGTACTATCAGGTAACTGATGCAATTTAAAAATTTCATAACGATTTTTTTTCCTCTAATTAAATAAATTAAAGAGGTACGACGGAAAATAACTTTTAAAATTAAATTTCTTATATCAATTTTTTATCGCCAAAATAATCCCTAACTAGTAGCTAATGGATTTTCATTTTTCAAATATCGAACATAAAGCGTGTTACGCGCCACCTACGAATCTTCTTTACCCATCTTAAATTTTTGTTTGTTTCAAACAACATTTTTTTGTTGACAATATCCGAATTAAAAATAAAACGCTGAAATAAATGCTAAAGTATTACAAATTACGATCTTTATATTTTGAAAAACTTTAACGACCCAATTACCACAGCCTACATTATATGTACATACGCGTATAACTTGGTTTCAATTTAAAATGTAAATCTAATTGATATGCATTGAATCACTTAGCGCCTCGTTGTCACCTCATCACGAGGAATTGATGTCGGCCATTAAAGTGTGTCCGTAATGATAACGTAGCGAAAATCAATTTGCTGTGACGGATGGTTGCGCTAAATGCGCCTACGCAATATTGGATATAGTATTTGCGCGGAGCTGTAAATCTACGCCACAAGCCTAGTTTCCTATACAAGGTTAGATTTATTTGAGCTTTTCCGCTCCACCATAAGCTCAATATGACAGAGCTTACGAAGCTTTACGAAGCCGAAACTAGCCATTAGCCAATTTCCCTCTTCGCATGCTACTGTTGACATAAAGAAAGATTGTATAGAGGGCTTTGCTATCTCTCTATATAATGTTGTTATATATGTTATATATGTCTATAAGTTTTTTGGCTATAAAGTTTTTCGTACACACGGAGTCAACAGAAGTCGTCACCTGGCCATATCATCTTGTGATCCGGTCTGATCTTAACATTGATCTGATGTTTATTCAGGTCGTATTAAAAACAATAATCAAAGTCTCTCATTTATAAAAAAAAGCATAAAATACATATTATGCTCTAAATACATCCCTACAAAAAAACATGGAAACAATAAAATAGTACCCATTTAAGATAAAACCGGCGAAGTGCGAGTCGGACTCGTACACGAAGAGTTCCGTACCATTATTTATAAAAACGGCAAAAAATCACGTTTGTTGTATGGGAACTCCCTAAATATTTGTTTTATTTTAATTTCATTAATTATTTTTAAAGTGAATATAAAACTAAATATTCTGTGAATATTTTAAGCGTCTAACTATTGCAGTTATCAATATTGAGCACAAAAAATCACGTTTGTTGTATGGGAGCCCCCTTAAATATTTATTTCATTAAATTTTTTAGTTGTTTCTTATAACGGCAACAGAAATACATCACATGTGAAAATTGTCAACTGTCTTCACATTCACGGATGCACACTGATTTTTTTTACTTTGGTTTCAGCTGCTCAGTTTAACAAAACGGGTTCATTCAAATGATAACGAAATTACGATACTTCATTCTATGGACTCCCGAATACTTGAAATAAAAATAAGTAAAAAGCATAAATGAATAATAATGATAATAAAGTCATTTATTTTCTTTAAAATATGGTATACAATTGTTAATACTTGATACAGTGCACATGTTTTGCTATTTAAATAATGAATGTATGTATATTATGCAAATAGTTTAAATTGTCAATCTATTAATATTTAAATAAAATACTTTAGAACGAATTAAATCGATATTTAATATTTATATTACATATGCCGACCTATTAATCTATTAATAGCCAAGTTTTACAAACATTTTGTAAAACAAAAAACTAAGCGATTAAAAAGAGTGGCGGAGAGTTTATTGCCAGTTCTTCTCGTCCGTCTCGTTTTTATTTTTTGACGTTCATAAGGGTACATTGTGTTACCTAAATGAATAAATGATTTTTGGATTTGAATGAATATATAAAAAAGTAATATGTACAGAATATGATCTGTTACTGAGGTATTATCAACCATCAATTACCACCTCTCTTGAATGTAAAATAAAGAAAGCCCATCAGTAAACGACAAGTGCTATGCATTTTATAACAATTTATTATTGTTGTAGTGACCTCCAAACACAATCGAATAATGTTTGGTGACATTAAGGTGTATTCTTTAATATTCTATTGATTCTGAGCGTGGAATGTGTCTACTAAAGAAATAAATATTGATTACTTTGACACTAGGTGACGTCATAATTTGTTTAGTGAACGGTCAACGTGTAAGATGCAAATTAGTCTGACTTACGACTCACAGAGACATGTTAAGTTTCAACTTCTGTGTTCGGTTCTATAACTTAATATTGTATTCCGATAAATACATTACTGTTTATAAGTCATAAATTTTGTATGAAATGTTTACAAAAGAATTAAAAAAACATTTTTATTATTTAATTAATTTTTTTTTATGTTAGATATCGACAGACGAGCATGAGGTTCACTTGATGGAAGGTGATACCTCAGCCTAGGAACTTCAGTAAATGATGCGCTGTCGACCTAATTTTTGCTTCGAGCATTCGAAAATCCATTGACTGAAACCGAAAGGCGCAATATGCACTTCATGTTTTTCCCATCTATGAACGGTCGTGGTGGTTCGTTACCCCGTCGGAATTTCGATATTCCTCCCACCCGATCAATGCCCGAAGTTCCCAGACGTTGGAAAAACATGCTTACAGAAAATTATAAGCTTGTCATCTCGGTGTGATTCGAACCCACGACCCAACGCGCCACCGAGCCCGTCGAAGATTCTAATTTTTTAGATATGTAAAAAACATAAGGCAGTCACAAATAGAAAGAAAGATCTACATTGCCTGATCATATTACAAAGAGAACATTAGTTCCAAAGATTTGTATACAAATGACTTGATTTCATTGAGCTTTAAGTAGCGAAACTCGAGTAAGCTAATGATGTAAGCGATATCTGATTTCTATCATATATTTCGTAAGCAGACTGATTTAATCGCGGCATGTTGTCTAAAAGCGTTCCCGTGTAACCGCTGATGTATAGTTTGCGGTCATAGGTTATAGAAAATGTTCATTTATTTACCTATACGACCTTTTTGGAGTAAATTATTTGTGGAAATTATGAAATATTTTCCGAGAGCTCGTGTTACAGTTTACATAACATAAGATTATACATTATGTATAAAATTCAAGTTAACATTATTTGTAAACCTAAAAACTAACTTTACACCCCTGAGATATTATAACTGAAGTTTTGGTATTACGAAGTATTCATACACAGTGAGCCATGTTACGAGTGAAAATGAATAAAACTGTGTTGCTATTAGTAAAAATAAAAAACATATATTGGGTACACAAAACGTCCATCCCCCATCTTCATTAGTAGTCAATGAACCGATGAAATTTAATATAATATAAAAAATAATTAAAAATATCGCAATATTCAACTTAAAATAAATGAAAACAGTATGTGTTCAACATAATTATTGTCACTTTATATGGGTTAAATCACAACACGACAGATGAGTCTGAGGCTCGCTTGATGGTAGGTGACACCACAGGACAACAATCTCAGATGCGCTATCGATCTATCTTTTACTTAGAGAATTCGGAAATCCGTGAACTGTAACCAAAACGCGCAATATGCACTCGCACCGACATAACGTCAAAGCATCTAGTTAAACTCGTTGGCGCGTTCAGTAGAACACCTACCATTATAATTTTCTGTAAGCATGTCTTCCCCACATCTGGTAACTTCGGGCATTGAAAGGATGGGAGGAATATCGAAATTCCGAGTGGGTAACGAACCACCGTTAATACATGGCAAAACCAGTCCAAAATGGTTTCAGTCTATGGATTTCCGAATGCTCGAAGTAAAAAAGTAGGTCGACAGACGGTGATATTCTGTGTCTGAGGTATCACCTACCATCAAGTGAACCTCATGCTCGTCTGTCGATATCTAACATGAAAAAAACCCACAAGCATACGAAGGCAAATGGCGGACATGTTATTTGTTAATTCTGTGAAGCTGAAAACTATTTATAATTAATCGCACGATACCCCATGTAAATATGTGAAGTGTTAAGTTGTCGATGGCTGCACTTTTATCCGATAACCTTCCGCTCATAATGATAATATGTATAATAAATATGATCAATCGTGCGCACTCTAAAATGAGTGGTTATACAATTAATATAGCACATACTAACATAGATATCCCAACGTAAGACCACCTCTTTTAGGAATTATTTGTTGATTAAAATTATATAATGAAGATTATGGTTATTTTGAATTCTATAATATATATAAATAGACAAAATGGGGGGCTATCACATGCCCTCCTACTAAGGTCTCAGGAATATACTAGGTCGAAAAATAGGGGCTTGGTAAAGAAGTCTGGTACTTTTACTAATTCCGAAATACACGCAGTCGGAAATCTTGGACTTTCTACTGCAATAACTAATTATTTTGGATACGAATTCACTTCCCTTATATTCGCTATATATTAAGATACGTTGAAATATTACAGTATACATATAGGATACAATGAAAAAATGTCGCATTAATATTATATTCCAGTACGATAAATTGTACACTTTTATGGATATTTTAGCTTTGTCTGGAACGATCAAACCGATGCGGGCTTCCAAAACCTGTGGTCGCCAGTATTAACCTCAAACGATTTTACAAGAATAGACATGATATATTCATAAAAAGATTCATATAAAAATATGTCCCTGGATGTTAATTTTTTTCTAATTTAAGACGATTCTATAATTGTTATACATATATTTATGACACTGAAAATAAGAACTGAAATGGACATAAGCAAGGCGTATGAAGAGATCTAAGACAAAGAAATAAATCAAACAAATCACAGAATATTATTTTATAAGAATAATATATTTTTATATTTCTAGGGGTAGCCAAAGATGTAAAGTAAATATAGACGAAAGATAGAAGACGATCTAATAAAAGCGGATGGGAATACGGGGTTATAATTAGAATGTGTGGGTAAAATTGTACAAAAGTCCGAAAATAATGATATTTTTTATTAATAACTTTATTGAATAATTTAAAATTCTTTAAAACGTTTAAGTGTCCATTTTCCAAAATGGTTTCTATATTGATTGCCAATTTTTCAATACTTTATTCTAGATTCATATTTTGAACAATGTCTGCAAAAAAATGTTATTATTATTATTAAATACTAGCTGATGCCAGCGACAGCAAGGTTTCTTCATATGATATATTCAATTGAAAGTGGCGAAATAATCAAACTATTTTAGTTACATATCAAACTGTTATTGACATCTGATAATTCGAAAAAGTTCGACGCGAGTCAGTTTGCATTGCAATTTGTTGATATGGTGCATTTAAAATATTTAAATGATGATAACTTTTCTTCCCGACAACCGATTTCGATGAAACAAACATATATGTTGGCCCGGGCTTTGCTTAATAAATTTGTATGTAGTATCTTCGGAGATTAGCCCGTTCAAACAGACAAACAGACAGAGAAACAAAAAAATTTAAAAAAATCTGGTTTTGTTCTATTTCTCTTCTTACATCCCCCTGACTCGGTTTTTAGTCTATGTACAGACATTTGACCTCTACAGTTTTATTATATGTATAGATTTATGCAATACGGGAATGCCTCCTCCTCCATGGCACCAGATGACCTCGGTTAGAATCCTTTCTCCAGTCCGACATGGCGGTACATAAGGATGATTATCTACTTGCCTTTAAAGAAAAGTGATAAATAAAAGAGACACAGCCATGGGTCTTCTCCATCTCCCACTGTCTTTAACATAGACAACGTGGAAATTAAAAATAAATAAATAGTTATATTCTTTTGTAAAAATTTATCCAACGTTCTCAATATTAGTAGTCAGAGAACTAACGTCATTCCAGCGACTTGATTTACGATTGGCGCCAACATAACGCCACATGACGAATAACGCTTCGCGGATAAAAGCTTGCAAATCGATTCCGTATCGATTCCAAATCCACAATCGATTTTATATCCCGATTTAATGTAATATCATTAAGCTGCTTGAGACCATAATGTTCAGAATGGGATTTTGTCAACAAATTCAATATCTTATTCATGTATGATGTAATATTTCATTTTATTTGCAGTTGATGAAATTATGAATAACTGATATGAATATAGGCCTCTTTGGTAATTCGATGGGTCAAAGGATGGAGGTATTTGACATGTTTATAATTTCCTATAGACAACATTTTGCGTTGAATTAAACTTTGGTTAGGTTTCAATTAAACTTAAGTTAATATTGAAAATTTGCAAGTCACTCTATTAAATGAAGTATTCATCTAAGCTTTAAAAAAAATAGTGTTAATGTTAAATTTTGTCTTACTTTAATATTATAAAGTGGAAAGATTTGTATTTTTGTATGTTATGAATAACCTCAAAAACGAATGGACCGTTTTAAAAATTATTTCACAAGAAAGCTACATTGTCAGCGAGTAACATACTCGTACATCTACATTTCACTCGTGTGAAGCCAGGGCGCGTTGCTAGTATTATATACATTTACGCTCATGATCATGGTGTCATTTTATTGACAGATATTGAATTTATTTTCTATTTTTTAGTTCGGTTTTCTATAAAAAGCATGTTTTTTTAGTTTTTTTAAACTACTATTTATTTTCTACTTTTTAGTTTGGTTTATTTATAATAGCTTGTTTTTTTAATTTTAAACTATTAAAATTAAGTTTTTTACCTTATCGACTATTTATGTAGATGAAAATTATATAAATTAACAAAAATCATATTTTGCAAATTGAAAAATGGAATAATTTTATCAAATTAGTGTATTGTCATCGGTCCTCGATAAATCTAGAAAGTTTGAACGAAATCTGGCCGTTTAAAGTGTCAAAGTGTCAAAGAAGTCGGTTACAAACATACATACAGGTGAAGCTAATAAAAAGCGTGTAAAAAAAAGGCTTCTATCTATATTGTACCATATGAAATTTAGAAAGGCTTTCCATCCGAAAATAGTCACCCTTCGTCACTACTAACTTTTTTCCTTTTGTTTGGATAACCGTTGAAATATTTTCTAATAATAATATTGTATGTAAATATGTATCGGCCGATGTCTACTTGTGTATGCGAATTAAAATACATTAATAATAATAATCGATTAATTATTGAATAGCCATATTGGACAAAGTAATTAAAATTTATACGTTTGATCTTCAACGTCGCTCAATAAATACAAGTTATTTATTGATTTTAATAGTAATTGATTATGTCTTGTAATCCTTTGCTACTGGTTTGAAAATAAATTATGTTTGTTTATATTATTTTATTACAAAATAAATATTTGTTGCATTTATTTTGTAGTATAACTTTAATTTAAATATTTTATACTTTGCTTTCATGATCGTACCATTCAGGCCTAGTTCGAATAACTTGTGAGTAGGTATTGCATTCAACTGACAAATCTATGATGATATATCTATGATGACCTACCTACCTTTCTCACATGTTTTTTATGCTAGACCCTCAGAACTCTATAAAAGATAGCTAGACGAAGAAAGGTAATATAGCGTCATTTTACCTACCTACGTAGGATTACTCATTATTTAAATCAAAAGAAATAAATCGTTTTACAATAAATAGGCAAAAACCATGCGTTTTATACTTCGATCAACAATTTAATACTATGATAATGGTTTTTTAGATCGCGAATTCTATTAACGCATCTAATACGTTTAGGACTGAAATATCGGTAAATCTGAGATAAAAATCATACTCCAGTGGCTATCAATTCACAATATACACTTAAATTCGCAATAAAGCCTATGCGCATAGTTGTAATTTAATATAGTAATTAAATAAATTCAAAAAGCGAATTAAAATGCGCAAGCGCCGCACGTGTTTGCACCGCGACATATTTGCCACTAATTATAACGTAGCTAGGACTTGTTTTCTAGCTTTGATTGAAAATAGATTGCATTTTCTTATTACTAGTAATTAAAATCTGGACAAGAAATGTTTAGTGTTTTATCCTGTGTCCTATTTAAATACAGAATAGTGATGTGATGATATTTTTTTTGGAGATTGAACTAATAAACCGGACAAGCGCGGGACTGGATATGTATTATCCAAAAAAAAATATTTCCAATAACTAGCAATATAATGCGATATTTCCTTGGGGTCATAGGATTCCCCAGGGTGATTGTTGAAAAATATATGCCGCAGTTGTGGAATTCTAGACTGATATTGAAACTTCGTATTAAGAAATACGATGATGATTTTTTTCCATATCATTGATAGATGATAGTATAGTACGCACGAAATATATAAAAATATTGTTATAATAAAATTACTTTACTACCGGTTATATAAGAATTTCAATTGTATACTACTATGATATTTTTATTAGGTGTTTCATTAAAGAAGGATTTTACACTAAGTTGACTACAAAGGTACCTAGTACCTACAATCTGTCTATATTCAAGTGGTAAAAAAATATTTTTTGTTTATATGCACAAGATAATTTCTGGAACTCATCTCGCTTAAGTAAATACCTGTGTTTCTAGTGGGATATGTACCAAAAACAGATAAGCATTCATAATTACATATTATTCAATTGATTTTTTTTTAATTTTTCTCAGGATTCAAATCCGGCACTTCCGGTTCTAATAGCAAATCTCCTAACTCCATAAATATCTTATATTAATAGAAAGAAAAAATATAATTTAAATGTTCAGTGGTCTCTTCAGTGTAGTGAACTAGTAGCCACTTCACAGATGAAATTGGTTATTACTTACTCCTGTTTACACCTCCTAACCTTGAAATATTCTCAAACAATTATTCGTGTGGATCCAACCTAAGTTTTAATATTATACTGATCTTAGCCCATTAGTTATGTAGATCATCGGAAGGCGCCGATACCACACCTATCAGATACAATCTGAGTGATCTGATTATTTATCGTGAGTTCAAAGCGAACGATATACCGAGCATGAATTATTTATTCGCTAAGCATCCGGTATTTTGCTGATTAATTTATTGGTAAAACTTCTAGTTTTGTATGAGCTTTTAATAATAAAGGTTAAAATATCAATAATAAGCCCAAAGGTCCCAAAAACGTTTTTTTTATCCGATTACAGCAATCACTGTTTGTGTTTTGGTTGACCACTTTCCCACCTAAATGATAAGTGGTGTTAAGCGGCTGACCGCTGACCACCTTGAGGTGGTAATCATAATATTCAGAAGGTGACCATTTAATCTGACGATGAAGAGACCCAAATCATAGACACTATACACATAGGTCATCAGTGTTTAAATATATCTTGCACTGAAAGGATTGTGTCATCAAGAGATGTAGGTTTTTAATGTAGTCAAATAGATGGATGTCTATAACATGCTTCGATATCCCATTGTTCGATATTCTATATCTATAACTTGGTACCTACTGCTTTCACGTCAGAACTGCTTTGCCACGTAATTTGATCATGATATCTTCCTAGACAGCCTATAAAATACAAATCTAAAGGAAGAGTGTCGATCTCATTTTCGCCCTAGAATAACGCAAAAAATATGTCATAAGATTTGATGGTTTCTTTATATCGTGTAAGTAGACTGTCTGCTTTAAAAAAAAAACTACCTAATTGCCAATGATATGGGTGCCAAACTTTGGTCTTACTGTTTTTTCGTTCAAAATAGGCAATACATTTATAGTTACACACACAACATAGCCTATGTTACTCGCTGATAATGTAGCTTTCTATTAGTGAAAGAATTTTTAAAATTGGTCCAGTAGTTTTTGAGTTTCTTTATAACATACAAAAATATAAAAATACAAATCTTTCCTCTTAATAATATTAGTATAGATTTCAACTTTTTTTATTTTTATGTTATTCTGGGACGGAAATCAGGTAATTATTTTAATCTTATTTAACTTCGCTACTAAAAAATTAAAGGCGACTAAAAGGGGTATATTAAGCATATTTAAATTATAATAAAACTCAGAGCAATAAATAATTATAATCCCAGTATTCAAATGAATAATAAATAATTATAATAACATGCTAATACCACTGATAATTGTTGCTGCTTTATTATTCTGATTGGTTATTTGAAATTAATATTCAACTCTTCTCGTGCTTTATTGGTTGATGATTAAATGTATTATTCATATTATGTATAATCTTAATTCTAACAATGTAAAGAATGCAATCGACATTATCGATCACTTGATATTGGGCCGTACTATAACTGGGGAAGAACCACTCTCTCACTTGTATTCAATGGTTAACAGCGATTGACAGATACACAAATTGTGAAGTGCAAACTGTATATTACTTATGTTTGTGAATATCTGTAGACTTCAAGTTTATAACTAGCAACACATCCCGGCTTCGCACGGGTGCAGTATAGATGTAAGTACTATACACAAAAAATAGTCTATGTTACTCGGCCATAAAATTGGTCAAGCAGTTTTTGAGTTAAATCTTAATAAACAAATCTTTCCTCTTAATAATATTAGTATCTATATAAAAGAAACTCGTGTTAGTTACACTATTTATAACTAAAGAACGGCTGCTCCGATTTTAATGATATCTGAATCACAGAATAACTAAAAAAATATATTCAGACTTAATTAAGGTTCGGAACTCCGCCATCTTGACAGTTCACGTCACGCACGCTTATATGTTTTATATATATTTTTTTGTAATAATTGATGTCCACTACAAATCTATATAATAGAAGTGGGAATGCCATTTGATTTAGAAATATTTTTTCCAGCTGACAGGACAACGTCTGTCAGGTCCGCTAGTAGATAATAATAATAAATATGTATACCAAAACTTTAGTTGTTCTTATTTGCCGCGGCCCGCCTTAAGGTGGTTCGTTTTCCATACAAAAAGTCATGATTATTAACGAAGTCAGTTTAGATGTTTATTAAGAAATCTTTCACGTTGTTATGTGCATGATTTCTGTATAAAATAACATTATTTTATTAACTCCGCGAAGTATTAAAGAAATCCCGGAAAGTAAATAGTTGCACAAATATTTAGTATCGAAACTCTAAATTGACTTCGTTAATAATCATGACTTTTTGTATTGAAAACGAACCACCTTAAGCTCATTATCTGTTCAAGTCTGTGCGATGCTACTTTTTTAAAGGCTTGTCGATTGTCAGTCTTCTGTGCCCTGCCCGTCTGAAAAATCGGAAAATATTCAAATATTTACATGCGAGTTCGAGCGTAGCAATTCCAAGTTTAATATAAACATTTATATCTAAGGTATTACCAAATATAAGCATGTATGCACAATTTACAAAATAATCCATAATATTCGACATAAAGTTAATTTTCCCGCTCATAGCTAATGAAGTGCCGTTTGAATCGCAATTAAAATGTTGATTCGTATGATGTATTACCCTGAATCTTACCTCCTTCATGAATACTAGCTGCCTTACAATAAAATATGGGTAATAAATTATTATGTTGTGTAAAAAAAAAAATTTCTTCTGCGCTGGTACATATTTCCGAATAATCTAGCTATTTCTCATAATAAACATTTGGACAATAATGAGTTCCTCTGGGATAGTATAGACTATCAAATCCTCATTTTGTTTAGTCCAGCAGTTAGGTTTCGTATTAATAAAGATGTTCTGGTATTATTATTTTTTATAAAATTAAGAAGCACAGTAATTAAAACATTATAGAAACATTTTACGTTTATTTATTTCTTAAACTCGACAGAACTAAATAATACTTTAATTAAAAAAAAACGAAAAGACAAGCGTGTAGGAAAGCGTTGATGAAAGTGGAGTAAGCCAAAAATGGCAAAGATCGCCCAATGAATATCCGTTATCTCTGCCAACCCCAATGGGAAACAGACGTGAAATATGTATTTATGTCTCTACTAATATTATAAAGGGACCAATTTTTAAAAAATCACCAGTAGATTCTACATTATCAGTGAGTAACATAGGCTATATTTTGTATAGTATATCTACATTGCACTCGTGCAAAACCAGGGCGTTTTGATATCTATATATATTTATCGTAATAAATAAGAAATATTTTATTATGAACTAGCGACCCGCCCCGGCTTCGCACCGGTGCAATGCTGATACTAAATACACTACAGAAAAACTGTTATTATTATACATATAAACCTTCCTCTTCAATCACTCTATCTATTTAAAACCGCATCAAAATCCGTTGCGTAGTTTCAAAGATTTAAGCATACAAAGGGACAGAGAAAGCGACTTTGTTTTATACTATGTATGTAGTGATACAGATTCGACTGATTAGATACTTCATCTATTTTAAATTTAGTTTGCCACACGACTAAACAATTTTCGCGAACTTCGCTCATCCGCTATTGATATCTTTGAACATTTAGTATTGATATTGAATCACTTTATAAATATTTCAATGATAAATAAATAATCTCTGGCGCCGAAATAATTGCAGCGATAAAACACAACTGAAATTTTATTACTTCAATAAATTAATACATGCAGATTTAGCTTTTATAACTATAGTTAAAAGGGATAATTTAGCGTATAATTTTAATGTTAATGATCCAGTCTGCAATGACATAATGGGAGGTGTGATTCTTACAAGGCGCCGAGATAAGGCAATGTTAGGAATTTGTATTGACTGTATTATGACGTCACTGATGAGTACACAATATGTAGCAATAGTTCTTAACATTTTAATATTTTCTTTATTATTATTATTTACAATTAAAAGCGGCCCACTTTGTTTTGATAGTATCGAAACAATGACAAAACTGTTATTATATAACTTACATACCTAGATCGTAGGTTCAATCTCGGTCCGGGTAACCAACCATTTAAGCGAGCCTCATAATATTTTACATAAATCTAAAAGATCAAATTGAGAAATATAGTCAAAACATTAATGACTTAATAGGTACATTATCATTTTTTTTTTTAACTTTTATTTTACAATTGCACAGTTAACCCGCTAAACATATCTTGATAGGATTTAGCTTAGAGTTTAATACATACAATAAAAGCATAAATATAGTATATGTATTATTATTGTATATCCTTTCATGGTGAATGGACCATAGATGTTTATATGTCAAAATAATATATTTACATTTACGTAAATATTTATTGTAATGACCTGTCACTGTGCTCATGAGTCGTGTATTACCTATTGATTGGTAATCTTCGATCAACAATATACTAGATATCGGGTCGACGCAAAAAATCCGTGCCGGTAAATATCGGCTCACTTGAAATGTGAGAGTCTATTTTGTTTAGTTCTCTTCAAGCACGGCCAATATTAAGACGTTTCACAATGACACAGTTTGTCTTCAAAAATTGCGAAAATAATTCCCGAAAAAACAATTTTACGGACGGAGTCTTATTTTTGGTTAGTACATATAAAATGAGATATATTTTAAGCTTTCAAACTAACAAATAATTGAAAATTTGAACAAAATTATCTGTTTTAAATGAACGCTACAAATGTTTGGCCAAGGTTGGCCAACACATGCGCTAACTATTGTGTAACAGAATAGTGGATGCATGGAGTAGATTAGTACTAAAATAATTCTTACTATCTAAGGATAAGCATCCGTAGTAATATTATAAATGCGAAAGTGATTTTTTTTGTTTGTTACGGTTTCACGCTAAAACGGAAAATAAAATATTCCAATCTGTATATTCGGAACATTTTGCGGATATTATTATTTAACATACGAATTACTATTTATATAAAACATTATATTATTGTTTATCAAATATATTATAGTTTTTGTACCCTACTAGATACATGATAATTTACACATTGGTGTTTCATAAACTATACTAATAATACCAAAGTCTTCGAAGTTAGTTAAGTGTGTATGTATAATACATAGATATGTATATTTATATATATTTTGGTAACTAATAAAATCATATTTCAACTTCACTCTTTTCTTTGTTCCCATTGAGCAGTGTCATTTTTTCAAAATTTGACAAGGAACGAGGCTTAAATAATCGGTACACTTTTTTCGTGAATTTTGTATGCGACCTGAAGTCTATTTAATACTATGTCAATGTTGGTAATATTTAATATGCAACGAATCAATAAACCATTTAACCCCGTTTAGGTTTGCCTACTTTCAATATTCTAAGTTGAATCCGGTATAGTCCCATCAAAAGGGTTATGGTTATTATACTGTTGAATAGTTATTGCAAGGAAATTATTGAAAAATTAGTTTTCTCTGTGTTTTATAAGTATAAAAAAACGTTAAAATACAGATATATAGATACAATAGTGTCCCAATAATTAAATGCCCTTGTAAATATATGACAATTATACTAATGTTGCAAATCATAAAAAAGTTTGACGAGCTCTTTGGCGCGTTCGGTAGAACACCTGCCGTTCGCATCGATTGGTCGTGGGTTCGAATCCAATTCGGGATAACATGATTATAGTTTACTGTAAACATGTTTTCCCCACGTCTGGTAACTTCGGGCATTGATCAGGTGGAAGAAATATCGAAATTCCAACCGGGTAACGAACCACCGCTCATACATGGAAAAACCGTGAAGTGCACATTGCGCGTTTCGGTTTCAGTCTATGGATATCCGAATGCTCGAAGTAAAAAGTAGATCGACAGCGCATCATTGACTGATGTTCTGTGGCTGAGGTATCATCTACCAAGTGAACCTCATGCTCTTCTGTCGATATCTAACATAAAAATATATATATATAGATTATAGATATTTGGTCCTTCTTGGTTTCAGGTGCAGGATGTCGGTGCGACGGTGGTAGAGGTGAGGAGGGCGGCGGGAGGGGCTCGCGCGCGCCCGTCCGCCGGCCGCCTGCCTCCTCCGGCGACGCGCTACTATGCTGATGGCAAGCGCCCTGTCCACTCTGCTCGCGGTAAGCATTTTTCTCATGTCATGGGAATGGTCCTTGCCTTATATAGTCTATCGATTATAAATTAGTCATTTAGTCTTTTAGGAAACATACTACCTGGCTAAAAGAGTATAACCTGTTTAAAGTTAAACAAGTACTTGACGATTGAAATTTACCAACTAAGATCTGATGGTCTAGTGATAATTCACTTACCATCTGGATAGTAGTAACTTAAGAAAATATAAAACGGATTTTTACTGCCTTGTGTTTTCAAAACAGTCTTGTTTCCAAGGAATCTGAACCTTAGACCTCCGGCTAAACCTTATGTGTAAATCATTAAGCTACGGTTAGCAATTTTATATCCATAACTTTCATCATCAATCAATAAAATCAATTTCAAACCTCATACTTGTTCGCAAACTGAGCTTTCGTAAACGAATAGATGTCGTAAAATCCACTAATGCGGGTTGTTTTATAACCCAAGATAAAATCGAATCCTTTCTAGACAAACCTGATCGAAACCTTAACCAAATGAGTTTACCGATAAGCCAAGATGTCGGTGAGTCGGCCTAATTTTCCTATTGCTATAAGAGATGCTGCATATATTTTACTATCTTCTACTTTATGAGTATACTAGCCGACCCGACAGACGTTGCTTCTATATCTATATATATTATATTCTATATAATATACTGCCAGATTGTCAACTTCCAAAATAAAAAAATATTTTTTGATTTGAATATTATGCTACATTTATTACAAAAAAGCTATAAGCGTGCGTGACGCGATCTGTCAATTGCGATGCGAACTTTTTGAGGAATATTTAGATACGTAGAGTATAGAGAAAATGAGGGAAGAAAGCCAAAGATTAGTCCAGTTTTCGTAATGAAAGAGAATGTTAAACAACTTGTGTAGAGTGAGGAATATCTATGTAAGATTGAAAACTCTCATCGCAACTATCCTGAAAGACTACACTGTTACTTTCCTGCGCTTTATATTTATAAATATATAATGTTATCTATACATATAATAAAAGAGTAGGATCGAAATTACGCTTCACTAAATATTTTTACTAGAAATTAAGAGGGGTGATAAAAGAAGGGTAGCAGAATGCATAAATGCAATTTTTAAGATTCTTGTCTGTCTGTCTGTCTGTCCGTCTGTCTGTCTGTCTGTCTGTTTGTTCACGCTAATCTCCGAAGATACTGAACCGATTATCATGCAATTTACACAAATATATTAAGGAAAGCCCGGGGCAACATATAGGCTTTGTTTTATCGAAATCGGTTATCGGAAAGAAAAGTTATCATCATTTAAATATTATTTTAAAGGCACCATATCACCAAATTTCAATGCAAACTGACTCGCGTTGAACTTTTTCGAATTGTCAGATGTCAATCACAGTCTGATATGTAAATGAAATAGTTTGATTATTTCGCCATTTCCAATATGTATTCGTAGAATAGTGGATATGCAGTCCCATAGCGCAGCTTCTGATGCGAGTTCGAATCTGAAGTTGAAATGAAAGAAATATTTTTTTGTATTTATTTTTTTTTTTTGAAAGAACTATATTATAACAAAAATAGAAAATGTATTATTGAAATATTATATGAAAAAGTATTTCTTATGAGATCATTTATTTCACCTTTTCATCAATCCTTTCTCTTAAACAGAATTACGATTATTCGACATTGCTTTTTTGCTTCCGTATCTTAGAGGTTTCCGCATTTAGCACCGGAAACCCGGGCAGGAATCCCGGGAATTTAAAAATAATGTCCGAAAATGAAAATGACCAATTAAATGAACGCACGCATCTATTTAAGACAGAAAATGCATTGAATCCAATCTTCGATTGAACTCTGATTAGTAGAGAAAAGACACATATCTGGATTTTGGTCACGTAGAATTTAATTAATATGAATCTCCCTAAAGTTTCTTTAAAGTCAGGTTAATTATTTCAACTATTGAATTTCAAATCATCCTTCGAACCCCAATCTCAACCACCATTAAACATGTCGATAACATGGAGCAAAAGCAACCGTCAATGACTAATTTGATAGCTCTTTCCTAAAAGAAATCACCAGGTACAGAGGATGGAGGATATGTCATTTGAAGAAAGCTTGCTCAAAAGCTCAGCTTAAAGTGAACCCCACGCGAACGAAGTCGCGGGCATCAGCTAGTTTTAATAATAAAAATCAATCATAACAATTGATTATAAGTTGTCCTATCCAAACAAACAGAACCAACATAATAAAAAAAATACTACCAAAATATAATCTTACAAGAAAATAGTTTATTGGTTGTAAAAAGTGATTAAATAGTCTTTGATAAATTGTAACTATTCAATATACCTACAAAAAATAGCTTTACATTATATTTTTTTTCGGATTTCGGATTATTGGCAAATATATATTTTTAAATTTCCTAAACTATTAAGGCAAGTTCTACAGCTCCTATGCTAATTAATAGGGAGACCGAAATACTATCATCTGCTCCAATTAATGTAATTACTATATAATAGCTATTGGTGTTAATTTTATAGTTTTATCATTTAAACTCAGTGACTCAAGCATCCGAAATGATAATGATGAAATTTTTATTTGTCGTTGTTAAACGTTTTGGTTTTTTCCAAATATTTACTGACACCTCATAATATAAGAATCAAAATAACTAAAATATCAATTTTCTGATAATCTAAATCCTCCCTCAAATCATAAATAAACGAAGAACTAGGTTTTATAAGCCTCACTTTGACCCCAAATTATGCCCCGGATCGGCCACTAATCAGTAACTAGTTACAAATTTGCAAAAAATTACCACACGCGCGTAATTTTGATAAAGTAGTAATTTCTTAAATAAAATAATTTCCTGTAGGTATAGTATGATAGAAATCGCGAGTGAAAATCTAAATTATTAATATCGAACATCAACACACTCTATGCTGCCGAGTTCTCAATGGCAGTCTTGCGCAGGCTGTGAACGAGGTTGTTCGTCTGAAAAACAACTGACAGTTGACAACTTTATGGAGGGAAAAGCGTGTGCGCAACTTATAAAAAAAATATTTTTTTTAAATTATTGCGCTTACATTTTTTGTGATTAAATTAAATAGTTAATTAAGTGTTACAATGTGTTCAAAAAATAAGTGAATGTATGGATTCTCAAAGAACGGAAGTGTCCATCTCAAACTTTATGTATGAGTTATTCAAATTCTTGGATAAATTTATTTTTGCTTATGGCAATTAAAATGGTGAGTTTTATAGATTTATGTTAAATTTATCTGTAAGTTGTAATTCTTAATACGTAATTCCTAGCGACCGCATGACGTCTTAATTTATATTCAAATCGGTTTGATAAATATTAATTCGTTTTGATATAATTCTATATAAACATTTGATTGCAAAATAACTTTGATTCAAATTAGGTTAGGTAAAGATACGAACCGTTAACATTCATAAACTAAAATAATATATTAATAGGTATAAAAATATTGTCATAAATTAAATTTTTCAAAACATAAGTTTTGTCAAAAAATATTGTTTCGAATAAAAAAATTTAATCATTAAAATATAATAATTCTTATTTTCATAATAATAATACGTAGTACCTATGTACATTATAATAAAAAATGTGGCAAGAAATTAAAATAACTAAGTAAAAGTGTGACAAAAAAGAATAAGTTCTCGAAATTCTCTAATAAGTAATCGCATCTCTTGGTCGATCCGTAGGTCTTGTTCTCTACTTGCCTAAAAACCTAAAATGTTTGTACTGAGAGTGGTTTCAAATATCATTATTTTGGAGACTGCATATATGTATGTAAGTTATAGACGAAATCCTATAAACTCAAAGTAGAAACCGCATTAAAATCCATTATATAGTTCAGAAGAAGTGAGCGAATAAACTTTGATTTTGTTTAATACTATAGAAGTAAATGTGTTCTTGCTATAGAACATATGAGGCCACCCAGAACTAATCACCTGAGTCGTTTAACAGTTAATTTATAACATGACAATGCTCAAGTCCCAGACAGTATATTATCATAACATTACAATATTCATGCATCGGACCTGATGAAAACTATTTTCAACGTTCGTGAAATGAATTCATTGAAATTAAAATTCGAAACAATTTCCTTTGCTGTTTATGTAAATTGTCGAAGAATGAGACGCTGGTGAACCGGGTAACGACGAATTGGTTGGGATTTTTTTTAACTTAAAATTAGATCGATGTTTGACCATTGGTTCACCTGGTCTTAAATCGACATTGATTCGATCACAAAAAATAATGACGCAGGAGTAAGACAAGTTGTATTTTGTATGCAACAAGATTGCCTTATTTTGACAATAGCGCGGATAATTCTGCCCAAGATTATTAACTCGTTGACGCGTTGGTAAGTAACTGCCTTGAATACTGATAGGTCACGAGTTTCCTTCCCCTGAGTTACCTGTAACGAACCACCTATGAATGGTGTACGAGTATATCATATATATGTATATATCTAATTCAAATTGCACAGTTCCAGTCTGAATTTCCAAAAGTAAAAAATAGGTTGACAGCACATCATAGATATTATTCTGAAGTATCCATTTACCACTAAATGAGTCTCAGGCTCTTCTATCGATTTCTGACATAAAACATATTTTAAGTAATTAAAAATGTTCTGATAAGTATTACTACCTCTATATGTACCTATAGTTTGTTAACAATAACATTGACCCGAATAGATCATGTATTTATTTATATCGAAGGTACTTTAAAATTTTAGGGAAAAAATACCTTAGATATACAAATAATATCGCCGTAATATATTATTTGTATTTCTTAGATATTTTTGTCCCTTAACCTTTAAAATTTCATTTTTACCTAAATACAGACGCCTACAAAAGATTTAATATAAATTTTATTAGAATATATTTTATCAATCCTGAATTATTTTTCCAAATTCCTTACATGTTATAAAAATAAATATTTTTTAACGTTTGCAACTTTATAGTAATTCTTGTAATTTAATATTTGTTCCCACATTTGTGTAGATTTTATAGTGCGCCACGAAACTAACAAAGTGTTTTATGGGACTTCCTGAGAAAATAATATCTATTACTCCATAAAAGTAACAATGTGGCTTAAGTATTATTTCAAACTGTTTTATTATGGTGAACTAAACGTTATACGATACCTTTTAAACGAAATAATTTTATTGTTTTGTAATGTGATTGAAGCTCATGAAATTCTATAAACGTTTTCACTCTATATTTTTAATATTTTTTATGTTCATATTTTTTTATACTAGCGACCCGCCTCGGCCTCGCGTAATATGTACAAAACATACAAAAATAGCCTATGTTACTCGCTGATAGCTTTCTATTGGTGAAAGAGTTTTTAAAACCGGTGGAGTAGTTTTTGAGTTAATTCGTAATAAACAAACAAAAAAATATTTCCTCTTCATAATATTAGTATAGATATATAATTTTTGTATCCATCAACGTCTGTCTCACTTGATGACAGAATATTAATGTTACTGCGAGTTTTCGCAAACACTTTGATCTAAGCCATCACACGCAATCTGAACCAGGGATGTTGCAGATGCCGATTTTTTCATATCCGCGGATGCGGATGCGGATGCGGAGTTTTGCAGGCTCACATCCGCGGATGCAGATGCGGATGCGGATGTTTAAGATATTATGTAAATAAAGTCTATTAATGAAGAATTAAAACAATGATAACGTAATTATTAACATTTTTATTATAATCAAACATAAGTACTTATTTTTATGTTAACTTTTTAAACTTCACCCACTGGTATTTATTTATATTAGTAATTGAAATTAAAAATAGGAGCATTATACTTGATAAAGAGTAGTATTGCCGCCTTTTCTGGTTCAAGTCTGTTACGCAGAGGTTCGTAAATTAAACCCGCGCTACTGAATAGTTGTTCGCTAGGAACACTGCCCGGTGGAGCAGATAAAAATCTTCGTACTATCGGCGATAATACCTTAAATTCCCCTCGATGTACATTCCACCAGTTTAAAGGATTTTCATTCACATTTATTCTTTTTTTAGTACGGTAAGCAAGTAACTCCTTTTTTAATACAGCTTCAATGCTACCATTTTCTGGCTCATCTTGATTCTCGTCTTCACTCGACGAATCTAGCATCATAGCCAGGTCGTTTTGTAAGCATGACTTTTTGTTGAAACCTGAAGTCCCTGGCCCTAGTTGTTCCGTATCATTTTCCGTGCAATAAGTTATTTTAGCCCTTTTGGTATTGGTATTAAGAGATCCAAAATTGTCATTCTCATTATTTATCATTTTTAAAATGTCATCTTTAATCTTTTCTTCGGTCGGTGCTAATTCTTGCATCAATCTACGAAAACCCAGCCCTTCAACAAAATTAAACGGTAAATTTTGAAGTGCAATCATTTCTCCAATGAGTTTATCAATTTTTTTAGAATTTAGATTATTGACGTCCCACTTCTTTTCTTTTAGAATTACTTCTTCTAATGAAAGTTGTTTCTTTGCTTCTTGCAGAGGAGTGGTAACTTTATCTAAAAAAAATACATACGAATAATAATTTTCGTTATAAAAACAGTTTACTAAAAATTAATTAATTAAGCTACGCTTTTCAATAGTAAAAGAATTTTTTAAATCGGCCAAGTAATTTTTGAGTTAATTCACTATTCATATTTAAATATCATATTAAAAAAATTATATTTATGTTGATGTTATTTAAAATTGAAACGATTTCAATTAAAAAAAAGTATCTTAAATAGATGAAATGAATTATGTCAGTCTTTTTACAACTGACGGAGTTATACGACAGCAAATAACTATAATATTGAGTGGAAACTTAGCCAATTAACCACAACTAAAACTTTTATTTACTTTTATTATACTAACCAAACAATGCCTCAAGTTTTAATTTTTATTAAAACTACAAATGATGAAACTTACTTGCGTCAGATTTCATCTGTTGTAATTTTTTTTCTTTACTAATGTTCTCAAATGTAGAAAATACTTCTGAGTGCATCGACTTAAGATGATTTTTCAAAGACGACGTGGTTCGCCCCTTGCGAGAGTAGCTTTTTTTGCATATTTTACAATTAGCTTTATCCTGGTCTTCTTTATTTGGTTCAAAATAATCCCATAATATATATAACTTCTGGTCGGTGGTGACATTGGTGGTGGTGTTAACTAATTCGTTAGATAAAATATCAATAACGGGAATCACACTGGAAAAATAACGAATTTCGTCATAAAACGATAATTTTTCCTACAATAAAACGTATTACCGGTGAATAATAATATAATTTACCTTGTGATCTTTTGGATATTAGTCTTAAGTAATATAAAGTTTTCTTGTAAACTCTTCTTATTTACATGACAATGACCACTGTATCACAACAACATTAAAATACCTATTTATCTTTATGATACGATAAGTAGTTCACTTTCACTTCACAGCGCAAACAAACACGTAATATTTAGTCACTTGCAAGAAACAAATGATGCACTAGCTAGAACAAACAAACGCGTCGAATCTTGTCACCAATTTCTTCGCTCCCATTGGTTATTATCACGTGCGACCGGCACGCGTCAATCACCGGCCCCGCCCAATTTCTTTCTTGTCGCTACTTGTATATTCGCATCCGCATGAATATCCGCATTGATTAATGCGGATGCGGATGCAGATGCAGATGTCCAAATCAATGCGGATGTTCCGTATTTGCGGATGCGGATGCGAATGTTCGCAACATCCCTAATCTGAACCATAGAGCAACACGGGCCACCGGCGAACCGGAGGGGAGTAGCCATAGCGTTCGTTACCGATACCAAACAATCTGTCATTTTTTGCGGGGGGAAACCTGCGCTATGTGTGCGTACTCAAGTTCGCACACACAAGCAATCGTCTGTCACTACGAAACTCACACCGTGACAATTAAAAAATACACTAACAATTTCACACACACATTTAAACATTCCGTGTCATAACAGTATAATTAAATGGCGCAACTACATTGACAAGCCCTTTTAGCCGTAGTTGCAACAACTGTCGATACGCAGTATCGATAATTTCAAGAACTGGGTTTGGGAAATTAGTTTTATAAGTTCGACTTAATTTATTTATTTTAAAGATGGAGTTAATTTATTACGTAATACAAATGAACTTGTCGGGTAATGCGCACGTAGCAGGTCACGGAGAGTGGACCATGAGTTGGTACATAATAAAATCTTAGAAATAATTTGAAAAACGATAACGTAATTATAAAAGCTATATTAATATATAAACACATATTATGTTAAAATCGGCAAGACGGGCTTTTGGGCTTGTATGGTAGTTCCGCCACTGAGTAAAAGTAAGGTTATGTTACAATCAATAACTGACATATATATCATAAATCTGTGATCAATGATATTTGTAGTTGTCAAATCGTAACAATTCCTAAATGACGACAATCGGAAAAGCACTCAGACTCAAAACGTAGAAAACACGAAACGAATTAGCACAGAGTAAACAACTGTCATGCGGCATGCCAACGACAGACTAAAATAAAAGATCGATTTTAATCGTTAATCATGCATATTCGTTCGTTCGTTCGTTCGTTCGTTTCAGCCATAGGACGTCCACTGCTGAACATAGGCCTCCCCCAAAGATTTCCAGTACGGCCGATCACTTGCGGCCTGCATCCAGCGGCTCCCTGCCACCTTCGTCAGGTCGTCTGTCCATCTTGTGGGAGGCCGTCCTACGCTTCGTCGTCCGATTCGTGGTCTCCACTCGAGAACCTTTTTGCCCCAACGGCCATCGGTTCTGCGAGCTATATGCCCAGCCCATTGCCACTTCAGTTTGCTCATTCGCAAGACTATGTCGGTAACTTTGGTTCTACTACGGATCTCCTCATTTCTGATTCGATCACGCAGAGAAACACCGAGCCATAGCTCGCTGAGCGACTCTGAGCCTTTGTGCGAGGCCCATCGTGACAGACCACGTTTCGGTTCCGTACGTCATCGCTGGTAGAACACACTGTTCAAAGACTTTTGTCTTTAGGCACTGGGGTATTTTGGACGAAAAGATGTTCCGAAGTTTTCCGAAAGCTGCCCAGCCGAGACGGATTCGACGATTGACCTCTTTCTCGAAGTTGGACCTACCTAATTGGATAGTGTGTCCCAGGTAGACGTATTCGTCAACAACATCGAGTACAGAGCTCCCAATAGATACTTGGGTGGGCACAACGTGGACGTTCGACATGATTTTTGTCTTGTCCATGTTTATCTTAAGGCCCACCTGTTGAGAGACCCTGCAGAGGCCATCGAGCATTGTGTTCAGGTCGTCCAGCGATTCTGCCATGATCACGACGTCATCAGCAAATCGTAGGTGAGTGATGTACTCGCCGTCTATATTTATGCCGAACCTTTTCCATTCCAGGAGCTTGAAGGCATCTTCCAATGCTGCTCGGAGATATAACGTCTCCCTGTCTCACACCACGTTGCAAAGGAATTGCCTTCGTGCATTGCTCCTGTACTCGGACCGACATGGTGGCGTTTTGATATAAACAGCTAAGCACCTCGACGTACCGATGGTCTATACGACACCGCTGGAGAGACTGCAGCACAGCCCAAGTCTCGATCGAATCGAAAGCTTTCTCATAATCCACAAACGCTAAGCATAGAGGCAAATTATACTCCTCGGTCTTCTGTATAATTTGCCGCAGCGTGTGAATATGATCCAGAGTACTAAAACCTCTTCGAAAGCCTGCTTGTTCTGGAGGCTGGAATTCATCGAGCCTGCGTTCGAGACGATTCGTAATGACCCTTGAAAAAAGCTTATAAACGTGGCTCAGCAGTGAGATGGGTCTATAATTCTTCAGTAAGGTTTTGTCACCTTTTTTGAAGAAGAGAACCACCACGCTTCTGCTCCACGCTTCGGGCGTTGTACCCTCCAGCAAAGCGGTGTTAAACAGCCTCTGAAGCACTTTAAGGACAGGATTTCCACCCGCCCTCAAAAGCTCCGAGGTTATACCGTCTTCACCGGGAGCCTTGTTGTTCTTAAGCTGTTTGAGGGCCATACTAATCTCGTACAGACTGATGTCCGGGATGTCTTCGGTGTAGTGCCGGGTCAGTCGGGCTCTAGGGTCTTTCGCAGAACTGGTGTCAGGCTTTGCCAATGAGGTGTATAGTTGGCCGTAGAAATTTTCGACTTCTCTCAGTACCTCAGGTTTCGTCGCTAGCGTATCTCCATTCTCTGTTTTCAGCTTTGTCATGCATATTCATTTTCTATAATTAATAATTTATATTTTATTTAATAACATAACTGTAATTATATGCAATATATTGTATTTAAAGTGCATTTAATTACTTTTGAGTTAATTACCTTGTCCAAAGGTTTTTTTTTGTGATTGTGTAATCGATTCAATTAATCGAGAATCTCAGGAAAACTATATTTCTCATAATATTTCTCCTCTCCCAGATTGAGAATTGAGTTGATGTTTTATATTATAAGATTAAAAATATGTCATTTTTTAGATCATATCGCAATTATTAAATTTGGGCCCACAATTTTCCATATCCTTTGGATTTTTAGGAAATAAAAAAAACATTATGGTTGAAGTTTACACTAAGTGATTTTAATAAATGTGCTAACGCGCGTAAGTATTATATTATATTTTAACAATGTATATTATCACAATATAATATTTGAATCAGAAAATTTAATCTCAAAACTGTCTCTGTATAGAAGACTCCTTTGCCATTTTTTTTCGATAACTTAAAACAATCCGACAACAACACTATTGCTCGGTGACAGCGACTTCTCGGAAATAAACTCGGATCAGTCGCTCGACAGATCCGTGTATTGTATGAGGGCTCATACAATACGCGGATCTGTCGAGCAACTGTGTTGGTAAAAAAATCCGAAACAACACGACCGATAATATTGTAATATTTTAAGTTTTAAAGAAGTAAATAGTAATAATATGATTAAAAAATACCTACATATGAAAGGTAACGCTATCTTTTTGTAAATTTGACGTGGCAGATATTTTTTGGCAACAAGAAACACAAACAATTCGGCATTTTTTTAGGAGGTCGATTCAGTCGCGCATCTGGATTTAGTCTAGTGAAAAGTGCGGCTACAACTAGTTTTATTGTACGCATAGGACCATTTGGACTTGTACTTTGACAGAGGGGAACGCCTGCGTATGGCTACTCCCCTCCGGTTCGCCGGTGGCCCGTGTTGCTCTATGATCTGAACTAACGGCTTCTCAATCTATGGGCAGAGAGTCCCTGTACGATATATTTGCCTTGCATTTTTTCTTTTGGGTCATAGGTTCTTCCACAAAGTTCGTCTTATTTTACGATTTCTTTTAACATATTATTTCTTACGTTCAGTTTTAAGCAGTATATATATTTAGTAACGCTTGAATTAAAAAATAGGTTGACAGCGCAGTATTTAATGGATAATTTCGTAACTGAGTAAAACTGTAGATACTAGATAGCCTACCTCGTGAATCTCAAACTCGTCTATAGATTATAGAGACAAATTCCTAACGGTTACATATCCTAACGAAAAGTCTGTATGTGAATTTCACATGAGGTGTTTGTTCCTGGGTCTAATTTTCGCCAGTTTTTTCTGGGCTATTCGAGGACACAGATGTAAGTCGAATGGCTGATACTGGTTAAGACTAAACATAACCAGCGGTAACACTCCGGGCGGTCAATGTCAAGATCATAAGGTAATTCGTTATATCGTTAGGTCAACTGAACAATTGAATCTTACTGTGAGAATATTGAGAGCTCTTTAGTATAAATGGGAAAATTTTGTTAGATCTCTAGTGGAATCCGATGTTGATAAATATTATATTTTTCTATTGTAAGTATCTACATAGTTGGATCCAGAGATTTTTTTAGAAGTGAAAAAATTGAGTTTTTTTCACCTTTTGCTTTAGTTGAGAATGGATAAAAAAGATACGTGACTGCAATATTTTTTTGGTGAAATATACATATACATAAACTATAGAGAACACTGCTTTAAAGTTAAAGAATAGGCCCCTAATTAAAGGAATAATAGAAGAAAACTTTGTTTAAAAAATTTTTAAAGTCCTGGAGGGTTATTCACGATCATTCGAAATCATTCCGCCCGGAAAGCTACGCTCTCCCACTGAAGTGTTTCGTATCCTATGGGATATGAAAATGGTATTCTCAATTTCTATAGGATTGAGCATCGGCATTCTTCGGGAGTTTCCGATTAAAATCTTAGTATAAAATGGTAGAAAGCTTGATATATCGGTACGGAATCTTGTAATATCGGTACGGAAAGTTTTCGAATGATCGTGAATAACCCTACAGGTCCAGAAATACATATTTTATATACGGAAGCCTGAAGACGAAAATGCAATGCTAATTAAAAATAAATGAGTCATCATTTAAAGTTTTTATTAGCTACTGAATTAGTAGGAAAAAAATCATTAATTAAGCTGAGTAGCCTTTCATTTCAAGGTTCAGAGAAGTTCCCACATAATGTACATCGCATAAAATTGCATTCAAAATTAAACATTAAGAATTTTCCACCATAAAACAATTTATTATTATAGTCTCGATAATATTCAACCGTGCCAATCGAAGATAATAATGACGTTACAGTTATTTCAGTTGCTGATAAAATTCCTCAGGTGTATAATATAAATATAAAGTGAGTTTTTTTGCACTGTGTTTATACGCTGGGAACTAATCGATTAATCAGTTGTATTAAAATAATTGAAAACGGCGGTCGTGTTGTTTAGATAAGAATAAGTCTAGACATAACAATACAAAGAGTGTAGTAGTCTAGTTACTCCTATAAAGTGTCATAAACACATTGAAATGTGCGCTTTTTTTATATTATTTATTTTTTGGATAAATCCTTTATTAGTTTTCAGATTATATACTTAATTAATGAAACAGATTTTCTGTAAACTATTACACAATGAAACGCCTGTCGCCATTCGACTTCTTTAATAAAAGGAAAAAGTACCACAGATTACACAGATACATAATATGTAGACAACAGATAATACAGAACCAAATGTTATTTTTATGGTAAACAAAATTATATATTTAACATCCTTAACCTTAATCCTAACCTTGAAAACTGACCTACTTGACGTGTTTTCTTCCAGGTTTTTAGAAAATTGATATGTTATCCATTTTAGTACCTACAAGACTAAACAGACTTGTATTTTTAGTAAATGAGAATAAGATCAATATTGTAAAAAAAAAATCACTGAAATTTCATTGAAATATTGGCATATTGTTTCAGTATACTAAGTTAGTCTTTGCTCATTAGGGAAATCCTTCATCAGGATTTCAGCTATATCCATACAAATTTTCATCAAAGTCGGTTCATTAATTTTCCGTGAACGTAACAGATACATGTATAACTTTCGCATCTATCAGTATGTATAAAGAATAAATGTCCAAATAGTACTCAATACTCCGTGTTAACATTCCATAATTGTTTGCAGAAGCCCTTATCGAGTGTACACAGGAAATAGATCCCGCAAGGTGTCTGGACAAATGTTTTACATACATCTCCCCATGTATTGTTTGACAAAGGTTTTACCAAATATTGGTACAAAACGGCCTCCTTTGAATTTCGGGAACCGTCTATATAAACATATTTTGTTATTGGACAAATATTGGCCATTGATGGCTATTGGGGCTTGTGGATATCATCGTATGCGGTCGGCATGAGATGAGCCGAATCGGTTTAAATAGGAGACAGTAAAGTCAGATCCTGTAAAAACATTTATTTTTAACGAAAAAACATAAAAAAGCGAAGTAATTTTTTTTTTTGGAAATTAATATTTACTTTAAAATAAGAATGGCAAGTTAACTGTGAAACAAACATATCGATATTTTATGGTATAACCACTTCGATTCTTCATTTTTTAGTTCTTCAGGGATAACATTTTCAAAAAGGCTGCCTTTTGGGGATGACTATGTCAAAAAAAAATTCAGTTTCTCCTTACGAATGTTTTTTCGCCTTTAATATTGTACAGATATTTAATATCAACTAGACTGAAGTAGCATTTATAGGTACCTTGATCAAAACAAACCTTGTAGCCAAGCCTATTTTCCGATAAAAAAGTAAATACCACACATTCTCAAAGAATAAATCTCATATAACGTTGCCAATCAGTTCTATTTACTGTTGAACTAGACGACAACTAATTGGAACCAATTATTTCGACTTAAATCCGTATGAATTAGGCTGCCTCGTTACTAACATTATACTGAACGGAAGTTAAATGTTCTAGGTATTGAGAGCTAGGAAATAAGAGAAACTTCAACGATATCTAGAATTTCTTAACAGTTAACTTTATCAAATATGCTCCTTGGTAAATTCGATCGACTTTTTTTTTATACGATAGGGGCAAACGGGCGCACACCTGCCCCTATACTATGTTTCCATCTCACTACGACATCGTTAGTTTTAAGCGAGCCTAACAATGTTTAAATTGCCAACATCAAAGCCACCATCGCCCAAAAACATCCGCAACAACAACAACATCCGGCTTGTTGGCGTGTTAGGAAGAACAACTACTTTGCGTTAAGATGGCCCGAGTTCGAATCCCGCTGTAGATGGAAAAACTGTAAAGTCATTAATCAATTATGTATTATAGCGTCATCAAACTGTTGAAATTATTTAAGTGTAGATTTACGAGTAGGTAGTCGCTGAAAATCAGCGTTGCGTACGATGTTCACTGCGAGCTGCCTCATTTTCAAACAGAAGTATTTCCTTTATTAATTAGTGTTGTTATATAAGTTTTGTAGGTATTTGTATGTATTTCTATAAGAATAAAGTTTTTATAATTAATTATTCAAATCTTTCAAATTGCATCCCATGTTTGCCACGTGTGTGACTTCAGTATTTATTGCTAGTGTGTTCTTTTTTCAGTCGACGGACACGAAAGAACAATGGTTAACAACCAACCTTGCGCCGAAAGGTCGCAACTTCCGTATTCGCATTTAAAGAAAATTAATGAAATATCGTTCGGGTACTGAACTCCCTTTTAATAGGTGAAATTTTCGGCTTTTCCGAGACACAAAAATGAAAAATTAGCAACACTTATTTATCATGGTGACTTAATAAATCCCTCATATTTTGAAGGCTGTCATATCAAATCCAGTTAGTAAAGGTCAGCAAATGTGTGAGTAGCAAGTATTTATGTGTCGTGTAAATACACGCGACAATACGTTGAAATTATAATTGATTTACGAGACATTGCGGGCTAAAGAGTTGCTTTGAAGATTATATGATGTACTAACTGTGCAAAAGTATGAAAATTAATTATTTAAAAATTTGTCATGATATGAAAATGGAGAAAAGGAGTAATAAAATATTCAAACATTCTCGACAGACGCCAAGATATTTTCCTAAAATAAAATTATATGGTGCTCTTATGATTGGTTTTCCAACGTCAGATTAATTTTAAAAGGGTTCTGACTTTGACGTAATTTATTAACTTTGAAAATTCTAAATTATTCAATATTCAAAATGGATCCTGCAAAAATTGATCTTGAAATTAATTATGCTCTGTACGTGTCCAACTTATTACTAATGTAATTACTACTTATTACATTTCTGTACATAAATTTGTAATTTTTACTTCAGACGTGTCTTCATTGAAATTTTTGAGCCCGAATATAAGAAAATATACCATAATGATTTTAAGAAATATCTTATAAATATATTATGATTTCTCTTTGAAGATTAAATATATTCCTCAAACTGCACAGTGTGTAAGTCTAACCTTGTTCAACTTCTTGTATGTTGTTTGCGTACCACACAACTTACCAATAACAGGTATAAGCTTTATGAAAATTGTCAGATTTAAAGTATTGACTATAATTTATATCCAACTTTTCACTTAAGCAGATAAATGAAAATATAATATTTTTTTATTTATACCAGGTAATTGAAAACAGATTAAAAGGAAGTCAAACAGATTAAAAGGTTGTAAAACAGGTGACCATATTGCTATCAGTAATAAGAGAGAAAGATACCGATGAACGATAGTTATATCAGAAGTCTGTGATAATATAAGCATTTGAAAAAAAAATTGTCTATTTTATAAGAGACTTTAAAGGGTGGGAAGGCTCAGCACAATATTTTGTTTTCAGCAACTGCCTTAAAATGGTCTCACTATCACTACGCTAACATATCAGACGCTACTTTGCCTATCTCGAAAAGATCGGAAAGTAAATTCCTAAGGTTTGAAGCAGATACCGTTTCTGAGTTCAACACAGCTTCAAATGGAGCAACAAGATTTAAAAGAAATATGTCGGACAGAGCACAGAATCTGCAATGAAAAATGATGACTGATACGGACATACAAATTCTGTCCCATGCCCCAATATTACATTCAGGTATTCAGGGTAGAAATTCGAAGAAAAAGCATTATAAGTTATAATTAAACTTTAATAATTATAGCCGTTATAATTTATAATGGCTTCAATAAACAATACATAGATTCAGAATCTTCATTTGGATTTGGATTTAGCTCTTGATGTAAATATAGGCCAGCAGCGCATCATTGATCATCCTAGGATGATGGTATCTACCAATTTATTGAGCTAATAGGTTGATAGCGCATAATTTACATGTATTTTGTAGCAGCTCATCCGTTATCACCTATCATCGAGTGGTCCCCATACTCCTCTATTAATATCTAACTCAAAAGAAAATTATAATAAAGTGGGCGTAACGCTCGTCGATAACAGTGTACGGACATGAAGAAATCCGTGCATTAGTTTTAATTTTATCGATATCCATTTAAGATATCGATAAAATTTGAATTAATTCCGATATTTCTCCAGCTGACCACCAGACACGTATAACGGGATGACAATTCCAAAATCCCGTTAATACATCGACAATGAAATGAATGTAACATAAATGATAGTTCACAAAAAGCATGCCTTGATACATTTGTTGGTTCTAATCTGTGATGTATGGTCATTCAGTCCTGACATGTATTAAAGGTATTAGGATGATAAAGACAGGGTTGTCTCTTAATAAAATTAAATGAACAAGCGGTTTATATGATTTTTTATACTATTTTACAAATGTATTCGGTTGAAAAACATTTATCTTCTGTACGTGTGTATTTCACTGAACTTCTCCTAAGCCAATGAACCGATTTTGATGATTTTTTGTGGTTGAGTTGATGAAATGGTTTCGAAATTCAAAGTTAAGATGGTCTTGCAATAGGATTCTAGAATTTTGTATATTTTTTCCAACCAAGTTTCGGACAAGACATCGTCTGTCTTCGTTGATCTTATATAAAATATTTTCTTTTAATAATTCGTGTATAATTTATTTTTATATTTGTATTGTAATAAAACTTAATTCTAAGATTTACAAATTAATATTATTAATCTATGACAATCAAAATATATGCGGTGTGATTTCAATATTAAAAAATACTATAAGAATTGTGTATCTCAATATTATATATCTTATTTTCATATTCTATGTAATTACTATTAAAACCTGTTATATACTTAAATCATACTTCATGCATAATCATGCTTGCGGAAGAGACCAAGACAGAGGTTTTTTTTGTTCTGCATTTTATGATATTTTGACAGCCCTAACGACATGACACAAAATATAATTCTCGTTTAATACCAATGTCCATAGTATTCCATATATCAGTGTCGGCGCCATTCTTTGTGACTCACCGCGAGCGATGTCCAGCAATTTATTTAGGTAATAGAGCTATGCGTTCTACACGAAACTTCCATACGAAATTTAACTATACCACTGTGATAGTCATAGTACGCGTTTCCCAAGCGTATGATTTGCTTACCTCAGCTCTGCCGATCTCTGTAATACTTCAATAGATTTTTCATATAACTATATATGTACATTGACCCTAGTAATACCTTCTCACTGATCAATTTCTATGTCCTGACTGACTAGTTTTCTAACCTTATTATTTAGTACTCGACATAACGCATACCATCGAGATGAGTAGGTACGTCAAACATAGCTACATTGTGTAGCAGAAAAATATTGTTAAGCAAAAAGCAAAAACCGACTTCAAAATTACAACAACAAAATATAGTATGTACAAACTCAAACTAAAAATTAAAAAATAATATTTTAATTACTTCAAAGCAAGAGCCTTAAATAACATACGATTACCATCTCTGAAATATGGCCATCATCTATCCATCGATAACTTGCGAAGTTATCGCGTAACAAGTCAATCTTATCTTCATGTCAAGGGTAAATAGGCTTTTCATAGGTAAGCGTGATTTACCACCTTAGTTTGCATCAACACTTAAGCTCAGGTGTGACCGCAAGCAAACGCTTTCCTATTTCATCAATAAAAATAAACAATCATACAAAAAAAAAGCAACATACAGACGAAATGGTAACCTCCTCCTTTTTTGAAGTCGGTTAAAAACAAGTTACATTTTATTATTTTAATATTGTTTCGTATAATCCAGGGCAATGTTTAATAACTTAAATACGCTGGTGAATGACTGATCCGAGCCGCGTGAATAATTGCGTGTCAAACAGGAAACCGCAGGCGCTTCTGGAACCGCACTTGAGCTTTATATAAAGACGCGTATTCACTGAGGCACGTATAATATTGTCTTTGGTTCACGCTTTTATCACTCATTAAAAAATAACAGTGGATTTAAATAGCAAGCGTGGTCAGGGGCAGACTGACATTGGAATTCATGAGGAAGCCTAATTCTAAAGACATCTATTGCTAAGGACATTATACTTGCTTTGTGTCTTATTATGACAATACTGGCCAACAGATCTCTAGTTTTTAGTATGTTTATATATATTTTTTTATTATTATAGTTAGTTACTTAAAGATGTCATATGGAACATGGTGTAGTGGTTGCAGCTCTTTACAAACATTTTGCAAAACAAAAAACTTGTCAATTGAAAAGAGTGTTGGAGAGTTTATTGCCAGTTCTTCTCGTCCGTTCTAAACTTTTAATTTAATTTAAGATATAACAAAAAAAAAACAATATTGGCCACAAATCTACATGACGCCTAATGCCTATACAATTGTATATATAACTAGCGATCTGCCCCGACTTAGCACGGATACAATATAGATGTACTATATACAAAAAGCCTATGTTACTCGCTGATAATGTAGCTTTCTATTGGTGAAAGAATTTTTAAAATCCGTCGAGTAGTTTTTGAGTTAAATCGTAACAAACAAATCTTTCCTCTTTATAATTGTCCAAAACAATATGTTACCATAGCGGCTGTTTGAACGCACGTTCGTAAATGCCCTAAAACGATGAGCAGTAGTTTTATAGCTTAACGCGTGGGCAAATATTAACACAAAAATGCTAGTCAATTAAAATTTTATTTGAAAACGAATTTGTACCGGAACTCGGTGGAATAACAAATTTTTATCTGACTCTCAATCTTTGTAATAGTTAATTATATCCATTCCTTTACAAAACTTAAATCGAGCTTTTTATAAAGTTTGTAACTACGGGTTCCATCTAGTTTCAGTGAATAGAAAAGATTAAACCTTTTATATGTCAGATATGACTACAGACGGTAGGTGATACCTCAGCCACACAATATAAGTCAATGATGCGCTGTCGACCTACTTTTTACTTCGAGCATTCGGAAATCCATAAACTGAAACCGAAACGCGCAATGTGCACTTCACACTTTTCCATCTAATGAACCCGGGCGGAATTTCGATATTTCTCCCACCCGTTCAATACCCGAAGTTACCAGACGTGGGAAAATCACGCTTACAGGAAATTATAAACATGTCGTCCCTTTGGAATTCGAACCCACGACCCTTCGGACAGATATACTAGAGCTCTCCAAAAGCTTTTCTGATTTGGCCAAATAGACACACAAATATATTATTATAAAAGTTGGGTTTTTGATAATATGATAGACAATCTAATGAGTTTATAGTTTTTTTAGTAACTCACACGTATATTTAAGCATCCTTAGATTGAAACTGAAACGCGAAAGTAGCACTTCACGCCTTTCCATCTATATGGATGGCATTACGAATTGCGATACTAGATAAATGTAGGTCAAACATCTTGCACCGTACATATATTTACAGAAACGTATCAGATATGATGTGAATCAAATTCGTGTCTATAAGTGTGTAGCGTATTAAATATTGCACAAATTACCCATAATTGTGATTTTTGTCTTTTCAATATTTTAAAACCGTAGTATCGTCAACCTGTCAGTTGAATAAAAAAAATATTTAAAATTTTTGTATATTTTTTTATTTTTATCGACATATGGAGTTACAGATCGATGATACGAATACTTTCTCGAAAGTTGCTCGTACTTGGCTCTAGTGGACTCGAGATTCAAATGTGAAATCGGTTAGATTACCAAGTAAAATAAATATATTTGGATCAAACATCGGTAAATGAAAATAACAAAAACATTAAATGTTATCAAATTAAACTAGGAATGTTATTTTACTCACTACGGACAATATAAAAACTACGAAAAGATTCGAGACCACTACTTGGCTCTCTGTTTGCCTATAAAATATTCTATATCACGATGTCCGTTTGGCTATGAATGTGTTAACTGTTAGGCATGCACAACGCACATATATTATTTTTGAGTGTGGGTAATCTCGGGAGTGCACGTTAAATATTGCTCACACTAAAGCAATGTACGAGTATATGTGCACGCTTGACAACATTCATAGCAAAACGGACTTCGCGAGATAGATTATCTTATACCCTCGCTGACTCTATGTAAGTCAGCTAATACATTTCTTACAAAAAAAGAATTAAACGCAATTCAAGCTCGCTCGATAGCAGACGTCCGCAATAAATAAAAAAGCTTCTTTGAAGATCTTCCGCTCTCAGCTTATCTAAAGTGTGTTGTTTCACACTCCATTATAATAAGTGCCTCTGCAATTCATTGTTTGATCTGTCGATGTACTGGATACTCAGCACTATGCTTTATGACCTCTCATGCCTAGAATATTTTAAATTATTTTGGTTTTTTGAAAGGCTCATCGACACAGATAGAGCACCTTGCTTTTCTTTCCCAAGAGCTCTGATATAAATAAGATTTCCTGTCTTTTGACTTTTTGAGCATATAAATAGTGACAAACATTGAAATTTTGTCCAGGTTACGATCCACCGTTCACTGATATCGTGAAGTGTAGATTGCGCGTTTCTTTGTACGGATTTCCGAATACATTGAAGGTAGACAGTAACACTCACCAAGAGGGCTTACAAACGTAAAATAATAATTGTTACATTGTTTGAATAAGAAAGAGTAACTACCGTGTCTCTTGTCGACTTTTCTCGGTAGATGCAATATTTCGAATCGGTGGAAGCTATTACTTGAATAAAGTTTCATTTGAATTTGAAAATAAAATAGTACATAAATTACATTTACACACACACATACATTACATATTATGTAAATACATGCAAAATACTTAATGTTATTTTTATTAAATTGAACTAGTAAATACTTATATTTACAAGCTCGGATATGTTCACTTTCTAAAACCTATAAAATGAAAAAATTCCTTTACCGGATTTAATACGGTTTCTCGTTTAATAAAAGACATTATTAAATGCCAAATATACAAAAGATGATTATACCAACGCAGACGTTTTTTTACCTCAAAGATAAACACAGTGACGTATTACCAACAATGGACGCGAACAATAATCGATTTCAGGAAAATATTGAACAATACATTGTGTACCAAACAATAAGACAAATTAATCATCGTGGTTTTCTGTGTTATTGGAGCGCGGTATGTCACTTCGTGTAGAAGGAAACTTTCGCTACTATAATTCATTAAGATAATTTTTATTTGAAAAAAAAAATTAACAACACATCAAAGCATTTCTAAAGCGTGACAAACTACGTTTTCGTCTGATAGTTTCGAGCGGGAAAATATTCATTTTTTACTTATTTTAATTTTCACCACAAAATTAGATTCCCACTATTTTGATTTATTCTGACCAATATAAATTGCACAAAATATACCTAAACATATTCACCTTTACCTCAATAAATTCTAAAAGACTTTCAGCACTTTATTGGTACAAGTTTTATCAACACCAATGCACGATTTGAAAAGCAAGAAATCGATATATTAGCCTAATGATGATGCATCTTAATAGACACATTTGATAAATGTTTCATGTATTATTCAATTTAGTTTTTCCATATTAAAATGCACTAAAATTTATAAAGCCCTGATTATATTCTCATAAATATCTAAGAGAACACTTCGTTACCGATAAAAGCCTGACGAATATAAAATTGATCACTCATAGGTCGGGTTAAACGGTCATAAATATACTATTAAAATTTGATGGATAATATCAGAAGTTTATCTGTTGAAAAAACGCTCTTATCGTAACGGGATAAAGTTTAAAATGAAAATATAAGCAGTATTTAAAAAAAATGTTGACGAAGCGTTGCTTAGGTTAATATGATGTAAATCAAGCGGTATCAAATTAGTACTATTCGGGTCGTTTCACTATAAATTGGGTATAAAACTTTTATATGTTGTAACTAGTGCGCCATTAAAATGACTATCTATATTCTGTATAACTGATTTATTAACCAAAATTTGACAGCAACTTAAAATTTCACAAAATAACCGAGCTAATGAAGTTATAACTTCCGTACCAAAATTCAAATATAATTTCAGTAAAACTACAAGATTTTTTTAATCGTCAATTCTTTTCCTTTTAATCCTTTCGGTACGAACGCTCTTTCCGCCGCGACACTCGAAAAAATTTAAGTATCCAAGGTGTTTTATGTATATGTGCAAAATATATTTTCATTGGTAAAATAAAATATAATTTCACCAACTGTAGATGTCGTTTGGACGCACGGATCGCTACGTGGATGCCTATACTACATCTAGTAAATGAATAATAATTACCTATATTTTATTCATATAACTGTTGTTATCTTATATTAACGCAAGTATCACACATTTAAAATAAAATCGTTTTGATTCGGTAAAGTTATTTTATTTAAATGTATTATACTCACTTATGTTGCCAAACGTACTGCAGTTGCAAGCGATTCTTATACAATCCTTAGAAAATATTAGCGAACTTAAAATGTTTCACGTGTTTTTATAAAAATATAACGCAAAATGTAAATTTGTCATGTATTCAACGTTGATGCTCTTTAAATTAAAACCAAAACCATGTTGACATCCCGAGACCTTGGAGCTCATAATTTTAAAGACTTACATTTTTATGCAGACTTTAAATGAAACTCTGTTTTTTGTATGTTAGTAACGAAGCGTGAGGTACACTTGATGACACCTCAGCCACAGAACATTAGTCAATGATGTGTTGTCGAAGTTTTTGTTAATTCGAGAATTCATAAATGTATAGTCTGATACCGAAACGCATAATATACAAAATCCCGGTTTCCCATTTATGCGAATTCTATGACAAAAACTAGTATTCAATAACAATTTCATTACTGTCTCGCCGCTGTGAACGGACCTTTAATATATGCGACACTCAGCACATCAGTGCTGATGGAAATTCGTTAACCAATCTGAATTTAGTCTCTCGTAGCTCTTACACTTGCCATACATTTTAATAGATATACAGGGTTACATCGAACTAGTGGTAGAAGTTTTGAAGAGGCTCGTCTCAAACTTTTCCTAATCGAGTATAATACAAAGGCTTTTAATGTTTACTTATTAAAGAAGTATTGCATAATTTTTGATGTATTTTATTTGATATAATTATCTATTCAATTTTTAATATCATAGTTACATTTGAACTATAACTTATGCGAAAAAATGTTATGAATCTATTCATAGGAGTCATTGCCATTTTTCTAAAGTTTCTGAAATGTGTTGTTTTTTTTGTGCATCCCTGTATGTTGTATTTTGGAGTAATACTCTCACCGAATCCCACGGCAATTTCGCGCCGAATCTTACAAGTGTCTATGATATCATTAATTGGCGATTGAACGATAGGTTTTTGTTTTCACATGACATTAATAAGGTGTTAGTAGGTACTTACCAATGTTTACCGACTTCCAAACAGAGGTTCTGAATTCGTCGGCAATCAGCGCTCCGCTCACTTCATTTACAAAAAAAAATAAACAAATTGAAAAGTAAAAAAGTAATATCAGATTAAATAAAATACTTTATAACGGATTAAAACGTGATTTATTATTTATGCCGACGTTTCGGATGCTTTTCAGTAACCCTGGTCGCGGTGGACTGAAATATGAGAGTTTTCTGATTTGAAATATCACAAAGTTGTCATATTAACGCCATCTATTCCTACGGAGTTGTTATTTACTGTAATTTTCTGTATTGTGGCAATATTGATTAACATTGTCCTTATATTTATTAGTATGTTTGACTTGGGGCTTTAGATTTTTAATTATTGGATTCCAGGTGTTGGAAAGTCTCAAACCATCTTCTCTTTTGAAGTTATGGTGTTTTTTAGTTTCAAAAGCCTCGCGTACCAGTCTGGGAAAGAATCTACTTTCTCTTGCGATTATTTTCGGTTGTTCGAAACCTTCGATCAACAATATACATGTCAATGATTGCCGATTATTACTATTGTAACCGAGTCTTTGTAAGCTAAACCATTGTTGAAAAGAGTGTCCATGGAGTTTCTTGCCGGTTCTTCTCCATGAGACCCACTTTTTGGAACAACTAAACGTTTCATAAGAGCCTGGAAAGGCCTATTTGAAATAAAAAACTTTTGATTTTGATTTTGAATAAAATGGTTCTAAACGTACATATGTAGTGGTTTGGCTTGCTAAAGGGTGTTCACATACTTTAGTTATAAAGTATTCTATTTAAATGTGTGATACTTGTGTTAATAAAAGACAATATAAAATCGCTGAGATAGTCACGATAACATGTGGCGTTTCTCGGGATTCAGTATTTGTAATTTATCACGTTTTTGAGACTTAATCTTTTATTCTTTTTCCTAAAAACTAACTTAAACCAAAGACAACTACAGTCATAGTAAAAAGAATTATTAGTAAGATCAAGGATTACATCTCATTTATTGTCACTTATTGTACTTTTCAATATCCATATGTCCACCTACCTCTATCTACTTCTATAACATAAGGCGGCAGCGCACCTGTTTGTCGTCTGATGCAGGTGTTCATGGACCTCAGTGATCATTTTCCATCAGGTGTGCAGCATCACATAATAAATACCAAGTAATCATTAACCTGCATACATTAACCTTATTTTTTAAATCTTGAAATCAGTCCATATTCTTATTATTGAAACCGCAATAAAATATAATTTATAACATCGATGTTTTATTTTACATAATCGGAAATCGAGTGACAGCCATTTTATTTAAAATTGACGACACTTCGGTATTCTTTTGACAGTTCTATCGATAGCTATTTGCACATAATTAATATTCGAAATTTAAAATCGGATATAGACGAAATATCGTGCGAAATGTCAAAATAACATTTTTAATATGATAATGGAGTGATTTCAACGTTCCCGTCCCATAAATATTTTTGTAAACGACCATTGAGATAAATTAATGACCCTCTCAATTACCATTTAAATACTCTTACAATGTGACCTATGGCTTATAACAATTTGATTAAGTTTTTCAATGAATATAATTAACATTTGGTGATGTTAATATTGTCTTTTATTAACGTGAGTCCCACATTTAAATAAAACTTTGAAGATGGTGTAAGACTTTCCAGCACCTGGGATCCAATAATGCCATAATATAGAAAATTACAGGAAATATCAACTTTATATGGCAACTTTGTGGAAATTCAAATCCTCTCTCCTTTCGGCGGATTGAATTTTTTTGCTGGAAAGCATTCGAAACGCCGCGGCTCGGATGAATAATATAATGAATAAGTCGCGTTTAAATCAGACAACAGTTATTTTATTTGAATTTGGATGTTGGAAATAACGAATTAAGCCTAAAAGATTTGGTTATTATTTTCATTCAAAAATTCTTGAGGCGTAAAAATTCGTTCAGCTATTTTTATGCTATTGTTAAACAAGCTCTTAAATTTTTTACGAGCAATATAAAGCACTTTATACTAACATAATACTGTTTTTAATGTTATTTTTTGTCTAAGCAAACTCGTAAAATGCCTATTAAACTAAAATACAACGATTTCATTGGTGTGACTTAAGAATGATTTATTACAATATTTTACTCTGGGATTACTGCATCTAGTTCTAGTAAAACTAACGCAACTTAAGGCAAATATAAAGATATATAAAACAATCCCATCTCTTCCAGATTTTAGGTATGGACACCTAAAAATTTAGTTATTTATTTCACTGTGAAATTTAATTCCCACGTAACGAAACTTAGAGAGTGTTTATAAAAGACTGGGGCAACGAACTCATATCATAAATAATTAAATTATTAATTTATTTTCTTACGAAAATATGATTATAACTGCTTCTTATATATTTTATAGTAGCATACACCGATTCGGCAGAATAATAATTCCGGTCAACGCGTTAGCTATAAACACAACTCATGGTACAGTAACTGGTTATGTTTTAGACAAACAAATGTAGCCAAGATTTTGGAAATGCAATATTCATTAATTATTTACAACAATAATGATTTATGGAACAAGGTCAAACACATAATTGTATTTAAATATTAATCATAATATAATTTAATTAAATGAAATCAAATGCAGATCTAAAAAAAAATAAAACTGATACAATAAAATAGTAAATTTTCAATTTTATATGAAAACATAATGTCAAATTAATAAATGTCAAATGTTTGTGATAACAAGATATACAAGTCGAGATACAAGAACACGCATAGGTAAAACAGTATTGAGATAATTTTTATCTCCCTGGAAATAAAATATAAATTGACCCTATAAAAAAGTTGAACCTATTTTCTTTTTGCAGTTCAACTTACACCTTTTTTTTTTTTTTTTTTTTTTTTTTTTTTATAGAGGGGGGAAGTTTCATCAAACCTGAGGGCGAGACACTCTTTTAAGAGCATACAGAGGCTCTTTCTCGCCCCCACCTCACCGGCGGGGCTCTTTTGGAATTGCCGGGAGAGTGTGGGGTTGGGTCACTCGCGACTGTCTGCTAGCCAGACAGTCTGGTAACCCGACCCACTAAACCCCCCTCTGGCCCCTCTTTTCGCCGTGTTGAGGCCGCGGGATAACGGTTGTAGACTACCGCGACCTCGGCGACTTGCCACAATGGCACTACTGTGACCTAAAATGATAAGACACATTACGGAGAGCGAAGGAGATGGGCGAACCTTCTCCTACGCTCCCCCCTCCTTCTAGCTCTTATGGTGCCCGCTGGTGCGGCGCACTCTCTTCGTCTCTCGGCAGTCTCCTTCTGCAACATTACTCGTTCGCAGAAGGAGACCACCGCGTTCCATGACTCGGAACTACGCACCATCTCCCCCATCAGTGCTGGGAGACCCAAGTCGGCACCGACCACAGATGACAGGTCGTGCCTTTCCCTTGCCCACCTTGAGCAGACCGCCAGAGTGTGATGGGCCGTGTCTTCTACGCCCTCATCACACTCCTGACACACTGGCGACTGCTCCCTCCTCGCTATCTTATGCAGGTACCGACCGAAACAACCATGTCCGGTCAGTACCTGCACCACCCGGTACGTCAACGCCCCCCTTTTGCGCGTCGCCCACTCCTTAAGGATAGGGCGAATCGCTGCCGCCAGCCTATGGCCCGCCTGAGGCTCCTCCAGCTCTCGCTTCCAGCGGTCCATCACCGCCTCCTCCACCCTCCTGCGAACCGCCCTCAGCTGCTCCACAGTCGCGACTTCGCCCTCCCTTCTCCTCTCCACCCGGAAATGATAGGCGGAGGCCAGGATTTCCGCCTCCCACTCCCAGGGCGGAGTACCCGCCAAAGCACAGGCCGCAGTGAACGACACCGTCCTAAAACATCTTGTCGCCCTCGCCGCAATGATCCTCTGCGGCCTGTGCAGTATCCTCCTATTGTTGCGCGTAAGCGCGCCCGCCCAAACCGGCGCCCCGTATAACGCCATGCTCCTCACCACGCCGCAATATAACCTACGGACCCCCTGGTCCGGCCCACCTAAATTTGGAAGGAGCCTCCCCAACGCGCCAGCCGCCGAAACAAGTCTTGGCTCCAGCGCCCTAAAGTGGTCCCCAAAACCCCATCTACCATCCAGGATGAGCCCCAGATAACGCATACTGGGACTCACCCTCACGACCACGCCGTCCACACTCAACGATGACCCCGTAGGAGCCCCCCCCCTCGGACCGTGAAAGACCATGGCCTCCGTCTTGGCCAGAGCCACCTCCAGTCCGAGGGCCCTAATCCTATCCACCACCAGAGTGGCCCCCACCGACGCCAACTGCGAAACCTCCCCGAATGTCCCCCCCTGGGCTACGACCAGAGTGTCGTCGGCGAAACAGAGGACGCGCAATCCGCGAAGAAGCGCGCCCCTGAGCACCCAGTCGTAGCTGATGTTCCAGAGGAGGGGACCCAACACCGACCCCTGTGGAACCCCGCACTCCAGGCGACGACGAATCAGGCCGCCCGTCGCATCCACGTAGCCGATGACCCTGCCTGAAAGGTAATCGGCCACCAGCCTCCTCAAATAAAGCGGCGTCTCGTGCGCCCGCAACGCCTCCGCTATCACCGCAAACGGTAAGCTATTGAAAGCATTGGCGATATCGAGTGATACCGCCAATGCCTTCCCTCCCCTCCCGACGACCTCCTCTGTATGGGCTTTCAGGGCCAAGATCGCGTCGATGGTCGACCTACCGGCTCTGAATCCATACTGACGCTCCGACAGACCCGGACCCCCCTCCTCCAAATGTCCGACTATCCTCCGACTCACCATCTTCTCGAACGTCTTACCGACCTCATCCAAAAGGACTATTGGCCGGTAAGCCGAAGGTGAGTCGGGGGGACGCCCCGCCTTAGGAAGGAGGCAAACACGGCCCTCCTTCCACAGTTCCGGGAACCGTCCTTCCACCAAACACTGGTCGAACAGTCCCCGCAACTCCCCCTCCACGTGCTCCAGCGCGATCGCCAGCACCTTCCCGGGCACCCCATCTGGGCCTGGCGCCTTCCATCTGGTCTTGAGACGATCTTTCGCCAACTCCATTTCACCGTCCGAAATTGGGGGTATTTCCCCCCCCTCTGCTACCACCAGAGGAGCCATCCTGGGGACTTCCAAGGGTGAAGCCACCGGGAACAGCTGCCTCATGACCCCACTGACGAATTCCGGCTGTAGAGTCTCCGTCAGCGGGGGCCCCGCCGTCTGGAGCTTCTTCCTGGCCCCTTTGAATGGCCTCCCCCATGGGTCTCCGTTGAGGCCCTCCAGGATCGCCTCCCTCGCGCTCTCCTTGGCCTCACTAATGGCGACCTGGAGCGCCTTCTTGCGCTCCGCATAAGCGACCCGCAACAGCTCCTCCTCTTCGGGGTCCCGCCGCCTCCTACGACGATAGCGGCGGTACTCCCTCCGTGCTACGTCGCTGACAGACCGCAAGTCAGCGATCTCAGCACTCCACCAGTAGGTGGCCCTCCTCGCTTCGCAGCGCCGCACCACACGTGGCATCGCCGCGTCACAAATGCCGACCAACGCCGCACGCACCCTGGCAGCCCCTTCGTCAACACTACCTACATTGGTGCCTGAAGAGCACCAGGCGTGCACGATGGCCGCCTCCTCCGCCAGCTCACGATCGAGTCGACCAATCGCCCATCTCGGGAAGTGGCGCAGAGCACTCCTTGATACGTCCTGCGCCCTCCCAGATGCGGAGACCTCAAATCTGATATACATGTGGTCCGACAAGGTCTCCGCATCCTCCACCCTCCAGTTTCTTACCATCCGTGCGGCCGCAGGCGAGACGAGCGTAATGTCTACCCTCGATTCGCCCTGCGGTCGCACACACGTCGGGACGCCACCTACGTTTGCCGGAACGAGCCCTACCTCCACCAGCCACTCTTCCAGCCACTCGCCCCTTCGGTTCGACCTAACGTCCCCCCATGCCCTTGACCGGGCATTGAGGTCCCCCATGACGACGATCGGCGAAGGCAGCGCACGACGCGCTGCCCGGCCGAGATCGTCAAGGAAGCCCTCGAATTCCGACCTCGGTCTACTGGGGGAGAAGTAGACGCCGATCACCGTCCAACTCTCCCGCTCGACCACAACGAACCCGTCCCCCCTCTCCTTTACTACCAACGGCAAGCCGCCGGGACGAACGGTGACAGCGACACCGCCACCCACATCCCCCGCCCAGTGTGGTTGCGGAGCCACGAAATACGGCTCCGCAGCGACCGCAATGTCGACTTTCCACTCCGCCATGGCCTGGAGGAAAAGATCCTGGGCCGCGACGGAGTGGTTGATATTCCCTTGGAGAAAATTTAGGGACCTGACCATATTACTCCGACATTACATCCTTCTGGGCCTCCCGGACAGAACCGGTTGGCCCCGCGGTCTTGCGCGCGCCTTTCCTCGACTTGATCGCTGGGGGGCGGCATTCCTTCCCCCCCATGACGTGTCCTGCCGGTCTGCCGGCGTCCCTACAGACCGCACAATGTGCGGCCGCCGTGCATGTTGCAATGCGGTGGCCCTCCATACCGCACCGGAAACAAAGTCCGGTACGGTCCACGTTCGAGGGGCACTTTGCCCCTGTGTGTTTCAGCCCCATACAGCGGAAACACCGCAGGGGCTTGTCCTCCAACGCGACGACCTGCACCGAGCTCCACCCGACCAAAAGCCTGCCAGCAACCACCCTTTTTGCCGCGGCGACGGGACACTTAACAAACAGCGTCCCGAAGCTTTCTTCCTCCCTGTGAATTGAGCCCGTTCTCAACGCACCGGGCTCGCATCCTCCCTTAGCGGCGATCGCAGCCACGACCTCCTCCACAGTGGCTGAGTCGTCAAGACCCAGCACTCTTAGATCCGCCAATTTCACCGGCCGCTCGATGTCGGCGATGTCCGACAACACCCCTCTCAATTTGTCGGCCAGCGCATCGGCCTTCTCTCCTTCCAACGCTGACGGAAGCTCCATAATGCGAGCCCCCGTGCGCGTCTGGCGAATCTTCAGCTGGCTGATCCCCAAGTCAGCCAGCTTCACATTGGCCTTCGCCTTCGCGATTGCCTCACCATAGGTGACGCCCTTCTCAACCGCCTCCTTCCGCAGCGTCATCACTACCGCTGGGGCTCGAGGGGTCTTCAAAACCGGGGCCTTTGGCCTCGATTTGGCCACCGCTTTCTTCTGCGGCGGTCCGGCTACCGCCGCAGAGGGCACCACCGGGGCGGCCTTCTTGCCCTTCCCCTTCCTGGCCACTACTGTGGCCCAGGTTCCGCCCTGCTCCTGGGAGCTAGTCGGCGGAGGTGGAAGCACAGCCTCAGCGACCGGCTGAGTTGGCACCTTCGCTTTAGGGGTCTTCCCCTTCGCCGCCTTTACCGCCACTGGTTTTGGCGGCTCTGGCACGACAAACGGCTGCGCCGGCAATGGCACGGGCACAGGGGCCATCGCCACGCTACCTCTCGCTGCCACTCCAGGTGAGTCCGCGCGCTCCCTTCTCGCCGATGACGCCAACGGAGGGCGTAAAATCGGCACCGGCAACAGTCGGTCCTTGAGACCGTCGATCTTCGCGTCGATCATGTTGCCGACCGCCCTCAGAATGCCACTCTGCATTTCCTCCGCAAGGATCCGCAGCGCCTCCCTTTCCGGCGCGCCGATCTCCTTGACTACGGGCGCAGGTTGCGCCGCCCTCTCGGAAAAGTCCCTCCTGATGGCCTTCAACTCCATCTCCAAGTCCGCAATACGCGTCCTCATCCTGGAGTTGTCCACCTGCAACCTCCTCATCTCTTCTTCAGCCGTTCGGTCCGAGAGTGAGATCACCATCTCCTTCAGGTCCTTAGCGGCCACCTTCAGGTCCCTAACGAACTCGCCCTTCAAGTTCCCCGACTTCAGGGCAATCTCCAATATTCTATCCGCACGTTTCGCGGCCCTGTCCTTAAGGTCAAGAGCATTCAGCTCTTCCACCTCTGGTTCCTTGGCTGTCACCTCCCTAATGGCAGGCGCAGTCGACGCCGCCACTACCGGCTCCTTGCGGTACGTACGTGACCGCAACTGTCTTAACGCGACGTCCGCCGTCGCCGACTTCATATCTTCAAGCGCTTTTTGCGCTTTCGCTAAACCGACTGTGTGTCGTAGCGCCTTCTTAGACTTTGGGCTGCCTTTCTTGACAGCCCCACTGGTCTCCGCCTCCGATTCAGAGGTAGAAACGGCTACTTCTGCAGGGAGTTTAAAGAACGACCTCTTACGAGGACCGCTCGCCGCCGAAGCGCCCGATTCCGAGCCACCACTTTCCATTTTAATCTAAACTTATTCTACACCTATTATAAAGGGAAATAAATTGAGAAAATGAAAATAAACCTACGAGAACACATTTGTAAAATTACAAATTAACCTACCCACAAAAATAACAATAAAACAACAAAGAGAAAAAACTTATTACTTATAAGTAATAACCTATGATCTAATGTTATCTAATTGTTACTTAACTACACTTATTATCTAGTAAACATACAAGTACATACCAGAAAACCAACACAGAAATTCAAAAAACGGAACAACACAAAAACACACCAAAACCACACTAACAACACTGAAAAACAACACTATTGTTAGTTTGCCCACACCGACACTTCCACTCTGACGAGTTTCAGCGACAACCGGGACGAAACCACAAGAAAAACACTTTACAACAATTAAATTACGTATATGAATACGTAATTTTATAGCGAAATCGCTCCGACACTTGATACACGTCCGCTCTTAACGAGTTTCCGTGGCCGCCTTTGTTCAACTTACACCTTAGTTTGTGGTAACATAAGCCCGCCTAGCATGACCATCAAGAGATATCGAAGAGTGAAGACAAACTAAGATATAAAAATATATATACATCGACAATTTTGATATACAAGATCTCTCGATCGACAAATATCTCTACTTTTGACATTAGAAGTCGAGTTTTAAGTGTCATGTTAGACCCGGAAGACATAAAGATAATCGATTAAAGCCCGAGAAAACGGTCGAGAACATTGTCGTGGTTGCCATGCTAGGCCGGCAGATCTTTGTTTCATCGAAATCCGATGTCGGGTAGAAAAGTTATTTTCGTTTTAATATCTTGCTTCTAAAGCTCAGCTTAAGATGAATCACCTAGTATGCACCAGCTAGTCTATACTGCTATACTAATATTATAAACAGGAAAGATTAGTATTTTTGTATTTTTGAATCTTTGAATTTTTGTATGTTATGAATAAACTCAAAAACTACTGGACCGATTTTGAAAATTCTTTCACCAATAGAAAGCTACATAATCAGCGAGTAACATAGGCATATATTATGTATTTTTATAATATTGTGTATAGTATCTACATTCTACATTGCACCCGTGTGAAGCCGGGGCACGTTGCTAGTATAATATAATTTCATAAAAAATACATAACTAACTACGTTGTATGTTATGTTACCTTGTCCTTTGCAATAGTTTAAGAAAGTGATTGAGTAATATGTCATTATTTTCAGCCAGCTCGTTAGTTATTGCACAAAATTTCTATGCCACTGTTTATGTTTTCATAAATCCAGATTCATGAGTTCCGATACAATGGAGTCGTTTCCAACTATTCACTGCTACACGATATTATTCCCATTTCTGTTTCATACACTTGCGTAATTGTACTTGCGAGAAACTCACCAATCTCGTTGGCAACTACAAACAGTCATATCCGAAACTAAAATATGCAACGTTTAATGGACAACAATTGAGACTTGTCAAACCATTTTTTCTCTATAGAATTTTGACATATTGACAGTTCTCAAGAATACATTACTACTTGAGTAACGTCTTGGAATACGGGCCTTAGAGTCCAAAGCCTTAATATTTATACATTAATCAGCTGATCTTCGGGTAGGTTAAATGTCAACTTTCCCAAACTAATTGCAGGTTTTTTTTAAATACCAGATATAGTTAGGCGAGGTTAAGACACAGGACCTCAATCTATACGGTGTTGACGTATTATAACTTAATCTGAAATTAATAATAATTATTAATTATTCTTTTTATTCTCAAAATTACACTTTTTATATACCTAATAAATTCAATCAATTACCCAATGGTGATTATAGCATCACTGCTTATGTAGCAAGGCTGTAACCAGTCTAGGCTACCGATGTAGGAGAGCCAGAGAGAGGAACCTTCTCACTCAGAGTCCTGTACTGTCACTGCCTTGAGAATCTGAATCTTGACCCAGAAACGAAGCGAGAGCTTCAATAATTATAATTATTACTCAAATCTTAATGGCGTAATGGCTTTTTCATCTATGAACTTTAGATACCGGGACTGACTGATATAACCTAAATTTCACTTTTTGTATCCTATCGACATTGCAAATAAAAACCATAATTAATTGGAAAATAGAATTTATTTTATTGAAAACGTTTCTTAATAATTACCATATTATATTGCCCCACAACTCTCCAACAACGAGGCAGATTAAATTATAACAATAATAAATTTAAGCTTAGTATAACAATTGAACATAAACGTCCCTGAATAGCTCAATCTAAACGATATTTATCGGGTTATTTAGGGTTAATAGTAAAAGCGTAGTACTCAGAAATCAAATTATTCAGTTGGCAAAATATCTCGGATCGTTGTTGCGTGGCATCGTAAATTTTAATTGAGAGATATGGGCCATGTTGATTCGGAGTAGATTTGTCTACGTTAGGTTCATTTCACAACATTCAGTTTCATGTTGCTGACAAAAGCGTTCCTAGAAGTGGAAATGTATTGTGCGTGCTTCTATTTCACCATGCCTACTGGTGATAGAGGACAAACCTTTGTTTTTTATTTTATTTTTCGTTTATATATTTTTATTTTATTATTATAGTTAATAACTTAAAGATGTCATGTGGAACATGGTGTAATGGTTGCAGCTCCTTACAAACATAAAACTTGGCGATTAAAAAAAGTAACGGAGAGTTTATTGCCAATTCTTCTCGTCCATTCTACGCCCTTGATTTGAGATTTTTTATTGACGTTCATAAGTGTACATTATGCTACCTAAATTAATTTGAATTTATTAAAAATAACATAGATTTGAAAGATTTTATTAATTTGAGCTTTAAATAGTATTAAAAGAACATTACAGTTCTGAAGACTCCGATGGGCTGGTCACATTAAGTATGGAGGAAACGAGAACTACCCTCTGCTTGCTTAAGGACACCCTTATGGTTGAAGAAGTCGGGGTAGACCAAAGCTCTGATAGATGGCATGGAGTTTCAAGTGACCCGTCCTAATTTACGGGGAAGTCAGTCCTTTCTTAGATGTCGGTTAGAAAGTTTGTCAGAGAAGCTTACTGATATTCTTTGGCATTCGAATCAACAAGTATGATTAAACTATGAATGCTTTAAATAAAATACATCTTATTAGTTAAAAAGTCGTTAATATAACATGTTCTTTATCTCTGATGGAATTTTAACTATTTATTTGGGGAAATCGCGCTGATAATTAATATATCAGTAATACAATCTACAAGTGTTTAATACAATTTAAATAATCAGCAATTAAAAATATTATAATCTATTTATTTATACGTATTTCACAATAGATTTTTCTAAATTAGAAATGCTTAGTAGTATATAGGAAAATAATGATGAATATTTTAGATTTTAAACCTTATTGCAAAGATTGGAGCAATTCAGCTCCTAAACAATCTTTGTAATTGTAAAATAAATAAGAGGGTTACATAAACTTACGTATTTTAGTTTGAGAGTGACTTATTCCCTTTTCCATGAAACCATATTATTCACACACACACATCTATCGATACCATATTATTCTTATTTAGTTAAAATAACCATATATGGTTATCGTTTGGCTTGGTATGGGCATGTTATGAGAAGAGTTGTCTAAAAAAGTTTTGAATATGAAAGTGGATGGGTATAGGGAAAGAGGGAAGCCAAAAAAAAGGGGTTAACTGTGTGAAGAATGATATGTGTTTGCGAGGTGTGATTGATGATATGGCTTGGAAAGAAGAGAATGGAAAAAAGATACAACGCCGACCCCAAATAAAAAAAGGAGAACAGGACAGGAAAGTCTTACAAAAATTAATATTTATATACAAGATTAAATATCAATTAACAAGGAAATATATCAATAAATCAAAAAATAACAGATAGGAATATTAATCTGCGAATTATTTATTGACCGAAGAGTACTTAACGATGAATAGATCACACCGAAGAATATATCAATATCGGTTAATTAAAATAAGTTTATCTCTCACGCATATATTTTAAGATAAGATAACTTATATATTTGTGATTTAAAAAAACTTCCCGTTGCTTTATTGGTGTGAAGGTTGAAAATTCTATTCATAATATATTATTTGAAATAAGACAAGAAAAATTAAATGCTGGTATTTAGTTAATTAAAACCGTAATATGTAAATGCTCGAAGTTACCAGACGTAGGGGACGTACGCCCCGGTGGGATTCGAACCATACCGAACGCGCCAACGAGCCCGTCAAAATTATATTGACAGCTGTTTTCTGGCTGAGATGTCATCTACTATAGAGTGCCTCACATTCGTCGATATCTGACACAAATTGAAGTTTGTATGTATTGTTGCAGGTGCTGTGTGGAGCAATGGCGGGCGCAGATGACGTGGTGGGCAACGCGAGCCGCGTGCGCCGCGCACCGGTAACGCACCACGCGCACCGCGTCATGTTAGTAATTGGCTACTTTATACATTTTTATATTATACTAGCGATCCGCCCCGGCTTCGCACAGGTGCAATGTAATAATAATAATGTCGCTTTCTATTGGTGAAAGAATTTTAAAATTCAGTCGAGTATTTTTTTTTTTAAATTAAATCGTAACAAACTCACAAATCTTTCCTCTTCATAATATTAGTATTGATAGAATAGTGGGCAAATGGATAAGTGGCGCACCTGGTGGTAAGTGATAACCCCCACCCAAAGACATCTGCAACACTAGAGGTCTTGCAGGTGCGCAAAATCGAAACAGAGAATTCCAAATTTCAATAGTCAAATAATTATAGAGAGATTTACTGCAAACAACGTTGATTTTATTTAAATTTTAAAGGGAGCAACACGAGTTAATACTAGAAATTATAAGCACACTTCAAATAAAAACACAATTATTTACTCTTACTCAATATATTAATTCCAGGACGGACGAAGAGATGGACGCGACAGCATCGTGGAAGCGGTCACACTGGCGCGAGATGCAGTCAATACTCCGACGGGAAGGCTCTCAGCGCGACGTAGTCGAATGCTGCCCTTCCGTCTTAGAGATGGTCGCCAAGAAAGGCGGCAAAACCCCCACCGGCCTTTACGTAGAACTCTACGAGGACGGTGAGAATAAGCAAAGGCTCTACGAGCTCTCCTGCGCGCCGGACGTCGTAGACAAACCCTGCCGGTTCGTAGACGCGCGCCTCTACAACCAGTCCCGGTGTGTGCAGAAGTATTCGTATTCTTACGCGCTAGTTAGATACTCCTCAGCCACCGAAATGCCCCTACGACATCGGCCGGAGGGGCATTTCTCAGTTCCTGGCTCGGGCGGTTGGTCCATGGACTACGTGATCGTCCGCGCCGGCTGTGAATGCCAGATAACGCCGCCTAAACGCAAGAACGCGCACCGGAAGCGTCTGGAAAGGCACCGGCAGAGAAAGAGAAATAAACGCTTCGAAGATGACGAAGATACTTGATATGTGAGTGCTTGTGCTTACCAGTGGACTTTGAACAAATTGCGGAATTCCCGATTTAGTTTTAAGTGAGCTGTTGTGCCGTTGTATCTGTCTCTATTCAAAATTTAGGTAGATTCCTTGTTTACAACACTGAATTAATGGAAACTCTTCAAAAGTTTAAAAAAGTTACCATTGGCTTTTTCTTTTTGAAAATGAAATAATATTACTAATAGCAATTGTTAATAACACCGTAAATATCAATTACCTTAAAAATTGAACATATCATTAAATTTGATATTTGAAACGAAGAACCAATTGAGACTAATCGTGTCTATTAAGAGTCACATTTAAATCATCCGGAATAAAATCGACCTTTAGGCTTTTAGGTGACTACCACTGATTAGAAAAGAATAGCTAACTCATAGACAATAGTGATTTCTCTAAGAGCCAGACGCCGCGGCACATCAGCGAAATCATGTTACCGATGCCATCAAGTCAGATGTAAGCTTGGTTGTTTCGACAATCGGTACACGTATTATTCTATGTATTTATTATGAATAGACTATTTAATTACGCTTCTTGTAGCCTCGTGAAATTTGTAATATAATGTGGAATATGTGCCTTAACGTTGTGCCTTATAATATAATCTAACTGTAGTTTTCATAGTTGGTATTTTTTATTTATTTTCATTTTTATTATTGAAGGGAACATCGTATTATAACTAATTATATACAACATTATTATGATCTTTCATATTATTTTTATGTATACCGCAAAATTATATTTAGTTGAATTGGAGTTACCTAATAAAGGCACAAAGTTTTATGTGGACTTCTTTAAAAATATTATTAATTCTTATTTTTTTAAGAACACAGTTTAGTTATCTCTAAGCAGTATATATTTTGAATACGTAAGTTTATAAATTAAGTAGTCAAAATATATACATGTATAAAATATTATTATCATAATAACCAGAATATCGCAGTAAATAAAAATAATATGCCATCAGAAAAACTGTTAAATATATTATAAAAGTTAAAAAAATTGTGTGTGTGTACCAGAGTACACAGGTCAGAAGTGAAACTTCTTTACGACATATCATTTTTGTACTAAAATAAGTAATAAGTTATAATTGTAAAAAAGCAACATGGCGCGTAACCGAAAAACGTGACGATTTTTTTTCCCATACAAAATTTCTCCCATACGTCGATAAAGAAGTTTCACTTCGAAAATTAAACTTTATAATGAAGTCCACGGTTTTTTCACTGATTTTAATGCTCTCTTAAAATTTTAAGAATATTTATTAAAAATAACTTTTTGTACTTCCCGCGTAGTTTAAGTGCGTCCAGTCAAAGATCTGTATTATTTTCTATTTTGTAATACTTTTATTGTATTTAAACTAGCTTAAGAATACATTTATTTATATTGTGTAATAAATACGAGGTATTCCGACATTCACGTTGTTTAACTGTGTAAAAATGGCTTCCATATGTGTATATAATATTTTAATAAAGCAATAGTATTGTGGACTGAGATTATTTTTGTGCATTTAGACGTGGAATCGAAATAATCAACTCCACATTATAGGTAGAGAACATTAGTAACAGCGCCATCTATCATTGAGTAGATGTAACTGCAATTTTAACGAGTCGCACCTACATAGATGGCGGTTTCAGCAGAACTTGATAGCGCCATCTCGGGTACTTAATCATTACTATTAACATCACGTAACCAGTGCCATGTAATTTTTATAAAATGTAAGTCAATTATTTTATAAAATGTTATAAATATATGTAAACTTCTAAAATATAAAATAGTATTATCTGCTGTTGAATTTAGTAACTGTACTTATAATATCCAACTCATATACAATCACAATATTCAAACTACAAAATTGTTGTAATAGGTCATTAATTACAGACTATATTTTGAAATGATGAGTTGGATAGTCTATGATTTACTAAAAAACAAAACTAAAAAGAAATGTTAAATAAAATGGACAATAAATGAAATGCGAATTTGAAGAAGTTTTTTATTGAATAATATTATTAAGGTCAAAATATGTTATATCTATAAAGAGCAATGCTCTTTACAATCAGTCACTCATACATTTTATTTTCTTAGACATACTAAGTATTGTACAAATTATAGTTAGTATTTTACCTACCAATTAATTTTCAGATGGTTCAAGCATCATGATCTGTAAAAAAATATATATAATTACACATTATAGTATTTTTGACTAATTTCCTAAGTCTTTATATACAAAAGAATATAATATACGCTTTTCTATAAATATTTTGGTAATTTCGTTTTTTCTATGCCAGTGTGACTACCCCAATAGATACTGGCCATGCGTCATGCTCGTGAACGGGTGCTACTTGTGGTGACTGGTCGAACTTGAATTCGTGTATGCGGTGATATTAGTTATTTCGTCTATGTATTTGCGTGTTGTTCCCACGAGAATGTAAGTGAGTGCTCCTATTTCACCATTCATTCTGCTGATAGAGGACAAATCTTTGTTTTTATTTATTTTTATTTTTTCGTTTTTATATATATTTTTCGATGATTATAGTTAATTACTTAAAGATGTCATGTGGAACATGGTGTAATGGTTGCAGCTCCTTACAAAACATTTGTAAGACAAAAACTTGGCGATTAAAAAAGAGTGGCGGCGAGTTTCTTGCCAGTTCTTCTCGTTCGCTCTACGCCCTTGATTTGAGAACATGGCAGTAAATGTAAAACTAGAAGCATTTAATATGTATTTTTTATTGACGTTCATAAGTGTACATTGTGTTACCTAAATGAATAAGTGATTTTTGAATTTGAATTTGAATACTAGACACAAAGAGGAACTAAATATTAACGACAACTTAAACTAGTAATCAGCCAATGGTCCAATAATTACAATATTAGAATAGATGGTCAGTTTCCTTGTCATAGTTTAACGAGGTACCAATTCACTGATGTAGGTATCAAATAATTACAAAATCTTCCAGTTTTTCATGGTCTAATCATTCTGACGCAGGCTAACTTTTGGGGAAGGGATATCTTGAATTATGTGGGGGAAATCTTGTTCAGAATGCTTTATCTATGTATATATTTGACGGGCTCGTTGGTGCGTTCGGTAGAACACCTGCCGTGCGCATAGATGGGTCGTGAGTTCGAATCCCACCGGGACGACATGTTTAAAATTTTCTGTAAGCATGTAATCCCACGTCTGGTTACTTTGAGCATTGAACGGGGGAAAGGAATATCGAAATTCCGACAGGGTATCGAACCACCGTTCATAGATAAAAACCATGAAGTGCATATTGCGCGTTTCGGTTTCAGTCTATGGATTTCCGAATGCTCGAAGTAAAAATTAGGTTGACAGCGCATCATTAACTGATGTTCTGTGGCTTGACCTACCATCAAGTTAACCTCATGCTCGTCTGTCAATATCTGACATAAAAAAATGTATATTTAATAGTTTTACCTTACCTAAGTACATAGTAGAAAGATACATGGCTGCGAAACCAACACCCACGGCCAAAAATTGCGCGACGCCGGCAGACCGCTTGCGCTCGTGCCAGCGGGCTCGTTCTCTTGGTAGCACTTCGCTCACGGTCACGTATAGAAGAGTACCAGCTGCTAACGCCTGGAATTATAATGGGTGGATTATTTTGAGCAGATGCCTTCTTGGCTTAGTAAGGTGATATTACGTTATATTAGGATTGAATATATGTAAGTCTTTTTTTGTTCATAAAAATCTATTTATTTGACATAGAAATCAATCCGTTACATCATTATTTAATAAGATAATAATTATAAGTCAATAAAAATCAACGTTGTTCCAAACAAACGAATAAAAAAGCTTTATTGCTTCAGTATTTCTATTTCATCTACAACGAAATTTTTATTTCTATTTCTATACTTATATTATAAAGAGGAAAGAATTGTTTTTTTTTTTGTTTGTTACGATTTAACTCAAAAACTTCTAGACCGATTTTAAAAAGTCTTTCACTGTTACAGTTACACTGTTTTCAGTCTTTCACGTAACATAAGATATCTTTGTGTATTACTTTACACACATTGCACCCGTGCGAAGCCGGGGCATGTTACTTAGTTTATTATATAACAAAAACTGAATTGGTAATTATTATAATAATTACTAAGTATGTTTTAACTATTCTTAAAAAAAATTGAGTTGTCTTTTATTAACGCGAGTATCACACATTTAAATAAAATACTGTATACCGGAACGTCCGAAACGTCGGGATAAATAATTTAAATAATAAATCGCGTTTTAATCCGGTATACAGTATTTTATTTAAAAATTGAGTTATAACGCCCTCTATTATGTAGTAGTTAAAACAGTAGTACTTAGTCCTTGAAATAATGGAATTTAGGAACTACCTGCATAATAGGTACAACAATTGAATCCTTTAGCTTGCTTATAGCCTCTAGGCCCGCTCCCAGGCCAATGCCAGCAACAGATCCGCCACTGAACAACGCGATGGAAATGATGTGGGCGCAGAGTCGATTCCCGCTCGCGCACAATTCAGCTCCTAAACAGAAGCCCACCACAAACTTGTGACAGGCTACAGCTGCTAACAGAAGAAGAACCTGAAATAACGAGTTTTGAAGAACAGCTTTATTTTAAAATAGGTAGCTGGCGTAAATGATACAAAATTATACCTAAATTCAACACTTAGCCTACGCGCAGACTAGAGCCACTGGTGGCCACCACTAGAAGCGGCCTCTAGCGTTTCAGACACTAGTAAAATGTATGAACCATCAAGCCCGCACGTTGTGGCGGCCACTCGAGCGCCGTGTTTGCGCGGATGCCCTAAAATGTATGAAATATCACGCCCGTAGCTTGTGGTGGCCACCGGTGGCTATGCTGTGGTCGCCACCAGTGGCTCTAGTCTGCGCGTAGGCTTATACGCTCAAACTACAGACTCAACCACATAAATTATTACTTAAAATCTAACAGAACTTTTTTTATTAAAACTAAATTATATGCAGCGTTTACCACAAGAGAGATCGGAATTGAATCATGTGGAATCTAGCTATATTAATTAAACAGAGCTTACAAACTGATCCTGATTTGATCCAAATCAGTGAAACAGACACTATCGGATTTTTTAATTAATTTAAGTAGGTATACCTAAGTCATATGTACCTATACCTAATCAAATACAACACAATTTCAGACGTAATGGTACCCAGTGCGCAAATGCCTTCCCCTCTTTAAAAAAAAAGTGAATTTATATCCAACCATACATAATATACCTACCTATTTTAAAAACATACTATACATAATTATTATAGCGCTGCTTGTTATCTATATAGGTAATATTTAATTATGTGATTCTGATCTTTGTGATTTAAATACATTTAATGTAACGGTACTTCACCTTGAAACAATTGAATCAAACAACGATGATTAATTAATGATTCATGCAAACATCCATGCTAATAATATTCATTCAAGCAATACAGATAACTAGCAATTATGTGTGGTGTGGCACTAAAATAAAAGTATCTGTAGCTTTATTTATAAAAAAAAACATCAGAGTTTCTTTTATTTTTACATAACTTGACGGCTATTTAAGTAAACACATTCACTTAACACTGAGACTGAACTTAATTATATTTGCCTCAACATTACATAGCTTTTATTTATCTTGTTTGCCCAACGATATATACGAGTACATACGAGTAGGTAGGTATGTAGCTACACACAAACGCCACCATAGTTAAAGATTAAATATTATAATTATTTATAAACACGCATTCGTTGAAAAAATAACAAAGCGTCATCACAAATAATTATACTATTAATATTATCTATACCTTACTGAATAACAATATATTTGAATACCTGAGTTGCGGACTCTTGCAGTCCTATAGCCAATCCTTCCAAGAAACTATGCACAAACAACGCACAAAGCAGCCCTATAATCCCTGTGGAACTCTTATTGCAGGGTTCTGTATGACTGACATGACACATCCGGGGACTATCAGCATCTCCACAACATCTCTCACGCATCTCTCCATCTCTGACGTCAGATCTTAGAAGACTAGACTCCTCTGTCACATAACTTCTTCTCTGTCTTTCATGACCATTTCTATGTGTTCCGTAAAAGAAATGGACCAATTCATCTACTAGATACACGAGAAAGAATCCTGCACATAGTAGCAACTCCGAAAAATTAGGTAGCTTCTGTCTCGCTTCTGGTAATATGTGGACGAGTGATGTGGATAGAAGAACTCCGCCTCCAAAGCAGAGGAGGCAAGAAATCAAAAGAGGATGCCTCTGTCTCGCTCTTTCTGAAACGCAGGCTGGGGCCATACCGAAAGCGAAACTGCCTAGGCCTAAAGCCAGCATAGATATTATTTTTGCAGTAGACACTTCCATTTCTGCTTCAAATCAGCACTATAGTTTGAACTAAATTTTAATATCCACGTTTTCTGTTAAACATACGTTATGTGCTCTCTCAGCATGTTATCAGTATTTGTACACCGTAATCAAAACACACGTGAAGGTACCACAAATCCCACTCGCGATAGACGTCTGCGTCCCAAACAGACGAGATAGTACTGTCATTGTAATCAAAATATACCCACTTTTAGTAATGATTAAACATGCAATTTTAAACCTAATTACTGATATATAAAGACGGAGTTTTCATAGCAAGTGACGTCACTCAAGTCTGACTTGTGACTATTTAAATTGGAGCTCCATGATAATACGAAGATAAGGAAATACGCTCATTAATATGTGGTCACTAAAGTTCTAAATATACTGGTCTGTGGACAAAGAAGGACATGACGCGCAACTTGATTGGACTACTGTGAAGATTTTAATTTATTTATACGCAATGTTAAATTAATTTTAAGCATATTATCATATGGTTTTTTCTATGAATATCAAAATGTCTCGTAACTTGTACTTAAAAAGTAAGTAAGGACAGTTGTTCGTGACCTATTTAAATTTTTACTAAATTCATAAACTGAGGTTTCAATCATCTTACTTACCATTTTGTTTCGTCAAACATCTTTTTTCGAAAAAAGATTTACTTTGTGTCCATTGCTTCAGTATAAACAATGACACCGCAATTCAAATTAAAACGTCAACAACATCAAACGCATTACCGTATTCCAATTTTTTGCTAAAAAATACCAGTAATAATTAAGAAAAATGAATGAATTGCTTCAGAAACACGGCTGTTCCAATGTGTTCAGCGTTCCGGAAGGTTTGAAAGAGCTCATGGCTGACATTTCACGCGAAGTAAGTTCTTTTAAGGGTTCTATGGGTATTAATATTAGTAAAGTTTTCACAACGACATGTATAGGCCTTTGATTATTATTTATATGTCTAGGCCTTAGATTATTTATATAAATAATCAAAGGTCTAGGCTTTCCCACATAACATAGTCTCAATCTGAATTCTGAACACGACTGCTAGCAGTATAATTAATAATAATGATTACTAAGCAATAATGTAATAAGAAAATATTATCTACTTAGCATTCGCAACTACAAGCCTGTTATACATATACAAATAAATAAATAAAAAATAAAAAAAAATACATCGTCTTTATTGTTGTCTTAAGACTTTAGTAGTTAACATACTTCGAGTGTTAAATATTTATACATCCATACTAATATAAAGAGGAAAGATTTCTTTGCTTGTTTTTTACGATTTAACTCCAAAACTACTAGACCGAGTTTAAAAATTTTTTCATCAATAGATAGTTACATAATCAGCGAGTAAAATAAGCATTTTTGTATAGTACATCAAGTACACCCGTGCGAAGCCTTGCTAGTATTGCTAGTATACTATACTTATACAAACTTGTTGCTTCTATTAGCAATCTGTTTACTTTTTGTTGTCCTTCGACAAAGACTTTCTCTATAGATTTTAATCCATTCATTTTTGTCTATCCTTCGCTACTCGAGTCACAAGCAAGCGAAACAAAGACAGCGCATATACCTTTCTGATGCAACAGTCGAGTCTTTTCTAAGACTCATTATTATGGAAATTATAATACTATTAAATGAGAAACAAAGAGAAACTGACAGCTTCTATTTGTAATCTGTGGCAGGTGCTTCGAGAACAACCAGCCAAACTATTTGACTTTATCGCCAATTATCTTTCCGTCTTGATCCTTACGCGGGAGCATGGTGTGATGGCTGTCAAAATACTGGATGACCTGTGCGATTGCAGACCTTCGGTGTCTGAGCATCTGTTACAGCTGGGCCTAGCTGAGAACCAGGCGAAGGATTTGTCGCAGATCATCAAAGAGGAGATTGAACAATTTGAGCCTGTTGAAGGAAATGGTAATTTTCAATAGAGAATCTATTATTTTTTCAATGAAAACGCTGAAATCGGTTTCAATAATTCTTGGAAAAAGCATTGATCTCATAAACAGAAAACTTAAACGTTACCGTTGAAATTCTAATAAATATCGAGGGAAACATGAACAGACAATGTTGGACTGCGGCTTTGGTTTAGGACATATACATACATATATGTACATACATCACGCCTCTTTCCCCGCCTATCCCATTAGGCAGACATAACGGAATTTCATAATATGCTCCGATTTATTTATTTATTTTATATTCTATTTGGTTAATTATATTTTGTTACTATAAGCAGTAATAATATAAATACTACATATTGCTTTTAGTACCGGAGGTGCTGGGTTCAAATCCAGAAAAAAAACTCTCGATATATTATATCTCGATCGACAAATATCTCTATTTTTGACATTAGAAGTCGAGTTTTAAGTGTAAGCGTGACCCGGAAGACATAAAGAGGTAATCGATTAAAACACGAGAAAACGGTCGACAAAATTTTGTCACGGTTGTCATGCTAGGATACGATAGATAGAGCCTATTCGCCTATTCTTGAATGTATCCAGATTATAGCTTGTAAGGAAGACAGAGGCCGGTATAGAATTCCAAATTTTTTTTGGTGTATTTTCGAAATTTGACGGCATAATATCCCATCTCGATCTCAACTACAAAGCAACAAGCAAATAATAATAATAAGTATATTTGCTTTTAGAAAAAATAAAAGAAATGGAAATAATGAAAAAAGTATTGACAAGGTCCAATTTGGACGAGGTGATGGCATCAAAAGTGTGCCAAGTTGCCAGGAACGCTTATCGAGATTATTGGTACCGAAAGAAGACCCTGGAACAGGTAGTAAAATATCAATTCAAAGTTATTTAGGCCCCTGTTATTTTCTGAAATCTAAAAATTACGCATCTTTTGATTTTTTAGATTCTTCAATTGAATTTTGAATCCTTAATTTCAAATAAATTTAGTTTTTCTGTATCAAATTGAAACCCGGCAGTTAGCTTTAGAATATACATTCCAGATATATTTAAGATTAGAAATCTTAAGTAGTTCGAAGCCAATCTTCTTTAGTCTAGTCCATTAAGGTTAGATTCAAATAATATATAATTTAATAACATAATTACACAGTTCGCTCTATATTTATTGTTCATTTCAGTCTCTTAAAACTCAACCAGAGGAAGCGTGGGAGATAGCAGCACAACGCACTTTAGAAATTTACAAAAGGACAAAACCTTCGTTCGGCGAACTTAACAGGGCTGCTGAGAAGATTCAGGTGTGTTATAATTTGTTGAGTTATTGACTTACACTCTTAATCTATGCTAATCTATACTCTACACTAATATTATAAAGAGGAAAGTAGGAAGAGATGTTTTGTGTATAGAACATCTACATTGCACCCGTGTGAAGCCGGGGCGCGTTGCTAGTAATAAAATAAAATAGCCTTACGAATACTTTATCGTAAGTTACTTAAGCTTCTGTAGCCTTCTTATTTGATATCTTAAAGAGAAACATAACTTCAAAGATTAGCCACAATTTTCATATTGCGGGTAGTTCGAAATTACTATTGTATTGATAATAAAATAGATTACGAGTAAGTTAAATTGTTAATCTTAAAAATGTCGTGCGTGTGACAGTCCTAATTTGTTTTGTTATAATTGTGTTAATTTACGCCAAAATCGAAAAAGACAGATTATTTTAACCGTGAGGTGAGAAACCACGATAAGATGTTCCTAGTATGCTGTGTTATACTAATCTAACAGGTTAGTACAGTGAGATTAAAAAGGCTATTTGATATATCGAGAGTATGGTTTGAAACTGACTAGTAGATTGCTATTTGGATCTAACACAATTAAAAGGGTTTTCTGAAAACCCAAAACGAAGTATTAAGAATACCATATGCCGTAACTATTAAGAATACCATGTACTTTGTCATAGTGAGTAAATTAATTTGTCAAGGTACGTTTTAATATTATACATAAGTTGTCTAAGAACAAATTAGCCCAAAATATTTCGAATGCCGTCGTCACACTGTATTCCTAAGTTTTTAGCTTTCGAATTACAGTTAACATAATTTCCACCTCCTTTTATCCAGACATATTACTTCCTAGCTTTCAAATAGGGATGTTACGGAAGTGGTTTTACCGGAACCGAATTCGGAATCGGAGTTTTAAATTTGTTTTATCGGAACCGGAATCAGAACCGAAACCGGAACCGGAGGCAGACACAAAAGAGAAATGTGTAACAAAATAAAATTACAAACATTATTCATCAGTTTCATTCATATCAGTTCAAAAAAGTTACCTTCCTGGGTGTGATACATATAAAAATAAACTAATTTTCTTAAAATTTAAACAAAAGTTAATTAAATCAAATGGCGATGACCGCGGCTACTGCCGCCGATGTGCTTCGACCTCCGATTTAAATCTATCGGAACCGAAATCGGAATCGGAGGTGCAAAATCAATCGGAAGTTCCGACTTCGGAACCGAAATCGAAGCTCCGTAACATCCCTGCTTTCAAACCCTCTCTGAAGACAAATAAATAATTCAACTATAATTACACATAGTTTATGAGCAATAACGGCAAAAGCAGTTATGCTATTTTATTTTAGCAGGCGTATTTTTTCATTGGTATGGCCTCATGGAAAAACGAACTAGTCAAATGCAGAATTTAAAGAGTTTACTTACTAAACAAAATACTTTATTTTCCATGCAAACGAGACTGAGCGAATCCTAGTTAGAAATAAACATAAAACCATACTTGTATCGAAGGGTTCAATTACCGTTGGGTCTAATATACTTAATTCTCACTTCGGCCATAAAACTGGAGGGATAGGGATAGATAATAAAAATTCCATCAGGAAAAGAAACTTTATGGAGGGAAAAGTGTATAAATGCTAAAGCTGTGAAGTAAAGATTATGCGTTTTGACTTAATTCAGAGATTTAAATAAAATACTGTATACCGGATTAAAACGCGATTTATTATTTATATTGTTTAAATTATTTATCCCGACGTTTCGGATGCTTTTCAGCAACCGTGGTCGCGGGAGACTACGGGAGTCTCCCGCGACCACGGTTGCTGAAACAATGAAACAATCTACAACTACACAATCTAATTTAATATAATTATATGTATTACTTGTGAGATACATTATGTTTTTAATAAAATAAAAAAGATACATTGTGATTGCATGCGATAGCCGAGCCAATCTATTTATTTTAAACATCAAAGATTTTTAATATTGGTATTGATATGATCACTATAAGATATTGTTAGGTTAGCTAATTATGTAATAACTTAAGACAGAAGGATCCTTCAGTAGAGACTGAATAAATTGACCGACTTGGTATTATATGGATCTCACAACTTTTTACGATAGAAGAACTGAGTTGCAAGACTTGGCTCTTTTTACAATTTATGTTTTTGATGGCATATTACTTTTTGCACACTGTTGTAAACAATTTCTAATGCTACTGTTGAATTCACATATTTACAAAAGGGCCATATAAAATCATTAAGTTTTTCAAAATTACAAATTAATAAAAAAAGGTTTCCTCAGGCTGCATATAGAGGATATCATCTTCGAAGAAACCTGCTTAAGCATTTGAAGCCAAAGAAGAAGAGTGGACCAAAAGTTGACCTCCCGGGACCGCCGCTGGACATCGCAGGTTCCAGAGAAATCGATTTGGGCCCAGTCATTGTGAGTTTTTTTTATGTTAGATATCGACAGACGAGCATGTAGTTCACTTGATGGTAGGTGATACCCCAGCCAAAGAACATCAGTCAATGACGCGCTGTCGACCTACTTTTTACTTCGAGAATTCTTTGGAACTTGGACTTTGGACTGAAACCTAAAAGCGCAATAAGCACTTTACGGTTTTTCCATCTTACCAGACGTGAGTAAGTAATGTTTATAGAAAACTATAAACATGTCGTCCCGGTGGGATTCGAACTCACGACCCATCAATGCGCATGGCAGCCGTTTGATTATTTTTAGACTGAATATTCATAAGCGATTGTGTTCAAGTAAAATATTGCTAAAAATATACTGATTTCTGGTTGTTGGTTACAATGCCCTTAAAAAGACTGAAAGAATTTTGCGTTGGATTATTATAATCACTACCATACTTGTCACTTTGTCTAGATGTAATTCAATTAAGGGCTTTCTGCGTCATGGAAACGTAAGGTATCTAGTGTCGATTTTACCTCATGGGATATTAAGTTTATTTTGTTCAATTACATTAATATTGCCTACGTTTCGTAATAGTATGATAGAAGTAAACGGTATATAATTTTATTTATTTAGTTTCATCTTAGTTTTGGTGATCCTTCGATCCATTTTATTAGGGACAACCGGCCTATAAGTACACGTGATGGGTGTTCACCGCTACCCATAGACATCTGCAACACTATAGGACTGGCAGGTGCGTTGCCGGCCTTTAAGAAATGAGTAAATTCTTTTTTTTGAAGACCTAAGTTGCATCGGTTTGAAAATACCGCTGTTACTGATGACAGCTGGTACCAAATTATCTGTGTACGATACATAGATTTACATCAAAAACTAGTCAAACCTCTTCCCAGTCGTATTGGCTCGAATATAACCGAAATATCATCGAAAAAAAAAACAATTATTTTGATATTTTGCAACTACTTAAATCTATACTTATAATTTAACCAAAAAACGTTTTAAATTTTCGTAATAATTTTCCTTCATATTCAAGAAATTAGCTCTTTTATTTACAAAATTGTACTATAAATAACTACTAGCGACTAGAAACGGTAGTACAAAGCGATTTGAATCGGAATAATTATCAGAACAACTTTGCAGTGAGTGATATGGATTATAATATGTATAAGGAAAAATAAAATAAAACTTTACTGTGTAGCAAGATTTGCTTAAATAACAATTAATTGTGTTTCACACACACATAGAAAACACTTCAGACATTTGTATTATTAGAAACTTTTTATCACTGTATTTATATACGTCACGTTCATCATAATATTATTATTATTATTACAGTACCTATTTCAAAAAATAACTGAAAACCGGGGCAAAAGATTATTATGAAATTTAATTGGGACAGATATTGAAATATCATAATTGAGTTGTTTATTTTTTAATTTCGGGAAATATATTATATGCATGGAGAAGTCATCAAAACTAAATACTACATATATCAAAATAGCATCTTATCTATAAAATAATTTACTATTTTTCACATAACTTTATGTCAGATACTAATTTCGAAATTTACAAAAATCTCTTTCTTATCCAGATAGAACATAGACCTATTCACATCATTAGTAGTAGGTACCTCGGGGTCACTGCACTTGTCACGCTTTGATTCTTACTAAACAATCCAATTACTGGTTTAAAAATTATCCACAATTTTCTATGGGACTATTACATGACTTAGAACATAAAAATACACTCGAACAATCCAAATATCCTTCTTCTATAATAATTTTTCAATTAAAATGAAAATATGAAAAATTATTCAAGTCCGTGCACTAAAGTTGTTTTTCTTCAATCTCGTTTAATCACTTTACAAATAAAAAAGCTGACTTATCGAAGATTTCACTTATCCCTAACACATACTTGGAATATTCTGTGATATCCCTTGGCACACTTGTTCCTTTCTTTCACTTTGAGCTTATTTTTATAAACCGGAGGGGAGTCGTCTCTGAATGTCTCAGTGTACCGTACTACCCTCTTCTCCGGACAAACGCAGGATACAAGAGGTGAAAGTTCACCTGGGAGTACCGGATGCATTTCTTCCTCTCGCATTCTTGTATCAGATGACAGATATCTTCGCAATTCTTCGACGTCAGGTGTTGCAGCAATTTTGCATTTGCAATCGCCGTCACTCGAAACAAGGAAAAAACACAAGGAAAATAATATAATTGTTAGTAATCTGAACGCCATGCTGCTGAGAGCGTTTGAATGAATCTGAGGAATGTTTTGGCGTGACTTGTTTTATATATGTGTGATATAGGTACATATATGTGAAATATTTATTCCTGGATAACTTGCGTCACAATAATTTATGTTCTTACTTCCCCCGGGTAGTTTCCTCCTGGGATTGCCCCGAAATTAAGTGCCGGCTATCCCTATATAAATTTTAAATGATCGAATTCCTATATGTTTAATAAAAATATATAATGAAATAAACATATTGATTGATTGATATGATGTTCAAAAAACAAAACGATACAATTTCAAAGTATTTTTCGTTTTATATGTTAATTACAGTACTAAGTGAGATAATAACTGCGTGTACTATAAGTTTATTTCTTTTATAATTTGTTAATTAAGGTCAACCAACATTGTCTTTTTTTAATGTTAGAAATCGACAGAAGAGTGGTTCACTTGATGGTAGGTGATACCCCAGATACAGAACATCAGTCAATGATGCGCTGTCGACTTACTTTTTCTTCGAGCATTTAGAAATCCATAGACTGAGACCGAAAAGCGCAATGTGCACTTCACAGTTTTTTTATCTATGAACGGTTGTTCGTTACCCAATCAGAATTTCGATATTCCTCCCACCCATCCAATACGAATATACCAGACGTGGGGAAGACGTTTTCGTGTTTACAGAAAATTATATACATGTCATCGCGGTGGGATTCGAACCCACGACCCATTGGTGTGCAAGGTAAGTGTCGACGCGCCAACGAGCCCGTCAAAGTTAAACTGAATAAATAACAAAAAGTTAGACATATCGTAAAGTTATTTTTATCTTACTATCTTAGTCAATATGTTTTCATAATTACTATATCAAACCTATATATATAATTATATATATAAAGTGATGGTCATAAAATGAAACGTAACGATAATCGTGCTCATTTTTGCCTGCTAAATCAACAATATTCTGATTAATAATAAACTTTCATATTTAAAATCTCGCTCTCTCCCTAAAAGATGCGTATTTAACAGGATATAGATAGAACAAATACGTATATCAGACAAAATTGTATTGAAACGATCATTTTATAAAGATAAGATAGATAAAAAAGTAAAATATATTTATTTCAAAGTATGTACATATGTATCATAGCAAAAACGATTATGATAGTCTCATCATAACTGCGCAGTTATTGGTTCTAGTAAAGTTCTTTTTATTCTTGCATTGAACAAATATTAGAAATTAAGTAGACCAATTTCTATTATATTTAAACCCAATCATTGTTTTTCTATTCCTAACTAGCCCAATATTTCTTCTTACATCTCCATCAGAAACCAATAACTTATTTGATCACCAGGCCAAATGATGATAACACTGTACTGTAATAAATATACTTAATAATTGGGAATATCACTAAGGTTAGATTAATAAGAAGAATATTCTCTTTTATTAACGCGAGTACCACACATAAAAAAAAAATTACCGGATTAAAATACGATTCCCGTCGTCCCGTGACCACGCTTGATGGAAAGCTTACGAAACGTCAGGTTATTTTTATTTATTTGATTAGAAGAAGCAAAAGTAGTCAAAGTATCGGAGCATATTATGGTATTTCGTGATCTCTGCCTACCCTGAGAGGAAGAAACGCGTTGTACGTACATACACATAATATGTAAGATTCATTCATAATGAGGAAACTTCGTCAATAACATAAATCTTTTATGTATATTAGTGACGTAGCAAACTCATGCGCATTTTGGGTATTCAAATTTGGAATTTACGTGTCAAAATTAAATGTGTTAATTATTTAAATACTAAATTACGTCATGCCTGAATTTAATTGGGGCAACGTTAAATATTTTTAAACGAATAAAGGTGTCTGCCTAACTCACCATATCATAAACATGCAATAATAAAACTAATACCTAAAACTCTTCTAAACGGGCCATATTTTACTGCAATATAGTGCCCGGCCATTCTATGCAATATTTCAGTAATGGCATATATTTGGTATGGCCAAGCGTTTTGACGTGTGGCCGGCAATATTTTTGAACAATCGCTTGACATTCGAAAATTCTAAACTATTGCCTGACGCTTTGTTGTAGTTGTCTTTAACATTCTAATAAAGTTCCTAATTAATTTATAGTCCAGTCAAATTGTAAAATTAATAAACATTAAGTTATGTAGGAATTTGCGATACATACATCTGTATTTACATATTAAAGGTGTATAATATATAAATATCTATTTATGCGGGCTAATGAGAAATCACTGCCAATTTTAAATTTATCAAATTCTATAAGTATCAAGGCACCACATTTTCTATGGAACTACCCACACAAGCAAACCAATAATACAATTTATTGGTTCACAGAAACTTCGAGTCCCAAAAGATGACATCCATGAAATGTTCGGTGAGCACGCCACACAAAAGCTAGGGCTCCCTTACGACCCGATGTTGACGATCACGCACGTGCCAGACGACCAGGAATCCGTGATCGCTAGCAGACGTGCGAGCAGGACTTCCGAAGCGCCTCCAATGCCTGTGAAGAGTCGTGAGAGTCGGCAGAGTCGGCAAAGTCGGATACCGAGCGCTGCAGTCAGTGTCATTTCTGAAGGTAAATTTCTGCCGAAATTTTAGTTGAGTGGGACCTCATAGTAAATAATTTGTATTATTTTGATTTGTTTGTTTGTTAGGATTTCACTCGAAAACTACTAGACCGATTTTAAAAATTATTTCACCAACAGAAAACATCATCAGCAAGTTATACAGGCATTTTTTTTCATCTACTTTATCCGGGGCGAATCGTAAATATTCCCATAGCACTGAAATTCAATTAACGTGGGCTGTTTTTTTTATAGTCTCTATATGTATTTATCTTGTTATCGTTTACGAAAATACAAGTACTTCTATAGAATTAATACAGAATTAATTGGCACAAGCAGGCGCGCGACAGTCAAACTTACCGAGTGCTATGGAAGTGAAGGTTACAGACTCCTTGGAACAATCTATGCACAAGATATCCTTCTCTGAGGTAATGCCGTTTGAAAGCTTGGTAATACTCCTTACATGACATATCGATACCTCTGGGCTCAAAGGGCGTAAAGCACATTTTGGGGCAAATGGAGTTAATAATACCATCTTATTCAGTTTTTCATTCTCTATCGATTGGTATATAAGAAGTTGCCAAATTCGCACAAAAATGTTCTTTACAACCCATCTATTTTGGGCTGCTAAACCAAATTTCAACAGGAAATCGGGCTGTAAATTACATTAGTGCGCATTTATTCTCATTATTGTTCTTTACAACCATTCAACATAACAGCACCTGTACTATACTACCACAAAATAATTATAAATATTTCCTGAAGTTTAGGGTGTAAAGCACATTATTTATCGACTAGTAAGTATACCTACACAAAGTTTATTACTTCTAGTACTGATGATGAAGTTAATACTTCCACATTCTCTTTGCCTCGAGCCTTTGTGGAAACACTGAAAATAGATAATAGATATCGTAGCCCAGTCACAAAAAAACAATGAAGCAGATTAGTAGCCCTAATAAGAAGATACAAGTACTTTCGTGTAAAATTATAAAAAAGCCCACTGAAGATGATTCTATTAGTATGTAGTTGCCTCTTCAGCAGTCACCAATATCTCCTACTTGAGTTCTAGTATCTGACGCCGTAATGACTTCTACATCTGAAATGATAAACCTAGAACAAGATTATAATATTTCGCACTTACCACTCCAGCAGCCACCGATATCCTCAGCTATAGTTGTAGCATCTAACTCTGTAAGTACTTCTACATCTGAAATGATAAACCCAGAACAAGATTATAATATCTCGCACTTACCTCTCCAGCAGCCACCGATATCCTCAGATATAGTTGTAGGATCTAACTCCGTAAGTACTTCTACATCTGAAATGATAAACCCAGAACAAGATTATAATATTTCGCACTTACCACTCCAGCAGCCACCGATATCCTCAGCTATAGTTGTAGCATCTAACTCCGTAAGTACTTCTACATCTGAAATGATAAACCCAGAACAAGATTATAATATCTCGCACTTACTTGCCTAAATCAAACAGCCAGAAAATGGAGTAAAATATTATATGAATTTCCTGTCAGATGAGGACAAGTTAGATTATTCTTCAGGAAGCTCGAACAATTGGTCTAGAAAAGAATCAGAAAGTAGTAGTGAAGAAGAAATTGATATAAGGAAGATGTAGAAATTAATAAGAAAGAAAAGTCAGAAAATAAACGTAAGATCCTCAAGAAATTAAAGGTAGAGGGAAAGTCTTACGAAAACAGAAGTGGGAAAATCGTTCCTGAAAAAGAAATTAAACTTAATCCATGTATAAAGAGCAAATGCAGAAGAGGATGCTATGATATACCAGAAGAGAGACGTCGTTCCCACAAAATCGATGCTGCTAAGCTTAAAGTGAATCGCTACCTGCAGTGCCAACCCATTACAATAGACAAAGAACAAACAGAGTGTATCTACCTCAAGAATTAAAGAACGTGTCTAATTTATATCAGATATATAAAAAAGGATAAACAGTGACCAAGAAACTGTTAGTGAAAATATTTCATGAAGAATATAAAAAGCTTCTATGGAGCTCTAATGTTTGTGATATATTAAATCAGTTTCACTGATGAAGAAGATAAAGAAGATGAAAATAATACTGAAAAAGAATATAATTCTAAAGATGAATAACTCAAAAATTGCTTAAAACTTACTTGTTTGCTCTTTTATTACGTATTTTAAAAACTATAATATTAACAATAACTCTTTAATTTTAAAAAGGGATTATGGGAATAATCCATCAGGGCGGGATGGGGTACCCCCCACCCCGTTTAACCCTTTTTAATATGAAAGTTGTACAATTTTAAATTCAAACTTTGTGATTTATAACACAATTAAATATTGCTATTGTCATTTACTACATAATATTATACAACTTTTTTACGAAAGGTTAGATTTACTGCCTAAGTTAAAAATATTAGCTGTTTTTTAATGGGCTTAAAGGACATTTTGTTGTTTTTTTAGGTAGTAAAGCACTAACTATTTTGGAAACTATTATACTTAGGCTTCATTTAATAATATTTACTTAAAATATAGGAAAATATAAGCATTTTTCTCATAGATTGTTTTTATATAATCATTGAGACAAAGAAGTTATAGCTAATTTTGTTTTATTTTTTCGGTTTTTTGGCTCTCCTGAAAAGTAGCTGTTTTGTGCTATACGCCCTTTGAGCCCAGAGGTATCGATATGTATTTTCGATATTGCAATTATAACACTATATGTATAGTAACATAGTCATTAAATTGAATTTTTCAATTTATAAAAAAACATTTAAAACCTATCGAAAGAGGTGATTGAATTGAAAATCTTTTCTTGATGGCTATTCCATATTTATATAAAGTGAATTATGTCTTGTTATCTCTCGAAACTAGATTTGAATTTCACCTTGGAATTCGGACACGAATTAGTCATTTTTTTATTAACTTAATTATTATCACAAAAAATAACAAAAAACAGACATTGAGAATAAAGAATGAGTTACAATGACATCTCTCATAATCTATATTTTATATATTATAGTTTTTAATGTATAGTATAATGTGAATATAAATTTGGTGCGAAATCTTTTTCAGGTACCACCCGAGGTAATACCGGATGTCGAAGCTGAAATCACGCAAGAGTTTGATGAGTTAGGGGATGCAGAGACAGAATTTGATACTGCTGAACAAGAAATACCAGAAGATATCACAGGTCAGACTCCACAAACGAAACGACTCATTTACTCTAATACTACAGGAACCGTACTGCCATATTCTTTCTTCTTTCTTCATTATCGTTCCCTCACTAATGAGGATCGTGACCATTTGCTTCTGTCCTGTACCATTTCAATAGATCGTTGTAGAATTTCTCCTGTTGCCTCTATGATACTTTTATACCATCGGCGACGCAAGGGGCGCTTCCCCTGCATCTGTCCCACACTCAACTGCTTCTTCAAATCATACATGTGAATGCCATATTCCTAAAGCAATATATATGAGGCCTTAAAGATAGAACCAATAAAAGATATACGTGATGTATAACGATGTCAAATTCCCTGATAAATTTTGTGCTCTAAGTGATCGTAGTGTGACCCCTGATCATGGATAGGTTGAAATTAAAACATAACGATCAAGCATTCATTTTACCTATAAACATAGCAATATATTGCATAAAAAACTTATTAAAAAAGCTATATCAACAGCAATATTATGTCTACGGATATCTACATATTATAAGAACCGGGCAATGATGTTGACTTTGACCGTAAAAACTAAAAGCTCAATTCTATAAAAAAATATAATACTTGAAAGATTTTATATTAAAAACGTTTTTTAGAAGACAGGACTGAAGGCGATGGTGAGAGTTTTCCAATATCAGCGCCATCTACCGCTCCAGAAACGGCAACTAACACGGACGTGGAGGATGAGGGAGACAACGCTCTTCTTACTACGGACGAAGATGAAGGATAGATATATGTTTTTTGAAAGTAATATGTTAATCGCTGTTGTTACTTATTGTGATACCTAGATGGATAGATTTAAAAAAATATTTTAATGTTCAGGAAATGAATGTTTAGTTTTGCTTAATAATTGAAAAAGATTTTTGTTCGCAATACAATTCAATAAATATTATTATGTAAAAAATAAATATTTTTATTATTATTGCTAATAAATTAATCATATATTCCACACAATGTACAAAAAGCTTAGAATTTACAGCATTTAATACGTGTTCGTTTTATTGTGATTTATAAAACAATCTATTCGGCGTGTTGATATGACGTCATTAGTTGATAAAAATGTACGTTTCAGGAAAATGTGAAGAGACCTTTTTTGGATATAATTCTGACATCAGAAATCATGACCAACTAGATTTCTATAATTTTCACTGTCTTAGCACTTTTTTATATTATACTTTTGATATTATATATTTTACATTATTTTATAATGCAAGAATCAGATACATATGATAATGATACATGCCATATTATATCACTACCAGAAGGATTACAAGAACTGATGTCGGATATATCTAGGGAAGTATGTTATTTAAGAAATTATATACATTTTTTTATGTTAGATATCGACAGACGAGCATGAGGTTCACTTGATGGTAGGTGATACCTCAGCCACAGAACATCAGTCTGATGCTGCGCTGTCGACCTACTTTTTACTTCGAGCATTCGGAAATCCATAGACTGAAACCGAAACGCGCAATGTGCACTTCACGGTTTTTCCATCTATGATTTATCATTATATGCCGTAATGTGATTTTATGTCAAAAGTTTAAACAATTACGTTACAAATACGTTTTTTATATATCTTTCGACTTAATTAAAATGTTAATTAAAATTGTCTGTTCTTGTTCTACGATACATTATTTACTTGAATCTAAGACCGACCATTGCACATTTCTTCTCAATAGAAACTAATAACATTTAAAAAACAACTGATTATTTTCAGGTCCTAAGAGCCCAACCGACAAACGTCTACAGTTTCATAGCTAACTATCTATCGGCTCTACTGGTGGTGCGAAAAGATGTATCCATTGCTGGCCATGTATGTAACAATATCGAGGAGTTCTCCTATCGGCCAGTATTGATGGATGAATTAAGTAGCATCGGCCTCGCCGAGGAAGACATTGTAAAAGTTGCAACTGTTATTGAACAATTTCTGGAAAGTGGTGAAGGTTAGTTTACAGGTTATGGTTCGAGTTAAATACTGTGAAAAATATTACATTAATGTGTTGCTCCGTTTTGCCGTAAAATAAACACACACATTTTCATATTTATAGGATCACAATATAAACTTCTAATGAAAAAGATTGTTTTTTAATATTATAGTAAACAATCGGACTCAACAGAAGTTGTCTTGCCCAAACGATCGCTTCAAAAAACCTACCGACTCCTATTATGAATTTAAAGCATCTAGGGACCAACTCAAACAACCAAAAAATTTATAAAAATCAGTCCAGGGTTGTAGGAGAAATTTAGTGACATACACATAAAGAAGAATTACCTATATGATATTATTATAATGACTTCATATAGACATTGATCCTATAAATAATGAGATCACAGAAAAAACCCGTGTGTAGTTTTCATCTGAGTTACAAATAAACTGATAAGAAAGTTTATTTCCTACAAATATATATTAATATTTCCTACAAATATATATTAATATGTGTATATATGTAGAGTTATACTACAATAAAATTATGTTTACAGTAATAAATCAAAAAACACGGGATTCACATTAGCAAATGTAAAAAGGAGTACTTCACACCTCTTTTGATCACGAATTTCCAAACTTCCTTGCATACCACTTTCGCTGGTACCATTTTCATCAAAGCTTTCATACACGTTCATTGGTTTTGAGTACTTTTGTCCTGGGCTTTTTTACGAAAGTCCCCAATCTGATCGAGGTATGTTCGACTCTTCCACTTACACCGGATATACTCAATCCAACTCAACAAGCCTTTTTCAATTCTCATCACCACATCGTCTTTTATTATATTACTAGCAACGCGCCTTGGCTTCACACGGGTGCAATGTACACAAAAAAACCAGTTGCTCTCTGATAATGTAGATTTCTATTGGTGAAAGAATTTTTAAAATCGGTCCAGTAGTTTTTGAGTTTATTCATAACATACAAATCTTTCCTCTTTATAATATTAGTATAGATATAAAAGTATACATATAGATTACCCTTTTAACCTTTTTTTTAAATCATTGACTTTCTTTTATTATGTTTAAGGGAAAGAGACTAATTTATTCCTAAAAATATTAAGGACAACTAATATAGAAGAGTCCCAACTGGAGGCTGTTCAGGGAGCGGTACAGAATGCTTTCCGACGAAATCGCTTGAACCAATCTCAGGTAGATTATATTATTAATATTTTTATTTTAGAAATATCTTTGTTTCTCCCAAAATATGTTTAACTGATATCCCAAAAAGTTGATGTAAATATGGATCTATTTTTTATATTTTTCAGACGGCAAGAGCTTCCTCTACGATGACATGTTAGTACAGATCAAGTATTTTATATCGTTGGTTCAGACTTTGAAAGGTAAAACTCGCTGACATTTTGAATAAAAATAAATTTTGCTACAATTACTCATTTTAAGAGTAAACCTACGGTTAGAATGAAGAACTAATTACGTATTCTGGTCCATAACTAAACTATGAAGCGTAATACACACTTATTAATTTGTTATTATCGTAAATGTACGCTTAAAATAAAGAAAAGCAGCAATATTTTATACAAAATTACACTAAGTGAGTTTTAGGTTTAGGTTTAAAGACATTTATTCTCAAAAAAGACAAAGATAATATATCACTTACTTGAGAACATTAAACATTATACAAGTAAACACGAATTAATAATTCGTCATTCATATCATTTACTCGCTCACTGCATTCGTTTATTCGGAAAGAAACATGTTTAAAACAAACAGTTTTACCTTTGACTCAACGATATTAAAACATTGTTTACAAAATATATTTTAACGTTATTAACTAATCCTGTTCATAGGTGATAACGTATCATCAACGTCTGTAGCTGGATCATTCGTCTCTTTACCTAGACACAAACCATACTCGGTACATCGGGATACACTATCCAATATTTCAGAGAGAAACTATGATAACTTATCGGTATTTGAAGACGATATATCTACCAATATCACATCAGATACTGATATTAAGGTTTTAAAACGATATGTCACATTTAAAGCTGATACTGGGAATCGCTCCACTGGTAATAGTTTTGATGAATGGTTGAAAGGAGATCGAACTCCAGAGACTGATTCTATTACGTCATCGTCAGTAAATACTGAGACTGATATCTGAAGAGTACTGCCGGCCTAGCATGACAAGCGCGACAAAATTTTGTCTACCGTTTTCTCGTGTTTTAATCGACTATCGCTTTATTTCTTTCGGGTCTAACATGACAATCACACTTAAAACTCGATTTTTAATATCAAAAATAGATATATATTTTGTCGATCGAGATATTTTTTCTAACAAAATTGTCGATGTCAAGATATTATATATCTTCATATCTTACATCTTAGTTTGTCTTCTCTCGTCCGCGACATATCTCGTGGCGGTCATGCTAGGCCGGCTGGATACTTATCGGGTACTGACTTTATGTTTTAAGCATTTTAGATGGTTTTTTGTTGTATTTTTTAATATTTATAATTTGATAACACTATATTTTTAGATATATAATTTTATTTTTGAATGCGATATTTCGTAATAAGACACTAAGTTATAATTAAAGTTTATTATGCTTTACAATATTGTGTACTTAATCTAGTCGTAGGGCGTTTTATAATTTTTATACCTACATATTTTTGGTTTACCAACAAAATCTTAAATAGCTATAAATAACAAATAAAATATTGTGTAAAAGAAAACGTGTGCATTTGTTAATAAAATAACAATAAATAAGCTATAAATATTTAGATGCCTCCATCAGAGCTTATTTTCATGGGGACTAACCTCAAAACTACTAATAAAAAAACTTACAATCAAACAACTGCCATAAGGAGACTTGCAGCGACAAATTTCGACAACCATACCGATATCCGCTTCCTTTTAGTTTTTGTCTGTCAAAAGGCAGTACAACATTGTTGCTATGTTAATCTACTTACATACATCGGTTAGTAGAAAAAATAAACCGGATACCTATCGTTTTAGTGTAAAGCGTTACAAAACTACGTGATTTGTATTATTTAAGTTGTAATCAAAAAAAGGACGAGTTAATTGGCAATAATTAAAAGGTAATAAAAATCCATCTGCTAAATAAAATATTAATAAATCAACATCGGCCCTCTTTGCCGCCCCTAAAATCTGCCGCCCTAGGCTTGCCTACTCAACCTGCTGGTAAATCCGCCACTGATCATTTTCACTAGCTCAGCGATTAAGTAAGATTTATTCAAAATTTGAGTATTTAAATTTAAAAAATATCAATTGGCCTTAAATAAACATTATTTATGATAGAATCAAAAATTGATTGTAGCTTTATTGTTTAAATAAAAATCATATCATCTCAGACACTAAGCGAGCTGTTAAAATTATTGTATAACTACAATACAAGGACAGTCATTAAAAAAATTTAAGCTCTGACAACGGTCTAGAATTTTACTAGAAAATCGTAAAAAAAATTCATACTTTTAGAAATATCTTAATTTTTCATATATGTAGTATATGATTCTTAATTATGACATTTAAATTTAATAGTAAAAATCACAGCAAGAAAGCTTTAAGAATAATAATTACTAAAACTAAAAAGATAATATTATGTCATTATTCAATAATTTCAAAAATGTTAATATTTATCAAATAATGACATCTTATTATTTTAACATAATAGAGAGTAAAAGTACTATAGGTAACAATAGTAAAATAAAACAAACCTAGTAAGGTTCCATAATTAACAATATTCTTAAGACTAGGAATAGTAACGAAATAAAATAATTGTTCGTCGGAATTTAACAATTACAATATTTATATACATTTTTAATTGCGCTTAAAATTAAGAAATATTATTAAAACCTGTCGAGTAAATACTGCGATTTAATTAATTAATGGACATCAAAAAGCTAAACTTCTATAATATTATTAAAATAACTTGTTTAAATTCTCCCCAAAATAATGTAAATCTGCTTTTTGTAACTGCAAGGAAATTTCCAGATTCAAAATCAATGAGTTGGCCACACTGAACGTATTAAAAATATTCCTTACAGTAATAAATTATTTTGCTTTTGTCAACGTAAATATACAATTTATTAATATCAGTTATATATCTGATCAATTCGTGTTTAAAAATGACATAATGATACGATTCGACTGTCGACGAATGTTAAGCTGCCATGCAAAAATACCTTTTCCTCAACTTCTTTATCAACTAGGAATTCCTATCTCATAGCTAATTATCAATAAATATGCTTTCCTTCTTAATTGATAATTTTCTATGAAACAGATAAGATACAAAAACATATACATATAATATGTAAAAAACGCGTATCCTATTTTAAATTATAATTATAATTTGACTTATTAAATACACGAGTCATTTTACCTGAAAAATTATGACAAATTAAATTGTATCAAGGAGATCTTATTATTCATAAACTTTGGTACTGTTACGACGAAAACCACAGACTCGTTTTTAAAAAAGGATTTAATAATTAACACGGAGTAGTACAATAGAAATAGTAATAATTAACACAGAGAAAATGAAGTGCTCGTTGCGAGAGATCAGACCGGACTGAAGGGCTCAGCGTGAGCTTCGATATAGTAAAAGAGATGTCAGCATTATTGAAGGGCTAGATCAGCATAAGTCAGCAAAAGGCTGTATAGAGGGTGTATGTAACATCCCCCCCGACAAGATTGAACTTACCCCTTTGTATAGGTAAGTTCATGGAAAAGAAAGAGAAATAGTAAAATTGATCTAGTAAAATAGTATAACGAATCTGAGTTCTCACAACTTATTCTATTCTTAATCTAGGAGATGGAACTGGGTCTTCTGAATCTATTGCCTCTCTTGGTAAAGTATTTTGACTTTTGGTTTTATAGAAATAGTAGAAGTAGATTACAAAACACGATAAACGTTATCACTAGAAATAATTCTATAAAGTAAGTAATTACTATAAAGTAAGGATAGAAAAAGATACATGATGTGAAATATTATCAGAATTATTATTGGGTTCATCTATAGATTTATTATCTTCATTAATTAAGGCTTTAAGATTCTTTAGATCTTCTAAATTAGTATTTGAAATTATCGAATCGGACAGGTCATGACAATCGAAACTTAAATTTATCGAATTTATCTTTGTTACAACAGGAGTTATTTATTAAACAAAGTCAGAATAATATGTAGGTAAATTATATTTTGTATTTTGTCTAGCCCAAAAGTCTTACATTTTTGTTGAGAGTTACACATTGTGGTTTCATTGACAATATCCCAGTTCCGTTGATAATTACTTCTTTAACATTGACTTCGCATTGGATTGTTAATTTCAAAGGTTTTGATTGAACAAAAATACATTTATTATTGCCAATGTTCTGCCAAATGTTAATCTTACCAAATATAAAATTAGTAGTGCATGAGTTTTGAGATTTGTTACAACTTTAATCATTAATTCTATTTCACATATAGGGTTAGTTGTAACAGACAGGATATCAGATATCTCACAGACGAGAATTCCGCTTTTTAATGTTTTACAATGATTTACATTTTCTAGATTACAATAAAATAGTAAGTAGGAATAATTATGGTAAACGAATTAGAACGAGAAAAACAGTATTATGTGATACAGGGAATGGTAAGACTTGGTAGAGTTCATAATCCATGTTATAAACTAAAGGAATAATTAAAACAAAATATATTATTTTACTTCTACTAAAATATGTAGACTTCAGAAATTTGAAAAGAAAAAGAAATAATATTATTTATTTCTAAACTTACAAGATATTGCTTAAAAACTAGGGATATATTTAATATTGTTATCTTCATATAACAATCTAGGACATTAAACTGTAAATAGAACATAGTTTACGACGTCTTCTATTTTATGGAAAATAGTAAGAAGAAGACTGTAGCATATTTAGGACATTAATCTTATTCCACGCCAATAGTTCATCAGCTGTGGCGGAGACACTTTTAAGAGTTATAATTAATACAGTGGTTATATTGTTCAATCGAACTTCATTTTTAGAAATAGCGGAGAAGGTTTTATACAAATTAGTTATAATAGACTTAGAAATAAGTACGTTTTGTTTTGTTAAAGAAAAGTTTTTGATTATTAGAATATAGTGAGTGTATATAATTTTCAAGATTGATAGAGTATTGATATAGTATGTAGTGTTAGTAATTTATTGAAATATACTAGAGAAATTTGGAAGTATTAAACCGATTCTGGAGTGGCTAATTTAATTTCATCAAAATGATGGATAGCGTGTCTTCTATTGATGAGAAGAGTAACTGTATTGTTACTATGGACCTTTACGACTTTGAAAGGCCCTTTCCAGAGGGGAGACAAAGCTTTACGAAGCCTTAAGTGATTTTTTAAATATACAAAGTCACCCTCCTTGTAGGTAGTCGGTCTAGTATGTGAGTCATAGTAGCCTTTGGACCTTTCCTTAGATTTGGTAATGTTTTCAAGAGCTTTTTCCCTAGTATATTTAAATCTATGGGTTAGCATTCTGAGATATTCAGGATAAGTGGAATCAGGAACAGTGTTATAGATAGAGTCAGGGATAGAAGGTTTTTGGCCAAAAAGGAGTTCATAGGGAGTATAGTTTGTGGTACAGTGGACACTGGTGTTGTATGTCATAATTGCTGTGTAGACATATCGGGGCCAATTATCTTGGTCGCTGTTAACAAAGGATTTTAGGTATTCTTTGAGGGTTGAGTGACTGCGCTCTAGAGCGCCTTGAGTTTGGGGATGGTATGGACTTGAACATAGCTGTTTAATTTTAAGGAACTCACATGTTTTCTTGAAGAGATCTGCAGTGAAATTTGTACCTTGGTCGGTTAGGATAGTTTTTGGAATTCCGAATAGAGTTATGAAGTGAACGAGACAGTCGCTGGTTTCTTCAGCTGTAGTGGATCTAATAGGGTAAGCAAGAGAGAATTTAGTAAGATCGTCCTGCAAGGTAAGGATGTATTTTACCTTTGCAGTTCCCGATTCAGGCAGTGGACCTACGATGTCCAACGCTACACGTTGGAAAGGAGCAGTGGAAGTAGTGGTTATTTGCATAGGGGCACGGTTAATACGACGCAGAGCCTTATTTTCTTGGCATGACTTGCATGCTTTGACAAAGTTTTCGATGTCACTACGCATTCCTTTCCATCGATATTTCTCTTGTATACGTTTGACCATTCGGAGTGACCCTAAATGTCCAGCAGTGGGAATGTTATGATTTTCGTATAGGATTTTCTTTATTTCACTAAGAGCTGGGAAGATAAGAGTGTTTCTATGTATAGTAATAAATATATTGGTATTGTGAAATAGGACAAGTAGAATACTAAATAGTTTAGTATATATATGACTCTGGAATGGATCTTTAAAATCGGTAATGCTTATTTGAGGATAGGATTTAGAAATGATCTCTCTACGGAGGTTTTTAACGCTGGTAAAGATGTCTTCATAAGAAGAATTGTCGAAATGATTAACCTTTGTAAAGAGGAAGTAAATTATTTTATCTTTATATTTTATGTTTAGGGATGAGAGAAGGGTTCTTTCTTTTTCCAAGAACTCTTCTTTGTTTTCTAGTTCACTTAAGATTTCTTCTACGTATGGATTACTTTCATCCAAGTCGATGGATGTAGGTATTATAATTATTTTATCTGGACTTTTCAGAACAGAAGAGTTTGATTCTAGGATTTTAGCATTAGATTCGAAAGTTTTTGAATTAATAAGTTTGAGAAATTTTGAATAGTTATCATCAAAGAGTTGTGATGTGTCAGGTGTTCCAGCAGTTTCAGAACTGGTAGAGTCTTGTATTTCAGGAGAGTCAGGGTTAGTGTTGTTTTGTGTTTCAGGAGAGTCAGGGTTAGTGATGTTTTGTGTTTCAGGATGAGTCGGCATCAAAGGAGCTGGATCGGATTCCAGATCAAGAAGATCATCTAGAACTCGTTGAGGATCCGGAGGAGAGTCAGTGTAAGGTAAGTCTAGATTAGGATTTATTTCAGGATTCAGTGGATTTTGTATATCTGCAGAAGGAGTCACAGTTGGATTCAGAGGTTCAAAGTCAGCGTCAAGGTTAGGATTAAAGGGACTGATTTCGTCTAAGTTAAGAGGCGATTCATCGCTTTGTATTGGGTTTACAGGGTATCGAGATAAGGCATCTGCAGCAGCATTTAATTTACCCTTTCGGTATATTATTTCGTAATCATATTCCGAAAGTTTAAGACGCCATCGTTGTAATTTGCTGCTGGGATCTTTGTGATTCATGAGCCAGGCGAGTGGTCTATGGTCGGTAATGATATTGAATTTTCGACCATAGATATAAGGACGGAAGGTTTTACAACCGAAGAGGATTGCGAGAAGTTCTTTTTCTGTGATATTGTAATTAGTCTCACATTTGTTTAGAGTCCTAGAGGCATAGGCTATTGGTCTTTCTTGGCCCTTAGGACCTTGGGAAAGGACAGCTCCTATAGCGTATTGGGAAGCGTCACAAGTTAAGGTGAATGGAATAGAAAAATCAGGATATATTAGGACTGGAGCAGAGGTTAGTTTATATTTTAATTCATCAAATGCGACTTGGTGTTGGTTCTCCCATTGGAATAGTACATCCTTTTTTAAAAGATGGGTTAAGGGTTTAGCAATTTTAGAGAATTCAGGGATGAATCTTCGATAATATGAGACGAGACCTAGGAATGATTTTATATCTTTGGGAGACTTTGGATTTGGAAATTGGGTAACAGCTTTTATTTTATCTGGATTAGGTTTTACACCTTTATCAGAAATGACATGGCCTAGATAAATGACTTCACGTCTGAGAAACTCGCATTTATCGGGTTGCAGTTTGAGGTTATATTTCCTGAGACGTTGGAAAACCAACTCTAGATTATTAATATGAGAAGGAAGGTCATAAGAGTAGATAACAATATCATCGAGATATACGAAGCAGCGGATATCTTGGAGGCCAGCAAGGGCAGTATTCATTAGACGTTGGAATGTCGCTGGAGCATTCTTCAGCCCAAAAGGCATCCGAGTAAACTCAAAATGACCTTGTGGAACACTGAAGGCGGTCTTGGGAGTGTCTTCTTCTTTAATTTGGATCTGATGAAAGCCAGATGCTAAATCGAGTGTAGAAAAGTATTTGCTTTGACCGAGTTGATCTAATATTTCAGAGATTTGTGGAATAGGATAGCTGTCACCAATACTTATGTCATTCAGTTTGCGGTAGTCGATAACAACACGCCATTTGCGTTGTCCTGAAGCATCAAGCTTCTTAGGGACTACCCAAATAGGGGAAGACCAAGGGGACATAGAAGATTTTATAATATTTTGATCCAACATCTGATCTATTTGTTTTGCAACTTCCTGTTTATGAATTTCTGGAAATCGATATGATTTTACATGAATAGGATTATGAGGTACTGTATTTATTTCGTGTTTAACTGCATTTGTATAACTAAGTTTGTCATTAGGTAAATGGAAGATGTCAGAATATTCGGAACAGATGTCGTGAAGAGTGTTGGCTTCTTCCGTATTAAGGTGATTAATTCTTAATAGATTTAGTACTTCTTGGGTTCGGAGATAGGAATCAGTGGGATTAGCCTGTGAGGCAGTCGTACAATTGATTGTTTCACAAGTCACGTCGTCAAAGTCCAATGGAGTCAGAGTTATGTCAAGATCAGATTTTAAAGTGACGGGAGATTCAGAGGTATTTAAGACAGATATATTAATTCTTTTATTATTTTTTACTGAAACGAGACAATTAGCAAATATTAAATCTTCATGAAAGAATTGATCTAAGACAAGTCCTTCCTTTATTTCAGGATTAGAAATTGAACATTCTATAATAGTCTCTGAACGAGGTTGAATTACGTATATTGGATTACAAAAGCTAATTTCAATTTCCTGGTTTTTTAAAAGTAAAGAATTTTTATTATAGTCTATGATGCCTTCTAAATTATTAAGAAAGTCATTGCCTATAATAGCATCATATGGTAAGTTAATATCATTTACAACGTGGAAGTTAAAAGAAATATTATTTTCAGTATTAGGAAAGAACTCTAATAGAAAGTGACCTAAAGTTTTCGTTGCTTCACTATTCGAGTTTATACCTTTCAGTAAAATTGTAGATGGTTCAAGGATTTGTTTATTTTGTATACATGATAATTTCATAAGACTTACGGATGAACCGGAATCAATTAAAAATCTTATAGGAGATTCAGAGACGTTTGTTTGGAGTAGCACATAAGGTAAGGACCTCTTAGTTGGGTTTGATGTTACTTGGAAGATCATGTCATTTGTAGTAGTAGCATTATCGGATATAGTAGATGTAGAAGGTAAATCAGACTTTGGAACAGATATGTTGTTAAATACCGGAGGTGGAAGACACAGAGGAGATTTCGTAGATGCAGAGATTTCGAGGAGCTGTGGGGAAATAGGAGGTTTGAGTGATTCATTGGATTTAGGATGTTTAGGTTTAGTGGATACAGTGGGTCTAGATTGTGTTTTTGATATAGTTGATGCAGAGCGAGCTGCAGATACAGTGGATTTAGGATAGGCATTAGATTGAGGTGTAGATACAGTGGACGCAGTGGATATAGAATGAGATGTGGATACCGTGGGTTTAGAATATTTAGATTTTGTAGTAGGTGCAGAGGGTATAATAGATACAGTGGATTTAAGATGAATAGAATTAGCAGATGCAGTGGATACAGTGGGCGCAGTACAACCTGCGGATACAGTGGATATAGGATGTGTGGAATTAGTAGATGCAGTGAATCGAGTTTTGGATGCAGTGGATACAATGGGCGCAGTACGACCTGCGGATACAGTGGATATAGGATGTGAGGAATTAGTAGATGCAGTGAATCGAGTTTCGGATGCAGTGGATGCAGTGGGCGCAGTACGACCTGCGGATACAGTGGATATAGTATATTTTTTTGAAACAGTGGATATAGTAGATACAGTGGACGTAGGAGTTTTAGACTTCACAACGGAAGCATAGGATTTAGTAAGATTAGGTTTATTGCTCCTAACGTCAGATACAGTGGTGTCAGAATTAGTAGTTCGGTGACGTTCCGCACGACACCAATACGTGTCACCTACTCGTTTTTTGAATAGTAGGTGTTACAAGGTTCGTCGTTGATTTCAGTATTATCCTCTGCAAAGTTTACTCTTTGCTGAGGCCTGTATTGGTAACCTGAAGTAGAAGGTTGCGGTTCGGACTTTGCTTTCATATCGTTATTATATTGTCTCTTACGACAGTTATCTATAGTATGACCAATGTTTTTACAATAGCGACATACGGGAGCAGTGGATGTAGGAGTGTTATTCATCGGCTTAAGGTATCGAGGGCGCAAGAGGATAGGAGCACGAGGAAATTTGGAAACTTCATTATTATTTGCTGAAAATGAATTACGTTTGGACATAGTAAATATAATCTTTTCTTCTGAAATTGCTATATTAATTGCCTCATTGAGGGTTTCGGGGTTGCGACACCTAACGACTATGGCTAGCCTAGGAATAAGACCGATTATAAAAGTATGGAGAGCAAGGTCCGACATAGCTGCGATCCGGCCCTTCAGTTCAGAGTCTCGTTTTTTAGCCGGAAGAGAAATATTAATTTCTGTGAGTAATTTTGAGAGACATAATTCGACACGTAAGGCGAACTGATTGACCGTTTCGTTTAATAATTGTCTGCAGTCTTGTAAATCTGTGAGCAACGCAGTATAATGCTTTTTCTCGCCAAATTGGGATTTTAAAAAGTCTTCTAGTTGTTGATAAGTTTGGAATTCTTTTATACAGCACGCGCTCTCGGCGCGGCCTTCGAGTTGACTTTGGATATATTTTAATAATATGTCGTGTTGGTTTACGGAAGCTAAGCTAATTGCATTTTTGCAATTATTTAAAAATGGCGTTAACTTTTCGCGGGAACCATCGAATTTATTTATGAATTTTATTAAAATGTTGGTTGCAACAGTGTCACTGATTAAAGCTATAGTGCTATGTTCACTTTTCGACATGATTGCAAGTGGCGAGACTTACTAGACTAAACAAATAATAAGCACTGCGTTGTTCTCAGAATAAATACCGGAGACGGACACAGAGTAGATTAAAAACAGAGACAACTTATAATAATAGTAAAATTAAGTGGATTATAATAGAAGGTGAATTATTATTGCTTATTAAATAGTATAAGAATTTAAATTTAATTTAAATATAGGTATAATGTTTTAATTAGATTAAATTATACTGTTGTTGAACACTTTTCACTTTTAATATAGAAGTAGTTTTCTTATTTGTAAATCTGCACAGGATTGTCCACTTAATTTGATTGTATGTAAAAGACTTACAGGATCGTTTTTGAAACGGTTGAGTACATGTTATCACGGCGGAGACGGCGAGAGATGGGGCCTTAGGAAGATTGAGCCGGCGAGAAGCAGTGGTGAAGGCCCCAGGTAGGATGGAGACGACGAGAGACAGAGTTGAGAGCCCCAGGTAGGTCTTGTATAGGGTTCCCGAAACGATTGAGACGACAGGATACGGAGTTGAAGATTCCAGGTAAGTGCTGATGAGGGCCTCAGGTAAGACTGAGACGGCGAGTAGCAGGTGGTTTCCGGGTAAGTATTTATTTTTTATATTAATATAGAAGAGTTTCTGTTTAAGTTACACTGTACACAATTCACTTTTACACAGAACACAGAACACAGAGGCGATTCCGGGGATTTTTTAACAATCCCTTAGCGCTGCCACCAAATGTTACGACGAAAACCACAGACTCGTTTTTAAAAAAGGATTTAATAATTAACACGGAGTAGTACAATAGAAATAGTAATAATTAACACAGAGAAAATGAAGTGCTCGTTGCGAGAGATCAGACCGGACTGAAGGGCTCAGCGTGAGCTTCGATATAGTAAAAGAGATGTCAGCATTATTGAAGGGCTAGATCAGCATAAGTCAGCAAAAGGCTGTATAGAGGGTGTATGTAACAGTACGTTCCAATTGTGCGTTTAGCTCCTAAATAGTGAAGATTATCACCGAATACACAGGTATCAAACCCAATAATAAAATTCAAATCAGATCAAGACCGTCAAACAAATCTATTTTAACTTATTTTCACACACTAAAAATTCTATATTTTTCAGAAGTCAGTCTGAATGTATTTTAAATCGCATCCACTCCGCCTCCCATCAATCGATTCCCGTATTCACTGAGTAACTGTAAAGAGAAATATCATTATACAGGTACAAAAAAAAAGGTGTGTGTAATTATGTACACGCGTTAGAAGTTATACTCTTTGGCGTCTGAAGAAAAATTTTGAAAAACAGAACTGCAGTAAATATCTAAGTAATAGCCAACTTCATCATGTCGTTTTTTGGGACATCGTGCGCGCGCAGGTCATGAATTCACTCTCATCCAAACGCGCCAAAAGAAGTATAACTTCAAAAAAGTTAACTCCTAATTAACCATGAGTTATGCTTACGCAATGTAATCGCTGGGTGATATTACCAAAAAAAAATAGCATCATTCATTAAAATATACTCAAAAAGATATCTATTTCTCTAGAAATTACTCACAAACTACCTTCAAGAAATAATCCCTATACAGCCGGGCTAGCATGACAAGCGCGACAAAATTTTGTCTACCGTTTTCTCGTGTTTCAATCGACTATCGCTTTATTTCTTTCGGGTCTAACATGACAATTACACTTAAAACTCGACTTTTAATATCAAAAATAGATACATTTGTCGATCGAGATATCTTTTCTATCAAAATTGTCGATGTCAAGATATAATATATCGAGATATTTAACATCTTAGTTTGTCTTCTCTCGCGCGAGATATATCTCGGGGCGGTCATGCTAGCCCGGCTGATGTTCTATCTCACGAAGTCCGTTTGACTATAAATGAAAGGCGTGCTGCACATATACATTATTTTAGTATGCGTAATCGCGGGGTTAAACGCACGCACACTAAAACAATATACATATATGTATGTATACGCCTGACAACATTCACAGCCAAACGGACTTCTTGAGATAGAATATCTATAAAATAAAATAAAATAAATAAAATAAAAAAGCCTTATATTTCTTGCAAAATAGTTACACAAAAAGAAAATAAAATTATGTATTTCTAAGAACATTCCTTTTTTTTTTTTTTTTTAGAATATCTATACTACCATTTAATTATAAGTACATTATATAAGCTTGAAAGCTTAAAAATATTAAAAAAGTTTATTATTTTAATTTTAAGGTTTTACACAACATGCGGTAACGAGGTTATAAGGAAATTATGTTGCAGATAAAAGCCCTTTTTCCTGTAGGTTACTAAGTCCAGTTGGATTCATAAATCTTATTAAAATAATGAATTGGCATTGTAGAAGAGTAGTGTGTCAAATAAGGCTCTTTTATAGTAAGTTACTGAGTCATATCGATCAAGAAAAAAATCATAGATCATATTAAAATAATTAATTATTGAAAGAGTGGAGATTTACCTTGTAGAGGAAGATATAGTGGTGTTTATTAGAGATGGAGTGTGGTCGCTGCGTTCGTAACGCGCGCACGGCCCGCGGCAAGTCGGCGGCGCCCGCGGCGAGCGCTCGCGAGCACACGTCAGCTGCGATCATCGCGGCCGAGCGGCCCGCGCCGGACGCACACACCACCACACATGGGCGAACACCTTTAAATGCGATTGGTTTGCGTCGAATTCAAATTCAAAATCATTTATTCATTTAGGTAACACAATGTCCACTTATGAACGTTAATAAAAAAATACATATTAAATGCTTCTAATTTTAGGTACATTTACTTCCAGTTCTCAAATCAAGGGCGTAGAACGGACGAGAAGGACTGGCAATAAACTCGCCGACACTCTTTTTAATCGCCAAGTCAGCTTCGCAATACATTGTTAAACGATCGAAAACCCGTCGTAATAACGGCTTCGTTTTTCTTAATGGATATATGATTACTATAATTCTGTGGGGAAATAGATAGCATGAAAATGCATCTGATTCGTATATTGCCTAAATTTTGTATCGCTTATCCTTTTTACATATACAATAGAAGTAAAAACTTCTAATATGCTTTTATAAGTTTGTTTATATATGAAATAATTTTATATCATGACTGATACTGATACTATCTTATATTCTTTATTTTTTTTAAATGTATTTTTCTACAAATCTATATATGTACATCATAGGTGGATTCGTTTATTTTATTATTGTCACAGGTGATCTACAAGTGTGGCAACCAATAATGAAGGCAGTCAAATTAAATACCTTCAATTTCTGAAGCCATCTTCATCTTGCCCAGTGTGCCATTAGTAGAGTATCCTCGTCGCAGTAGCTCCTCAGCCTTAGCGGGCGAGTAGACGTTCACTCCGTTGCCGGAATTGGTGTCGTCACTTCTCAGCTTTGACAGGTTGTTGTAGGATGAACGGTTCTGGTCTTCGTAGATCACTTCTAAACCTGTGGAATTAAAGGAACCATGACAAATTTGCAGAAAATGTACCAACCGAACAAAGCGTAACATCTGTTCTGTTTTTTAATAATAATTTAATTCCTAGCCCGCCAAAACTTTTATTATTCCTCAAGATATTTTTTTATACCAATATTATAAAGAGGATACATTTGTTTGTTACAATAATTGTAAACAAATTATTAAACTCAACTACTCGTCCGATTTAAAAAAATCTTTTACCAATAGAACGCTTATCAGCGAATGATCAGCGAGTAACATAGGCTATTTGTATAGTACATCTACATTGCACCCGTCAGGGCCGGATTTAGAGTTGTGTTTTAACTTTACCTACTGTACAAAGTACCTACAGTAGGTAAAGGTAAAACAGTGAAAAAAATATCAAAGGAAAAGTTTTTATTATTTACTCGTCGGAATTTGAAAGATTTTTTTCTCGGGGTCTCTATTGTGGGGATCACGGGGCAGTAGCCCCGAATGCCCTCCCCTTAATCCGGCCCTGGCACCCGTGCGAAATCGGGGCGGATCGTTAGTCATTGAAAAGATGGAAGTGATCGCTGGATACTGGATAGGCACTGGATTGTTGATTGAATTTAAATTTTTCCACCAAAACTAATCTTGGCGGTACATCACTGAGTCAATTATTCTGCCTTAACCAATTGTGTTCAAACCTCATATCATATGTAATGTGGTCAATGGTGTAACTTAATTATTATTAAACAAACAAAACTGAGGCTGACGATTTCTCAGAATGACAACTACATTCACATCTCGAGTAAGTACTCTGCAATATCTATCTCTACAACAAATATCAATACCACAACAACCAATCGGACTTTAAAGAGCTTTTTAGTCACGAGAGTAAATATTTCAAGAAGCTTATATAGAAATACATACCTTCCTCATCATACTCCTTAGCCGTCTGTGATACCTTCATGTAACTCCTCATTTCTGAGAGGAAATCTATAACCGATTCATAATCCTCCGGCACTCCCTTGGCCGGCCAGAAGTACCAGAGGTGAGTGACCTCTCTCCAGGTTCTAGTGGTCAGATTGATCAGCTGAACAGAGGAGATTGCGTATTTGTCCCGTTGTTCCCGTTTCTTGAGAATTATTTGGAATTCGCCGAACGTACGCCGGTTGTCTGATATCTCGGACGGTGGAAGGTATTCAAAGCATTTTTCCTGTAAAATAACAGTAAATACGTATGTCAATAATAACGTAATTGCTCTATGCGATTGATTTGTAATAATATGAGTGGAGTTAGGTTGACACCATAATTTATGAATTTTGGAACGAAGTTCCTTATCGCGCGTTGTGAAAGGGGGCTAGACGGAAAAAATTCTTACGAAAAATTGTCACGACACTTTTTTTAAAAATAGAACGATTTCAACTTTCAACATTCAAGTTTCATTTTTGGAACGACGAAGTTCCTTATCGCGCGTTGTGAAAGGGGGCTAGACGGAAAAAATTCTTACGAAAAGTTGTCACGACACTTTTTGCTATAGTCCCGCGCATCTATGACGTGTATGAAAGAATAGACAGACAGAGTACATATATATATAACTTCGTTCCATCCGGGTGTCCCTTGACACCTCTCAACTTTTTAATATATGTATGATTTTATAAAGGAAATATTTATTACTTATTTGAACCATATATCGAATTGTTTGTATGTAGTTTTGTCTAATCTAGTTCATTTAATTTTGTTATAGCTATTTTAATATCTGGTTGTTAATGTATGAGATGCTATAAGTACTATAGAATGTTAGTTGTACCTATAATTGAAATAGCACTCAACTTCCCTTATGTTTATGTGTTAACTTTATTAGTGTAATAAATAAATAACTGAAATTGCTGTACTAAACATTTAGGAAGAAGAGAGATAACAACGTAGGTATTTTTTTCAACGCCAGTCGGTTTTACTTTATCCTAGTACCCGGTTATATTATACGCGTCTGATTTTCGGACCACCGCGCCGGACGTTTCAAACGGGATATCGTTGCTTAAGTTCTAACACCGCGAAAGTCACATTTTGAACAAATAACAGTTTTTTTAATTCGTATATTCAATAAACTTAACTCTAAACAGTTGATGAACAGAGAAATGAAACATTTTTGCTCTCCTGAAAAGTTACGTATTTTAACATCCGCGGTATTAGAACTTAGCGACGATATCGTAAAAATAGTATGAAGCCAATATACTTACAACACCGTTCTCCATATATTCCGTTAACATGACAATGAGTCGTGAGTTCTGCTCCCACATCATACGCCAGAAGTCCACGACGGTGTTAGACAGAGGTGCCTGGCACGCTATGTAGTAGTTTTTGATGCTGCCTGGACCCTGTAATTACAAAATATAGTATCAGTCGACCGCATCCATAGCCAAATCCCAAGGAAACAAGACAATTAAAAAAACATAAGCGTAGTGAAGTCGGTAGTTAGCATGTAAGGAAAATTTATTATCAGTGAAACAGACAATGGCAAATGCGTCTACCTAATGCCCCACTAGTGAGACTCAGAAAACCAGTTTTATATGTTTGATGAGATTCTCATGGCAGAACAGTTTTTCGGTGGTTTTGTTTCATTTATTATTAAAATAACATTCCTAGTTTAAAATAAAGAGATTTCATGAATCGTTTTTTTTTTTTCATTTACCGATTTTGGTCCAAGTTTACCAATTTTAATTGACAACCTTTCCAATTTGACTTTCAAGACTACTTAAACGTGACTTACCACTACAGTAGTGGTAATAACTTAATTGTTGTGTTAAGAACACCACCTGGTCTGAAATGATAAGCCCTAAAACTCAGCTCGATTACTTTTTTAACAAAGATCGTTTATTTTAGTGAATTATTCAAAGTTATTATATTTTGTAAATCTGTTATACTACATAATATGCTTTATCACTCGCTTCACACAATTTAGCTGTTTTATGTAGGTACTGATCTATTGTGTTGTTTCCTTTGGATGAACCTACATAATATACTGATTAAGGAATTACTTATGTTTGGTAAACTAAGAGAATGAAATTTTGAAAGAGCAACATTAGTATGGACATTTAGGATAATTAATAGTTATTCGGGGAATTGATGCTCAATATCACCCGAGTACGTATTTTATACGTACTTCAAGATGTCATGTGGAGCTTGGTGTAATAATGTAAAACAAAAATCTTGGCGATTAAAAAGAGTGGCGGAGACTTTATTGCCAGTTCTTCTCCTCCATCCTACGCCCCCAGTAAAATAAGAAGCATTTACATTTTTTGACGAAATTGACGTTCATAAGTGTACATTGTGTTACCTAAATGAATAAATGATTTGAATTTGTACCGTAATATAATTAGCGTTAATGTACTCCGTAGTAGAGTCGTTTCCAAGCCTCTTGAGTGGAACCCTGGTCTCTGGCAGTGGCAATACATTGGCGTAGCGGTTCTTGTCCTCACACCCTGGAGGCACCTCCTCCGGCCTCACGGTCACTGTAGGAATCTCGGCGAACTCAGCTGTTATCGAGTCAATATCGAGAGCGAAGTTAGCAAGAGCCGCGTAGTTCATTGGGTGTGACGTCACCTGAAATAAACCATGCTTTATTGTATTAAACGCCATGAGTTTAGCACTGGAAGTCCTGGGTTCAAATCCCAGAGAAGTAAGATTTTTTTTAAATCTATCATTTGGACAAGGCACAGAAGGTTGATCATCTACTTGCCTGTAAAGAAAAATGTTCAATGAATCACACACAGAAGTGTCTCACGGGAATTCATACTACATAAGCATAGCTTTCAAAAATATCTGTTAATACATATTAAATAGATTTATGTATAAGTATCAATATTGTTTTCGACTGTCTTTTAAGAGGGCCCTTCCCGGTTCGTCTATCGTCAACGCGAGCATGGTTGAAAAGCTTTTTGTTTCATGCAGTGCATACCTCTACCGCTAACGAGTGAGTGAGAACGCGATAACATTGAACGAAAAATAGTGTGCGGAAATTTGTTCTAGGAAATACGTGTTTTTCAGTAGTCCTTACAAGTTTGTGAAATATTTTTTTGTAATTTAGAATCTCCATCATATTTGCAAGGTTTCTATCATAAAAAAATATTTACTTTTACAATTTATGAGTACATTATGAACATTCAAAGTTCAGGTATTTTTTTTGCAAAAAAGCTGATTTTTGGAGACTTATACTGAATTTATTTCTGAAAATTTTAAGATTTTGTTTCTATAGAAACCTAGATATAGTGCACGAGATACCTATTAGTTCAAAAGTTTCAAAGAAAAATCGGTTACATCGCCATAATCACGTACGAGCTTTTGTATGGAAAGTAAGACGGGTTGGCCGTCTTAAGGCTCTTGCTTTGAAGTAATTAAAATATTATTTTGTACTTTGTAGTTTGTTTGTAGATACATACTTTATGTAGGTATAGTTTTGAATTCGAATACTATATTATGAAGGTATAGTTTTGAATGTGAATGGGTGACGTCACAGGTCTATTAGGGTTGTGGGCATGCATTGTGCCCACAACAGTGGAGCCGCGCTTGTTGCAGGGGAATACTAGCCTCGTCATCATACGCTGGGTTGCCGTAACTCCTCTTGCTGGCTCGCAGTCTCTGGTTGCCCTTCCTGTGTCCAACACTGACACTGTCCAGGCTGTAAGCGTCCAGTGAGACGGGAGTACATCGCTGCGCGTACACACCGCGACGACCGCGCCTGCGCACTACCACCTGAAATGAAATGAATTTGATTAATACTCCGATGTTAATTGCACTTTAATGTAAGAAACTGATCAAGTAATCTTCAAATTAAATAATTAATTAATGTATTTAATAAAAATCATATCGTGTTTGTCCTCTATGCACTCATAAACTCATTAGGATATTAGGCATTTTAGGACCTTCACGGGCCTATGAAAAACAAGGATAGGTCCTGGCCAAAAAAAAAACACTTTTTTGTCTTTTATTAACGCGAGTATCACACATTTAAATAAAATACTGTATACCGGATTAAAACGCGATTTATTATTTATATTGTTCTCGACGTTTCGGTTGCTTTTCAGCAACCGTGGTCGCGGGGAGACAGGGTGACAGGGACCCCGCGACCACGGTTGCTAAAAAGCATCCGAAACGTCGGGATAAATAATTTAAATAATATAAATAATAAATCGCGTTTTAATCCGGTATACAGTATTTTATTTAAAAACACTTTTTTACTTGGCAACACATGCCGGATACAGCTATTTCTTAATAAACTTGTTCGTGTCTTCTTGTATATCTATATCTATACCTACTCTCATCTATACTTAATATTACAAAGAGGAAAGATTTGTATTTATTAATTTTTGTATGTTATGAATAAACTTAAAAACTACTGGACCGATTTTAAAAATTATTTCACCAATAGACAGCTACATTAGCAGCAAGTAACATAGGCTATATGAGTATAGTACATCTACATTGCACCCGTGTGAATCCGGGGCGCGTTGCTAGTCTTTTATAAACAGAAATAGAAATATATAAAAGTTTATATACAATATACATAATTATATCATTGAATTATAATTGAAGTTATTTATATAATATTATTAAAGTTAAACATTTCACAATGATAACTATGAAATATTATGGGAAATATTTATGTATTATGTTTATTGCGAATGTTGGTCTTATAATAAATTGCTGAAATTATATCGATCAGTGTGAAGATCTTGGAGATTTAAATAGTTTAGTAGTTGAAAAGTGAGTAATTTTTTTTTAGGTTAGATACGGTCGATTGCGATATATGTATAATCATTTCGATATTCCTCCCACCCGTTCAATACCCGAAATTACCAGACGTGGGGAAGACATATTTAGAGAAATTTATAAACATATGTTCCCGGTGGGATTCGAACCCACGACCCATCGATGCGCACAGCAGGTGTTCTACCGAATGCGCCAACGAACCCGTCAAAGTTAATGTATAGAACCCATTATAAAATACATAAAGTCATTTGAGAGTACGGCAGAATGCTAACTAAGGTACGAGGTATGTGATACTAGCCTGGGACAGGAAGTCTGATAAGAGAGGTGCTTTCTGAGAATCTTTGAGTCAGATTAACGGTCACATTGAGTATTGCTTTAATTTCACTTCACTTAAGTACATCCAGGAACCTGTTACCGTACGTATTTTTTTATGAATGACTAGCAACGCGCCCCGGCTTCACACGGGTGCAATGTAAATGTACACAATATACACAAAAATATCCTATGTTACTCGCTGATAATGTAGCTTTCTATTGGTGAAAGAATTTTTAAAATCGGTCCAGTAGTTTTTGAGTTTATTCATAACATACAAAAATACAAATCTTTCCTCTTTATAATATTATTATATAAGTATAGATAGGCAGGCGTTTGACCACAATCCCACCTGATGGTAAGTGGTGTGTTCTAAGGTAGAGCACGCCGACCTAGATTTTTCTAGCTTTTGCCTTTTCACCCGCGCCTTAAAAAAATCCAAATCATAGTGATCCGGGAAAACAGTCGCTGGAAGAGTTCCACTCCTTTGCTGTTTTAATTAAAATGGAAGAAGCGAAACGAGAGGTGCGAACTGATGGAATATAATTAGTATTAAATAAAAAATTTATACTAAAACACCTTTCTTTTTTAATCTGAGCTAAAACAGCTATAAAGGCATTACTTGTAGCCTTTTAATACTATCAATGTATAAAGGACTAAAAATGGGCGCGAGCGACGCGCTGCATTGATAGTGTTAAATATAAATACAGTAGAATCTCACTAATCCGGCACTATTAAAAACCAGAGGGAGTGTGTTAACAAATAAATGTATTTTTTTTTACTATGTATCGTTATCAAGCAACCTGAGAAGCACATAAGTTATCGTCTCATACACACTAATTTGTTGACGAAATTATTTACTTGAGTGCAAATAAATTGTTGAGGTGACGGGATTTCAAGAGCCTACTCATACTCAAACCACTTATGGTGCTATGGACGCGTTTCCATTCTACTTTGAAATCCCTACTTCCCTACTAATATTATAAATGTGAATGTAAGTTTTCACGCCAAAACTACTCAATCGATACTTATTTTTTATTTAAAAAATATTTATTTTTTAAGGAGGGCAAAAAAATATATTTTAGCAACAATGCACCCGTTCGAAGCCGAGGCGTTTTGCTAGTTCACAAATAAATTAAGTGCACTAGCTATTTCGTTTAACTTTGGCTATCGGTAGATTTTAATAATAATATAATATTTGGTTCAGGATTCAAGCGATCTCCATAACCGAATGTGGTAGATTACATTATTTCAATAAGGCCGCTTTTCTAATTTTTTTTTTTGAGTCTAGGAAGAAATTGATTCGTATTACAATTATTAGGGTACAAAATGCATGCGCCCGGTTTTGTGTTACCATACCACCTCGGTCACATGTCACCCCCTACTTGAACAACCTAAACTTTTTATCAATGAAAGGTAGACAAAAATTGTATTTGGCATGTTTATTGTTTGATGTGGTATATACTAAGCAACCTGAATATCTATACAAAAAGCTCCTCTGGCGTAGAAATGTCAACAAGAACGAAGTAAGGAGTTGTACTCATGAGCTCGCTATTCCCCAGCATCGGACGGCATCATTTCGTGGGAGTTTTAAATATAGCGCGACGAAATGTTGGAATAATATCCCTCGTCCTTTAAAAAATCTTCAAACAAAATCAAATTTTCGTCGCAGCTACAAAGCACTTCTACTTACTCAACAAAAATCCCACGAAACCTAGGTTTTAATCCGTCCAAAATATTTATTTATTTATTTCTTATAGTAGTCTTAGTAACAATTATTTTATTTTATTATTTTAATTTTTTATTTTTTAAATTTACTATATTCTTTTACACACAGATCTTCCAAGACTTCTTTGCTTTCACTGTTAATTTTTTACTATTATTATTTTTTATACTATTTATGTTATTTCTTTTATTTTATTTTTTGCGTCTGAGGCGCAAACTATTGTGGTCTCTGGCAGAATGACCAGCGCTGTGGAACTCGTATGCTTCACAGCATTATGCTGAGCCAGGGCCAATTACAGCCACAGCACACACACATTTACACAATTTAAAAATTGTACCTTGATTTGTTGTTTTTTGTTATTATTTTGTGATTCTGTGTGTGTTTCGTTCGTAATAAATGTTATGTCTATGTCTATGTCTATTTATTAACAGCAAAGTATATAATTTAGTGATATATTAGAATAACTAGTAAAACCATATTCCATAGATTAGTTTTAAATTTTAGATTAAATTTTATTTGGCTATAATACAAACATGTCATGTTTGAATCTAGTAATAAGGATTGTTAAACCAATTTTTCTCTATAGTTTGACATTTTCACACTTCTCAAGAATAGATTTCAACAAGAAGAAATTTCAAAAACTATGCGCTTATTGTTCCAAATGAACTGTCGTTTCATCCAAAAAGTTCCGGTCATAAACTCCGTGAACGACACCTCGTATAGGCAACGTGACGTGACGTGATCAATGGAAACGTGGACGTAGAGGTTCGTCATCAACGTAGCTTTGTTTATAATTTATATTTTAAAAACATCCTCTAGTGCGATATGGCACCTTCAGCTTTAAGAGTAGACGATAAGGTATGGCTACGAGAAAGAATTATATTATGAAACTTTTATATGTGTCAATTATGTGTTTGTTCTTTTCATAAAAAAACGACGAGTGCCAATTTTCAAAGTTAACCCTTTGAACTTCTTAACGTTTTTTTGTGGAAGAAACGTGAAAGAATAAACCTTTACAACCCTTCGTTTTATAACCATTTAACGTATTACTATAATTATATAGGACAGCTTTACTCTAAGTGTGTTCCGCAGAACCCTAGGGTTCCGCGATACCCCTGTAGAGGTTCCGCAAGAATTTAGAAAAAAAACAAAACACCTCTCTCTGGCCATGTGGTAAAGTAAGAAATAATTTGTAACTGTTACATTGAATTTTAAAAACTATTGTTTTATTGTAGGGTTCCATCAAGTGTTTTGCTTTCCAAAATGGTTCCGTCACAAAAATAGTTTAAGAACCGCTGATATAGGATATTTACCAAAAAACTGAGTAAAGAATCACTTTTCCGATTTTCTCACCGTTATTTATATCGCCGTAATATTCAAACCAAACTGAGCTTACTTCTTCTTCTTCCTGCCCTGTTCCCTTTTTTATTTTTAAGGTTATAATTAGCTTTAAAAACCTTTTCCTCCAGTTTCAGTCTTGTTTATTTATATTTTTAATTACACTATACAGTGCAAAGTATGCTCGCATACCGATGCTTCTTCTATAAACTCTCTTTATCGCTCTTTTCAATGGCGCTTAAAACTTAATTCCTCATAATCACAAATAAACTTTAATGTCCCATGAGTGACATTCTAGAAATTCGATGTCCCATGATATGGGTGCAAATGGTTAAAGTATTTTTGTCCCGCTCATACAATCTATAAACTACAACTTTATGTTACTCGTTTAGTTATTCGATATTTGTCAATTTGGGCATTGCTAAAAACTCATTGAGTTAACAATTATTATTAATAAATTAATATGAATCGTAATATCTGAAGATATATTTTTACTTATGAAATTAATTGTCTTTATTGATTAGAATAATATGATTTTTATATACGTTCACATATGATATAATATTTACATTATTCGCGCTAGAATTACTTTCTAGTAGCCATACCATATTCTAATGAATACTATACCCAAACTTATAGCGACCCAGTTCCCTACGACCACGGACCATACCGACTCGTGACGTACTCCGGCGCGCGCGCATTCTAACTCCAATATTTACAAACACTACAAATTCATCCTCAGATTCATTGATACCAATTCCATTGAAATAAATTGAATATTTTAAATTTAGAATTAGCGGCTATTGGAGTTAGAATGCTAGTTTTTTTTTTAAATGTGAAGTAATGAGAATAATTGTCGGTGAGTAATTTGATATTAAATAATATTTTTTCATAATCATGATTAAAATGTTTACATTTGTAAAAATGTTTTTATAGGTACTGTAAATGAATTTTACTATAGTATGTTTATATGCCTAAACTGCTGAACCTATTTTGAATTTTTTATCATCCTTATTTATGTGTAAGGGCAATCAATAAGACTTCTTCGTGTCCTATTAGCTTTTATTTGATCGTGTATGTTTCTTCCATTCTTCTACTCTTCATCTCATTTAGCACCCTTTTAACATACATTCTTCACAAAATCGAACCCTTTCTTGCCTTTCTATTCCCTAACTTTCATCCACTCATCATATTTTTTTAAATCATATACCTTTCATCCTTCCTTATTTTTGACGGGCTCGTTGGCGCGTTCAGTAGAACACCTGCCGTGCGCATCGATGGGTTGTGGGTTCGAATCCCACCAGGAGCACATGCTTATAATTTTCTGTAAGCATGTTTTCCTCACGTCTGGTAACTTCGGGCATTGATCGGGTGGGAGGAATATCTAAATTCCGACCGGGTAACGAACCACCGTTCATAGATGGAAAAGCCGTGAAGTGCATATTGCGCGTTTCGGTTTCAGTCTATGGATTTCCGAATGCTCGAAGTAAAAATTAGGTCGATAGCGCATCATTGACTGATGTACTGTGGCTGGGGTGTCACCTACCATCAAGTGAACCTCATGCTCGTCTGTTGATATCTGACATAAAAAAAAAAAAAAAACATGTCCATACCAAGACATTTTTTTAAATTCACGAGCGCTATTGTTACACTCCTTCTAATAATAATATATAAGGCATTTATCTCATCTCATAATCCGCCTCACAATGTCCAATCCAATTATTTAAGTCACTGTCGCTACTCTCAATTTATCTATACTACAATATCTATATTTATACTAATATTATAAAGAGGAAAGATTTGTACCTATTTTTGAATTTTTGTATTTTTGTATGTTATGAATAAACTCAAAAACTACTGGACCGATTTTGAAAATTCTTTCACCAATAGAAAGCTACATTATCATATGTTACTACATAGGCTATGTTTTGTGTATAGTACATCTACATTGCACCCGTGTGAAGCCGGGGCGCGTTGCTAGTCTTTTATATAATTCCTATCTCCAATGATAGAAAACATGAAGATCGAATCGAATTTCTTTAATAATATCTATAAACTTTTTTTGTGTTGAATTGCACCGCAGTCCAAAAATAATGTCTGCTAACATCAGTGAATTTGGGGCATGGGGCAGACCCTTTTATGTGCCTGTTTCACTGATCATTTTTCTTTATAGCCAAGTAGGTGATCATTCTGCGCCCTGCCCGACCAAAAAAACTTTTTAATCTACTGTCCCCGGGATTCGAACCCAGGTTTTCCGTTGCTTAAGCATCGCGCTTATCACTTGGCCACGGAGATGGTCAACATTAACACCCGCTGAATGTTTTTTTTATATGAATGAATGAATGAATGAAAACTTTGACAGAAATATATAACTTAGTATAAATCAAAAGACAGAAATATATAACTTATTTGTCAAAAGGAGGCTGCTCAGCTTATGATTGCATATTTTATTTAGAACTCTTATATACTAATATTATCGAGACTATCAATAGATCACTACTCGACCGATTTTAAAAATTGTTTCACCAATAGACAGCTACATTAGCGAGCGAGTAACATAGGCATTGCACCCGCCGGGGTGGATAGCTAGTTAGCGATATACTAGATATTTTATAGCAGGTTGACATTGAAAATAAATTACTTAAGATAAATATTGTTCCTATTTAAAAAAATGCAAATTGCAAATGGCAAAGTGCAAAACGATACATCATGTAGTAATTTTTAATTCGATGCAAGTTCCCACGTATGTACTGCAAATCTCAATTTTACAAACGAAGCAGATTTTCTAAAACGATCACGTTTCATTTTATTAAAATTTTTTGAACGAACGTGAGAAATCTTTGAGTAGTGGTTTCAGGAAATTCATAGTGGTGTCGCTCTATCCATCAATTTACAAGACAATTTCGTAACTAATTTTTTTTAATAAAAAAAGATTTTAATATATGCAATGTACTTACAAGCTCTAACTCAAAAACACTAAAATTAATTTTTAGTGCTTTACTTATTAATTTATTTGCATTTTATATTTTGTTTGCAATTAAATATCATTTTATGTAATATGATTGTGGCATTGAAAAACTTAATTATTGAGCGTATTAATGGCTATTCTCGTTAGAAAAGCTTCCAAAAAGTTTTAGAAATGTTAAACGATTATTTTATTAAACGGGAAAACATTTATGGAAATGATCTAATTCTTTTTTATAGGAGAGGAGGCAAACTGGCAAAGGGCTCAGGCATCATGGCAAGCGATTGCCGTTATCCAAGGACATCTGCAACACCAGAGGTTTCGAGGATGTGTTGCCGGCCTATAAGGTAAGGTACTTTAGAAGCTTATTGTTAATTGTTTGCATAATATTTTAAAACAATATTTTTTCCTGCATTACATTTTGTATAATTATAAGTGAACGCCCTACAAGTTTTTTAACAGTTATGAATTTATGATACCTAAGCCACAGGACATTAATCGATCATGCGTTGTGGTCTTGTGTTCACCTTTGGGTATTCGAATATCCAACACGAATATCAATATTTCTCCTAACCAACAAAAATGCTGGAAGTGACCAGATGTAGAGAAATGTTTACAGAAAATTGTAATCTTGTCCGACCCAGCGGGATACGAACCCGTGATCCTTTGAAAACCAAGGTACCCAGCGCAACGCCTACAACGAATCCGTCAACACATATTTTTGTTTGCGTTTGGGTCTCGATGTTTGCGAATCGAAATATCAATGTATATATTAAATGTAAATACCTAAATTTATTTTTAATGTAATAATTGTTATAATCGTTTGAAAAGTTGAATTGGTTGAAAGAATTTTTAATATCGGTCCAGTAGTTTTTGAGTTAAATCATAACAAACAAAAATCTTTCATCTTTATAATATTAGTATAAATATAGATAATACCTATTATTTGTTCATTTCTGAACACATTTATAGTACACATCTGTATACTTTGGGCATCTATCGAGTTACTTCCCGACTCTTCGCAGTAGAAACTACATCCCGTAGGTACCTGTGGTAGCTTTGTCGATTAAATGTTTGTAAATGTTTATATTAATAAATTTATATTTGATATACAGTGTCACAGTATAACGAGTTATCGCGAACAGTTAGTCTATAAAAATTCCACGCAACCCAAGACGGTCACCGAATACCTCTTATCGCTACTGAGAACGCTTCAGATTGGATGGCGATGGTTGCGGAGGGCTAATGTAATCATAAACGTTAGGATTATGAGTTCATTTGAAATCTAACTAATCGTATTCCAGGACTAAATATCTAGTATTTGATATTTAATTTTAAAATTAGTCCAACAGCATTTTCTCCATAGAAATTTCTCGAGAGTAGATTTTGCTTGCATAACGTATTTTATCGACAGACGAGCGAGAAGCCCACATGACTATAGGTGATCAGCCACAGAAAATCGGTCAAGGATGTGCTGTCAACCTATTTTTTTACTTCGAACATTTGAAAATCCATAAACTGAAAGCGAAACGCGCTGTCTGTACTTTACGGTTCTTCCATCTAAGAACGGTGGTTCGTTACCCAGAAGGAATTTCGATATTCCTGCCAGCCGTTTTACGCCCAAAGTGACCAGAAAATTATAAACATGTCGTTACTGGGGGGTTCGACTCGAATTATTTTATTTGAACAGAGAAACAATATGATTTTTAATTATATATATTATTTGTATATACGAGTATTTTAATATTTGAACCAACAGCTCCAGCTGATGCAAGTTTTATGTCACCCATGCAGAGTATGGAAAATATAGGTAAGTGAAAAAATTTGGGTACATAATATGTATTAATTAATATTTTTTAAACTTATGTCATATCTATCTATATCTATATCTATACTCTATACTAATATTATAAAGAGGAAAGATTTGTATTTTTGAATTTTTGTATTTTTGTATGTTATGAATAAACTCAAAAACTACTGGACCGATTTTGAAATTTTTTTCACCAATAGAAAGCTACATTATCAGCGAGTAACATAGGCTATGTTTTGTGTATAGTACATCTACATTGCACCCGTGTGAAGCCGGGGCGCGTTGATAGTTTAAAATAAATCATTAAATCTGCGTTATAAAGCTTAAAAATTAGATTCGACTTTATGATATTATATCCTGACAACAGTAGGTATCTTTTATTATTAATGGAAATTACTATTTTTGCACTTACTCGGAAATTATTTGTAAGTGCCCTAATGAGTGCCAGCGCTGTGTGTCACCGGATCCCCGATTATTTTGTTTCACTCGTTATGTATTATAAAAGGAAGCGTTGTTACTTGTCGTATTGTTCTACCGGAAATTGCCAGTGTAGAAAATTACTAAAATTCCCGAGTCCCTTAGTATGCATGGGCATGGCCCGGGCATGGGGCAGACCCATTTCTTTTTTTATGTTAGATATCGACAGACGAGCATGAGGTTGACTTGATGGTAGGTGATTCCTCAGCCACAGTACACCAATCAATGATGCGCTGTCGACCTACTTTTTACTTCGAGCATTCGGAAATCCATAGACTGAAACCGAAACGCGCAATGTGCACTTCATGGTTTTTCCATCTCTGAACAGTGGTTCGTTATCTATTATATCAATCTAAGTTCTTTATAAGTGCTAATGTATTATCTTTATCATTTTTTTCTTCTCAAAACATCTAATTGAATATTTCAGCCGGAATCGAGACAAAGCGAACAACTCTGCAACGTTTTCCAAAGTAGTGGACGTAATTTATCGTGAGTTAATAGATATTATGCTCATTACTTTGGATACGTTGTGCGAACATTCATCATTGAAGACTTGAGCTGGGCACAGGAAAGAATCTTCTAGAAGATGAGAAGAAAATAGAAGACCAAGAACAGATTTTTCTAGAAAATAATCATCAATGTTCTCATGGCAGATGAACAAGTAGTGTACAACTCTAATCTTTATTGTTAATGTCTGCTATATGACAATAACATACATTTATAACATCTTTCTCCGGGTAATACTTGAAAATATTTTTAGACAAATATAATTAATTATTAATAATGACAAGTTTAAAATAACTTAAACGGATTAAGTGAGTACTTGTAATCGACGTACGAGTATTATAATTTTTATTAAGTCTATACCAAAATCTAAATACGTATTCTACTCCATAGAAACTTTGATATTATGTGACCAAGGGAAAAACTACGAGTAGATATTATACTAGTACTATTACTATAGTAACACACACGCGCACATTACACACAAACACTAACACACACACACATATTATATAAACAAACACTTTCGGGTATTTTTTTTAATATTTAGGTTTTTCTTTAATTTTTTTAGTTATAATAAATATAAATTTTGTATGGAAGAGCGGGACATCCTGGCACAGGTATTTTACTTAAAAGGATGTCCCAACAACGGTCAACTCTTTTGTAAAAACTTATTGGTTAATAATAAATAATTTTTCATTTTTTTCAATTTTCATAGTCGATATCGGAATATGCACGTAAAATATAATTAAATTTTGTCACTGACTTTCGGGTACGACACTTAAAGTAACTTTACCGTTTTATTGTTCTGTAATGTTATCTTAATCGTTACTAATCAATTACAAAAAAACTACTCACCAATAGTCCAATGAGTAGAACCAGTGCTATCACGCCGATCGTGCTGACAGCAATCGCAATGGCCGCCCCGGATCCAGCTTCATCCTGAACCCTTGTGGATGCCTCTGTCGTCATCTCCCCTCCATAACTAGTTAAATCTTCTAATTCGTTTACTGGTTTAGATGTAAAATCTACAGTGGATTCTGTTGTAGTTTCTTCTGTGTGCTCTGTTGTATCAACAATATTAAAATCTTGATGGGTTGTTGATTTAATTTCTTCAGTGGTTATTATTGTTGTTGGTTCTAACTTTTCTGTTGTGATTTCGACAGTTGTTACCGTCTGTGTGGTAGTTGTTGTCACTGGTTTAATGTCTTGTGTTATAACTTCGTTATAGTCTATGTTTTCTTCAGATGTACTTTGTGTTTCAGCAGGCGCTTTTGATGATATGGTTGAAGGAACTTCCGTGATTATTGTAGCCTTTTCAGTATTAATTTCCGTGGCTATTGTCACAACTATACTCGTAGTTTCAACATCTGTAGTCATCTCTTCTGTACTGGTTTTTGTTACTTCCATTGTGGGACTATCAATTGTAGTTATTTTTATAGTGGATGGTACTTCAGTAGTGGTTGTCTCTTCTATTAGATCAGTTGTGATTCCTTTAGTAGTTATAATTTCTGTTGTTGTTGATTCTTCAGATGTAGTTTTTTCGATCATTTGTGATGATACTTCTATTTGAGGTGTAGTATCCTCAACTTCATTAGTTGTAGAATAATACTGAGGTCTATATGTAGTGATTGGAGCATCTTGTATGGTTGTTGTTGGATTAGTCCGCGAGGGTCCAATGTAATACCAGTCTGTAGACGGTTCATCTACTCCAGTATTATCTGTTAGTTTTTCAGTTGGTACGTATGAAAATCTAATTGTAGTGATTTCATAATCTGTAGTAGGTGCTTTCGTAGTGATCGTTATAACTTCATTTTTTTCATCAGAATTAGCAATTGTGTCATCTGACGGAGTAGTCATATCAGAAGGTAATTTTGTAATGGACTCAAACCCAGTTGATTTTGTCGGTTCAGCTAGTGACATCTTTTTATTGTCTTGAGAGATCTCTCCAGCTTCCGTTGGTGAATGTTCAATATTAACTGCTGTTGTGCTCCGCAATAACTGAGATCCATCGATGTCTACTTTATATTTTTGATCTTTATTTTCAGAAATTATGTTTTTATTATCCTGAGAGATCTCTTCAGCTTCATCCGTTGGAAAATGTTCAAGATTAACTGTTGTTGCAACCCAAGATGACTGAGAATTTTCAATTTCATCTACTTTTGAACTATGATCTTTATTTTCAGATTTCGAAATAGAGGACTCTTCACTACTTTGCAAAGATATTTTACTTTCCGCTGGTACCCTTTCTGATATAGATTCTGTTGTTTTTTCTTTCATTTCAATCTCAGAAGTTAACGTTGGGGTGAAAAATGGCTTCCAGGGAAGTTTATTTTGAACAATGTCAGTAATGTTTTTTGAAATGTAGTCTTGGTTTTGTGAAGTGGACGTAGCAGTTGTAGTTGAGCTGGTTGTAGTTTCTCTTTTTTCTGAAATGATTTTTTATTTATTAATACTAGCACAATCACAAGTCCAGAATCCCAACGCACTTTCAGCAGTAAAATTGTTTTGCGTAATGTTTTTTATAATTTTTTTTTAGAAGGAGCAACCGTGATTCGGCTCATAGAATCAATCACCATTACCTATGAATTAGTTTATAAGTATATTGCTAGACTAAAGGCAAAGTAGACTCTTTTCACCCCAACACCCCAAAGTTATATCAACTTAACATTGTATTTTATTAACCTGAGAATTGCACATTTTATACTGGATTAAAACGCGATTTATTATATATATTAATAATTATTTATCCCGACATTGCGAGTACTTTTCAGAAAACGGAGTTACGGGCAGACTGAAAGGAGACAGCTGTCACCTTAATAATAAATTTATCGTTTTATTATTAAGGTGACAGCTGTCGTTTCGAGCGTTTTAATCCTGTAGAAAGTATTTTATTTAAATTATATAAAAAAAATATATCGATAGTGATAAAAAGTTCAACAGAAATCAAAAACATCAAATTCTTAATTATGCTCACCTATAATATCCCCGACTTTTTGCAACTCATTTTCATCGACACTTTTTACAGTTGTACTCGATGAGTTTCCAGATCTCACTAGTGAAGGTGGACTTCGTAAGCCTGCTAAAGTCCAAACTGTGAGAGTAGGAGGTATGTCTAAGTCACTCATTCCATTTCCTGTTTCAGTCGTTGGTTCTTCTGTTGATGTTGTTGATGTAGAAGTTGAAGTTGAAGAAATTGCAGAATACTTTGTAGAACCTCTTTTCCATAGAGATGGAATCGTATTATCAACAAAGGAATGAGAGTGCACTACTCTTTTGCCTTCACTTGCTTCAAAATCACTCTGTAGAACAGGATCAATATCTGAAGACAGCGTCGTTAGCACCTTTGGTCCAGGTACTTGAGTAGAATATTTATCAGTTATATCAAAATGTTCTGAATATATGGTGGCAGGTGCTCTTGTTTGTAACGATTTTGTAATATTTCGTCTTGGTGCCATCCATACGGGTTTAATCTTTGGTGTTGTATAATGAAACCGACGAGTATTTTGTCTATAAACAAGATTTGGTGATACTTGTTCATTTTGTGATACGACATTATTTGCAGTTTCTTTGGAACCAGTTAGGTTTAGACGTTTAGAGTAGTTTCGATTTCTATTAGAAGTACTCAATGAAACTTTAGGTCTTTCAGTTGAAAAAAATTCGCCCTGAATTGGATTTTCAGTAGCAATCACTGTATTTTGAAATGAAATCGGACCTGGGCTAACTGTATTTAAAATGGTAGGAGATATGCTACCAGATAAGAAGTATGAAGCTATAGTAGACCCAATCTCATTATCGTGTTGCCTAATTGACGGAGTAGAAATTTCCACATAAGGTATATGCGTTGGAACTATTGAAGCCAACTCTTCCTTCATAGGCGTACTTTGTGTACTTTCTGATGGTGACGCATCGTTATCACAATCATCATCATCGTTCGTATGACTAATATTATACGTTTCTGTTGATAGAACTGACATTTCGTAGTAAACACTAGTTCCATGTACATCAGATATTGCCTTTGTATCCGTTCCTGCTTCGTCGTTATCCATTAGATGTATTTCTTTGGTATTTTTTATGATAACTTTAGACTGGTTGTTAGGCGTACCATTACTCAGCTTTTCAACGATTTTATGAATATTGGTTTTATTTGACTGTCGTGGTAATTTTGCTTTAATTGTATCTAAGTTTTTCAATATACTCGATGATAATTCTTGATATTTTTTGTCAAAAAAATCATTTTTAGGTGTCGTCAATTCGCTGTTGAAATCAAAGAAGCTATCGGATTTATAAGGTTTACTGTCAGTTTTATACGTTTGCTTTGGGAAAAAACTTGAAAAGTCACCGAAAGGCGGATTGCTAAAGTCTCTTATTCGTTGTTTATCTAACCCGTTATTTTGCTTATCACTAAAACCACCATTTTCAGCATAATTTGGTAGTGTAAAATAACTGTTATCACTGAATTTACTAGAAGTATATTTTTCATATAAGCCACTTTCTTCATCGTCGTTTTCATCCTGTTCCTGATTATCTTGACTGTCGGACTTTATTTTAACAGACACAGTTTCAGTTGTGCCCAATATTGGTAGTTTTGTTTTTTTGTAGTTGTGCATACTGTCAATAATTTCCAATGGTTTCTTGACTTCCGGAGTCGGTGTCACTATAATCACATTTGATAATTCCGTTGAAGATCTGATGCGTCTTAAAGAGCTTTCTGTGGTTGATTTAGACTGTAAATTAAATCTTACCCTTCCTCTGTCCTTGTATTTAGCGTTCTTCTCAGTATTTTCCTCTGAGGACGTATCTTTATTATTTAATTCATTAAGAGCTACATCTGGTAACTTTGATTTACTTCGTGAAGTCGACGTGGTGTTTGCACGTAAACTTTTAAAATTTCTTTCATCTTTGAGTGTGGGTGTCGTTTCGTGTGGTAGTGTGTGACAACTTACTTGTGTGCTGCTTAAAAGTAGTAAATTTACTACTAACGCTACACCTGAAACACGACACAAAATAGAGATTAATAGGATTAGTAATGATTAAAGAATAACATATGTTTGGTATTGAAACCAATCCGGGGCGTGGATTCGTATCTCACCGCTGCAGCTGTTATCACTGTGAAACATTGGCTAGTTAATATTGTCTTTGATTGACGCGAGTATCGAACATTTAAATATAATAACTTTTACCGGAATATTAATTATATTATTTTATCGCGACGTTTCGAATTTGCCTCTGACCAAGCTTGTTAATAAATAATGATCCGGTAAAAGCTATTTTATATAATTTATATAGGCTAGCTTATTAAAGTGCGTCCGTGGCTCATTGGTAAGCGCAACGCGTTTAGCGCCGGAGGTCCTGGGTTCGAATCTCGGGGAAACAAGATTTTAAAAAAAGATTTTGTTTCGGTCAGGCAGGGCACAGAAGGCTGATCACCTATAAAGAAAATGATCATTGAAATAGACACATAAATGGATCTGCCCCATGCCCCAAACACGGGAATTCACTATTATTAAAGTACCTTAATGTACTTTTTTGTAATTTAAATTATATTTGATATTTTCGGATATTATAATGTAATATATAAGAGCGATACGAGAAACAATAAATAAATTAATATTACCTAAACATATTCTAACTGGTGATTCCATGATCAGAACATCGTGGTCAGCTGTTCAGTGATACATTTTCAAATTCTGAGGCCCTTTCTCGTCCTTGTCATGATTTCTGAAAAGATAATATATTCACAATCAGACTCAAACATTTACACTAATAGCACAGAATTAGCTGCTACCGCGGCCATCTATTATAACTATTATATATTTACACGTTATAAAATATTGCGCCTGCGCACACTTGATGAGCAATTTACTGTATTTGTGTATATGCTCAATCGAATTTTACACGTTTTATATTTTTAGCTCGTTATTTAAGTTATAAAGAAATAAACATATTGTTGCTGTAAAAAAGTTAACAACGGCCACAGTTTTTCTAATGTGGAGTAATAAAAGTCGACAATATTTAAAAACATAGTTTATTATCAAATGTTTATTATTTCTCTTAATAAGTATCGTCTTTTAGTACGATACATTTAAATAAGATTACCACAATGTCGTGTTGAGATAAATAATATCGGGATAAATAAAAAACATCTTATTAGACATCACAAATTAAAAATAAAAATACCAAAATTAAATGTCGAAGCGATCTCTTCCAGGCAACTAGTAGTGTTTTTAAAGAACAAAAGAAAAAAGGTTATAATTATAATTAAAGTATCGATGTAACTCAAAAATTTGAAAAAATTACTTTTCTTCATAGAATAGTCTAAAAGACTTTCTAACCATTAAAATAATATCTGCCATACATCAAATGATAAACATTATGATATCAACTACTTAGTTTAAAATTATTTAAACGAAATACGATGTCAAAATTTTATAGCATTTAAAAAATAAGCATTCTGGATTCACTTCATTTCTGAAGGTGTGAAACCTTTTATTGACTAAGTGTTCTGTGTGGGAAATAATGAATATTAGAAAAAGCACGTCTGACATAAACTCGCATTTTACGCACACTTTTCCGGAGTGAAAATGTCCTATTTAGGTCACGGAAAAGCGTGCGTAAAATGCGGATTTAGCTCTAATGAATATTTTGTCCAGGAGAACATAATTATGAAACAGTAATTATAGTTTTGCTAATCTAACGACCCAGCACGGGAACTTTGCAAAGAGAGGAGTAATAAATTATTTTACGTAACCGATACCTATATAATTATAACACATACGTACCTAGCAAACGCACAATCGCCTAGTGTAAGAACTTAGATTACCCACAGCTCCTATACAGCTCAAATGAGAAATAGTCTCCCAATATTGTAATATATTTAAAAATTTGTCCACCGTATACACATTTCTATTACTAGGTATATATATTCATAATATAGACATAATGTTTATGAAAAAAAATTATAACTTTAAAGGAAGCCTCATTTCCGCCGCAGAATAAGGGCATTCCCTTAATTGTAGTCTTTTTCACGATACATAAATATCAAATCTTATGACATATTTAAAGAAATATTTTTAATTTTACCGGTGGGATGTCAAAGTTTAATTCTGCAGTCCAAATCCAAACGTATATTTTCAGCACAGACTTCATTTCTCGTACATAATATATATTTCATTTTATTATATATTTTTCTGAAGACTAATGTGTCGCTCTATAGTGAAATAAGAAACAAAATAATACGAAGAAGAAAATTTTTAAATCATTTCATTGCATTATAATTATAGATGTAGAGAATATGCTACGAAATAAAACTCAAAACAAATTCACGACAGTTATAAAATACCTCTACAATAATACGGTCAATGGCCAATGGGCTCACGAAATTTTTACCCCTAATGTGAAAATAATGTACCTACGCTAATGATTTACGCTGAGTGTGAAAAGTGTGATTTATAGCAACTATTATTACCTACCTATCTCTAATTTGGGTGAAATATTAGGTACATGCTTCATGCGTTGTCAGTTATGTTTTTCATAATTACTATAAAATAGAATTTGAACGAATAACTTGTCTAGGCATGACATCTCGAACATTATCGGGTGTCAGTCGTGTTATTTTGTAAGCAACTCAAGTTGTATTTGAATTTTCTTAAAAATAAATTCTGTGAAGCGCCTGGCTCAATATCTCGTACGCCGTCGAACCGGCAAAGTTAAAGAATAAAACTCCCGAAGGGAGAAACCGATCGCGTTGCTTTGGTTGAGAATAAATATTCTTCACAAAAAACACAAGTTAATTTAGCTGATAAATTGAAACAAATACACAAGCTCATAATGTTTATGAATAACTAGCGATCCGCCCCAGCAATGCTCTTTATAACTTTAATTTTACATGTCGAGATTTTTATAAAAAATGTACTTAGGTTTTTTATAAAAATCATATATCTAAATTTAATATTTTTTGAACTTATTTCATCTATTATATTATAGAAAAAATCGTGCAGTAAGTTCAAGAAAAATGGAGTTTAACAAGTTTGATTGCGGTCATTTAACCGCTTTGGTAGGTTTAGTGTGAAATATCATCAAAAACAAGGTTCTTTTTAAAGCACGATTAAACTTGACTAATATTTTTTTAACATTGTAATTTTTTAAAAGTTTTAAAAATACTCGCACTAAATCAGTCGGTCGCAATTAAATCGTAGGTATTGAATATTCATAATTGTAGTATAACTTGATATAATGCTACCATCACATAAATAGTTCGATTAGAACGATAAAAGGGTATTTTGAATTAGTTGAGTAGTTCCCGAGAGATTTCCTGCTCAGTGGCGTAGCATGGGTACGGTAAAAAAATTGACTTCTTTCAACGTTTTTTTTCGTTTTTTTTTTTGTTGTTGTTTGTACTTCACCGTAATGATAGAGTTTCTCTTTAGATTAATTTTATTTAATAAGAGTACCATTTTTACCATGCCCCAAATTTTATATATTCTATTGCAAAAATTTGGGATTCGCACCAGGTGCTAGAGACCTATGATACGCCACTGTTCCTACTATAAACTGTACTTCTTATTAAATGATAATTTAGATTACTGGAGATAAATGGGAGTTGTTTTAAATCGAGGTTAACGTGTTCTTGAATCTAGATTAAATTAAGCACTAGATAAACAGTTGCTTTCTAAAGTAGGTACATTGCTGGGGGCGAGTTTGATTCCTTTCAAATTCGTTCTGGTATTAAAATAATAATATGTTTCGCAGAAAAGAAGTCCGTTTCGTTTCCGATTGAATATTTTTTAATAAACAAATCAGTTTTCTCTCAATTTCTATTTCTTATATTGAAAGTGAATTCCCGAGTGGGACAGACCCATTTCTGTGTCTGTTCATTTTTCTTTACAAGCTAGTAGGTGATCAGCCGTCTGTGCTGAAAAATATTGTTTCAGTCGGGCATAAACAATATTTTATTGATCTAGTTTTTCCCGGGATTCGAACCCTTTGTTACTAAATTCATCGCGCTCACCACTGAACCAGGGAGGTAATCTCAATTAGAATTTCTTACACATTGCGTAATCTATGTTTTTGTATTAAACAAGTACTTACTTCCATTTTTGAAAAGGACGAAGTAATTCGAACAAAGAGGATATATTTATGTGTAAAAGTTGAAACCGGTACACAACTGTTCATCAATAAACAGCGTAAATAACTGAGAAACTTAAAAAAATACAGCAGGATTTTTCAAAATTTCACCCCTAAGTGATCTTCAGGAGTTATATAGGTACACAGTCCGAAAGTCCGAAGTATATTGATTAAGAATATTAACATATTTTTAAGACTTGTTTTAAGAACTAATAAACCCTGACCTTTCCAATCTAGGAACTGATCTGAATTAGTCACGAGGACGTATCTTGCTACAAATAGCAATGAAGTGCTCAAGCATATTTTTTTCTTGTTTTTCTCCAGGCTCTACAAAGACGTTTAATTATAAGTATAAATAGTAACTTATGAGTAATACTCAAATAATCATATGATTTATCAAGAAAATAAAAACATATATGTCAGCGGTTTCTCTTTGTCAACATTGCCATGTAATTAGGTCATCGAACTTTATAATAATGGACCAGCAAGTTTCGTTCAGATTACTTTGACAGACACGAGTTAAGTATGAATAAAACTTTCGTTTTCCAACAGATACGGAACGGAGACAGTACGGAACCAAAAAACCTGTTTTTTTTTTTCTATTTTTTGAACTGTGTAGCAATACTTTATTTTATTCATTCTGTTGTTACAATCATTCTAATCTTTGGCAACGATTTACATTAAGTTCCGTATAAAATCACGTTTTGCAATGAACGCAAACAAAGAGGCTTATTTCGTGGTCTACCTGACATTAAACCCTTTAACATTTACTGTGTGTGAAAACACGACCACATAGGTAGTGAATTGTACATTGCTTTGTTTGTATGGAGTACATAGTTTTTATTAGATGTTCTAGAAGCAATGTATAGAAAGACTGTGTGATATTGTCGTAAATGGTAAGACACGGACAGATCGTGACAGTATGCGCTTGCGTTGTTCTGTAGTTTTAGTGAAGTATTACTTTTATCGATAATAATAGCTACGTTAAGTTTTTTTTTTAAATTGCAGTAAAAATTATTAAAATTGTAAGATACATATGTCAACGAATGGTTTTTATACGTTTTTCTATCTTTATACAGGCTTTATTTGATACAGGCATAACAACAATAAAAAAATATACTGGGTAAATATTTTTTAAACTTTTAAATGTAGAATGTGTACCTACTGGCACCTTCTATATTTATTTTTTTGTAAATTAATCTCTTCAAAGACAGCTGGTATAGTGCTTCTCACTTAGAAATATTTAAATATCTAACTGTAGTGTAGTCGTTTTAGACCCCTTTGGGAATCATAGTAGTAGAAAATAAATAAACTCATAATATCTCGTAAAATTACGAGCGCCGCGGTACTTAAAAGCAAAAAAAATATTGTAAAATTACATTATATTAACAATATACAGCTAAAAAGAATTCTGACTAAAATAAGTACCCTGTATAATGAAACAACAATAAACCTACATAACAACTAATTAAATTTTTCCATCGAATTCTAAGGTTTATAATAGTTTTACTGAATAGTGTTGGCCGTTGGGCCGATGGCTGGCCATGTGTCGAACGGGTGCTATTTGTGGTGACTGATCGGACTTGTTTTATTTTTAATTGAAGTTCATAAGTGTACATTGTGTTACCTAAATGAATAAATGATTTTTGACTTTGAATTCTCTTCTTATTCTTGTCTCTCGCTTGTTATTAAAAAACAAATAATATTATTCTATCGATATACCTGGTACATCACTAGATTGAATGATATTACAGCGAGCGAGACGGGAATGTTAACGAGCGGTGCAGACACATTCACTACGTTACTAGCTCTGCTGCCGAAGAGGCTAAAGGACAGTCATGTTAAAAATTTTAAACTATTGTTAAATATATATATTTTGTAAGTTTTTTCGTTTCTTTTATATGACTCAATAATTTACGCCTAACTTGCATTATTTTTAGCATAGGTATCTAAAAAGCATAAATGAAAAAGAAAACAAATAGCAAAAATATTATGAAATTATTAGTAGCAATTACTACTAATAGCAATATTAATTACTCGCATAAATACCTTCCTCGAATTAAATCCTTACTTAAATTATTTCATTAGACATTATATATAGTAGAAATAAGATTTAACTTCACTAAATAATAAATCATAATAAGGGTAGTAAATTTTAATTTGAAAATATATACCGTGGCCATTTATTTTAAATTTATCAACTTTATCAATTTAAAATAAATTACAAATAAAGTAGTCTGTCAGCTCGATTTTAAGTTAAATTTGAACTTTAAAGTTCGTAATAGTTAAGGACAATTCAAAATTTCATACCCAAAGGGAAATAAATGGTGTTATTTCAGGAATAAACCAATGTAACTCTCTATCAACCCATGCGCTATTAGGGTTTTGTATGTAATTATTTTTAATAGTTTTGTGTTTGAGTGTCCCTCTTCGTACACAAAGCACGAATCAGAAGTACATTCGTACACTGATGCAACTAGCAATCTTATGAAACGTTTAGCAATCTCCTATTAAAGGTCCGCTTATTTAATATCCTGCAGCTCGAAACACTGCTGTCTTATATGAATATATTAATCGTGTGTTCTATATACTATGTTGTAAGAGCTATTCACACATTCATATTTCGAAATGAATTGAATCACATCTATTCAAAAAAAAGCTAATTTGTTATCTGCAAACAGGTAGCAAAATAGCTTTTTAATCCCTAGGGAGTAAAAGTAATTTGAATTTGTAATGTGAATATTATATTATGTTTCAACTATTAAAGAGATCGATCACGCACATTGTATGAAAATGTTACTTGCTGCCAAAAAAATAATAAAAATATAAATCTAATTATGATTATGCTGTAACTGTAATTATGTTAACTGTATGTCAATAATATAATTAAACGTAATTCTACTTCATGACTTGCAATTACTTATTTTTTCATTGAGGTGATAAAAAATAGAGTTTTCACATTGGGAGCAGCACTATTTTAAACTCGAGTTACCTATGTACTTTGAATCCTATATAAGAATCCCTCGCTCTACTCTGGATTCAAATATCACTCTCGCCTTATAAATAGTGGTATAGTTTACTCGCTTGGTAACCAATTTACTATTAATGAGTATGACACGACAGTTTTTTCCATATGTAGGTACTTCGTAACTAACGTCATAATATTATATGAAAAATCTTCATTACTGATGACCTAATAAAACTGAGGTATCAGTATGTGATTCCATTTACAATACATAATATACGAGTATTATATTTTAAAACAACAATATAATAAATATCCCGTTTTCCTCTCGCATCAAAACACGTAATTATAGAGTTCAGCAGAGCGCATAGGAACGGTACGATTAAATTACGTGTCGTTTTGCGCTTTCAGTCATAGATGTAGAGTGCATACACATACACTCGGTAGATATTCAAGTAATAGAGTTATAATCGGTCTTATAGATAGGTCACAGTTCGATTATTGTAGGTCTAACTGTTTATTTAAAAAAAAGTGAATTCCCGTATTGGGGCATCGGGGAAATGGGTCTGTATTTCTGTGTCTGTTTCACTGATCATTTTTATAGGCAAGTACAGCTTTCAGTGCCCTGCCTGACCGATTTTTTTTTTATTATCTTGTTTCCCCGGGATTCGAAACCAGGGCATCCGGTGCTATTGGAGTTGATGCCTTTGATCCATCTGTGTAACGCTGAAAGCGTTGAAGTCCACAGTGAGCACTATAATTGTAAGCGGTGTCTGCCTGTAATTGGGTCTACACTCTACATCTTTATATTAATGTTTAAATGTCCCGTGTTTTTATCAAATAATTTGTACTAGATGTAAACCTGTTGGCAGTACTTTAAATGAAATTAATATTTCGAATTTAGTCAGATAAGTAAGTTTAAGCAATGACGATATTTATTCTTGAGTTACAAATAGAACAAAAACCGAATCCATCAACACTGTTGAGTGTTTACTCAGAATCTCAGCGGGGTCTCGGTTTTTAGCCTGATGCTAATGCAATCTCTTGCAACGAGTTAAGTAGAAATACAAGCTAATATTCAAAACGTAAATACATTTAATACCAACTACGCAATATTGTCTAGAAGTCATGGTTCAACATGAGTCGTATAGAATCAAAGGCGGTTATCTGACATTTTTGGTCCGGCAATCTACAAAAAAAAAAGTTCTTGTCGTTTAGGTTTTATATTTAATTGTTAATATTAATAGATACCTTAAACATGCAATGAATGATACCTAATACAAAAATAAAGGAGAAAAAAGTTTTCTTTTTTAAATTACTAACAATCCGCCATAAGTCAGATAGTCGCCTTTGATTCTATACGACTCACATGACTACGTAACAATTGCCTATCAACTAAAGGTTACTACGTATTTTGTCACCTTTTGATGCACAGAAAAACCTTTTATTAAGTATCCTGTGTTTTGATGTACGAGCTGACATTATTTCTTTTATGAGCAAGCTTATTCCGCTGGTTCTGAACAGATTACATATAATACATACAGAACACATATATTGCGAAGATGATCATTTATGGCCACCAATTTTATAATAATAATAGTAATATAAATTCATTTATTTGCTTTAAAACATGGTACACAGTTGTTAAAAAAATACTTTATACAGTGCGCATGTTTTGCTATAAATGTATAGCATGCAAATATTCTAAATTGTCTTTAATTATAATAGTTTATAATTAAGAAATTCATTATCGTCATAAAAATTATAATAGCTAAGCCACAATCGTAATTTTTATTAAATAGGGTCATGTTAAGTATTTTTATATGTTTAGTATTTTATTATAAATTTTCACGCTTATAAACATATACAACTTTTACTGTATTTGTCCGTTCTAGGAATTTCTTTATATATAAGTTTTTGTGGATCTCTTACTCTGTCACTATTTACACATTTATATAGATTCCTATTTTTGTGGACAAATACAGCGACTTCATAAATAGAAAGTGAGGGTAGTGGCAACAATCCAAGACTTTTGAATAAAGGTTTACACGACTGATCAGGCGGTACTCCATATATAGATCTTATGCATTTTTTTGAGCGATAAATACTCTATTTCGATTCGTACTATATCCCCACAGAATGATTCGACGATCCCTTCCGACATTCAATTATATCCACAGATGTTCCAATTTGACCTCTATAAAGCGTATGTATGTATGTGTGTATGTAGCGTATGTGTTCGCTAGCTTGTGCTCATTTGATGGTAGGTTCACAGAATATCATTCAATGATGCGCTGACATAAATAAAATACCGAATAAAAATAAATAATAAAAATTATGACTTGTATGTTCTTGCAATTAAAAACCGGACGTCTTGGCTTCAATTTTCGGGAAAACAAAGAAAATGTTCAGGAGAATGAATAATGAATAAAACAAGCATAGAAATATGACTTTCCTACGTCCCACTAAGAGCCAGGCTATTCATACATTGCATGTAAATTTGAAGTTATTTTAAAAAAGCGAAAGCCTCAAACATCTTCATTAACATATAATAATTACTCATATTGCATGATTTTTAGCAAGAGATAGACCACTTTCGTTTAGTTCAAGAAAAGTGAAAATGATATTGTAATTTTTGGCCATCGGACCGTGAGCCAATTACATCTTGATGATATCTTGCAAAATATCTAAATCATGTTATGCCATAGAACTTTGAGGAGTCGATGATGAACTATCAAAGATTACCAAATGCGACGTTTTGAATGGATGTTTAATTTTATTTCTTAAGTACCTAATGTATATATTGTTCTTCTCGTCCGTTCTACGCCCTTGATTTGAGAACTGGCAGTAAATGTAAAATTAGAAGCATTTAATATGTATTTTTTATTGACGTTCATAAGTGTACCTACATTGTGTTACCTAAATGAATAAATTATTTTTGAATTTGAATTTATTGATATATAAAGTTATCTAATAAATAAATAGCTTAATTCAAAATAATTCTAAACCAAAGTTTAGACTTGTGGTTTGATTTAAAGTTGGGCAATTATATTTTTTTTTCTTATTATTCACAAAATCTTTAGTTTTACGGATTATTTTGCGGTGGTATTCCTTTACCTTAAGGTCAGCTGCCTGTCGGTTTGTCTCCTCTAATACAAAAAAGTACTAAATTTTTTTTTATAAACTAAAATTGCATGAAGAGCGGGAAATTTATTTAGAACGAATATAGTAAAAAAAACAATAATTAATTAATTAAATATTCGTAAAATTCAAGATAAAATTAGATATTAGATAAACATTAAACAAGCATTACAATCTAAGTAATTTTAATTTTAAATTTCATCAAGACTGTCCCTTAACACGAGCAATATTTAAATGAAAAAACTTTTACCGTATTTAAAGGACATTAGATTATTTATACCGATGTTTCGAGAAAATATGAATTCCCGAGTCCCGTTGTGGGGCATGGGGCTGACTCATTTCTGTGTCAGTTTCACTGATCGTTTTTTAATTAGGGCAAGAAAGGATCAGCCATCTGTGCCCTGCCGGGCTAGCATGACCGCCACGAGATATGTCGCGGACGAGAGAAGACAAACTAAGATGTAAGATATATCGATATATTATATCTCGATCGACAAATATATCTATTTTTGATATTAAGAGTCGAGTTTTAAGTGTAATTGTCATGTTAGACCCGAAAGAAATAATCGATAGTCGATTAAAACACGAGAAAACGGTAGACAAAATTTTGTCGCGCTTGTCATGCTAGCCCGGCTGCCCGACCGAAACATTTTTTTTAAAAATCCGAATTCACCTGGATTCGAACCCAGGACCTCCGGTGCTAAACGCATCGTGCTTACCACTGAACCACGGAGGCGGTCAGTGATATTTCGAGTACTTTATAAAGTAATCAGACTGGCCTTGACGCCTATTATAATTGACGTTAATACAAACCTCCTTGCTACTAATCGTTCACTGTTATAATTGTATTTTACTCAGCTAAAAATGATCATTTAATTTTTATTTATCTATAGGTACATTTTTTACGATTTGTCTAAGGCGAAAGTTTTTTAATAAAGATTAAAAAACTCACTTTTAGCAAAGTTAAACCGATAATTCCAATATTCTGCATACCAACCGATAACAATGCACTGAGTCAGTGATAATGCACAATTGGGAATATTTGTATATCGGCCGGTGGGCGGACGTGGATCACGTTACGCGGTCTGGTCAATAACGATTGCATCATACATTTCGTGTTTTGCTTTATACGTCAATCGATAAATTAATATTATTTATATATGTCTAAAAACTTGTGGAAGAGGAATCAAAATAGCCCAGCCGGCTTAGCATGACCGCCACGAGATATGTCGCGGACGAGAGAAGACAAACTAAGATGTAAGAATATAGCTCGATATCTCGACATCGACAATTTTGATAGAAAAGATATCTCGATCGACAAATATATCTATTATTGATATTAAAAGTCGAGTTTTAGTGTAATTTTCATGTTAGACCCGGAAGAAATAAAGAGATAATCGATTAAAGCACAAGAACACGGTCGACAAAATTTTGTCGCGATTGTCATGCTAGGCTGGCAGGACAGTGGGTAAAATAGCAAGTTGGACTTTCGCCTCTCTTACTCGACTCGACTCATATTTAAAGTAGTTCCGTACTATCACGTAAAATCGTTTTATAGTATTGTCTATTAATAACGCGAGTTTTTACCGGATTTAAACACGATAAAATAGAATTTATAAATAAAATCATAGCTATTTAAATTCGTTTAAAATAAACACTGTCTGAATATCTTTGCAGGATTTTCCAAGAGGGTGTTTTATCAGGATGAGAGTTTTAATCATGAACATCAAAAAGATTCAGCAGTTTAGCTATAATACGTACAGAAATAATGGTTATCCGAGTGTAATACTCGTATTTTAGAACCAAACAAATTATTCTCACAGTTCCTGAATAGTTTCTCTTTTCAAATATCTATATAAATGGAAATCATTTTACAATTATAGAAGCTTTTATAGCAATCAAAATACATTTAGCTGAGTCAGTTTATGAAAAAATACAATGAAATTAATTTGTGTTTATGAGCGAGAGTTCAACAATTAATCGATTATTCACACGGTTATGTAAAACATTATTGGAACAAGGCTACATTGAGAAAACCCGGCTAATTGAGACGCTTACTTTCATATTACAGCTAGCCAGGAAGTTAACTAAAATAAGTAGTCCATAGCAAACGTAAAAGCGATAGCTTTAGGTTAATTTGAAGTTTGATTAAATTTTCAAAAAGAAGGTCTGAACATATTATTATGTTTATGTAACATAAAAAACATCATCATACAGAAATTTAAAGCGTAATCACGGTGATAAATGTAATTTTATATATTTCTTATTATTATTTATTATCAATTTTTTGACATAATTTATAAATTGTTGTGCCAAATAAAAAAAATATTTCAATTATTATATAATCATCTGGTTTAAAATGGATATCTGGAGAAAAATGGTTTGTAAAGAATTGGGAATAAGCCTTTTTTTATTGAAACGTCATTATTTCACTTCGTGACGTTATACTAATAATTAATTATAGGTATACGTACTAGCAAAATTTTACGAGTATTGTAAAACTCCAAATTCACGTGTTTTCATATCTACATATGTCTGAAAAAGCTTAATCTTGTGGTTTCAGTTTAGAAGCAGTCAATTACATGAGTAATAATTCATTTACTAGCTATTTTCATGTTATTACAATAATCTATATATATACATATAATAAAAGAGTAGGATCGAAATTACGCTTCACTAAATATTTTTACCAGAAATTAAGAGTGGTGATAAAAGAAGGTTAGCAGAATGCATAAATGCAATTTTTAAGATTCTTGTCTGTCTGTCTGTCCGTCTGTCTGTCTGTCTGTCTGTTTGTTCACGCTAATCTCCGAAGATACTGAAACGATTTTAATGCAGTTTACACAAATATATTAAGGAAAGCCCGGGGCAACATATAGGCTTTGTTTTATCGAAATCGGTTATCGGAGAGAAAAGTTATCATCATTTTAAAGGCACCATATCACCAAATTTCAATGCAAACTGACTCGCGTTGAACTTTTTCGAATTGTCAGATGTCAATCACAGTCTGATATGTACATGAAATAGTTTGATTATTTCGCCATTTGCAATATGTATTCGTAGAATAGTGGATAGAATAGTGGATATGCAGTCCCATAGCGTAGCTTTTGATGCGAGTTCGAATCTGAAGTTGAAATGAAAGAAATATTTTTTTGTATTTATTTATTTATTTTTTGAAAGAACTATATTATAAAAAAAATAGAAAATGTATTATTGAAATAATATATGAAAAAGTATTTCTTATGAGATCATTTATTTCACCTTTTCATCAATCCTTTCTCTTAAACAGAATTACGATTATTCGACATTGCTTTTTTGCTTCCGTATCTTAGAGGTTTCCGCATTTAGCACCGGAAACCCGGGCAGGAATCCCGGGAATTAAAAAAAATGTCCGAAAATGAAAATGACCAATTAAATGAACGCACGCATCTATTTAAGACAAAAAATGCATTGAATCCAATCTTAGATTGAACTCTTATTAGTAGAAAAAAGACACATATCTGGATTTTGGTCACGTAAAATTTAATTAATATGAATCTCCCTAAAGTTTCTTTAAAGTCAGGTTATTTATTTCAAATATTGAATTTCAAATCATCCTTCGAACCCCAATCTCAACCACCATTAAACATGTCGATAACATGATGCAAAAGCAACCGTCAATGACTAATGTGATAGCTCTTTCCCAAAAGAAATCACCAAGTAGGTACAGAGGGTGGAGGAGGATATGTCGTTTGAAGAAAGCTTGCTCAAAAGCTCAGCTTAAAGTGAACCCCACGCGAACGAAGTCGCGGGCATCAGCTAGTTCTAAATATAACTTTACAAGCATTGCGTGAAGACAATTTCGTTCTTATCAGGGAAAAATCTTTTGTTATCAAAGGCAGTCAACAATGTCTACGTAAGAAAACAATCAATTACACACCATAGTGAACCTTGCATCTTGACACAGTTACCACAACACGTAACGAGAGCAATCGAACACTTCCTTATTAGATCAATACACACTGTCCTTACGCCCTTTAGACTATTCTTTATTATTCTCAATACTGATGTATAAATAGTAAAACCTTTATCTTTATCAACAGTATTTCTGGAGTTTGTGTCATTGTATTTTTGAATTAAGCGGTGTCTCGTTATTTGACCATTTAGAAGACAAGAACGGGGACATAACTACGTTGACGTATTTGCAACACATACCTAATAATCTTTTTGGAACTAACAACTCCTCAAAATACCCTACAGACCCCATGATATATGCGATAGAAGATGCACATTCTGTGAAGGGGGAAAGAAAATGAATACCGTAATTTTGTATTGTAAAATATCTCGCAATCACGTCAGCTATGGTTTCAATTTCACCAAATATCACGTGCAAAAAGTTCCGTTAAATGATTTTATTCTGATTTGTATGAGTCAGTGCGGAAGATTTTGATTTAATATCATCCTTAATTGACTTCATTTACAATGATTTGTTATAATTATCCTTCTTTTAAGAACACCTGCAAAGAATTTATAATGATCATGATGAAATATGTTAGCCCCATTCCCCACTGGGGACACGATTCATGCTTTTAAAAACACAATTACTACGTCTATATTAGCAGTCATCGACCAGATTATTACCACTAATTTACATATGTCGTGTCCGCTGCGTAGTAGAAACTAGAGTGAGACAATAATTCGGATTGAGTCGAATTGGTTCGACATATTTTACGAAATACGATCACGAATGATTTATGCAATGTCTGACACACTTGGACTAAACTGATGCTTGGACACTTCTAACAACTCATAATATGTATGTAATGTATGTAGGGTATGAACCAGATTTTGAAAGGTTTAAGATTAAGAAGTTACTAAAATACGAATTAATCAAGCAGATCTCGGTACCTACTTATGTAGCTATTATTTTGAATCTCATTTATTCCCTTACAGTGTGAAAAGGACGATAGCACAATTTTATATAATATGGCATCTGTGTCTCTGCATTTCTGCCGTTATCTATACTAATATTATAAAGAGGAAAGATTTGTTTGTTGGTAACGATGTAACTCAAAAACTACTCGACCGATTTTAAAATTTCTTTCATCAATAGACATTTATCGCCGAGTAAAATTATTTTTTTTTTCATCAACATTGCACCCGTGCGGGTCACTTCTAAGTCACAAATCTGTCAGATACCTACGTATTTTGTCCTCATGACGGCATGAAATGCCGGGGTGATTGGTTCCGAATTGAAAGGAATGATCTCTTACTTTTTCGTATTCAGAAGTATTCGATACAGCTAAATATGTTTAAATCATAAATAAGTAGTCCACATGAGGTACTGTTGGTATTGTCGAGATAAATGTCGTGCATCGTGAAAGCGTAGCGTGCGCGTGCGCTGGACCGAAGCCATTAATCACTCACTGAGAAATGGAGGATTTACTGAACCAGTGTTATTTTTAGTAGCGTAGACCAAGAAGGGTCCTACTCTTCCTATATTAGAAATATCAAGGGGCTGAAACACATTGTATGTATTTAGCTAAAAAGTAAAAATGTTTTAATAGCTGCGCCAGCCATCTCTCGTCAGTCGTTCTCCTTCCCTAGTCACGCTAGTCATAATAGAGACCGCATATATTAATATTTGAGTATTAAAGAAACATTATTATGTAGCTTTCTTTAATTATATAACTTGTTCGTATCAATTCAATTGAATTCAAAATAATTTATTAATTTAGGTAACACAATGTACCTACAATTATAAAGGTCAATAAAAAAAAATTCGATGATTCTAATTTTACATTTGTCTACTGCCACTTCTCATATCAAGGGCGTAGAATGGATGAGAAGAACCAGCAATAAACAGTTTTTGGTTTACAAAATGTTTGTAAGGAGCTGCAACCATTACACCATGCACAACAATCACTGAGTAGTGTATGGTGTAATGGTTGCTAGGATCTAAGAACATAGCTAGTGTTGCCAATTTATGAAGGACATCTTTCATCAATATAATGTAATAATTTTATCAAAATAATGTCTCACACCACAGTATCGCGTAATACACCGGAATATCACAAAATGAAGACATAGAAATAACTTACTATTTTATCACTCTCCAAATCCCATTATCTGAAACAAATATATGATATTAGATTTTATTCAGACTACTTTTTTAATAATAATATGTTGATAACCGGAACATTTTTAAATGGTTATTATTTGTTTGTCACTATTAAACTGAATTAAAAAGTAAATAGTTTAGTTGCGGTAAATATTTTTCGTTTAACAATACAAAAATGACGTGATCACCAATGTGGAGGTGTGCTCTTCCTCCAACCTAAATACTCCTCGACCAGTCGAACCATTGATTGTCGCCAGTGGTTGATGTCGAGGTTCTGTATTCAGCGCTCGAAGAAACTTTGATAGCGCGATTAAGGATTATTGACGTCACTGTACTGATTGGAGGCGCAGATTATAATATATCTCCAGACATTAATAGTAATTTAACCGGTTCTGTTTTACTATTACAATGTTTGTAAATTATTTATTTCCATGCCTATAATTCCCATAAACGCCACCCCTTTACTAACCAGTGTAAAATGAACTAGCCAAGCTTATCTCATTGAAGCTTCAATATAATTTTGCTACGTGAATAAAAAAGTCGATCATTTGTATTAATTTAGACTTTATTTCTAAACTGTTAGACTATGAAATTGCTGGGCGTGTTAAGGGGTAGGAAAAGGGTATTGAACTGTGGAAAATGCGTCAATTATAGTTCATTATAGGACATGACATCAATAAATGCTTGTCGTGTATCATTCGATAATAAACCTATCATGATACAATGTAGTTTAAATATATTAACATAGATAGAGACATGATTTAAAATAATTTTATTCTGAGTTAATTCACTTAATTATACACTATTGTATAATATTTAGTTTTCTTAAAAATAGTTGTAGATATTTTCGTTTTGTTTAAATCCTTGGCCACGTTATAGTATAGCTAGTAAATGCGAACCTGACAGTGGAACCCGCTGTCGCCAGCATTTTTCTGAACTGAAGGTCTTCTATTAATATGATATACCTATATAAATATACATATATAAACGATATGAATGTAATATACCATGAAAAAGTACTTTAAGCTTTCCATTTTTTTGAACGAGTACGTTGCAGACGAGAACGTACTCCCAGCATGAAGGTTCATGCTGGGAGTTCGTTCAATTATTTGAAAGTGACTAGAACAACGATTGCAGTGCGACTTGTATAGGTGAATACACTGTGACGACATTTCGACTAAACTTTGATAGGTCTACTTTTTGATGGTTACGTGGATACAAAAACCAACGCGATGAAATCGCTTCGATTCAGTTGATTTTTGTTATGAGAAAAAGGCCATAGGTCGTTCAGATAAACCACCGCCTACAGCTGATTCTATGCAACTCTTGCACATACATCTATACTAATATTATGAAGAGGAAAGATTTGTATTTATATATATTATAAATAAACTCAAAATCTACTGGACAGATTTTGAAAATTCTTTCACCAAAAGAAAGCTAAATTTTCAGCGAGTAACATAGGCTTATGTGTATAGTACATCTACATTGCACCCGTGTGAAGCCGGGGCGCGTTGCAGTACAAGATAATATTGATAATACTTGCAGTTTTCAACGCAGTCATTAAATTCTTAGCTTCACTTCCTCTCCCAAGCAACTGAAGCTAAGTCAATAGCATAAAGTACAATCTTAATTGTAATGTTTTGAATAGCAATCGATTGTTTATGGCTATAAAGTGTAATGACCGCAACTCATTGATATTCTAGGTGTCAACATACTAACACAGAACATGCGATAAACATAATGCTTATACATGTTGTATATGCATTATTTAGTTTTCTAAATAAATTAATGAACCGATTGAATGTATTTTTATAAATAGGTATAATATTATTATTGTGTCCTGTAACTCTTCGTTTAGTTTTGTCTGTATGTCTGTCTGTTACGCTTTCACACCTAAACCACTGAACTGAACGATTTTGATGAAATTTACTACAGAAGTAGACTATAGTTTGGGAAAGGACATAGGCTACAAGGCGAAGAAAAGGCTTAGAGGGGTTGAAAGTTTGTATGGAAGTTCGTTATTATCGAAGATGGCACCATGAAACGTTCTATTTAGGCACTTGATAAGAAATAAATAAATATTTTTTCTTGAGTTTTTGGTTTGTTAATAATTATTAAATTACGGTCGCTTCACAATGATTCAAAACGGTCGCATGGGACACGCAAGAAATCCTCTAGGGCGTATAATATATAGGACGTATTGTAGAAAGCTTTAATTCCCTCTTCAATACCCACTACTGCCTACTACTAGCTTACTAACGGGCATCCAACGCTCGGGATTCCATATTCGTTTTTATAATAGGCAAAGGGGGTCTGTCACTGCACACTCTCATAGTCTACAACTGAGGTCTACAAATAGAATTATGCTTAAAACTGATTTGTCTCTGTATGTAACTGAATAAAAAGAGATATTATAATAATTAATTAATGTGATATACAAGTAGGTATATTAAATATATTTTTTCATACAAAAGCATTTTTTACATAAGTAAAACTTTATTTTAAAACAAGAAATAATATAATAAATTTAATTAATAACAAATTCCGATCACATTTTTATAGCTGTGTTTCAAACATCCGGATATAATTAAGTTTCAGTACATTTTCGCCGGGAAACTATCAAAATATTTCATTTATGTAAGTATGTTAGTGCTAAATATTAATATAAATATTTGTTCGTATCATTTATCAACCAATCGAGCGTGAAGCCTTCACAGTCGACTGAACAGCGATTATTTCTGAATTAGAATTGTTAACTTACGAAATATACTTTTTGTCAAAGAACTTCTGGTTAAAAATAATGCGTTTAAAATATTGCGATAATCACCCAGCACACATTACGACACAAATAGCAAAAAAAATCGGTATTTTTTTTTTTTACTTAAGGGGGTCGTCTAGTGTGCGCCCGGATTTCAAACAGAGAAGTGAAAAAGGGCCTTGCAGGACTTCTTTGAAGAAGAGGAAGAGATACTTTATGATCCATACATAGCAGATTGATTCTCAGATCATTTTCTTATTATGAATTATTTACAAAAACTTTCATTTTTTTTTCAAACTGATTCTTCTCAAAACACGATTTTTTCAAACTGCTGCCATGATATCTCAAGAACTAGTTAATTCAAACTACTCAAATTGCTACTGCATCTTTAGTAGATATATATCTACAAGTTGAACTAAAATAATTAATATTGCTTTGTTAGTTTTCTTTTTACCAGTTAAATAAACCTGAAAAAGTGCGAGTCCATTACCATTTACGTTGATCAGTTCTATGAAGAATGTCTGTAACTTTCGATTTCTCTGTGTCTATATTTCCTAACTATAACCCTCCCTGAGTATACTTACGTTAATACGAAAATGGTCCATGGTAGGGACTGTGAGTTGTAGGTTTTTTTATGTCAGATATCGACAGACGAGCATGAGGTTTACTTGATGGTAGGTGATACCTCAGACACAGAACATCATTCAATGATGTACTGTTGACCTACTTTTTACTTCGAGCATTTGGAAATCCATAGACTGAAACCGAAATGCGCTTCACGGTTTTTCCATCTATGATACTCGACGTGATTCGTTACCCGGTCGAAATTTTGATATTCCTCCCACCCGCTCATTACCCGAAGCAACCAGACGTGGGGAAGACATGCTTACAGAAAATTATAGGTAAACATGTCGTCCCTGTGGGATTCGAACCCACGACCCATCGATGCGCACGGGAGGTTTTCTACCGAACGCGCCAACAAGCCCGTCACAAACGGTAACCCAGGATATTTACTTTTAGAACTAATCTTCAGCGTAACCCGTCATAGAGGACATCTTATCCTATTAAATAAAAAAATACAATTGCCACAGTATTTCCAGTAAGTCAGAGTAATTGTCGAGAGAAAGGCAAGTATAAATATGCATGTCTCCATATTTTCTCTCCGTACACGCTACGAGTCTTGCTTGTTACAGAATAACAAGGGGACCCGAAAAAGCGGATGATGTGTCCAAAATATATAATAGTATGAAATCCATACAATAGGATATATCAGAATGAATTCTCATTTTAATTTATTTTGTATTTTGGAAAGGCTCAAAAAGTATATAACAAAGATATATAAAAAGATATATACATAAGATTTTAAATTGAAATTTTATTTGTAAATGTGATTTTTTATTTATTACTTCATACTATTTCATCACATTGTTTTACAATACTGGTTTCAACAAAGGAATATATAAATTTAAAATAGCTATAATTAAGTTGTCCGAGGTAAAAGCGTATTATCATGAAAAATATAATTATGTTAAAGAATCATTGCTTTATTTATGAGTTCGTATCGTCTTTATTGATTCCACGAACCAACAATTATATTAAAACGTTCAGTATTACGAAATAACCGTAAACCATAAATAAATAAAAATACAAAGATTATTTTCTAACATTATTTTTTTTTTTTTTTCAGACCAGTTTTGTGAAAAGTCTTTAAAAATCTTAAATGATAATGATTAAGAATTGGAAATCTACTACATTTAATATTTTTACTCGGTAGAAATAGGGAGGATTTTTTTTTTATTTGAGTAGGTACCTATTACTTTTCTTAAAATGCACTAGGTATATTATAGATTTAATATTGTCTTTTATTAACGCGAGTATCACACATTTAAATAAAATACTGTATACCGGATTAAAACGCGATTTATTGTTTAAATTATTTATCCCGACGTTTCGGATGCTTTTCAGCAACCGTGGTCGCGGGAGACTGAAAGATGACAGTTGTCTTATATTTGAAATGTCACAACGTTGCCATATTTAATTCAATTAAATTAAAAAAATATCTATTAATTTAGGTAACACAATGTACATCTATGAACGTCAATAAAAATAATACATATTAAATTACTAATATTACTAATATTAAATGCTTCTAATTTTACATTTACTACCAGTTCACAAATCAAGGGCGTAGAGCGGACGAGAAGAACTGGCAAGAAACTCGCCGCCACTCTTTTTTATCGCCAAGTTTTTGTTTTACAATCTTATAGATTTGCTAACATGCATAATAACAATTAAATTCTTTTCATAACAACATCAAATCAAATAAACCAATATTTCTGCATAAATCGATTTTCACAATGGTTGATTTTCCACCAAATATTAAATTAGTATGAAAAACAGTATACTTCAGAAAAAATAGCTCCAAAATTGCATAAATAAAAAGAAACATCATATAGGTCGTATAAGTAAACCGACAACGTTACAAGTTGAAATTAATGCTAACAAAAACTGAAGATTGCACCATATTAAGTCAAATAAACAAAAAAACAATGTTTTATTTAAGATGTCGACAGACGAGCGTGCATCAAGTGATATATTGCAGAATGCAGACACGAGATATTATTAATGAACAATAATGGGATGTCCTTGTCGACCTATTTTATGATTCAAGGTTTTGGATTCAGAATGATCTAAGCGTCTCTTGGATAAATTGTAAAGACAAACCCTTTTAAAGATTTTCAGTACCAATTCAATAGTAACTTTATTCAAGCAAACTTAAACTTTTACAAGTAATATTTTCCAATCGTCAATAGATATAGTACCTAGTATGTCAAATCGGTACAGATTATTCCTGGGACATTGACTAATAAACCCTGTAGTCTATAAAGTTCTAATAATCTATACAAATAATATTATAAAGGTGAAGGATTTGTGTGTAACGATTTAACTCAAAAACTACTCAACCCATTTTAAAATTCTTTCACCGTTGTAAAGCTACATTTTCACCGAGTAACATAGGTTATATTTATTTCCTGAATTAGGGTCCCTAAAATTTGAATAATGTAACCCAAGGTGTAAAAATTCTTTCACTAATAGAAAACTACAATAAAATTAAAAAGACTGCCTCGTTCTAGATCTATTTTTAAAGTGGTTGATCACAGCCGAAAATAAAATGCTAATTGAAATGTGAATCTAATATTAGACTGGAGACTGAACTGAGTTCTACAATTGATATTTAGATTGTAGACTTGTTTTAGATGAATGATTAAATGCATTTATCTCTTTATTTTTTAAATAATGCCAACCCCGGACGGTATTTTATTTCCGAACCAGAGCGAACATATGCCCTTAACAACCTTCTGCCCTTCTAGGAACAATACAGTAACTCAAAAGTTCAAAGCCAGACTGATCTGCCCGTGACTACGCTGCGCACGCACCGCACACGTGATCTGTTTTATAACAAAGTTTCTGGTAAAATATATTTTATTCAAATATTATCTGTGGTAATACATACATTTGGCAGGCCCGGGTGCGTCTCGGTTTTAAAATAAATAAAAATAAAAAAGCCTTTTATTTTTTTGCAGTACAATAAGTACACTTTATAATATTAAAGAAAAGCAAAATACCAAAAAATAATAATAAATGGAGTAGATTATAAAATATGTCAAAGGAGATAAAAAAATGTCATGAGCTTACAATAATTAAAAAAACTATTTACAGAAAATAAAAAAATATGAATACATTAAAATTAAAAAATACATTTCTGGTTCGTCTCGGTTTTACCTCCCTTTCATTCAGCGCTGACATGTGGAATTGCTCCAAAAGTTTAAAAGTATCTTTATGAACGCGGCCTTACTATATACCTAATGTAATTTAAGCTAAACACAGCGGTATCCGACGCTGCGGTGCAATGTTATCTCCCCAGTTAGCCTTACGAAATATTACCGCAATTACATATTCAACGTAATATTTACGGGAAAGTGGCTCGCAACTTACTGTTGAGATCAATAATTATGACTTTCATTTAATATTAGCTTGTTATCAGTGAAAACTAGACAGTAATCGCACATAACGTGCAACTAATGACATTTTCTTCGGCCATGTCCGTGAGAATGGCGGGAAAATCCATAGATCATTTATTTGTTCGCTTTCCAAATGGACATAATATGAGGTTACATAATATTCTATCAGTGTCTTTTGTGAAATCAGTGTTCATTTTTCTTCTTTTTTTTTAATTTATCAGCATTTGATTTTTAGTTTATTTAAATTGACAGCGATACAATGTTATACAAAAACCAAAATAGATTTACGTATACATAAGGTTATGCCTTTGTACCCGATTTTATAAATGGAATTGTCGTATTCAGGTATCAATATAATCACACTAACACCTAGCTTTGGAAATTAAAAAAAAAACAGTATAAAAAAACAGAACACAAATTATTATTAATTGAACACAATAAAATTATTTTCGTCGTTTGCAACAAAACTGTTTCAGGCCTTGTACGCTTCACTCTCCATGTCGACCTCGAAGTTGACATTGGCAATATTCGTTGTCTCTTAGGCTGACTTTACAATAATAAATGGCCCTTGTTTATAGATTGTAATTTTTTTCTCAAAATTTATACTTCTTAATACATTTTTTATTTCTACTATTAAAACAGAAAAAAAAACTGAAAATAATGATATAAACAGTTTAACTATTTGTATAGTATAATTATATAAGGTATTTGTGCATTGGCAAAAACTCAATTTTAGATTTAAAAAATTATTCCCGTATAAAGAGGAATGGGGCAAACATAATTCTGTCTGATAATACAATAAAAAATAAAATATAGCGCTTATTTTCCCAACCGATTTTTTCGAAATTCGAATACGGTGCATCCACACGAGCCACAGACCCATTTCGATGTTCAACTTACCTTGCGAAATATAATAAAATCTAATTTATCCTTACGTGAAAACGACACGTGTATTTACATAATATAGCAGGAATACATGCGCAAGAGTGTGTAAACAGTGTGGTTTGTAACCGGTTTCGCCTTGCGGGTTCGCCTCCGACCCACTGATCCAAATAACAGATTCATTGAAGATGAGTAAGATGACATGTCTGTTTGTTCATTTATGTTAATTGCCGAGTCGATAAAAGAAAGACTTCATTATTACTGTCGGCATTCCTTTACGCTGAAATTAAATGGAACTTAGAATACTTAGCTTATATATAATACCTACATATTTCTTATAATTATTATACTTTTGCTCTGAATACTAATTAAATCTTTATTTTTTTTTATAACAGATATCGACAGAGTACCTACAGAGTACAGACGAACGTGAAGCTCACTCGATGTTATTGAATATTGATATCTCGTTTATCCGATCCGAATTTCAATGTTCCTCCCAACCTTTCAGTGAACTAAATACCATCTAGTGAAACATGTTTACAGAAACATATTATAATCGTAAATGTGTTCGAACCCATAACCCATCGAAATGCTTTTCGTAGCTAGCATGTATCAACTTTTGCGCCAGTGAGCTTGTAATTATTAATGATAGTAAAATATTGTTTTTCCCTCAGTGCAGAGCTGAGAATACTGTATCGGAAGGTTTAACCCGTTTAGGATGTATCTAGGATTAAACAAAACTTAAATATCTAGATGACTAGCCTTTTGTGCGGTGTCAAAAACATTTCTAAATGAATAGTGTTGGTACTGACCCACTGAACCCGAAGTCAATAAGATGACAACGTAACTGTAAACGGATACAAAGCTATATTTATCAACTAAAGAGTTTAATTTTGCTATATTATACTTTTTGGTAAATTTTTATCCAAAGATATTTAGGTATTTATTTAATTAATTAATTAAAACGGACATAAATCCAATTACATTAATTACAACAATAACATACAATCACAATAATATATTAGACATTTTGACATAATTGCCTATTTGGTATATATAATATGTATGTACTCTGTACCTACATCAATTCGTTTGGCTTTTAATTTCACTATTCGCTATATTTTATACTAGCTGATGCCCGCGACTTCGTTCGCGTAGGGTTCACTTTAAGCTGAGCTTTTGAGCAAGCTTTCTTCAAATGACATATCCTCCTCCACCCTCTGTACTTGGTGATTTCTTTTGGGAAAGAGCTATCAAATTAGTCAATGACGGTTGCTTTTGCATCATGTTATCGACATGTTTAATGGTGGTTGAGATTGGGGTTCGAAGGATGATTTGATATTCAATAGTTGAAATAATTAACCTGACTTTAAAGAAACATTAGGGAAATTCATATTAATTAAATTTTACGTGACCAAAATCCAGATATGTATGACTGTATGTGTCTTTTTTCTACTAATCACAGTTCAATCGAAGATTGGATTCAATACATTTTCTGTCTTAAATAGATGCGTGCGTTCATTTAATTGGTTATTTTCATTTTCGGACATTTTTTTAAATTCCCGGGATTTCTGCCCTGGTTTCCGGTGCTAAATGCTGAAACCTCTAAGATACGGAAGCAAAAAAGCAATGTCGAATAATCGTAATTCTGTTTAAGAGAAAGGATTGATGAAAAGGTGAAATAAATGATCTCATAAGAAATACTTTTTCATATATTATTTCAATAATACATTTTCTATTTTTGTTATAATATAGTTCTTTCAAAAAATAAATAAATAAATACAAAAAAATATTCCTTTCATTTCAACTTCAGATTCGAACTCGCATCAAAAGCTACGCTATGGGACTGCATATCCACTATTCTATCCACTATTCTACGAATACATATTGTAAATGGCGAAATAATCAAACTATTTCATTTACATATCAGACTGTGATTGACATCTGACAATTCGAAAAAGTTCAACGCGAGTCAGTTTGCATTGAAATTTGGTGATATGGTGCCTTTAAAATAATATTTAAATGATGATAACTTTTCTTTCCGATAACCGATTTCGATGAAATAAAGCCTATATGTTGCCCCGGGCTTTCCTTAATATATTTGTGTAAATTGCATTAAAATCGGTTCAGTATCTTCGGAGATTAGCGTGAACAAACAGACAGACAGACAGACAGACAGACAGACAAGAATCTTAAAAATTGCATTTATGCATTCTGCTACCCTTCTTTTATCACCCCTCTTAATTTCTGGTAAAAATATTTAGTGATCAAATATAAAAAAGAATAAGATTTGTGTATAAAATCATATTCTTTTTTAAACCACAATAATCACGACCAATTGTATTTCTTATGCATAAGTTCGATACAAAGAAAGATTTCTAAAATAAAAAATATTACAGGTAAAATACTGCATTACCAGTAAAACGACGCGATAAACGTCTGCTGTATGCATTACATAAGATACAAGTAAACGATGTAATTGCAAGAAATGCCCGCAAATAATTATTACAACATCGGATTCCACACGTACCTACTTGCCACTAATCAATTGTTACAACATAACTACAAACCGCAATATTTATATAAACTTGTATATTTATTTGTACAAAAGAGTTTGATCAATAAAATACATCTCTACAATTGATAGAGTCGGGAAGTCTAGCAAATGGAATGAAAGAAAATTAAAAATAAATATGTGGTAATCTCTCAAATCTGCTTCAGCCGGCCTAGGATGACAACCGCGACAAAATTTTTTCTCGTGTTTTAATAGATTACCGCTTTATTTCTTTCGGGTCTAACATGACAATTACACTTAAAACTCGACTTTTAATATCAAAAATTGATATATTTGTCGATCGAGATATCTTTTCTATCAACATTGTCGATGTCGAGATATAATATATCGAGATATCTTACATCTTAGGTTTTCTCTCGTCCGCGACATATCTCGTGGCGCTCATGCTAGGCCGGCTAAACGTAATAAAGAAGGAAGTACAGATACCCAACATATTCATATTTAAAATGAATATGTTTAACCGGCCAAGTGCGGGTGGAGCTGAACGAAGGAAAGATGAATTCTATTATAATTGAAAATCAGGTTTTTTTTCTATATTTTTTAAGTTGAGTGCTTGGAAAATAGTTATTTCTTTATTATCACACTAAAGCTACCTTAGTTGTTTGCCTGGAAGACATCGATTTTAATCGATAAGGGACGCCTTATATTTTTAAAATTATGTGGTGTGCAATAAAGTTTGATGCTAGCATGACTTGCCGTTTTTCTTCGAGAAGAAAAAATAACAACAAGGTCTTCTTCTTGAATTAAGATTTCCTTAATTATTATTATTTTGTTTCAAACGGCTATAAATTATACAATCCAACCTTTATAAGCCGGACAGATAATACGAAGGACGAAACACGTCAAGTAGCTATAGAGTTTCAGTCAATACTTTAAAAAAAGGTAAATAATTAATTATCCTTGTCACACCGGTGAAGCAACATGTCCAAAAACGTTAAAGTATAAATAATGAGGTGTCTTCTGCTAACTGGAGCGAACTAGCTATTGACTGCTTGTCACAAGCCTAGTGGAGGGTGAAGTGTGAATGCGTGCAACACTGCCTTCACGGTTCAGCCTATTTGATTTTCCTTTGCTTGTTTTGGTAACAGTTGAAAGATTTTTTGTGTTAATAACCATTCAACGCGCAAAACAACTGCAAGTCCTCTGATGTTGCAGATGTTCATGGGCGGCGGTGTTCACTTTCCATCAGGTGGGCTGCAGGCTCGTTTGCCCCCTATATTATAAAAAAAAAACCACATAATCATTATTTCACTTCTATTATAAAAATAATGCTATTTCGTCTTTTATTAACGCGAGTATCACACAATTAAATAAAATACTTTATAACGAATTAAAACGCGATTTATTACTTATATTATAAAATGTAGACACAGGATTTTCTATTTCGAATATTGAGTGTTATATTACAATATAAATAATAAGTCGCGTTTTAATCCAATATTATTTAAATGTGTGATACTAAAAAAGACAATATTATGTTGATTATTTTCAATATTACTGGTTAAATAACGTTAAAGTGTTTTGGCTGTGTAGTTCTCAATTAGATACTTAAGGACAAAATGTAAGGTTGTATTTTATTAGAAATTCGTGTTAAAAACCAGACCAAGGCAGAGATTTTCAATCAAGTACTTCCTATTGTAGGAAACACATGGCTGAAAAAAAAAAACAATACATACTTTAACCGAGTTTGCTTGATTATAATACAAAACAATGTAATATCAGAAAAAATAAAAGTTATTACGTAATATGTATCAATATATTTTAAACGACTTCGTAAAAGGAGGAGGTTCTCAATTCGCCTGTATGTTGTTTTTTTTATGTTTGTTACGCGATAACTCCGCAAGCTATGGATGGATTTAGATGATTATTTTTTTTTAATTAGTACTAGGTCATATTTCAGAAGTGATCCCATATAAGTATCGAAATCCAATAATTTTATCAAAATTGATTTAGTACTTTTTTAGAAAATCAACAAAAACAAAAATATATACACAAATAATGTTTTGCTTTGAAGTTCCTTTCAGCAAGTTTTTGATGAGGACTTTCAATCTCTGTTATTTTAACTTTCATTATTAATAAATGCCTTACAAACGCAAAAATTTCACTTTGTCTATTTTTGTCTTATACCTATTATCTTAATTAAAGTAACAATTTCATATATTTTGTTTAAATGCTTAATCTTCAGTATATTTGCAAAAAAAAATCTCCTTTAAATTTTTAAATTTATATTTTATATTTATATCGAATGACATTTCAATAAGATTTGATAGTAGTTATAATTAATAGTTTAGATTGCCATTATTTCCTACTATTGTCTTATCATTTACGTCATAATATAAATTATTTCTAAAACGAAACCCTAACGCAATATTGATGTATAACACTTATTGAATATAACCTGGTTACATCGATAATCGATACCTCTTGACCAATGAATATACAAAACATTTGTGTAATCGGTGCAGACTTGTAATCGACGCTATTTGAATTTTTTGCTCTGAATAATACAGCCCCGATATCGTTTTGGTACAGCGGGTTTTAGGCGTAAATAGTCGTGTTTTTTTTCTTATACTGAAGTGGGGACGACAAGGAACCACACGTAACTGTTGGTAAGTGATCACCGTCAACATGGACAACATTATATAGACGAACATAAGTTCACTTGATGGTAGGTGATACCTCAGCCACAGAACATCAGTCAACCTAATTTTTACTTCGAGCATTCGGAAATCCATAGACTGAGACCGAAACGCGTAATGTGCACTCCACGGTTTTTCCACCTATGAACCTTGGTTCGTTACCTGCCGCCCTAGCATGACAAGCGCGACAAAATTTTGTCTACCGTTTTCTCGTGTTTCAATCGACTATCGCTTTATTTCTTTCGGGTCTAACATGACAATTACACTTAAAACACGACTTTTAATATCAAAAATAGATACATTTGTCGATCGAGATATCTTTTCTATCAAAATTGTCGATGTCGAGATATAATATATCGAGATATCTAACATCTTAGTTTGTCTTCTCTCGTCCGCGACATATCTCGCGGCGGTCATGCTAGCCCGGCAGGTCGTAATTTCGATATTCCTCCCACTCGCTTAATGACCAGACGTGGGGAAAACATGCTTGCAGTTGCATTGCCGGCCTTTAGTAATGAGTATGGTCTTTTCTTAAAGTGAGTTCTTAGGGATTCAGCCATAACCTATAGATAACTGATATAATACCAGCCCACTCCTAAAAATGTATTAGAAATCCGCCTTTTAACTCTACACCTGCATCTATCCAAAAATCTAAAAGTTCTAAAGCAATATTGGCCAAAACTGCTCAATTCGAAATCTACATATTTTGTAGATATTATAGTCAGTAGATATAGTTAACATAGATAACAATAATGAATACTTAAGATAATAAACTAATTGTGAGTGCGGAGGTAAGTCCTTAATTAAGCTTATATTTTTGAATTGATGATATTTTTTGTGATACTGTTATCACCAACATGTTTCTTTTTGGACTTTTTGTACCCAAGTTCACAGTCCTATCGCATCTTATTTACGTAATTTTCATTTAAATATTTATATTAAAACATTACCTCTATAAAGCCATCGTATATGTATCTACTCATACTTGTTTAATTATCTGATTTTTTTAGTTTTTTTTTTGTTAACGACTGTCGACTTTGTCCGCGTAAACTTCGATTATTAACTGATTTTTGACCCTTTTTTACTTACAATTGCAATACACTCCTATCCCATCATTATATAGGATTTTCATGTTACTCTGGTTTATCCACCGCACGCAAAAATATCTTTCGGATAGCAGGATTTTTCCGACTTGCTTGACAATCATCGTAATAATTTGACCAATTAACTCAATATATGTATTTTTGTTATTATATGTAATAAATACCCTATATGTATAAACAATAATACTGTAATCATCTTTCATCAAAATTCGTTCAGTAGTTTTTGCGTGAAAGAGTAGCAAACATCCTCACAAACTCATATAATATTAGTAGGGTAATTGAATTTATACTGTATTAAATATAAAATTATTTTAGACAAGAAATATTACGGGAAATGACAAATAACATGATAATTTTTTTAATGTAACGCAATTAAATGAATTTCACATCATAAAAACCATAAAAGTCTATCAATTACTATCTGATAAAAATAATACAATAAAACTGAATGGATTTTATTTTATCACAACAAAGTCAGATTATCGTATTATACAATATTTAAGTCGCGTTTTCATTATCCATTATAAATCCCTATTTAAAATTTTATCTATTGGTATTCAAAAATATGTGTTAGAATTCGATAACTCATTTAGTCATTTTACAATAAATAAAACTACTGAAAAAAGTATTTACCTGCCGAATGTCTAAACTTTGGCAGAATGTACACATTGTAAATTTTAAAAAATCAAAATTAGGGTTATTCACGATCATTCGAAAACTTTCCGTTCCGATATTACAAGATTTCGTACCGATATATCAAGTTTTCTATCATTTTATACTAAGATTCTAATCGGAAACTCCCGAAGAATGCCGATGCTCAATCCTATGGGAATTGTGAATACCATTTTCATATCCGGTAAATACGAAAAAACTTTCAGTGGGAGAGCGTAGCTTTCCGGGCGTATCGATTTCGAATGATCGTGAATAGCCCTACTGGTATTCAATAAAAAGGAAAGTTTTAGGTTTGAAATTGGTAGTTCTTGAAATCTAGACATTTTGTCAATCAAGGATTAATCAGTTAGTATAAGCGGTCTGTGTTTTCTATCAGTCATCGGCTTATCAATTACAAACAAGGATCCCGGTGAAAAGAAGAAAAATGGGGGCCCTCCCCTTGGCAAAATACTTCAGCAACTGTACAAAATTTTCTTGACGCTTCTGATGGTCATATAACATCTTTAAAAAATAAAATGCTTGTGAGAAATAGCTATAAAACTTCGAGAGCTTCTACCTCTCTTTCCAAAGCCCAGAGCCCTCTCAGCTCTGTACCACATTGGCCTATGATAGCTACACTACTTTAAAGCAGGCAAACTCTAAAGTCTAAAAAAAATACTAAAAAAAAAAAAAAAAAAAAAAATATGCTAATATCCATAAATAAAACTGAATAAATTCTTGCACCATGTTCCAATCTGAATGTCATGAGAAGCTAGATGCATACAGAAGACTTCGAATCTCTATTCAAAACATTACAGACGCCTAACTGCAAGTGATTTTACAATTGAACACAATAGCTGTATGATATCGTGGTACCGGCCATCAGTCATTGTACGGAGGTCAGTTTGACTGACCTCTCGTTGACATTACACGTTTTACATACAAATATAGCATAATGTAAGAGGATAGTGTATGAAAAGATGCCGAAATAGTTGTCAGTTGTACAAACTTGCATTTTATATGCACGAGGGACTTCTTGTATTTTTATAATGTGAAATGAACAACCCTATCTACGAATTATTGTTTAAAGCATACTCATCGTACAAATTACGTATGGGATCATATTTACGCATAAGAGGTATAATGTATATATATAACTCTACTATTACAAAAATGAGAAAGGTTTTATTTATAAACCCAAATACTTGCTTATATTACGATGAGTATGACCCAAAAACTCGTGATAAAGATTAATTCTCTTTATTTTAAAGTTGGAATGTTATTTTACTCACTAATATCATTATTAAAACTACTGAAAAATCGGTAGATTCGAGACCACTAATCTAGGCACCGCATTACTTAAACAAAGCACCCAATATACACTGTACAATGTAACACTTCCGTAGCAACGTTAAAAATCTTCTATCTATCTATTTACCTATAAACGTATGGATATATTTTTTGACCTCGTTTTCTAAGAAATCAAATTAATTAACTTTTGTACACTATTGGGATGCAAACACCGCCCTTAACCCGTTAACTCATGAGTCGCGAGTGTGTTGCCCGGCCTTTAAGGTTGGAATTATTAACTTTTTATTCTGGGTAACACTCTACTAGCACTCTAAAAAAGCTTACGGTTCATTGTCATACGCGGTAATAAGAACGACCTTGAATGGTTACCGACAATAGTTCCCACTCTCCGTTTCGTTCACCGACATACGAACGTTATATCATTCCTCCATAAACCACGGATTTTTACTTATTACTTTGTGTTGCTGCTTTTACGAGTAATAATTCGTCTTCCTCTTTTTGCAAGCCAAGGTTAATTAACAATGAGTCATTTTTATGGAAGTTAAAGGCCAAAGTAATTATTTGTTTCTCGACAGAAGCTTATATTGAAAAGCTTTAAAGAAATTAATAAGTCGAAACTTTAAATTACGAGTACAAACTGTTTTTCCTAAAAATAGTGTCGTTACCTTTATAGGTATCGTCGTGTCAGAAGAGCGCCTTTTTTATCTATTCTGTGAGTAGAACAACATTACTTCTGTATGACGCTCTTCTTTACACTTAACTTTATTCTTTAGGTTTGAAGAATTTATTTTTCATTAAGACTAATACAGTCACTTACATGAAAAATATTTAAAAACTATGTAATGGTCTACGAATGGTCTTTCGAGAAATTAACCATTTATTCGACTGCTATCTTCGAAAATATATGTACCATATTTTTATTTTTTTCAGATTAGCCTGTATGTATATATGCCTATATGTATGTATGTATGTACATTGTACATACGCTACGACGAATTCGAGGTTTGGATACCGCCGGGATGACGTTTATAAATATATGGAAACATGTTTATCCCTTTGTCTGGTCATGTCGATCATGCATAACAGGAATATCAAAATGACATCCAGATTATAACCGTCGTCCATAGATGTATACGTACAACCCGTGAAGTACAGATTGCACGTTTTTGTTTGAGTTAATCATTAGACAAATACTCGATCTAAAAAAATGGTCGACAGTATCATCTACCATCAGATGAGCCTTATGCTCATATTTAAATTAAAACTATATATTTAAAAAATACACTCCCTTAGAATAAAAAAAATAACATTATGCCTTATAAAAATTCTATTGATTAATTATTATCGAAGTACATGCTATATCACGAGCTTGTTTCCGGATGCAATGCTCATATAATAGACAGTACGTGTCTGTACAAAGCAGATACAGAATACTGATGATACATAAGACTATAATAGTTTCCTCTGTTCTATCAAGTTCTGATAATTCATATCTATCTATACATAAATAAAACTGTAGAGGTCAAATGTCTGTACATAGAAAAAAAAATACTTAAAACCGAGTCAGAGTGATGAAATTCAATTTTTTGTTTCTCTGTCTATCTGGTTGTACAGGTTAATCTCCGAAACTGGTGAAGCTACAATGAATTTACATGAAATTTTGCATTGTTTCATCGAAATCGGATGACGTAAAGTAAAAGTCATAATTTATGAAGCCCACGCAAACGAAGTCGCGGGCATCAGCTAGAATCCGAATTACAAAACCCGAATTTTATTCAAAATATTTGCAACCTAAATTCAAATACGAAATGCCTCTAGATTTTTTCTTCTAATTGACACAATTGTTTTTGGACAGTGGCCCAAAAAATACAAACACACGACTAGAATGTATTTTTCTCTCTAAAATATAGAACTGTGACTTAGTTCAGAATGTATTCTTTTCCGTATACATAGTATATAAAGTACAGTCGACCTTAAGTCTAACTTCCTCAAGTTAAATGTTGAATTAGGTTCCTGATTTTTATTGCAATATTTGTTATCAATATAACTATACTGTTTAATTCATGTTTGTGAATTAATTAAAATAAAATATTCAATTCTATTAAAGAAACTTCCAGTCACACCAGGCACAATTTCATCACGTATTCCGTTGCGGTGGTAAATCGTGAATATCGAATTAATATTTGCAAATAAACTGAATTAATGCAGAACTGTTGTAATCCCGGGTCAATGACCTCTGAATTCATTAAAGATGCTATTTATTTCAGAGACCATAACGTATCTAATTAACGCATAGTATTTTAATCTTTATCACAATCGATATCTCGATGTTGCTACAAGCGAGTCGAATTGATTTGAGATCGATATTAATTCGAGGCGATTACTTACCCAATAGACAATCTATACAAAATAAAACCAGAATTTAAGAGGGAGGCGACATATTAATATAATTCTCTAGACATAGAGCTACAGTCTGGAGTAATATATACGCTTCGTGTGAAAGAAAAGTTATCATCTTTTAAAGATTTTTACAATGAGTGTTTTAGGAATAACAATGACTCTACGTAAATTTCCATTTTCATACACTAAGTTGAAGACGTACTTCAAAAGGTCAAAAGTACTCGAAACCGACGAGTATGTATGAAACATATGAATGAAAGCATTGATGTGATCGGAACATATGGAATTCCGTGATCACTGCCTACCTAGTAATGGGAAATAGGCGTGATATATATGAATGTATGTAGATACCGGATTAAAACGCGATTTATTATTTATCCCGACATTTCGGATTATTTTTAGAAACCGTGGTCACGGACAGAAAATACATAATATATCGCGTTTCACTCCGGTATAAAGTATTTTATTTAAATGTGAAATACTCGCGTGAAGAAAAGACAATACATATTATGAAGTGACGTATGTAGAGTTTGAAATTTGACAGTTAGACCTTCCCCCAAAAACAACCTCTCATCATGGCATTTAATGTACTTGTAGAGTTCGTGATAATAATCGGTTTTGTATTGAAAACCTGTTCTCATAGAAATAAATTTTAAAATACAGGTATATTATATTCTAAGATAAACAATTTCTATAAAAAATTAATAAAATAATAACAATACTATTAGAACTATATTACCAAGACACAGAACAGGTTTTGTATTTATTTTCAAATGAAATTCATATAACTGGTATAAAACTAGGTGCGCCTTAGGAATCAAGTATCTATAAACGCATTTCTGCTCTGGTGACCTTTAAATATGTAAAGTACATTTTTCAGTCCATGGGAACATAAAATAAATTTTAGATGTCAATTTTGATTGTCTTGATCTTATTATTCCCTTTCGTTTACGTCTGAATTCTGATCAGTTCAGGTATCTACCTACTGTGAGACAAATTCTTACCTATGCCGTCTTCTATACTAATCTATATCTATACTAATATTATAAAGAGGAAAGATTTGTATTTTTGTATGTTATGAATAAAAACTACTGAACCGATTTTAAAAAATCTTTCGCCAATAGACATCTGCAATTTCAGCGAGTAACATAGATAGGCTATTTTTAATTATTTTTTTGTGTATGGTACATTTACATTGCACCCGTGCGGTGCCGGGGCGGATCGCTAGTATTATATAATAAAGGGGAAAAGATTTGTTTGTTACAATTTAATTCAAAAACTACTCGACCGATTTTAAAAATTATTTCACTTATTATCACCATCTACCTTGGACCCGTGCGAAGCCGGGGCGGATCGCTAGTATTATATATACAGAAGGGCCAATTTTACTCGGTAAATTACGATAAACGTTTCAATAAAATAACATTAAAAATAAAGAGTTAATAAAAGACAATTTTATAGATGTTTTCAGTCGCCACCGAATCACTGATTAACGTTCTGCCCGTCTAGCATGCCCATCAAGAGATATCTCGCAGACGAGTGCAGACAAATAAGATATCGAGATATATATCTCGACATCGACACCTTTAATAGACAAGATATTTGTCCAGATTTAAGTGTAAGTGTCATGTAAGAAATAAAGAGATAATCGATTAAAACACGAGAAAACGGTCGACAATTTTGTCGTGGTTGTCATGCTAGGCTGGCTGTACTTAGATATCTACTACTACCAAACGTAAGCCTTAGCTAGTATAATATACTTAGTAATAGTATATTGCGCAAATGCATTCCCCTCTTTAATAAAAAAAAGTTATAGTATAATATACGTATGTTAGCATAATACTACAAAATTCACTTACTGAAGATGCTTTTCAATCATTCTGCACTTGTCGTCCTGAGATGTATGTGGTCCAGTAACTATAGCTTAATAAATATTCCATTCGCTACTATTTATTTACAATTATTTATCTCTTATCCACCGTAATTTTCACCCTATATGGTATAACACGTGGCACTAGATTATTATTCTATACTTCATTAAGACAACATTGTATCACTATTACGTCTTAGCCTTTGCCTTATTTTTGTTTATTTCTCCATTGAAAAGTAGCATCCATTCTAGAACCTCTAAGCATCAGAGGGATGAGCACAGTACAGTGACTGATAACACCTTGTTATATGTTGAAAGTAACTGTTTCATCGTCTTGCTATCGCTATTCATCTGAATAGTACCTACTAATAACTCATTCATAAATGTCAAAGTTTTTAATTACATCACTATAAAGAGATATAGTAAGTAGTAATAAGCAAATTACACACACATTTGAGCATAGTAAATTCTATCCTATTCTATCTAGACGATGCTGAAAGAGATGTTCGGAGGAGGAGATAGAGGAAAGCGATGCATATTGAAATTTTCCTCAAGGTAAGAGAAATAAGTTTAAAATTCCGTTCCGTTATAGGTTTCCGGATCAAATAATATTTAAAGAAAAAAAAGTATACGAACATTCCAGCGGTAACATCAATAGACGGCCATTGGAGTATGTAGCGGATGTAATTATACCGGAAATATAGACAAACTTTCCAAAGATAAAGATAAAATATCGAATTGCAACGTTTTGTAACATTGAAGTATTTCTGGTCTGGCTGACCACAACGGTAATTCCATAGTCTTCAATCTATATTTAAATTAGCAACATTACAATTATTCCGGTTGGCCACGGTCGCCTTGACCGCCTGAGATCGGTAAAAATGCGATATTACCGCATCATCCGTTTCATCTTTGCCAATCTGTGGTCTTGCTAAATTGTCATTATTTTACAACCAATGATGACAAAATTGTTTTTTTTTACTGAGATATAACTATTGGAACTTACTTCTTACCTTGGAAAATGCAGAAAACAAATGCGATATGAATATTTTTTTTTAATTATTATTTATTATTAGCCGTCTCCAAGAAATTATTTGTTTTATTTCAATATACTACGAGTATAGGTACTGTCTGGTTTAGTATAATAAAAGGGTTTCAGGATGAATCTTGTTTCCAAAACTATTTGAAGAAACATCCGAGCTTATTATTAGTATATTTCATCAGACTTAAGACGGTTTATGAGGAGTGAAATAATGTATCGTTTGTTATTTACCCCTATATTAATTCCGGACGACTAAAAGTAGCCCCTGTTATCCGGAGATGGTTTCTTTAATGTTGCCAAATGTTTAACCTGCCTAACGTAGTAACTATAATAATATAAGCATCCACCATGGCGAAATCTGTGGATCAAGACTCAGGCTGTCTGACTAACAAACAGCCGCGAGTGACCTTAACCCTACACTTTCCCAGCATTGCGCGACGCCGCTGGTTTTTTTTTATAGTATAGGGGGCAAAGAGGCAGGTGGCTCACGTGATGGTAAGTGATTACCGCCTCCCATAGACATCTGCAACACCAGAAGCCTTGCAGGTGCGTTGCAGCCTTTAAGAAAGATGTAGGCTCGCTTCTCGAAGGTTCCCAAGTGGTATCGGTTCGGAAATACCGCCTGGTAGGTGGGCGAGAAGGTACTATACCTAAGTGTCTGAGGCGATATAGTGTTGAGTGTGATTTAGGCAGCATCCGTGATCATGGAGCATGTCGGCGCGCCAGATTATTGCTAACGGTGCTGGAGCCAAGATGCGGAACACCGGCCGCGGTTCTGCTGCATTGATTACTCATACACTAGAACTGTACTGTGATGCCAGTAATCTATTAATTAATAGGATAATTAATAGGAACAGCCGTTCGGTTGGATTTTAGTGCTAAATCATTTTTTGTATATTACATAGATTAATCGAAAGTTGACAAATAGGTATACTGATTGACAATTGACGTCACGTTAACTTTGTTTAAATATCATTTGACTGGAGTTCTAAGGGAATCGAGAATGTGTCCTGAGTAAATAATGTGGATGGTGTATTAAAGTGTGCCTTTTGATTGTTATGTATTGAAATGTCGACTCAAACTGAATTTCAAGTTTCAAAAGTGGTTGAAAAATGGCTTTCTTATATATGAGGATTGCTGATATCTTGAGAGCAAGAAATTACAAACATTTCCTCGGATCGTTCTCCATAATACGTATACCCCCGTATCACCCCTGTTTCATTTTATATATCTAATTAACGAAATTTAAATTCTTGTACGGGTAAGCAGATTTCTTTTTTTTAATCACAATCCCCATTTGTTACGGGATACTGCCAGTATTCTGTGGCTACGGTAGGCACATTATTTGAATAAGATTCAGATGTTTATCGTAAAAACTTTAGAGCAACTTAGTATTTTTGTTGTTTGTATAGTGGGGTCATTTATTTATAAAATTTTTTACACCTGCAAAATAATAACGAAAGTATGTACATATTTGCGCGCAATGTCGAGAAAAGCGGATCTTATTTTGGTAACGTCGGTTTCACTTTCGAAACAATTCATTAAAAAAATTTGTAACGTGACTCCGTTTAGATCCGAATTGAGGTTACAAAACTTAACGCTTGTACTGGTCAGTTTTGTACAGCAAATACCTTGTAGTATTTGTTTACAAAATACATATTACATAATAGTTTTAGTCGTTCGATTGTTATTGTAAATTCAAAACACATGTGTGCCCGAAAAGAATTTAAATTATTTTAACACCTGAAGCGGTAACTATAAATACCTACATATCACTTTAGCATTGTTCGCCTCCTTGGATTAGTGATAAGCGCACCGGAAATCCCGTGTTCGAGTCCCGGGGAGACAAAAAAAATCGGTGGTACAGAGCATAGACTGACCTTTTAAAGGCCGGCAACGCATCTGCAAGTCCTCTGGTGTTGCAGATGTTCATGGGCGGCGGTGTTCACTTTCCATCAGGTGAGCCGCAGGCTCGTTTGCCCCTTATATTATAAAAAAAGAAAAAAAAAACCTTGCATATACATAAAAATGACATAGAAATGTGTCTGCTTCATACCCCACTATGGAAAGTCACGCGTGAACTCACAGCATTGTATACATAATACAATATTGCCATACATAAATTGTTTTTCTTACTTCCTTACTACCTTTTTCTATGCTACGCTTAAACTTTAGATGAAATCTGGACCTTTAGAAAATCCCCAACACTAACATACAGCATTCTGCGTCGACAAAGTCACAGAAACAAATAGTTTATACCTAATTATTATATATCGCAAACTCGCAACCACATTCCAAAGCGTACAGAGTAATACAAAATAAGTGTTTTTTGCATTTGTATGGTATTTGCATCCGTTGCGATGTAAGGAATAATACATCGGAGGATGTCAAGATTCTCAGGATGCCATACAAATAAGTGACTGATATAAAAGAACTGGTTAAGGGTTTAAGATAAAGGCACAGTTTTGCATACACATTTTGAATTTAGCCAAATTTACAAATTTATTCTATTAGTAGATAACTAATAGTGATTTCATGTTCCTAAGAGAAGTTTCGATCAGATTGTGTTTGTTTTAGTTAAAAATGTTGTGAGATAGTAATTTTCTGTATTTATTTAAAAAATTATCACATTCGTAATACCATCGTATGAACTGAAAATCGAGAGTCATATCATACCTTTCTGACAAATCACACAATATAATTAGTAATTTTTTATCTTTTTTTACTTATATTTAACCATTTATTAGTATTATTTTTAAGTATTTTAGTTTTATCACGAATATGTATTTCATTTCATTTCAACTCTAAAACTCTGAACAGTCAACAATGTTGGCGCGCTAATTAACTCTAGGTATGTAGTAAAATCGCATCTATTATGTACCTATCTATATTATCTACCAGTTAAATAGGTTGATAAAATTATAATTATGTATAAACGTACATATTCAATTAATACGTTTATTTTAAACAAAACATTGTCACATTTAATTATAATGAATTCTCGTAAAACAATTGTCTCATAAGTACAATCAAAATAAATATTTTAATGTCAAAGTGTTTGTACTACCTCGTACCTACTGCACATTTCTTGGTCAAGCAAGCATTACTATCACTGAATTCTATGTTTTACGATGTCGATTCCTTTATGACTTGATTGACTTTGGAGTTTTGGACTGGATTTATTACTAGTATCGAGTGACAATAATATAAAAATAAAGATAATTGTAGTGTATGTTTTATCCGATACGAGGACAAAGTCTACATAAGGTGTATTATGTATATGAAAAGCTTCCAATGACTAGATGAATACAAAAATAATAATGTACAAAACAAAAAATATAATTTACGTACAATAAAATGTTATGATGAATATCTACTACAATTATTATAAATGAGGAAGTAAAACTATCTTTACTATTTTCAGAATTAATAATTTAACCGATTTTAACCCGTAAATGTCATATCGGGAACATTTTGGCGGGCTCCTTGGCGCGTTCGGTAGAACACTTGCCGTGCGCATCGACAGGTCGTGGGTTCAAATCCAACCGGGACCTATTTATAATTTTGTGTAAGCATGTCTTCTTCTGGTAACTTCGGGCATTGAACGGGTGGTAGGAATATCGAAATTCTGACCGGGTAACGAACCACCGTTCATAGATGGAAAAACCGTGAAATGCATATATTGCGCGTTTCAGTTTCAGTCTATGGATTTCCGAATGCTCGATGTAAAAAATAGGTCGACAGCGCATCATTTACTGATGTTCTGTGGCTAAGGTATCACCTACCATTAAGTGAACCTCATGCTAGTCTGTCGATATCTAACATAAAAATATATCTATTCTCACTATAAGAACATATAAAAATGTCGCGGTTCATAAAATACAACCACTTTCAAATAACTTTGATCTTTAATTTCACGGTCACAAATCTGAGGTCTCTTACATTTCATTTGTGACCCCACTTAACTAAGTGACCAAACAGGTCAAATAAATTATTAGAATTCGGAAACAATAATATATTTAAAATATTTGAATAAAATCAGTAATGAATAAGAAAAAAACGTAGAAAAATTCAAAGAATGCTTTGTTTACACTCATACACACGATTCATATTATTGTTTTAAATCATCTATTAAACCTGCAATATTTTACATACTACACGAATTAAATCCACCAAAACAGGTCTTACCTATTTACTGCATTTTATTTTAACATATTTAAGCCGCTTTTGAGCGCTCTCGGCTCACAGAAAACTTGTTTAATAGACTCAAAGCGATCTACTAGTTATACTATTTACAAACATTACGGACGAATTATAGATTAGCAATGAAAATTACCTGTGTCCTTAATATCCGGGTTAGCACAATATCACGTTTACACTAGCTCACAGCAAGGCACAATAAAAAGTTGATACACCACTTTTTCGTATAGTTCTCGCGCTTTAATCACATACATGCGTCCTCCACGCTGCTTGATAGCCGACTGAACGCTGTCGGGTAAGCCACTTACCACTGACCAGTTGGGAGCCGGCAACAATGAAGAATCTGTCCATTGAGATAATAGACCACTGCAGTTTAGAAAACGAATAACTAATCGTAGGACACGGTCCATGAAGCGAATGTTTGCACGAGAGCCCAGTATTGCATGCGCTTCAGATTAAATTCAAGAGATTTCTAAGACATTCAAGCATCGCATGAATGGTTACGTGTCTTCAAATAACAAGTTCGCCGTGTTTTATTGCTGCTGTAGTCACTTTCCAGGGTAATAACATCATAAATGTCATACTGCTGGTTAAAATTCATCGAAACGATTTCGGAATGTGGGTAGATCCTCGAATACCTATTTATACAGCTGTTTATAATGAGTTAGAACACCGCTCTACCCTCTTTAAGTATCAAAATTTGGGCGGCACACAGTGTGACGCCCCATATACAAAAATATAAAAATGCAGTATTTATTACACATGTGTAGGGTATGGTATATCATTAGGCATAATCCAGACTACGTAATGGCAACACCAAATCAAATAATTTTTAAGGTATGCGTTCAAAATATTACTTCAAAGTACCCACTTTCGTATCATTTACTAGACATCAAAATAAATTCGTTGTTGAATGTGGCTTACTGTTCATTCTTGTGTTTACTTATTACGAGTAACGCATTTTATTAACAATATTTATCTATTGCTCAGTGCCTTGACAAGTTATTTGTTAAAAAGTCTGTTACCATAGGTGAGTACAGATCTTGAATGTAGGGTAAAATGAAAATAATTTGTAACTTTATCGAAGCTTTAAAAAAAAACACCTCATTATACCTTTCTAGATTTTTTTTAACGTGTAGGAATACTATCGTACATTTATATTACGTTAGTTGTATTTGCCGAATCTTGCCGAAATAATAGTTATTTTATTTTTTAGCGAGTACGGCGAAAGTATCTTTTAAATCTTGTTTTGAAATCACTGAAAATGTCGTCAAAAATGAAAATGTAGACGTGATTACCAATCAAATGCAAGATGTTTATGGTTTGCATGCCATCCTTGATCATTTAAAAACCAGTCTACTCAAATCTGCCCGATATATTTTATTGAAAATCAGCAAAAAGTGGAATGAAAGTCACCGAACAAAAAATACTTTTTTAAGCAAATATAGTGATTGGTTAGAGACTGAAGTGAAGTTGGAAGATTCAGTTCTTCAATATATATTGGAACCAAGACCTGGGACAAGCGGTACATGTCGTCAAAGAGCAAGACCTGAGAAAGATTTTTCAGAGTTAAGCACTCCGTCTAAGAAGCACAGAGTAGATGATCTTCTAAAAAATAGAACCAGTGATGAGTTGGAATTTGCTGCAGGGGTATTAAGAAAATCTCATCCTCCCTTACTACCGTCCAAAGAACGTAGGTCTCTTTCAACACTTCAAGCATTAGCTTTGTATTCAGATTTTTTGATAATCCTGCTTTAAGTGCTTCTATAACTGGAATTAACCCTTATTTAATTTCTAATTTGGCCATAATATTAAAAATTGCAAGTGGTAAAAGAATTAAAATTGATACGTTTACCACACTTTTAACCTAAACTAAGAAAATATACCTTGAAAATTATAATTGGTATTATTTGCCTGTGAGTTTGCATAAAATTCTTATTCATGGCCCTGCTATCATTACATTATTATTCGTGCCAATCGGCATTTTATCAGAAGAGGCTTTGTAGTACAGACATCAAAATTTTAGGCGTATCCGTGAACGTCACAGTCGAAAAACTTCACGATTGAATACCAACAAGGATATCATGATGGCACTCTTACTAACATCTGATCCGGGTATTGCTAAGTATCAGAAAATAACATCTTATACAAGAAAATTAGTAAAGATATAGAAACTGACGAAAACCAGGATATTTCGATGTCATGTAGTTCATCGAACGAAGAAACTTCTTCTTCACATACTGAATAAATTTTATTTAATTTTTATTTAAAAATGATTTGATTTTCTTTTCTTAGTTTGTAACTGGGAAGAGGGGAATAGGTATAGAAAAGACTTTTATACTTTAAAAATTAAAATATGCTCTTACAATGAACTTATGATTTTTTAATGTTTCTCCCATACATTCGTTACACTGTGCGGCAGTTGAGTTTCCATTTTCCGGTGTATGAAATTGGAAATTAAAGCTCGGACCATATTCAGCTGCTTTAAAAACCTAGTTACATAAAACATTTTGGACTTTGATAAACTATATCAACTTTTTGAAACCACTTTTTTTTTTATTAGACGTTCAAAAAAATTTTTCTCGATATAAAAAATATTTTTATATTCTCTTTCTATATCTATATAAAAGCAGTAATAAATACCTAAGACGCCCCAACTATGAAGCAACGGCACCTGTTTATTTGGCTTATAATAGACATTAGATCCAACTTGATATTATTAAACTGTGCGGGTTGATATCCATTATGCAGTAATTACTGTTGCAAGCACTCTTCACCTAATTACAGCTGTCATTACGTACTCCTTCGAGTTGGTATCATGTATCTATTCTGACGTATTAGTGCTTCCACAGTGAAAATAATATACAAGCATCTCTAAATAATACTGCTCTAAGCTTCCGTATACATGGAGAAAAATCCTAGGAGTCGCATCAGAAGATCAGCGCTGGTTGTTTACAGCCAGCAAAATACTGAGACCTTTTGTGACACTAATTTTTCATGTAAAATGTTCTCCTTTATGTCACAAAATAAATCAATCATTTCATTTAAAAGAAAAGTGGCTAAGGTTTTGTTTTTGCACCCTTTGCATTCCAGTGGTGACTCGATGAAAAAGACCCGGAGTGCAAAGGGTTAACATGCACTGAGCTCTTTATTTACGTAAAATATATATTTTTTTCAGTAGTTCGACATTTAAATAAAACGTTCATAACTCCGCGATGCAGTCTTAATACAACTACGTAGTTCAAATGTGGGCACAGATGTCACCACGGAGAAAAATTGGTACATTCAAATTCAAAATTTGAATTTGCAAGCATATGGCTATTTATTTATTTGGCTATCGCTACAGAAGACAATACAATAAGTCAAAGTTTTAGAACACAGGTGCGGAGTCTTACTGTCCTCCTTTATTACGACTGCACTGCGTGTTTACATGCATTTTAATTATGGCTCTCACTAATTGAACTTTAACATTAAGTTATCATTAAAATAATTTATAATTTATATTGTCATAATATTAAAAAAAAAAACAAAGAAAAATTAATAAATAATAATAATATAATAACAATAATAACATGTTGTACGTTATTGTACTTTAGAGTCTCCCTAACGATTAGGCGTGCAATTTTCAATATTTTGGTAGTTACAATATTGTCCCATTATTGAGCAATATAAAATATTCTTTGAATAAAACACAAATATATGTATTATAATTTAATTGACATACATTATTAATCAATAGTAGGTATACTGTAAAATCGGACTGCGAAAATAATATCTTAATAAAAGTATCATACAAATAACCACAGTTAGGAAATCAGGTACGGAATAGAACTGAAAGTGTCGCAGCTAATATCGTCAATTGATGAACTCAGAGGCCTGCACGAACGACTTACCAGGAAATTTTTCTTTTGTTAGATATCAACAGATGAGCATGAGGTCCACATGACGGTAGGTGATACCTCAGCAACAGAACATCATGAATGATGCGATGACGTCATACTTTCATTCGGAAATTCATACAATTATTATTCGTATTGTTATTCAAAAAATCCTACGGTGTATTATATTAATTAAAATTGATTATTTATGTATTTTTTTAGACAACCCCACTGAACTCAATGACCACTTTGAAGTTAGGCGCGTTCAACTGTACCCAGTAGCAAGTTCAACTTTATAGATGATTTTACCGCTGATACCTGATTTTCCGTCGACCTGCGCAGGCGCATCGAAATACGTCTAACTTCGAAGATGATATTAAGATTAGCGAAAACGCTATAGTTGTGTTTTGTATGGAGAGAAGGAGGCCATCTAGTTGACATCATATGACTGTCTTCAACAAATATAAAGAAGGTTCACTTGAGTGTGTATATAAATATATAGATAGGTGCTCCTTCAGTTAAAATACATCAATAAACGATTCACTGTGAACATATAATAGTGACCACTCATGTTCGTACGAGTCTGTTGATATACAAAAGGGCCTAGCAAGAACGACTATCGAAAAAGTATTCGAATCGTCCATCTGTCAGTTGTATGAGAAATTATTCATTTCATACAAATGACAGCTCGACGATACGAATACTTTTTCGCAAGTTGTTCTTGCTAGGCCCTCAGAGAGGTGAGAAGTTTTGATAAGAGGACTCTCGGGCCCATATCCAAGAAGTGACCTAACTCTAAATTCATCCCTGAGTCACATCTCAGTCAGTAACGCTGGTGTGGTTCAAATCAAATACATATTATTTTAAATTTCAATAATAAAACATCGGTGATAGTAAAACCATGTCTTTTCTATTAATTGCTTGTTTCTTGATTAATGCTTTTTCCTAAATGGAGATGGGGTCTGACCAAGTATATTTCAAACCAAACACTATATAAGTGATACAGATGTCTATGGGCGGCGGTGAAATTACCACCACGTGAGCCGCCTGCCCGTTTGCCCCCTATACTATAAAAAAATACAGATCAATAATTCCATAAACTGACGTATAGCTGCGACACAACTAATTATCTAGCTAAATTAAAAACACACATTTCGGGTAAATTTTATAAATTTAAAAAGTACGTACTATGATATTATGTGAGAATTAAACAATTGATTACAAGTACATATAAGGAATATGAAAGAGTATATTAATGTTGTATGAGGCCATTCAAGTATTACATGGGCACTAGAGGGGCGTGGTGTCTTTGCTTTGCGTATTTTTCATGACATGGGGGATGGGGTGTCTGGATGGTGACAACGTCAACAATATGTATTTATAACATTATTATTATAGTAATAGTTATAATTATTTTAAAAAAATAACGTGTAAATCTGTACTAATTTGTGAGGTTGTAGGGGGTAATCTCTGGATCTACTGAACCGATTTTAAAAATAATTTCACCAGTAGACAGCTACATCATCAGCGAGGAAAATGTGCTGTTTGTGTATAGTATATCTACACTGCACCCGTGCGAAGCCGGACCATGTTGCTAGTCATTAATAGACATACTTTACTTAATAGACATACTTTACTTAATATATTAACGACCTTATTTATAAACGTATTATACGCTTGATATTGTTTAAATATGTTTTGTCTCGCTCTATCGAATATAAAAAAAGACTACAGAACGAAAGAAACAAAACATATTTTAACTATATCAAGCTTATGATACGTTTATTAATAAGGCCGTAAGATTATAACGTTAATCATGAACAACCACTTCAATGATTTACTTGAATAAATTTTAAATTACTCTATAACCTATAAATTCCTCATTTCTACACTTGAAAACTGCTGCTCATATATCAATAAACCTGCCGGGCTAGCATGACCGCCACGAGATATATCTCGCGCGAGAGAAGACAAACTAAGATGTTAAATATCTCAATATATTATATTTCGACATCGACAATTTTGATAGAAAAGATATCTCGATCGACAAATGTATCTATTTTTGATATTAAAAGTCGAGTCTTAAGTGTGATTGTCATGTTAGACCCGAATGAAATAAAGCGATAGTCGATTGAAACACGAGAAAACGGTAGACAAAATTTTGTCGCGCTTGTCATGCTAGCCCGGCAGAATAGATTAAAAAGTGCATGTACCAATGTTTACGTAAGCATGGGAAAGGTTTAGAGCTAATTATTGTTCCTGACGAGGCGCGAAGATAGGGAGGGTTAATAATTACAAACATTCTGCTTATGTAATATTTGAACAGCCCCTATAACAGTTAATTTTATAATAACTTAATTACACTAATGTTAGTGAAAATAAATAAGAATTATAACTAGGAAATCAATTTAAAAAAAAGTTTATACATTAAATTCATTCATTTTCAAATATTCTCTACAAAATTAGCACAATCATGATATGGCTTAAGTCCATTGTACAACAACTAAATGGAGTTAAACTGTAGTTCATTATTGTTAATGTATTCATTTGAGATTGCACGCGAAAGGAACTTACTGGTGAATAAGGGGAAAATTGAGAAGTAACCACTGATGGGTACGAGTTATTTTGACATTATTTTTAAATAATATTGTCTTTTATTAACGCGAGTATCACACATTTAAATAAAATACTGTATACCGGATTAAAACCGACCACGGTTGCTGTAAAGCATCCGAAACGTCTCGGGATAAATAATTTTAACAATATAAATAATAAATCGCGTTTTAATCCGGTATACAGTATTCTTTTTAAATGTCAGATATCGACCTCCAGGAAGTTGGCACCGCACTTTTAAGTTACAACAATTTTGAAGGTTGTTCCAGGTTGTTCTAGGTTTGTTCTACATTGTTCCAAAACGACATATGGCAGAGATTGAAACTTACAGAGAAAATTAAAAAAAATCGATTTTTGAACTGGCACCACACTTTTAAGGTAAAGCGATTCTGACAGTTGTTCTAGGTTGTTCTAGATTTGTTCTATATTGTTCCAAAATATTGCTTTCGAAAAACATTTATTTCTTATAAATTTCGCAAAAAAACATTTTTGAGCTAGCACCACATTCTCGAGCTATTGAGATTCTGGCGGTTGTTCCAGGTTGTTCTAGGTTTGTTCTACATTGTTCCAAAACGGCAAATGGCTGAGATTGAAACTTTAGGAGAAAATTAAAAAAAACCGTTTTTTCCTCAAAGAAGTTGGCACCGCACTTTTAAGTTACAACGATTTTGAAGGTTGTTCCAGGTTGTTCTAAGTTTGTTCTACATTGTTCCAAAACGGCAAATGGCTGAGATTGAAACTTTAGGAGAAAATTAAGAAAAACCGATTTTTCCTCCAGGAAGTTGGCACCGCACTTTTAAGTTACAACGATTTTGAAGATTGTTCCAGGTTGTTCTAGGTTTGTTCTACATTGTTCCAAAACGGCAAATGGCTGAGATTGAAACTTGAGGAGAAAATTAAGAAAAACCGATTTTTCCTCCAGGAATCTGGCACCGCACTTTTAAGTTACAACGATTATGAAGGTTGTTCCAGGTTGTTCTAGGTTTGTTCTACATTGTTCCAAAATGGCATAGGGCTGAGATTGAAACTTTAAGAGAAAATTTATAAAAACCGATTTTTGAACTGGCACTTTTAAGCTATAGCGATTCCGGTGGCTATTCCAGGTTATTCTAGGTTTCATTTATATTCTTCCAAAATATTGTTTTAAAAATATATATATTTTTTGGAAATTTTAAGAAAAGAGCATGGCGGGATAAGTAGCGGCCCTAGCGGTAATTTCAACTGTCAATTTTTGTGTATGATGGTCTTACGGAGTACAACTTCCCTGTAAAATATTACTTGAAAATATGCATAAGTTTTCGAGAAAATCAAAAAAATATTTTTTATGAAAATCAATTTTTATCGTTAATAGTTACAAATATATCAGTGTGCATGATATATGTTGTACATACCTTAAAAAGACAACGTATCATAATACTTTTGTCAAAAAATGTCGAGATAATTATTAAAAAAAAGTTTTTGAATTTTTTGAAAAATGAATTTCATGCTTTCTAAGCATGATACACCTACGAAATTTTCACTAAAAAACACCTTCATCATAATCTACAACATACTATATTTGGATCCAAATTTTTACCTGGGTGGAAGGGTGTTTTCCCACTAGTTAGAAAATATTCTTAAAAAATCATTATTATATTTCATTGAAAAGTTTGGGTAGTATTTATTTTAAAATTATTTTGAACAGAATAGCGTTAACAATAAAATATTGTTTTTTTTTCTAATTTATAAAATTAACAAAAATATAATAATTATTCGTTATCACTATCCTTCTCAATAACTGACATCATATTTTCTTTTTTTAATAGATGACTTAATTGTTCGGCCGGACGGGGAATTTTTGTCAAGTAACGGCCATAGGATAGGAATAGCCACCGGAATCGCTTTACCTTAAAAATGTAGTGCCAGTTCAAAAATCGGTTTTTATAAATTTTCTCTTAAAGTTTCAATCTCAGCCCTATGCCGTTTTGGAACAATGTAGAACAAACCTTTTTTTTTTTTTTTTTTTAAGAGGGGGAAAGCGCCTTATTGCCTAGGGGGGCGGAGTGGGTGTTAAATCTCGCCCCCCCTCCCAGCGGGTCAGTGCAATGCTGGGGGAGTGTGGGGTTAAAGTCACTCACGACTGTCTGCTAATCAGACAGCCTGGTGACCCCTACCCACTAAAACCCTCCTCTATTGACCCTCCAATTTGTCCGCCATGTTGAGGCCCACGGGATCGCTCTCGCATGCTACCGGGACCTCGGCGTCTGGTCCTACGACCACATCATTATTAGTTGGGCGGGAGGAGGTGCGCGAACCTCCTCCTTCTCTGCCCTGATCTCCTGGCCCTTAAGCCGTTTGCTGCGGAGGACTCTCGTTGTCTCTCCGCTGTCTCCTTTTGCGAGATTACGTCCTCGCAAAAGGAGACCATTGCACACCACGACTCGTTACTGCCCAGCATCGACGTAATTAAGCTGGGCAGATCGAGGTCCCTTCCGACAACACTGATCAAATCGTGGCGACGCCGCGACCATCGAGTGCATTCCTCTAACGTGTGCTGCGCCGTGTCCTCCTCGGCGCCGCACTCATGACATACCGGTGTTGGTTCCCTTCTTGCAACCTTGTGCAGGTACCGCCCGAAACAGCCATGTCCGGACAGTACCTGCGCAAGACGGTATGTCATGGCACCCTTTTTTCTTTTCACCCAGTCTGGAAGGACTGGGCGAATAGCCCCAATTGTCCGAATCCCTGCCACCGGATCGACCAGGTCTTCACCCCACCTGCGCAGGACTGCTTCCGCCATTAACCGCCGAACCAGCGCTGCCTCTTCGCCTGACAAGCGATTCCCTCCCTGAGTACGCTCCTCCCGGAAGCGATAGGCGGCTGCGAGAACTTCCGCTTCTCGCTCCCAGGGGGGTGTTCCTGCTAGAACGCATGCCGCAGCGAACGACACCGTTCTGTAGCAGCGGGCCGCGCGCGTTGTAATGACCCGCTGCGGCCTACGCAACTGCCTCCTGTTGTGGGCCGACAACGATTCTGCCCATATGGGGGCCCCGTACAGCGCCATGCTGCGCAACACACCGCAATATAACTTGCGGCAGCTTTGGTCGGGGCCACCCAAATTCGGTAGTAGGCGCCCAAGTGCGCCTGCCGCGCTAACCAGTTTCGGGCCCAGAGCCTGAAAATGGGCCTCAAATTTCCAGCGCCCGTCCAATATTAAACCTAGGTACTTAAAATTGGACCCTACTCGGACGCGGACGCCATCGATGTTGATTGCCGCTCCCGGGGGCGGCCCTCCCCTTGGTCTGTGGAACATGATCGCACTGGTTTTGTCCAGTGCGACCCTTAGACCAAGCGATCCGATCCTCTCCACCACAAGCGACGTTCCTATGGAGGCCAGGTCTGCGACCTCCTGAAATGTTTCTCCACTGGCTACGACCAGGGTGTCATCAGCGTAGCAGAAAACGCGCATCCTGGGAAGGAGCGCGCTTCTGAGCACCCAGTCGTAGCCAACATTCCAAAGCAGGGGTCCAAGGACGGAACCCTGAGGAACGCCGCACTCCATCGATCGCCGGACTATCCTGCCTGAGACATCAGCGTAAGCGATTGTCCTCCCTTCCAGATAACTGCCTATCAGGCGCTGGAGATATCTCGGCAGCCCATGATATGCAAGGGACTCCCTGATGACATTGAGAGGCAGGCTATTGAATGCATTGGCGATGTCAAGAGACACCGCCAATGCCTTTCCCCCGTTATCTACGACCTGCTCCGTGTGCCGCTTCAACGCTGTGATGGCGTCCAGCGTTGAGCGGCCCGCCCTAAACCCGTACTGGGCGTCCGCGAGATTAGGCCCCACTTCAGACATGTGCCTGTTGACCCTCTCCGCCACGATCTTCTCCAGCAGCTTCCCGGCCTCGTCCAGCAGGACAATTGGCCGGTAGGCTGATGGAGAGTCTGGAGAACGACCCTCCTTCTTAAGTAGGCACAGACGCCCCTCCTTCCAAGGCTTCGGGAACTGCCCCGTGCGGAAGGATGCGTTGAGCAGTTCCCGAAACTTCTCCCCCATGTGTGTGAGTGCAAGGGCCAGAACCCGGCTGGGCACTCCGTCTGGCCCCGGCGCCTTCCTCCTAGTCTTGAGACGGTCCATTGCCGACTCCATTTCCGCATCAGTAACACTGCGCACCTCCTCATTTCCCTCTTCCTCACTCTGCTCTTCCACGGCCATTCTGGGAGTTGTAACATTCGATGCCGGAGGGAACAACTCTGCCACCACTCTCCCTACGAATTCTGCTGGGAGGGTCTCAGTTAGAGGGGTGCCGACTCCCTGTAACTTCTTCCGCGCGGAGCGATATGGACGCCCCCACGGATCCTTGTTGAGACCCTCCAGCATACCTTCACGCGCCTCCTCCTTTGCCCCGCTGATTGTCAGCTGGAGCTCTTTTTTGAGCTCCGTGTACGCAGAGTGGAGCTGCTCTTCCTCCAGTGGCTGTCGGAAGGCCCTTCGTCTGCACCTGAGGTACGCCCTCCTTGCCTCCCCACACGTCTGTCGCAGTTCGGCAATCCGCTGGTTCCACCAGTAGACTGCGCGACGTGGCGGGCGGCAGCCTCTAGCCTTCGGCATCGCCGCATTGCATACCTCGGCGACCTCCGCCTGAAATTGCGCAGCCCCTTCGTTGACGTCCAACACTGGGGCAGCTGGTGCCACCCATGCTTGTACGAGTGCCGCCTCTTCCGCCATGTCCCGGTCCAGACGGCCAATGATCCACCGCGGGAAGGCTTCTCGACGACCGGCTGGCTCGCGCATTTCAGAGGATGTGGAAATCTCAAATCTGATGTAGCGGTGATCTGAGAGAGTTTCCACATCCCCTTCTACCCTCCAGTTGCTTATCGCCCGCGCTACTACGGGCGATGCAAAGGACACGTCCACCACGGACTGGCCTTGTGACCTTACGCAGGTGGGAGTGTTCCCACAGTTGAGGAGAGAAAGCCCCATCTCTGCCATCCACTCCTCTACCGAACTGCCTCTAGCGTTGGAGACAGTGTCCCCCCACACCTGAGACCTCGCATTGAGATCTCCCATCATGACCACTGGCTTGGGTCGAGCTCGATGTATCGCTTGACCCAGGATGTCCGTGAAGGCATCGAACTCCCTCAGTGGTCTGTTCGGGGAGAAGTAGGCCCCAACGATGATCCACTTTCTCCACTCCACTACCACATATCCTTCCCCTCTCTCTAAGACAGTGAGGGGGGGGCCACCAGGCCGCGTGACGACTACGACCGACCCAGTGTTGTCACCGATCCAATGCGGCTGCGGAGCCACTAGATACGGTTCCGCAGCCATTGCTAAATCGATACCCCACTCCGCCATGGTCTGAAGCCAGAGGTCCTGTGCCCCCGCGGAGTGGTTGAGGTTCGTCTGGAGAAAATTGATAGTCGTGCTGGACATTAGGACGACATATCATTTTCTCCAGACGCCATCTGCGCTGCCTCTGGAGTAGGCGCTTTGGCCTTGGAGGCCGCCTTCTTTTTAATGGTGGGAGGTTTGCAGGACCTCCCCCCCATTATATGCCCTGAGGGCCTTCCACCATCCGCGCATATTGCGCAGTGCACCTCCGCCGTACACGTGGCCGCCTTATGCCCTGCTTTGCCGCACCGGAAGCAGAGATCGCTACGGTTCTTCTCTGAGGGGCATTTGTCCTTGGTGTGCCCTAATCCCATGCACTTGTAACAGCGCATGGGGCGCACCTCCAAAACCTTGATTTGGGCGGAGCTCCACCCCACAAGAAGCCTTCCTTCTGCCACCTTTTTCGCAGCGGGGACGGGGCACTGGATGAGTATTGCCCCCATCCCGTTGTCGCCCCTTTTGAGCTCACCCGCCCTTACGGAGTCGGGCGGGCATCCTCCCTTGGCAGAAACTGCCGCCACCACTTCTTCCACCGTCACACTGTCGTCCAGTCCTCCAATGCGGATGTCCACTCGCTTTGTGGGACGATCCACCTTCGCATCTTCTGCGAGGATCCCACGAAGCTTCTCCGCAAGGGAGTCAGCCTTCTCGTTGCTTTGAGAGCCCGGTAATTCGAATATCCGGGCCCCCGTAGCCGACTGTCTGATTTGGACCTGGTCGATCCCCAGATCCGCCAGCTTGATGCCACCTTTTGCCTTTGCAATGATGGAGGCATATGTAGCCCCCCTCTCCACTGCCTCCTGGTTCAACGTCACGACAACTACCGCTGAGCGAGGAGCAGTGAGCTTCGGCATCTTCTTTGGAGCCGGCTTCTTCTTTTTTGAAGCCGACTTCTTAGCCTTCTTTTTGCCAGCCGCTGGCTTGGTCGCAGCTTTCGAAGTCGATGCTGCTGGCTGTGCCACTGGCTGTGCCGCTGGCTGTGCCGTCTTGGTTGCCTTCTTGGGGGCAACCGTTGGAGTAGGGTGACTCTTTGTCTTCTTTCCTACTCCTTTCCCTTTCCCTCTTGCAGCAACCAGAGCCCAGCTTCCGCCTTGATCTTGGTCGACGGGGGCTGGCGCTGGGGTTGCGCTGACCATCACACTTGTTCCTTGGGAACACGGCGTTTCCCTATCACGGGATGCCGCCAGAGGTGGGCGAATGATCGCCGCTGGCAGAAGCCGATTCTCGATCCTCGCCAGCTTTGCCTCCACCATATCACCGACAGACCGCAGTATTTTGGCCTGCAGGCCTTCGCCGAAGAGCTGCAGCTCTTCGGCGAAGTCTTTTGATGCCCCTTGTGCCGGCGAAGCAGTCTCAACAGTCGCCACGGCAGGTGACGTTCGCTCAGAGAAGTCTCTCCTAAGCGCCTTCAGTTGCATCTCCAGATCGGAGATGTGTGCTCTCATCCTATTGTTGTCCGTTTGTAGACGGAGGGTCTCCTCTGCCACGGACCTTCGAGAAAGGATGTCAACCATCTCTTTCATATCTTTTGCGGCGACCTTTAGGTCCCGCATTAGATCCCCCTTGAGATTGCCGCTTTTCAGCGCTATCTCCGTAATTCTATGGGCCCTTTTGGCAGCCCTGTCCATTATGTCTGGGGTACCTAAGGACTCCAGCTCCTCATTTAGAACGGCGTCTTCCGGCGCCTGCCCCAAAACCGGTCTGGGAACCTGGTTCCTGACCGTTTTCCTCAGATGCCGCTCAAAAATGGCCGCAGCTGTGGCTTCCTTGGCCTTATCTAAGGCCTTTCTGGCCTTGGCAAGGCCAACATCATGAGCGGGAGTTCTCTTCCTCAGATACCTCCCCGAAGCCGATTCCTCGGTTTCCGTATCGCTCGCCAAATCGACGGTGTTTGACGTACACCTCGTAAATCCCCGCGTGCGGGGCCTCCCAAGACCAGAAACACTCGATTCTGATTCACTCTCCATTATTTATAAATAGAGAAACACAAACTTAACAATAATATTTGCTTAAAACTACAAACATTATATAAAACCACCAAATATTGACTAAAACTAGCGTAAAAACTAAGAAAATAGCCAAAGTCGCGGGAAAAACGAAGTTTGCAAGTGCACACGACGCTTCCCGACGAACAACCAACAAAATACTACAATAATATCTAATCTTAACCCTATAAAAACTAACTTAGTAGTTTCAACGTAATTTGTTGAAAGGCGAAAAAACTAAATACTATGAACACACCACTAGAACTAAGAAATCTTAAGAACCTAACTAAATGTACCTATGGAGTCGACGCGGCCTTAGAAGGTAACGTCAAAACCAGGTAGAAAAGTACAGCCAAGAAAAAATTATAACCAAACTAAAAACCAGTAGATCGTCAACATAACCGAAATTTTTATCATAAAAATAAAAACTTCGAAAACATTTAAATCCACCGATAGAACGCCGCGGAAACAAATTATTATGTTACAAACAATTTGTCCCGACAGCATACCGTCGAAAAAGTACAGAGGTCCGTCAAGTAACATAGAAGTAACCTAGAACAACCTGGAACAACCTTCAAAATCTTTATAGCTTAAAAGTGCGATGCCAGCTTCCTGGAGGAAAAATCGGTTTTTCTTAATTTTCTCCTCAAGTTTCAATCACAGCCATTTGCCGTTTTGGAACAATGTAGAACAAACCTAGAACAACCTGGAACAACCTTCAAAATCGTTGTAACTTAAAAGTGCGGTGCCAACTTCCTGAACGAAAAATCGGTTTTTCTTAATTTTCTCCTATAGTTTCAATCTCAGCCATTTGCCGTTTTGGAACAATGTAGAACAAACCTAGAACAACCTGGAACAACCTTCAAAATCGTTGTAACTTAAAAGTGCGGTGCCAACTTCCTGAAGGAAAAATCGGTTTTTCTTAATTTTCTCCTATAGTTTCAATCTCAGCCATTTGCCGTTTTGGAACAATGTAGAACAAACTTAGAACAACCTGGAACAACCTTCAAAATCGTTGTAACTTAAAAGTGCGGTGCCAACTTCTTTGAGGAAAAAACGGTTTTTTTTAATTTTCTCCTAAAGTTTCAATCTCAGCCATTTGCCGTTTTGGAACAATGTAGAACAAACCTAGAACAACCTGGAACAACCGCCAGAATCTCAATAGCTCGAGAATGTGGTGCTAGCTCAAAAATGTTTTTTTGCGAAATTTATAAGAAATAAATGTTTTTCGAAAGCAATATTTTGGAACAATATAGAACAAATCTAGAACAACCTAGAACAACTGTCAGAATCGCTTTATCTTAAAAGTGTGGTGCCAGTTCAAAAATCGTTTTTTTTTAATTTTCTCTGTTAGTTTCAATCTCAGCCATATGTCGTTTTGGAACAATGTAGAACAAACCTAGAACAACCTGGAACAACCTTCAAAATTGTTGTAACTTAAAAGTGCGGTGCCAACTTCCTGGAGGTCAGATATCGACAGACGAGCATGAGGTTCACTTGATGGTAGGTGATACCTCAGCCGCAGAACATCAGTCAATAATTCGCTGTCGACCTAATTTTTACATCGAGCATTCGGAAATCCATAGACTGAAACCGAAACGCGCAATGTGCACTTCACGGTTTTTCCATCTATGAACGGTTGTTCGTTACCCGGTCGGAATTTCGATATTCCTCCCACCCATCCAATGCTCGAATTTACCAGACGTGGGGAAGACATGCTTACAGAAAATTATAAACATGTCATCCCGGTGGGATTCGAACCCACGACCCATCGATGCGCACGGCATCTGTAGAACGCGGCAACGAGCCCGTCAAATAATTTGAGAATTGCGACCGATGCGGAATACTGAACTTGTCATCAAAGTTGAATTACTTAAAATGTTTCTGTCTTTTATATTTTGCATATAAATGAAAGTGACAGCGATACTTTAAAGTTAATTGAAGTAAAACTCAATTTTGATCAATACTTGAGTATTCGACTATGAATTTTATGTCATATTCTAGTTGTAGGACTTATACCGATCGCCTACAAATTACAACTTACATGACAAGGAATTATTGTCCAATTTTTTTCGGGTATGCGATACATCTAAAGGAATGAAATCACTCCAGTTAGAGTGGAGTGATAATATTTAACTATGAATACCAGCTTAAAAATTAACATGCTCACTTCGTCAATATAAGCTAATTTTATTTCAATAAAAATTAGATCTCAAGAGATTACACGTTTCAAAAATTCGAGATATATAAAGTCAGTTATACAATACAAAATGCAAATGTCATTTATATATAAATACTCAAAAATACAGGCACATTAAAGGCTTTCACTCATGTGAAGGTATATTGAAATATAAAATGTGTACAATATATTGTACCTACTTCGAATGTCTTATTACATTTTAAACTTTAAAACACAAAGCGTTGTCTCAAATCACCGAGACGGACAAAACCTTAAATAGTCTGTTCCAGTTCTATGAGAAACAGATTAATCAATCAACACTTACGGAATACCAAATCGATATCCAAAACGTGACTCAAGTTTAAATCTCGTTTCAGTACGTTTCAAACATTTCTCTAAAGAAAATTTAGAAAAGTTCAATAAGTATGAAATTTTAAGTTTTAAGTAAAATTCAATTTTGAAATATTAGGGACTATTATCCCTAAGAATATCTTAGGTATTATTATCCCTAAGCTTTTATAATTGAATAACTTACAACTTAGCGGTGTTTCGTTCACGAGTGAATCATTCAATTGGACTAGTTCCTTTATGACTAATACTTCTTTCTCACAATTCATTTACTTCAGTAGTTCATTTAGTCCCACTGAATTACTAGTGAACTAAAAGATATACTTCACGGTGACGAAAAGATTTTTTTTTTAATGTCAGATATCGACAGACGAGCATGAGGTTCACTTTATGGTAGGTGATACCTCAGCCATAGAACATCAGTCAATGGTGCGCTGTCGACCTAATTTTTACTTGGAGCATTCGGAAATCCATAGACTGAAACCGAAACGCGCAATATGCACTTCACGGCTTTTCCGGTCGGAATTTAGATATTCCTCCCACCCGATCAATGCCCGAAGTTACCAGACGTGGGGAAAACATGCTTACAGAAAATTATAACCATGTGCTCCCGGTCGCACCCACGTGGCTCGAACCCACGACCCATCGATGCGCACGGCAGGTGTTCTACCGAACGCGCCAACGAGCCCGTCAGATGCATACATATCTTTTCATTTCAGCGACACATTCTGCGCATGGCTTCACAACTTAAAATTTCATACTTATTTGGTTTCAGCTTCGACCCTCGTTTTGACAGTTCTCAAAAATAGATTTCAACCTAGGAAACGTCTTGGAATTACAAGCCTTAGTTACGAACTGAGTTTCAAATTGACCAATCGCTTCGCATAGGAAAACGTACTGTAACAGTCCCACAGGAATTGGAAAATCTTTCAGCATCCTTCGTTAATAAACATCAGGGCGCCTATAAAAAATCCTTTTCAACCGTTAAATATATTGTATAAAGAATAGATACACCGTACGTTTTTTGTCAACCAGTCTAATACGTACAATTGATAAGATTTATCAACCATTTTTGTATAGAAAACCTGATTTTTGCTAACATTTTTATCATTTATTTTAATCGATATAAATTTTAAAGATACAGAACAGCATGATAGCTTGTATAGATCCAAAAGTATCATCATATATTAGTTTAATAATAAAAGGCGGTCAAAAATCGTAATATAATTAGTCCCTAGCAGGCGGACGTATACAATTTGTTGTAATTTCGTAAGGCATATAACACAAAAATCAGTAATGTAATGATTTCTTGGTATATGTATACCAATTTATCAAATGAGAAATCTATTGCTTCTTAAACGATACTCTCTAAAGAGTAAAGTAAGAATTAACACAAATATAAATTAATTAATTTGGGTGTTATAACTAAAAGAGTATTTTACACCACACGTCCGATTAATATTGTCAATATATATTATATACTGGTATATGATTGTTAGGTTCGTGTGAACCTCACTTCTCCTAAATCGATGGGCCCATTTTTATGAAATTTTGTTTGTTTGAGTGTCCTGAATGGTTAAGATTCACAATCGGACCCGCTAGGTGGCGCTGGTATAAAATTCCAGTTTTTTTAAAACCACTTTAGGACACCATCTATCGGGTTCTCTAGTAAACAACAAATATATACTAACTCTGACATATGAAACCTTTTTAAATAATCGTGTAAAATATCACTTAATATATTATATCAAAAATTATGCATAAAGCATGTACCAAAAATTTTAATAAACAGTCGTTCACAGCACAGTATTCAGATCGGGATTTTATTTTTTGCTTTCCCCATGTTATATGACCGCGTATCGTTCATAGTTTTAAGGCCCTGTTAAATACCCCTTATATTACTATACTTAGGTAAAATTCCAAACAGTCTAAAGGTGTCCTAACTATGCAGTTCGGAGTCCTGCTATTGTAAGTCAAATTATTTTTTAAATCTAATAATAATACTCGTTCAATTAACAACTTGTATTATCAACGAGAATAACAAATGAAAATGCAATTATAAAATATAAAATTTGATACAAAATGTTTTTTTCTTTTTTTTCATACGAAAAAAAAACGAATAAATAAATTCGTGTCGACTATTGCTTTTGCTTAAAGGAAATGTGAAGATAAGAAATACTGGATTGGATTTGTATTTTATATAACTGCATAATAATTGATAATCCTCGTCGATTATCAAATGCATTACAAATACAGTTCTTAATTTCATGACTTTAGTTACGAAATGGCGATTAATTTTGTACTATTTTCCCAAGTCCGCATTGGTGAAACACTCTACAAGTAAGGGTATTCACACACTAATCAGATAACGTCCCAAAGGTATAAGCACACTAGGAGTAGAACGTGAGTACAGCGGCATGGTTGCCCCTCACGAGCAGCGTCTGTTTAGCCGCGGTGGCGATGGAAGTGAGCCACGCCATGTATAAAGGTGCGGGCACACCGCGGCGGCGCGGCATCGGCTGGGTGACGCACACCAGCCGCGCGTTGTGGGAATGCTCCCCGATCAGCTCGCGTAACCGCAAGTGACGGTTTGTTCGGTCACGAGCCGCTAGCAAATCGGCATCTGATATGCCACCTGATAAAAAAAAGGTATGTGTGTACTTATGTATACGCGTTAGAAGTTATACTTCTTTGGCGTCTGAAGAAAAATTTTAAAAAACAAAACTGCAGTAAATATCGAAGCAAAATGTTAAAATCAATCAAATTCTATTCTGTAGCCAACTTCATCATGTCGTTTTTTTGGGACATCGTGCGCGCGCAGGTTATCTGTAGCCAACTTCATACTGTTAATTTTGTGTCACAGATGCGTGCGCATCTTAAAATTTCACTCTCATCATTTTTTCATAACGCGCCTAAAGAAGTATAACTTCAAAAAAGATATAGATCAAACATCTAAAAGGCCTCCTGGAAGTTTTTAAAAGTTACAAACTGGACATAACTGAAATAACATTACGTATAGTTCACACTCACTCATTATTTAATAGCAAATTGTGTAATATCCGTGACCACTTATCGGTCTGGAGTCAGCAGAAGGTTCATGTAATTAGCAGTATGGGTGTGAATATCCGATATCAGAGTCGCTTCGAATCGACTTAGATATGTATTAGTAAAATAACTTCCCAATGTTACTTTGTCATACTGTGAAACACTTTCATTCAATTAATAATGTAGGATGCAGACTACATAATATTCTGATGACAAAATGTCATCTGTCACCCATATTTTTTTTAAAGTTTTTTTTTTTATTTTAAAAATCATGGGTTTATAGGAGTAAGAATTGAAATCTGTGATTCGGATTTTGCATATTTAAACCTAATATTAAAAATATACATATCGCCGGAGATCAATACCGTGTAATAGGGATGTAACGGAGGTGGTTTTATCGGAACCGAATTCGGAATCGGAGTTTTTAAATTTGGTTTGTCGGAACCGGAATCGGAACCGGAACCGGAGGCATACACAAAAGAGAAATGCGTAATAAAATGAATCAGTTTCATTCATATCAGTTAAAAAAAATAAAACACCTTCCTAGGTTTTGAAAATAAAAATAAACGAATTTACTTTAAAAATAATTTACAAATTAAAACAAATGGCGCTGAACGCGGCCGCTGCCGCCGTCACCGCCGCTGTTATTCGACCTCCGATTAAAACCTCCGATTCAAATTTATCGGAACCGAAATCGGAATCGGATGTGCAAAATCAATCGGAAGTTCCGACCTTTCGGAACCAGAATCGAAGCTCCGGTAAGACCCACGTAAGTGACGAGAGTAGCCCACGGGCGTTAACCAGAGCTTTCTCAATTTGGCTACTGTCATCACTAACGCGGTTTTTGTATCTGTAACTAACCGGCATCAGTGGAATCGTCCGGCGTCCTGAACGGCGCTATCAGTTTGTCGAAGTACGCGAGCGTCGAGTCCTTCGGCTTCTTGGTAATGTCCGATATCATCTTCAGCGCCGAGTAGTCGATCCGGAATTTGGACAGTAACGACGCCATGCTAAGGAAAACAGCTTTTGTTTAACAATCAAAGATCTCTGTAAAGTACACCATTGAATCGACATCGGTCAGAAAGCAAATATCACAAGTTATTACTAAAAGCACTAATATATAATATTATTAAATCCAATAGCTATTTCATAAGACACTAACACTCGTAACTCAGAGATAACATCACACTAATTATTCTATATTGTGGGTATTTTTACTTTACTTATATATATACAAATAAAAAATAAATAAAGTATATAATTTAGTGGATCTAAATGTTGTAAGATAGACTATTATATTTGTCATGCAAAACTATGAATGGACCTTTGCCTATTATAAAAACGAACGTCACGAGCGTTGGACGAAAAATTGGTTAATAAACAACTGAAAGCGTTGCATAATAAGTGAATTACAACTGAAATTGCAATTGATTTTTATTTACAAGTTGTAGTTATATATCAGTAGGTCTATGAGGGCCCTATACGAAAAAGTACTTTGAAATAAAGGTATCGTCTGTGGCCCGCCAGAGCCCCTTGAATCAGCGGGCCCCATGCGACCGCATTGGCTGCATTGGCATAGCTACGCCACTGATTTTTGTTTGAGTAATACTCACTTCCTCTCTTCTATGTCCATTTCAGTGTTCTTATTGACCAGAGTGAACACCCGCAGGGGGCTGGAGGCCCACGCGCGACGCGTCGACAGGATGTAAGGCAGGAGTAGCGTCAGACCTGAAGTTTGTTCATTTATTACGTCTTATCGACACATTAAATTGATGTCTGATTAAAACATCGTCTTATCTGAGTTGAAGTCAATAGAATCTACAATTGTTTATTTACGCATACATCAAAAGGCTTCTTTTTAATTTAAAAAAAAAGCCTTCTATCGACAGACGAGCATGAGGTTCACTTGATGGAAGGTGATGTTCTGTCGACCTAACTTTTACTTCAAGCATTCGGAAATCCATAGACTGAAACCGAAACGCGCAATATGCACTTCACGGTTTTTCCATCTATGAACTGTTCGTTACCCAGTCGGAATTTCGATATTCCTCCCACCAATGCCCGAAGTTAACAGACGTGGGGAAGACATGCTTACAAAATTCAAAAATAATTAATTCATTTAGGTAACACAATGTACACTTATGAACGTCAATAAAAAATACACATTAAATGCTTCTAATTTTACATTTACCGCCAGGTCTCAAAAATTATAAAGATGCCCGACGTTTATGTCTTTGGCTATTAAAAAATTGGAACACAGTTATTATTCATTTTTTTTATCTAATCCCATACCCATCCCATACTGAGTCTTGGCTTCTGTCACGAACTTACCACACTCCAATGCCTCATTCCGTTTGACTCACCTCCATCATCGTACAGCCACCAAACATCGACAGTGCCGTTCTGTCGTCGAGTAAACTGTTCCACAGACGTGAATGAAGACGCGCGCCGCGCGGCGCCGATACCCAGACGGCGTCCGATACCTTTGCTGAACAAAATAATATTATTTTATGCTAGATATCGACAAACAAACGTCAGCCACAGAGTAAATATATATTTTATATCCTTTTATATCCCTCCTATTTTTAGACATATAGCTTCAATTCCTTTCTATCCAGGTTGCCTGGAAGAAATTGCTTTGAGCAATAAGGCCGCCTTACTATACTTTCTGTTTTTTTTAGGATAATTTCTATAGGTTAAGTTTTTAATGTAAAAGTGTTAAATAAATAATAACCCTTTTATAAAACAATAAGAATTGATATATCTATACTATTATAATTATTATAAAGAGGAAAGATTTTTTTGGTTTTTATTAATTATTTAATTAACTCACAATTATTTTTGTATATAGTACATCTTCATTGCACCCGTGCGAAGCCGGGGCGTGTTACTAGTCTCCAATACAAGAGGTAGAGTTTATACAAATTAGTCTTTAAATACGAACCCGATTAAATTTTTCACTAATAAAAAGCAACATTACTCCATACATACAGTATATTCAGAGGGCCTAGCACGAACGTATATCGAAAAAATATTCGTATCGTCCATCTGTCAGTTGTATTAGAAATCATTTGAAATTTCATACAAATGACAGTTTGACGATACGAATACTTTTTCGCAAGTTGTTCGTGCTAGGCCCTCTGTATTTTAATAAAATTTACACTTAATTTGAAAAAAAAAGTCGGAAGAAAATGTGCTTTAGGCGAATTTTTCGGTGCGTCTGACTAAATGCGTTCACAATTATGAAAGTGATGTACAAGATTATTATTATGCTGTATATAGAAAATGTTATACTGAAGCTGCTGCAAGATTAATTATGTATAATAGCAGACATATTTTTGCATTTGCAACTGTCTTAACTTTTTCTACAACTAAGGAGCTCCAAAAATAATATACTTTGTCAAACATATGCGAGACTAGCGATTTCTGTACCTGTCGGCTGTCACTAGCGGTTCTCTACATAATTTTCCAGCATAAATGAGGATAATTTAAAATCTTACCATAAAGATTTCTTTAAGAGTAGATATGCAATCCTATAAATAATTAAATTCGTTCAATGAAAAAAAAAATACAAAAACCCAAAGTCATGTTTTATAAAACAACTTTAAAACTTTGCGTATCCCTTCAAAATCGCATCATCAAAACACAAACATATCTGAAGCAAAAGGTTGCGTTAAATAACCACATTTATAATACGAGTTCAATACTAGCGTTTTCAAACAACAAAGAAACCGCTATATACTCCCCCTCCCCCCCATATCCTATTAGTGTTTTTGATAAAATCTTTAGTATAAAGGATAAAATACTGCCACTGTAGATACCTCAGTTTCTAACCCCATCAAAATAGGCTGTGTTGAAATTTTAATCAGTTAAATTTTGTTACATATCAAAATCAGTCCAGCAATTCTTGGTAAAACTAAACATGTTACTGGGACACCTGTAGTGTAAAATATAGTCCAAGCAGCCACATAATAAAGCTTTATATAACAACTTGTTAGATGTAATAGCGGGACCATTATACAAGCCCGAAAGCTCGTTTTGCGGGCTTTAACATAATACATTATGCATACAAAATATAGTAATTATAACATAATATGTATATAATATGTAATAACGTAATAAATATCTATACAAAAATCATAAAGAGGAAAGTGACGATTTAACTCAAAAACTACTCTACCGATTTTAAAAATTCAAAAAACTTCATTATCAGCGCGTAATAGTTTTTTTCTGTGTATAGTTCATCTACGTTGCACCCGTGCGAAGCCGGGGCGTATTACTAGTGACTAATATTAGTTACGTTGAGAGCATTCTTATTTTTCTTCTTTATGGTTGCATTAATAGAGCAAGCCGGGCTTTTGGGCTTGTATGGTGGTCCAGCCATTGGTTAAATGTAACATATCTCACTTGTTCTTGCAGGCGTCGTTAGCTTTGTCCGTCTTACCCGCCGCGGGGTCGCGGGACACGCGCTCGGGTGAGCCCAGAGACAAGTCCGACATACTGCTGCCTATAATATTGTCTTTTATTAACCCAGTACCATACATTTAAATTAAAATATTTTACTGGATTAAAACGCGATTTAATCTTATGAGGGTAATTAAAAATCAAAAATCCCAAGTGAAACATACCAAAAAAACAAGAGGACACTGTTAGTCAAAATTACAGCGAACATCAACTCCGTAGCAATAGATGGCGGTAATATGGCAACTATGCTGAAAAGCATCCAAAACGTCGGGATAAATAATAAATCGCATTTTAATCCGGTAAAAGTTATTTTATTTAAATCCTGCTGCATGAAAAAGAATTTATAATTTAGACCTAATAGCATTCATTAATTACATCTATATAGAGTAGTCTATATGGATGTAATTAAGCAAAAAGGATCCCAGACCCAAAGAACTGACTGTGGTTATGGATCCTTTTTGCTATACTTGGTCTGTATTATACTGATATGTCGTAAGCTAGTGTTTTAAATGAGAGAATATTGATCGGGAATTAGGAAAATAGTTGAGTTCGATGACTTTAAATATATATCAGTACATGTATATACGTGTGATTATATATATTTATTTGTGTGCAATGTTGGAGTGGTTTTTATATAATTCGGTCGAATAAAGCCTCTGTCTCTTTGTTATATGACAGAGAGAGATAGAGAGAGAGAGATAATACATAGGTACTATAAACATAAACACGTAATGAAAGTTTAATCAAAGAATGTATGTCCTTGTTTAAAAACACCGAAAGAACAAAAGGACAAATAAGAAAATAAGTGACAATAGTATAAAAACTATGGGATGCCGAAATGAACTCAATAATATATTTTGTTAAACGAATGTACATGACATAAAGTCCGAATAAAAGCCTCCTCTAGACTTAAATTCTTATTATAACATACATAAATGGTACAAACTTTAGTTTCTCAAAGTGCGAAAAAGCATCCCCGTGTGTATTCATTTTTATCAATTTTCATTTTTTATTATTTTTGTCACTGATCTAGAAACGGTTATACATGTCATCCGTATTCTTACCATTATCAATCCTCAAAATCTAGCGCTAAAAGGCCCAATATTTTGGTCCTTCAGAGTTCGGTAAAAGCCCTAGAACTTTTTTTTATGTTAGCTATCGATATACGAGTATACTTCGAGCATTCAGAAATCTATTTTGCACTCCACGGTTTTTCCATCTATGAACGGTGGTACGTTACCCGGTAGGAATTTCGATATTCCTCCCACCCGTTTAATGCCCTACGACCTACGTGATCAGACGTGGGTAAGACATGCTTATAGAAAACTATAAACATGTCGGTTCGGCCCGATTCGATCCCACGACCCATCGCTACGCAATTTAGGTGTTCTGCGTAAACGAGCCCATCAAAACTTGGCCATAGACTTTCAAACCTTTGTACAGGCCGCCTGTGCCCCACTTTGAGAAAATACAGCAAAGATGAGTGCGACTCACCTCGTGAGTGCGTGTTCAAGCTCTCGCTGGACTTGGACTCCTTCAGACTGTCGCCCATCGAACCTACCCGCAAATATGCGACGGTTAGCACGACATGTTGCCACACCACTACTAGATAAACTCCAAATATACTTTTCTACTACTATTATTCCAGTATCAAAACTTTGCTACTTTTACCGGAGAAATCATTGGAATTTGTCTAGTAATATAGATGGGATATGTAACGAAAATGCAAACATTTAAGAGGTTTTTATGAAAAGCATATTTCTGTGAAGAAATAAATAGATTTTAAATAAATAAAACATACAACGATGGATTTTATGAAAAATATGATAAATTAGTTACACAATATTTAGATGTAGTAAAAGCATCTACACAATCATATATTTAAAAAATTCGTTGAAAATATACAATATAATGGTAAAAATAAATGAATCCACAGTTTTTTGTGGAATGAATCCATATTGCTAGAATTTTTTCAATTATTGTTACAATTTCTGCGCGTATAAAACGCCTAGTATGTAGATACCCTAAATACATACGCGATATAATCGAAGCCTCCTTAACATTGAAGTCTTGTAGGCACGCTTGCAGATCGTCATCAAGCGTTTCACTGCTGTAAAGGCCGCCCTCCACACGGAGCAGGGCGATCGCCATATGCACGTCTAGTGCTTTACTGTAAGTGGAGTTAATATAAACAATAAATCGCGTTTTAATCCTTTATAAAGAATTTTATTTAAATCTACACTTCTATACTAATATTATAAAGAGGAAAGATTTGTATTTTCTGTATGTTATGAATAAACACAAAAACTACTGGACCGATTTTACAAAATATTTAAATCCTTTCACCAATAGAAAGCTACATTATGAGCGAGTAACATAGGCTATGTTTTGTGTATAGTACATCTACATTGCACCTGTGAGAAGCCGGGGCGCGTTGCTAGTGTGTGATACTCGCGTTAATAAAAGACAATATTTAGAGGAGTTCAATTTTTTCGAAATATAACACTGACGCACATTGATTCAGAATAATGTTATAAAAAAATTGATGTATTATATTTCAACGAAACAGATCCTATGTTTTAGAATTGTAAATAAAATGTTTGCAACCTAGAATTTCTATACTCATACAATTCGTAAATTTTTACAACGATTTCAAAAACACATTAATTGTAACTGCTCCCATGACTATCGTCGGCCGTACCACGATCTCTTAGAGCAATATAATTGTCACTTTACAAGAGAAAATGAAAGCGTGCTTTTTCGAGCTTTGTCCTAATAATATTGTCAGTATTCCAGATTCTGTTTGTATAGACTCATATGAGTATATTACATCATATAACAAATTCAAACCACTTACTGCATAACCTCAACATAGTCCGTAATTTCATCGCAACTGGAACTCTGCCAATTCTCTTTGAAACCCATCAACAAAATATTCGGTTTCAATTTACCGAGGCCGCTAGCCTAGAACAAACAAAAATTTTAAATATGTATCACGGTCTCATTTGTGCGTTCGGTAGAACACCTGCCGTGCGCATCAATGGGTCGTGGGTTCGAATCCCACCGGGACGAAATATGTTTATAATTTTCTGTAAGCATGTCTGCCCTACGTCTAATAACTTTGGCCATTTAGCGGATGGGAGGAATATCGAAATTCCGACCGGGCAACGAACCACCGTTCATAGATGTGAAAAACCGTGAAGTGCATATTGCGCGTTTCGGTTTCAGTCTATGGATTTTCGAATACTCTTAAAAAGTGGGTCGACAGCGCATCATTGACTGATGTTCTGTGGCTGGGGTATCACCTACCATCAAGTGGACCTCATGCTCGTCTGTCGATATCTAACATAAAATCCTGTATTGTGATTTAAATTTTTTGTATAGAAATGTGTTTTCGTCTCCCATTTCCTTGGATTGAAATATCTTACCTGTATAAGAGCACTAGCGCCATCTTTGAGATCAACGCCGTCAACCACGCAGTAGAAGGACTTTATCTTCCGCTTCAAGAACCAGTGGTACGCCCTGTTTGTGAGCGCCTCTCTGGTGCGATGATTTATTTGACTCTGAAAATAAATATGTTCAGATTACTCATATTGTTTTTCAAACAGACGCCCAAGCACGAACTACTAGCGAGATAGTACCTATTTATATCCTAGATGGAAAAACCGTGAAATGCATATTGCGCGTTGCGGTTTCAGTCTATGGATTCCCGAATGCTCGAAGTAAAAAGAAGGTCGACAGCGCATCATTGATTGATGTTCTGTGGCTGAGGTATCACCTACCATCAAGTGAAGCTCATGCTCGTATGTCGATATCTAACATAAAAAAAAATATCGTCTATCAGTCGCTTTTATGTAATTTCAAATGATTTCGCATACAACTTTCACATACGATACATATACTTTCTGGCATGTTATTTATGATTGGGCCGCTGATATTGACCTTTAAGTTTAATTTAATTTTTTTATGAAATTGAAGTATATGATAGAATTACGGATAGTCACGGACTGAACAAAACTTCTGTTATTTCAGTCTCTAGAACCTCCTCTTTCAAATACATTACGTTAGAAAGAGAAAGGTATATCCAAAAGTTCAATTTATTGTCTTTAGCTACAGAGTATTACACTCTATGGGCTTCATGATTGTTCTCAACTGTCAACCAAACATACAGTAAGTGAATATTAAAATACATTTGATATTAAATAAGAAACATATATCGACGGTTAAGGTCCAATAGTGTTTATCTCAATAAAGTGAACTTTTCAGGAGATAAAAAAAACATTTCTCGACTTTGAATAGAAAGATACTTGAAATGTTTATATATGTAAAAATAGAAAAAATATGCTGAAATACGATAGATATCCTAGCATTAGCTTAAGATTGGCCTAGTTAGAATTAACGTGAGATAGGTGGTATTGGTTTTATTAGTGTAAATATTTTTGAAATAAGTAGTAGTTAGCCGTTTTTGAAATAAAACAACACAATGAAAAATCAATTTTTTTAATAATGTTCACAATGAAAGATGAAATGATTGTGTTCTAAATAAGTAAAAAGACTTTAAAATAACTGAAAAAGACTTCTTAATAACTAATTATATACTTTAATAACTAAAAAAATCTTCAAAGTAACTGAAACGAATCTTCAAATTTAGTAGAAACAGATACAAACAACTGACACGCACACTCACACTACAAATGGGGCAGTGTATCATAAAAATTTGGTTGGTTGGTCTTGGTTGTAAAGAATAGCTCTTAAGTCTGTTACAGTAGGGTCACCAGCTTTGCGTCCTGGACTTATAATTTTGTAAAGCCAAGTAGATGTATCGGCATAATTTTTCACAAAACTATGGTCAATCTGAATTACTTCATAGGGATTTGATGCCCTTGCTTCTTTAGTTACCGAAACATAATCACATGGCAAATGAATTACACGATTTGAGAGCTTCCGTTCAATCGCACTATGAACCGAATCACACTCCATTTGAGTGTGACCATGTTCGAGGAACTTTTGGGTGATGGTGATTTTGTGCTTTATACTTAAGTTTAAAAGCGCATTTGCTATTATAACGTTCCGATTTTGGTACGTGCAACCATCGGAATAAATAATTGTTGGCATTTTCTTCGGCAAGCAATGGCGCTCTAAGTAGTCTATCACAAATGACACGACAGTACTTGCAGTAAGGTCTGCTGCCGTTTCTGTGAACCAGTAACATGTGCAATGGCGTGAAGTCAAATGGAAGAGTGTAAAATTATGACATGTCAATTTCGTTTTAAAATATAAAGCGCTAGCAGTGGAGTTAGGGCAAACTTTATCCGACTCTAAGTCCATCGTTAATAAAATGCAATGTCCCTTAGCTACATCCTCTTTATCCTTTACCTTCTCTTCCCTGGCTCTATTTTTTTAATAAGATGCTAGGTAGGCTTCAGTGACAGAGTATTCAAAAACATCTGCTTACAATCTTGAATTTTACCTTCATTCCCTGGTTTAGCCAAAAAATAACTTAATGTGCCCTCTCGGCGAGAAGACCTTTCGTTTTCTGAGTAGTCCTAGTACGGTTCACATGTTCTCTGACATACATTTTTCATTCATAAGTAGCTATGAATGGATTTGCGTGTCTCTTCTTCAAAATTATTACAACCTCTAAATTTGCTTCTTCTGCAAAAGTCTCATATGCATGAATCACCCATTTGCTTAGCTGGTCGTATCTGATCTTGCCGCATTTTCTCGTTTGTCAATCTTATGCTAGATGCGGCGAGGTGCAGCCGCAATAGACAAGAGATAAACAGTATTGGCAGAAAAATAAACGCGCTCTTAACTTAGATGGTATTTCTACAGCGAATAACTACGACAATTTTGTGAATTTTGAGATAGATGCCTCAGTAGGCCAAGCCAAATTAAACTTTAAATCTACCTGCATTAAAAAGTGAAAAACGTAAAAAACTGAGATAGACACTATTGGTTCTTAAACGTCGATATGTAGAAACGTTTTTATGTATACTTAATGTGTCATGTCTTAGATTATAAAACTTTTTATTGAATGCCATGTTTAATGGTTGTATGTACGTTAAGCAAAATTTCTAAGACCATAAAATGTACCTGTACTACATGTCCGCACAGCATGAGGGACAGCCCCTTAGTGAGTAGGTACGTGAAGTCCGTCAACAGAGCTCTCTCGCCGGGGAATCCCGCTAGCACTAAGATCTGTGGCCTGCAAATTGGTTTATATTATGTAATTTTATGTACTAGACGCGAACAATTGTAAAAAGACACTCATCTACACTTATATTATAAAGAGGAAATATTTGTATTTTTGTATGTTTGAACGAATAAACTCAAAAACTATTGGACCGATTTTAAAAATTCTTACACCAATAGAAAGCTACATTTTTTTATGTATAGTAGATCTACATTGCATCCGTCCGGGGATGTTGCTAGTAGTTGCTATTCTAAAAAATCCATGCTTAATAGTCAGAGTAATATATTTCTAAAAGTCCTAAGGAAATTTATTAAGTAATTCTTCCAACAATATGAGAATGGTGACAGAAAATGATTGATATTCAAAATTAACGTGAAAATTTTAATAAAATTTATAAGCCAGCAACACGCCTGCATGCACCTGATCGACTGAGAGGGCAATTTATAGGAAGAAAAATAATAAAATAAAAAATACCTATAATTTTTAACATGCTCAGTGACTTGGTTGAGATGATGTACGCCCGACAGCGCCGTCTTGTAAGTCTGCGCTTGCGTCGTGGAACCCCAGTTCACGTCTAAAACACGAGTAGTATAGTTCATAAGGACAGAATAATGGAATTTAAATAAAACCGAGGGCAACTTGAAATGATTCCAAATATTGAGTACAGTTAAAACCGTTCATGACGACATCGTTTCGAACAACATACTGGTTATATCGACCCCAAATCAAAGGTCCGACTGTACTTTGTACCCTGAAAACATCACCGGTTGTTACGACTGTCGGTTTTTACGACCAAATATGAGAGATCCCTTCGATGTCGATATAACAGATTTTGACTGTATGTAATATACAGTCAACAGTGTAAGAATCCCAAAAGAATGACAAAAATTCACTTACTGAGACTTAAATATATCTAATAACTTATTTGCTATAAAGCGCAGTGTACAGGCTTATAAGGTAATGTTATATTCACATATTTTATTTGAAAATATATTGAATTTCGGCGTAGCTATGCCAATGCAGCCAATCCGGTCGCATGGGGCCCGCTGATTCAAAGGGGGCCCCGGCGGGCCACAGACTTATGATTATATTATATTGATTTATTTCAAAAACATTTTTAATGAGGGCATAACTTTAAAAAACCGCAAGGAAAATTACCACAAGCCCTATATTGTCATTGTTTTGTGTTTTAACACAGACCCAATAAAGCATTGGGGCCCAAAACGGCTAGCTATGCCACTGAATTAAAAACAAACATAGAAAATTTAATTAATTAAATAATTAGACAAAAGTAAGTGGGTAGTTTAACAATATTGTAGTATGTTTTTCATATAGTTAACTGTGTAATTATAATTAAATATTGACACAAAAGTAAAAAGTGGGTAGTTTTGGAATATGTGGTATGTTATTCATAGTTAACTGTGTAACTATTATTTCTGATGCCCTCACCCGGTTTCCTGTAGGACACCAGCAGGTAGAGCGCGAGCAGGAAGCCGATGGTGACGAGCGCGGTGATCCACGAGATCACGAACATGATCCCCACGCAGACCACGGCCCCCGCCAGCGACAGCCACATGTTGTACAGCTGCCAACAAACGACATTCTTATATAGTTAATTTCGCGGTATAATAATAAGATAAACGTCTACGATCTAGAAAAACCACAAAAATAGTATTTCGTCAAATGTAACTCAATAATTAATGGCCGAATTCTCGAACGCTAATCATCATTGAGTTGTACTTAAAAGTATCGCTAACTCTTTCATCACGAAGGTGAAATGAAAGACAGAAACATTTTAAGAAGCCCTCAAATTTTGATTATCGTTTCAGTATTCCGCGGTATGACACTATACCCATATAAATTTCTTATTCCTTAATTGTATACTATCTGTATTAAAAAGCTGTTAAAATTTTAAGCGGCGGATTGTCAAAGTATTTTAAGTCTCCTTTAAAATTGAGAAAATGTAGGTATCTACGAAGATATGTCCAGCTGACTCTTACACCACGAATTGCAAGAATCTTTACATATAGGATTATTCTATACTAGCAAAACGCCCCGGCTTCGCACGGGTGCAATTTAGATGAAAATAAGTTACACGCTGATAATGTAGCTTTCTAATGGTGAAAGAATTTTTAAAATCGGTCAAGTATTTTTTGTATTAAATCGTAACAAAACCACAAAAATTGAAGAAAATGACAAAGTATATACAATACTACCCCTCGCAGCATTGCTCGCTGCGCTGCGCTGCTTGAAGCCGCACCGGCCGTAAACATAACGGTGACATGACTGTAATAGTTAGAGATATGCTGCCGCTGATTTTTTGTAGATAATGGTGTGTTCTAAAAAAATGTAGTATATCATTTTGTTCTATCATCAATAGTTTTCGCAGCGCACGCGATGTAAGGTAGTTTTTTGATATTTTTTTCACACCTTGGATTACGTTATCGTAATTTTAGTAAGGATGCCTATTTTTTTTGAAAATGAAATATAGCCTATGTCACTCAGAAATGATGTAGCTTTCCAACAGTGAAAGAATTTTTCAAATCTGCCAAGTAGTTTCGGAGCCTATTCAATTCATACAAACAAACAAAAAATCAAACCTTTCCTCTTTATAATATTAGTATAGAAGACAATGATTTATAGAAAAAAAATATAGGACGGAAGTCGATTTAAGTTGTTGATTTTAAGAAACGATCCTACACATTTTTAAAGGGCGACAACGCATCTAAGACATTTGAGTCGCAGATGTCCATGGGCGGTGAATACTTACCATCAGGTAACCCACTTGCTAGGTTGCCTGCTCTGTAATAAAAAAGAAGGTAAAAAAAATACCCTAAAAGTAGGTCTCCATCCAACCGGCTTGGCGAGGCTCGCATGAAACGTCGCGAAGTTGATCAGCGCGTACGCAGCCAGGAAGAAGTTCGATATTAACGGTGCTATTTGATTTAAACCACCTGGAAATAAAATTACTTTTAATGTCAGGCATCGATATACGGGACTTGACATACTCGAGCTACATTATCCATTATGTGCTGTCGACCTTTTTTCGCTATCAGTTTAGGAAATCCATAGACTCAAACCGAAGTAATCTGTACTTTAATCCTTTTTCGTCTATAAAACGTGTTTTGTTGCCAGGATGAAATTTTATGCAGGAAGTTTGCATTAAACAAGTTTAAATAAAATACTGTATACCGGATTAAAACGCGATTTTTTATTTATATTGTTTAAATTATCTAAAAATCAGACAACTGTCATCTTTCTGTCTCCCCGTGACCACGCGACGGTTGCTGAAAAGCATCCGAAACGTCGGGATAAATAATTTAAACAATATAAATAATAAATCGCGTTTTAATCCGGTATACAGTATTTTATTTAAATGTGTGATACTCGCGTTAAAAAGACAATATTATTAAACAAGTTACCTAGAAACGGCCAGATATAGGAAAAGATAATTTACAGAATTAGAAAAGCAACACGACTTGGATATCTATGGGCCGCGGTATTTCACTTATCATCAGGTTACCCCATTTGAGCTTATACCATAAACAAAGATTAAAAACTAACACAAAATACAGAGTTATAGAACAATGGACTCCTTTTCTTGTGCCTGTTCATGACATTCTTACCCATCAAAATAAACGCAACAGCGATTATAAAGGTGAGCGCGTATCCGCGCACCGGCTCGTTGTTGCTGCCGTAACCTTTCGCGAAGAACTCCAAGTACGGGTATAGTTTATCTTGACATAATGCCTGTAAAAATAATCACTTTCATTATAGCCACAAATATTTCTATACATTGTATTAATTATAACCAAAATAAGATACCATTTTCATTGGTATTTATATAAACCTTTAGTATGTAGTATTTGTGTTCACCTGAAAGACTTTTGGCGCTGAGACAAGCGAAGCCAGAGCAGAAGACAGTGTTGCTGCGAAACATCCCCCGTAAATGAGTGGACCCCACGCTGACACCAGGCGAATTACCTGTAAAATGCGATTAATTAAATCGAGCTTAGGTTATATATAAATTACTCTTTATTTCCTAAACGTTTGCAAGTTGTATCTGTTCGAAAAACTGCCCACGACAGCTGGTTCGGCGCGCTTGGCACGGTTTCTTTGTGGTAAGGGTAGTTCTCACCCCAGCCACCGCGGCGCTGCTAGTATCCGTGTGAACGCACACTCTGACGCTGGAGTCATAGCGCGCACTCTCTCGCACCCAGCCGCTTTTAGAGCGTTATTGCCGTTCGCTCGTAAGAGCAAGCGAGACAACGCGAGGGGAGGAGTCAGCGGACTGCTTAGATGCGTGTGTCACACCGATACATTGACGCGCGCTCTACAGATCAAAAATAGAACTATTTTTTCAGTAATATTGTCTTTTATTAACGCGAGTATCACACATCTAAATAAAATACTTTATAACGGATTAAAACGCGATTTATTATTTATGCCGACGTTTCGGATGCTTTTCAGCAACCGTGGTCGCGGTAGATCGAAAGATAACGTCGAGATAAATAATATAAATAATTAATCGCATTTTAATCCATTATAAAGTATTTTATTTAGATACTTTTTCAGTGCCAAAAGTTTGTATAGGCCCAGTTCTTCTATGTACATCTATGTCCTTTGCTACTACTAACATCGTTGCTGTGGTGCAGGCCGTACGCGCAGCCGCCGCGTGCGCACGCGCTCATATTCCCAGTGGCCGCGTCCGCCAGCACGCCGGACGCGTCCCGCAGCACGCACCAGCCCGCCACCACCGCTATCAGCACGTACGATATCGTGGTCAGCAGTATCGCCAGCAGCGTGCCCTTCGGTATCGACTTCTGCGGGTCCTGCAAGTTTCGATTAACACTGATATGGTGGGACTGCAATTGGTAGACGTCACATACAGTGGCGGGACCACCATACAAACGCCTGTTTTGCCTAATTAATGCATTAAAAAGAAATATAATTATGTCATTAGTCATAAATAACTTATACAGTTACGTAATTATATAAGTTATATAAATATATAAACACGTATTATGTTAAAATCGGCAAGACGGGCTTTTGGGCTTGTATAGTAATCCCGCCACTGATCACATACATTGCCATTATAAGGTAAAATTTGACAATGAGAAAAAAATATGGTAGATACGTCTTTTACAACTTATTCTGAATATTATATTATAGTCGTCACGGATGAAGAGACGTTTCTGACTTTTATTTTTGTTTTTGAAATTGAGTTCATACGTTTTTTCTTTTACGTTAGATATCGACAGACGAGCATGAGGTTCACTAGATGGTAGGTGAAACCTCAGCAACAGAACCTCAAAAAATAATGCGCTGTCGACATACTTTTTACTTGGAACTAATGCTCCCTAATGGGAATCCAAAGACTGAAACAGAAACGCGCAATATGATTCACGGATTTTCCATCTATGAACAGTGGTTCGTTACCCGGTTGCAATTTTCGATATTCCTCCCACCCGTTTTATGCCCGAAAAACTATCAATTTATTCAGAATCAGTAAAAAAGGACGCATTTTTTAACTAGTTCAAGTTTTACATAGAAACGTACTTTTCCTTATGACAGCAGAATAGTCAACTAAATTTCGAAAACAATGTATACTCAAAGGTAGATTGTAAATATCAGCCTCAAAAGCGAAACTTATTCTTTTTAGACACAAGTAGACTTAGAATACTAAAAGGTATGTATACTTATGTACAAGTAGTGTATTGTATCGAATGAAACAATTTTCATGCTATTGTCTACCTTGTTAAATATTTAACTGATCGTTTAGAATCCGGTTGCATTTCTGAGTCATACCCTTATATGATTCAGGCTGATAACATACAGACGAAGGCTAAATAATGACCTAAATGATAATCATATATTTAATGGTGTATAAAAGTAATTTGTAAATGTAAAATTATAAGCATTTTATATGTATTTTTTTATTGACGTTCATAAGTGTACATTATGTTACCTAAATGAATAAATGATTTTGAATTTGAATTAATTGAAAATTGCTACATTCGAATCTTAACGCATATATACATATTAAATACTTTTAAAGTATTACAGTTGGTTTATTAAAAAATAGTACGTACACTGAATAGTTTCCATTTTAGAAATTACCAAGAGTTATATTGTTTTCTGTTTTAGTAATATTAAGTAACCTTAGTATAATATTGAGATGAAAAACATGTATCTAAAAAAGTTTTTAATATGAAGGTGGATGGGTATAGGGGAAGAGGGAGGTCAAAAAAACATGGATTGACTGTGTGAAGAATGATATGTGTTTGAGAGGTGTGACTGATGATATGGCGAGTGAAAGGAGAGAATGGAAAAAGAGAACATACTGCGCCGACCCCAAATAAAAAAAGGGGAACAGGGCAGGAAGAAGAGTAACCTTATATTGAGCTTTTGTTTTATATTATTAATAATGTGAATCTCTAAATTCATATATTAATATTAAGGTTTATAAAATAAGCTTATTTTCTGAATAAATTCAACAATATAATCAGCTCATGCGTCGCTGAATTATCACTACAAAATATTTTTTTAGTTATGAAACATTTTATTTTAAATTAAAAATAAAAATATATAATATTTTACCTTCAAATCACCTGATATATTAGCGCCGGCCAGTATGCCGGTGGCGGCCGGGAAGAATATCGAAAACACTGAAAAGAAATTATGTTCCACCCCTTCAAAGAATCTGTAGTCCGGTCCCAAGTTCTCTTGTAACACGGTCACTGAAAACAAAACACATCAGTTTTTATTGGTATGATTATTGGATGATATACATATATACAATGATATCTATACTAATATTATAAAGAGGTAAGATTTGTTTGTTACGATTTAACTCAAAAACTAATCGACCGATTTTAAAAATTATTTTACCAATAGAAAGCTACATTATCAGCAAGTAACAAATTCTCTTTTTTATGTATCTACAATCTACATTGCACCCGTGCGAAGCCGAGGCGGATCGCTAGTTTGGATATAAAGTGTGAATTCGGGGCCCCTAAAGTGGCATGGGGCGGACACACTATGTATTACACAAATCATTTTTCTTTTTATTATCATATTGTCAAAAAATATTATACTTATTTTTAGAAAACATTTAAAATTGATATGTAGCAAATATATCTCCCGCTCTTTCTAATATCTTGGCATTTTGTTATCAATATTTAAATAAAAACTTACTATTAAAACCTACAAATCCCTGGGCGATTTCTTCATCACTGCTAGGTCCGAGAATCGCGCCGATGCAGAAGTCTGCGATTGCGGCCAGCAGTATGAACAACAGAACTATTTGCGCCTTCGCCTCCCACTCCAGACCGACAATCACTATGCCCGTTAGCAGAACTATGGTTATGCACCCGTATATCGCTTGATCCTGCACAAAGAATGGGCTATATAGAAGTTATTCTTAAACAGAATCACTTCAGGTTGCAAGTCATAAAAAAATTAGAGTCAAAAAAACTACCCAATAGATTTGGCCAAAGTCCCTGATTTAGGGCCCCAGTAATATTCATCAGCATCAGCTCTAAATTCCTTCATGAAAACAAATATTAACGTCATTACGAACTCTGAATTACGCTAATGAAGTATCTTCGACATTTAAGATCATATATCGACATTGCGGGCTCATAGCCGATCCGTAAATGAGTCGGGAAGGATCCTTTAGGTTTAGAGAAACTTAAAACCTTCCTTCCTATCTCAAATGGTATCCGAGAGAAGGTAAAAGTAAAAGAGGCAGACCGCATAAAAGATGGGATAATGATGAGAGAGTAATGTAGAACAAGAAGAGTGGCTCAAGAAAGACGAGAATAGAAACGTTTGGGGAGGCCTTTGCCGATTGGCAGAACTACAAAAAGTAAACAAGTTGCAATTACTAGAATAAGTTATTTTGTTTTTAAAGTTTTGTTTAAGAAAAATATTATTAGAATAAGTTGATTTGAATAAAGGCTATATTATTATTACTTCATAGAATCTTACCCAGCTCTTGCTGACCATATAAGCAGACTCAGGTATCAAAGTGATGAGAGATTCTCCGAACCCCACGACATACATCGCACACGCCACCGCGTTCGCCATCGAGAATATCAGGCCGATGGACCCTCCGAACTCCGGCCCCAGCGACCGAGATATCATGTAGTATGTACCGCCTGCAATTCATTTAAAGATTGACTTTCATACCATTTGTGTTCTCCTAGTCTAGCATGACCATCAAGAGATATCTCGCGGACGGAAGATAAACTAAGATATAAGATATCTCGATATCGACAACTTTGATAGACGCGATATCTTGATCGACAAAAATCTCTGCTTTTGACATTAGAATTCAAGTTTTAAGCAGGGACTGAGTACCGGTTAATTAACTATGGGAGTCATACTATGTCATATTTCGTCTATGTATTTGCGTGTTGTTCCCACGAGAATGTAAGTGAGTGCTCCTATTTCACCATACATTCTGCTGATAGAGGACAAATCTTTGTTTTTATTTATTTTTATTTTTTCGTATATATATATATTTTTCGATTATTATAGTTAATTACTTAAAGATGTCATGTGGAACATGGTGTAATGGTTGCAGCTCCTTACAAAACATTTGTAAAACAAAAACTTGGCGATTAAAAAAGAGTGGCGGCGAGTTTCTTGCCAGTTCTTCTCGTCCGTTCTACGCCCTTGATTTGAGAACTGGCAGTAAATGTAAAACTAGAAGCATTTAATATGTATTTTTTATTGACGTTCATAAGTGTACATTGTGTTACCTAAATGAATAAATGATTTTTGAATTTGAATTTGAATACCGGTATTATAAAGGTTTTTGTTAACATTCATTCGTTTTTATTCATATTAACTGAAAAAAATTAATGTGGTAAGTTTAGTGTGTATTACTCTTTTAAACTAATATCATGGTATCTCTGTCAGAACATATCACGAAAATATCACGTATTTTGGAAAATAAAAATTAACCGGTTTTAGTTCCTGGTTTTAAGTCCATGTTAGACTCATAGAGAAGGACTTAAAGAGATATCGATTAAAACACGAGAAAACGGTCGTAAAAATTTTGTCGTGGTTGTCTTGATAGGCCGGTTGCATGGTATAAAATGAGCAACAGGTTGTCAGTTGTTTTATGACTCTCTTCTGCTACTTAGATACTTCTGCATCTTGAACTGTGGTATCCACCAGCCCCCAAAACCAATATCAGTGAAACCCGTTGTTGTGAAAGAATCGTACATGGATGATACTGACATGATTCTAAAGAAAACTTCCTACATATTGGAATGCTCAATTAAGATTAAACAAAACATCAAGATATAAACTTAATTTCATTGATTAGTAGCATTTTAATGTATAAGCTTTTTGACTAGAAAATTAGGTTATAATACCTCCTTTAATAACTCCATTTGTACTTATTGCGGACATCGAGAGAGCTGTTATAGTTGTCACTACAGATGTAGTCAATATTAGGAGGACTGCTTGACCTAGAAAAAATACAAAAGATTAAGTTAAATGATAAAAAAGATAAAGTTTTCTGTCTATATTATTTTATATATTGAAAAGGTAATGCTTCTTCGCTATGGTATTTTGGTGCTTGTTCATTTGCTTAAAGAATTAATGGTGATTAACAATAGTATGGGTAAGTTATTGTTGAATATGTGGGCCTTGTATCCAAATTGGATGGCAATTGGCCTATCACAACTAAAGCCCATAAATTTGAAAGTAACGTCTCATCTCATACTATGCCTTATTACCTACACTATTACAATAATCTTGACCATACGATAGATATTCAAATTTGGTTCATTGATTTCACTTTCATAATAGATGGAAACGCGCTTTTGAAATTTCATGGCCCATTATTTACAACTAGCGATACGCCCCGGCTTCGCAAGAGTGCAATATATATGTACAAAAAAGCCTGTGTTACTCGCTGATAATAATGTAGCTTTCTATTGGTGAAAGAATTTTTAAAATTGGTTTAGTAGTTTTTGAGTTAAATCGTAACAAACAAACAAATCTTTTTATACTATTAGTATAGATAATGCGTTCATTAAAAATAATTCATCTTTTGGAGTATTCTAATAACAAATATTACGTACCAACGCCAGCTTGTCCAACAACCCAGGACAACCTCAGAAAGAGCATTACCCCCCATATGTTCAGGAGGCATCGCATCAGCACCCCCTTGATCCAGCCAAACTTGAGGTTCGGAGTGGGCAGTGTCGGAGTACCCATATCCTTCTCCAGGGTTTGGCCTGGCTGAAAATATACAGTCGTCAAGAATATGACCAATCAAAGATGGCCTTAGCCGTGCATTTTAAATATCAAGATTTCATGTTGTATTTAACACATTTGTAGTGACGAGCAGTTATCATGAAAACAAAATGTAACGATATAAAAAAAAATCTTTTAACTTTTGTTAAGCAAAACAAACAGAAGTAATTATTGGAAAACAGTGTCTACAGTTTTAAAAATAAGTAGGTAGGTATTTATGCTTGGTAAATATCTCATATCTGATAATCTAAATTCATTTCATTTCCAAAGGCATCGTACTTTTTATTGGTTCTTGAAAAGCTAATTGTTTGGAAAGCTACATAGAAAGTCGCTTCGGTTGCCTCTAATGTTACGGTGAAGTTCGGTTGCTTCGCATAAACTACTTAGTCGTGTACTGCAATCTAGACTAAATTAAATGAGCAAAATATTACACCTTCAATACTCACTTTATAATGAAAAGTGGATGCCTGGATACTAAATTTCTAAAATAACTTTTATTCTGTTAAACAAAAAAAAACATTCGGTCCACATATAATGGATGCACACGTAAAATATTCATACTTCAATAAAAACATATTCCTTTTTTTAATTTTGGGTAAACAAAAATCTCCCATGAGCAGGCCGTTCCTACTACAAGAATTGATCTAAATTGAATTGAACGACTTGACCGTTATTAGAAGCTTATATATTGAGATAGGCACTTCCGTTTCCCGTTGAGTATGTCCCTCTCTTTCTACCTTATATATGCCTTCTCTTTCGCACATCCCACTCTTTTTGCCCGGGTGGGGCGCTGTCAAGCTGTGAAGCTGCCAAGCCCTGTGCTAATCATTGGCGTGAAATTTCCCGTTGAAGTAACTTGTGCTCCAAATACTGCGAGTACTGGTAAGTTGCACAAGATTTTATATTTTTAACGGTTTTACCGTTCGTGACAATATTTAAAAAGTAACCTCTAGAAATACGTTTGTACCATAGAACGTGTTTAAATAATCTACCTTATTTTTAAGTTTTTTCCTACTGTGTTCTTTATGCAGGATATATTATAGATAAAAGTGTTAATAAAATCAGTGAAAAATAACGAAATGAAATCCCGCTGGTTCGGGAACACCTACAATGAATCGCAGCAAAGTAGATCGCATCTACGTAAGCGAAATTCATCTACAAAGCATTAACACTTTTACATCTTCCTCTAGATCCTCAGTTAGTAAAAGAGAATCTAAAAATAAATATAATCTAAGGAAAAGGAAAACACGTGGTGTATGTTGAAAAAAGTAATATTAATAAATACCTACATAATAGTGTGATCTTAATAAAATATTAAGTAAAGTGGGTAAATTAAGATAAACTATTGTTATGGATTAGTGAGAAAATGATGGTGAATATGTCGTGAATCATTTATTTTCTGACATTAGTCGAGATTTTTATAACGATTGTTGTGAATCCCCCGGTTTCCACAAAATAATTAAAACCAAGATGTTATAAAACTATAATTTCATAGCTAGCTTAAGCTTCAGGTATTTTCAATACCATAGGAATAACGGAAAATGTTAAGACATACAGTGTTGGGATACTAGGACATAGTCTGGTGTTCGTTATTCCGAAACACAAAAATTATACAACTACTCGTATTCACTTGGATTTATGGAGCTCGAAACAAACGAATAGGTATAGGCGTATGATACCTTACGCCACTTGGCCTACTCTGATAAATCCTACGCGGTAATTTATTTTTGTATTTGACAACTTTCCTTATTTTTGTGTTTTCTTAGTAGCCTACTTAACCCTTTCAGAACTGGCGTGCACAATTGTAGACATAAGATATAATTTAAAAAATAATTATTAAACTCTCAAGCTTTCCGATTGAAAACGGTTGTATACATTTTGTTCACTTATAAACTACTCAATTTAGTACTACTTACACCATCTCTCAGCATATTCTAGCGCTTATCGATAATTTGCGACCAGTGGCCGTGCGTGATTTGAACTGTACAGGTAAGCTTTTTATTTCATTCAAAAAAAATATAAATTAGTGCAAGAAATCATCTGGAAAAAATATAAACGGATATCTTATATTATTGAGATCATATGTAACGAAATATTTGTGTATTTTTTATCACCTTATATTGGTAATCTAGATTTTTATATTTGTGCTCAATTGTGCCCATCAGGGCTCAACTGAGTTTTTTCTCATTGTTAACGGTTTTTTACGAATATATGTTTTGTTTATATTTTTAACGTTTTGCTAATTATGTTACTAAGATAAATATATAAAATTAATTATGATATTGTTTAGTTATATTTTCAGATGCAAAAACACCAATATGTTCTCACCGGAAGCGTTACAAGCATTAGATGAAGGAGATCTTTCTGACTTGTTGTTATCATCTGATCAATTCGTCCAGCACCCTTAGCTGCTAGAGTTGACGCAGATGTCATTCACCAAAACCAAAGGGAGTTATTCCCACCTGAATCTGATGAGGATGAAGGACCTAGCGCATTGTATGACGTCGTCCCTGATCAGGAACTAGAAAATTCAGTAAACTCCCGTGATACGTCGGAGACTCAACCAGAAATACACAGGTGTGAGGTCCTGTAAAATATCTTCAGTTGTGGAAGGTATTTCTGGTTTAGTCTCCGACATATCACGGGAGTTGTCTAAATTTTCTAGTTCCAGATCAGGGACGCCGTCATACAATTCGCTGAACATTCATCCTCATCAGATTCAGGTGGGAATAACTCCCTTTGGTTTTGGCGAATGACATCAGCGCATCAATGAAATTGAATCTCCATAATAAACACCAAGAAGGCCAGGAGAGATTCGCCCTGCAGCTGAAATGACTCGTAACGGTGTTGGGCATTTCCCTATACATGACGATGGAACTGGGACTAGGTGTAAAATGGTGGGATGCTAGGGGAAATCCCTTGTCAAATGCATAAAGTGCAAAGTTAATTTATGCCTTACCAAAGACAAGAATTGCTTCTTGGCCTTCCACACATAGATAACGATATATTTTTTTCGTAATTATTGTTCTTACTTTGTTTTTGTATTTGTGACAATGACTGATTCTGCCAAAAAACTAAGAAATGTTTATTTTATTTCATAGAAAGAATTTAACTGTGTTAAATCATTTATAATTTTGTAATAAAAATGTTTCTAAATTAATATTATTTCATTTCAGAACAACTTTGCATACCTTATTCTTATTACTATGTAGGACGGATGTCCACATTTGTGCACATTAAGAAAAACTAGATTTTCCCAAAAAGTTTAGTGCTAAGATTTTTTTTTATATTTTTTTTATAGTCTCCTTATTATACTTTAGACACATGGAATTTACCAAATCCATCGGATGAAAAAAAATAATTCAGGTCTGAAAGGGTTAATCTTATTGCATGGTTCAAAATACCAGAGGCAAAGGAAGATTAATTGACAAAGATTTTCATAAAGTTTTTATGTAAAGGTGCTCATAGGTCAGAAGTTATAGAAATGAGAAGGGATAATATTTAAAAGTGTGTTCGCGACCCACAATAATAATAATAATAATTAAATATTATCTCACCAACAATTGCATACTGAGCAGTTCTCATCTGTGCTAGGGAAAACTAGTGGCTTACGCAAGGCCCTATAGCCCTTAAATAGTGTTTGTTTCGCAAACAAAACCTAGTACTATATAAGTGTTTATGTTTCGCAAACAAAACCTAGTACTGTATAGCCGCCCTCGCAGGGACAGGCACGTATGAGTCAGCCAACGTATGGCCATCGTTGTGAACAACCAAACTCATATTATGAGCATAACAATCATCAGAAACCATCCTTGCGGGGTGGTAATTATTCTTATCATAAAAAGAAGTCATTTGAATAGAATAACTTTTACCGGATCAAACTGCGACTTATTATTTATATTTTTTATCCCGACGTTTCGAACGTGATCACGTGCAGTTTTTGTTCAGTTACCGTTTTAGTTCTGTAAAAGTTATTTTATTTAAATGTGTCGTGTAAAGAAATTATTAAGAATAGTCATTTCAACCACGAGCAACATAATCATAACTCTCGGAGGGCTTCAATGTGATCTCGTGGATCAAAATCGAAACTGTATACACAAAGGGGACAGAAACGATCCTTTTCACCCTCCAGTAATAAAGGCTATAAAAGGCAAAAACAATGATCAGCCAACTTTGAGCCGATCAGCTATGACGGTATGCAAGTCATTGCAGGGAAATTCATTCTGCGAATAATAAACGGGTATCGCATACCTTTTTGGAAAAATCCTCTATTATTAAAACCACACTTACATAGTAGCGATCGCTATAGTACAATTGCACACATGTCAGCAGTAATTTAAATGAAAAAGCAGGGAATTTTGGAAGTGACATCTCTAACTCCAAGCTTTATTAACCCTCTAATTTTTGTGCTCTAAAGTGACGGCTCGCATCGTCAAATGTTCAACTTTAAATTACTTATTACCTTAATAAAACCATATCGGTTAGTAAACATGTACCGCATTCCAGACTTCCCCTAACTTCAGGACTGGATGCAAGGTCGATCTGACGCAAGCATATTTCAATCTAGCGATTAAAAGTCAGACAGGACATATATTCTTCTGGTTTATATCATCGTCCCTGTGGACGAATCGTTACAATTGACTTGTCTCGTTGTCTTCGGGCTGAGTACTGCCCCAAGAATTTTCGCTTGTACTGAGTACAGCCAAGGATTGTCGCAAACTAGATCTCGCAAAAACTTCGAGAAAAATAGTGAGAAACACGTAAATCCTAGATACGCAGAAATACCGGGGATTTCAATCAAACTACGAGAAGCGATATTGGCGCCATAAAAAATTGAAATCTATTTGGTAATAGTCTGGGATCCCTAGTAAAACCTATCAATGGACTCTTGTCATTTCCAACAAAGTCTATCCGCCTTTGAAAAGAATTTCATAGCGTGTAGGTCTTTTAACCTTCAAGCGGTCGCGCGTAACCGAAAAGACGTCATGGAGAAATTTAGCGATTTGAAATAACAAATAAATTAATAATCATTTACTTTTTATAGTTATATTTCGGTCAGGATAGTATTTAAATAAAAACATAAACGAAATATTTGTGATGGAAAAAAAAAAAAAAAAAAAAAAAAAAAAAAAAAAAAACGAAGATATAAACTAAATCTTAACATTTGACATGACAGCATTTGATTCGATGCGGCGCGACCACGGAAGCCAGTTTTCACGGTTCCTCACGAGGAAGGTGGCGTCACATAATCACGAATGTTGCGCATCACGCAGAAACCGCGCTTTGCAAGAAAAGTGGTGGCGCTGGTGGAATCGGGAGATGCCACATACTTATTGATAGAGGCTCCCCGAACAATACACTTTTTAGCGACAGGTGCTTCAGCTATAGCTTGGCTCGCAGCTAAAAAATCTTAATGTCTGGCACTTGGAATTCAAAGGATTTGGAAAGGGAAGGAGATTCTTTACCTCCACAGCAGCTTGAAAGAAATGTTGGTAATCCTGAAAATGTTGAACCTTCAGGCAGAAACTTGACTCTCAATTCTGATTCAAATTTCAAAGCGAAAAGCGTACGTGCATAGCTTATATTTGCAACGAGGAACCTAGATTCCAGCCACTTTTGAACCTCACGTACCAGATATTTCACAATTTAGATACTTACCAGATCCTTTGTTTCGTTCATCAAATTCCCGGAAAGTTCAACAATTGAATTGTCTAACCAACACAGTTAACTGTCGAAGTGGTATCTACTTCCAAAGTGTACAAAAAATGATATTTTGAATATGGGAACATCCGTAATCAATCTGTTCCATCTTTTGCATCCAAAACAAGTCGCGTAGTGATGAATTACGCAACTCTAGATTTCAAGGATCGAGAAACATGTCTCACGATGCCTTCAACTAACAGTGGAACTGCCTGTTATCTTTGATTTTATTTATTTATTTTTATTTCTTTTTCACTACCATTTCTCTTTCCTTGCGTTGTTTATGTACTTTAACTAAGCAACATCTGATTAAAGTCCCGCGGTGGAAAAAGGACTTTCGAGAGCGGATCTCAAAATTCGGTCCATTACATTACCATTCACCTTGACCAATCTGGATCGGTCCCTGATCGATACTACAATCCGCCTTCTAGTTCCCAAGGATGACGTTGAAACTTTGGAAAAGTTGGTGATCTATGTCAAGTCATGAAAAAACATAGAGCTTCTTAGATATGATTGGCGAACTTCTACACTGAAGAAGTAAAAGTTAATACATACAGAGATAATGAAATAAATACAGTGCATTCTCTAGCATATCAACCTGCCCAATTTTAGGCAGATCTTTTTCAAAAAATCTAAATTGTCGTTCAATAAGATTTTATTACATAAATCTGTGATTTAATACAAAATTGTGTTAAGTACATAAATCTCTGTAACATAGATATATATAGTTTAAATAGATTGATTGAGTAATAATACTTTTGTGAAACATGTTTTGCAATCATCCCGTGAGACACCAAGGCTCCAAAGCCCCCGGCTTGGGACATTAGTAAGCTCGTTATGTATTTACACAATTATTCTGAGAAATGGAAAAATATTCTTCAAATTGTCCATCATCCAGCTCCATTATTAATATTTTGTTCGGGTCGCTAAATTCACGATCTGCCACTATGAAATGTCGATGGCGAACATTGTTTAATCAGTGATGATCAGATACTTTTGGGCCACAATTTGGTACTGAAACCGATTGTCGAGAATATAGGTTGGTTGGAATTGTTATCTAACAAGGATCATTTTATTACATTCAGTTCCGTATTCTGGATCAACAAACAATCTCTATTTTCGAAAAGATATGAGAAAATACCCTGCGTGAATCTAGTTACTTCACCTACATCCCGCTCAGTAATTTCAGACTGGATTGTCTCTCATTAAAGAGGCTGGAATCACTGCAACCTCAAACAGCATGCGTTCCGCAGTAGATTCTAGAAGATGATTCTAGAGGATTGACAATATTCTTCTTAATGATCTTCTTCTTTTTAGTTTAAAATGGTAAATTGATTTCTCTTTCGCTTCGCCTATATTATACTTTTCATTCCCAAAATCACATTGGCGTTAATACCTTTTTGCACCAGGCGATAACAAACAGGTCTCAATATATAAGCTTCTAATAACGGTCAAGTCGTTTAATAGACGCGTTTTACCTGAAATAAAACGCATATTAAACTACTTACCTTATTAGAAGCTTAATTTTTATTTCTGCCTGGTACATATTTCGACACAATGATTAGCACAGGGCTTGGCAGCTTCACAGCTTGACAGCGCCCCACCCGGGCAAAAAGAGTGGGATGTGCGAAAGAGAAGGCATATATAAGGTAGAAAGAGAGGGACATACTCAACGGGAAACGGAAGTGCCTATCTCAATATATAAGCTTCTAATAAGGTAAGTAGTTTAATATGCGTTTTATTTCAGGTAAAACGCGTCTATTTGATTGCGATTGTATACAAGACAATTAAAAAACTAAATCTCTTTAAATGCTTTTTTTTTAAATCCCATTTCATAACTTAGTCCGTAAAATGGTAAAAATAAAATAAATGAAAACAGTTTCATAATTGATGACTTCCAACCTCTCAATTTCGTCCCCTCCCAATCATTAAAACTCATGACTTTAATTGCTGCACTATTATCAATAGACCAAAGGATCTGAAGCGGTCAAACCTTCAATTTACTAGGTTAATTAAAGCGTGCATTAATGCAGTCGTCACGGAATGCAAAGGTTACGCTTACACCTACGAAGGTCGACCTATGACCGCTACAATTGATAAAAAAATATACCTATGGTGCAATAATTACGAGTAAAGTGGATAAGATGGCTAGATTTATTTGTCTTTCGTTCTATCTCTTTTAAGTCATAATGGGCAGTTGTTTGACCACGGTCCCACTTGATGCGTTCAAGATAGTAAACACAAAGGTCTAGAAGGCTATACTCTTACTTTAAAGAAGCCCAAGGTAGTATCTATTCGGGGAAGATAGGCGCAGAGAGGGAATAGATCCATAGCGATTCGAATGATGAAGGAAGCGGCAAAACTACTTTTGCAGAGTGCCGTGATGCTATACTAACATAATATCAGAAAAGTTTCCTAGCAAATAATATCAACGATATTCCGATTTTTGAGCTCAACTTGAATTCATCAAAACCTCTAGTTCACTTAAATATTGTGTATATTTCTTTCCAACTCATCTCGGAACAAGAAACTCTGTGCTACAAAGCAAGACAATGAAATATTTAAGTTGGCCTCACTAATACTAAAACAGCTCGACGCATTACGACGAAAATTGGTACATACAAATTGGACCATGTAAAGCGTGGTAGGTACTAAGTAGGTACAATTTTTCTCTCACCTATTTCATGTTAGGAAACAGATTCCAGATTTGTGTCAGTTTTATATTTATAAAGGTAAAATTTTCAAATTATAAATCTCTATTCCACAAAATTACTGAAAGAATATATAAATAAATACAAAGTTTTATATAATGTCGTGTGAAAACCCTAACTGAAATAATTAATTAATTATTATCGCTGACGAATATAAATAACTCATTTTCTCACTAATAACTTGATATGATCGAGTCGGCATCGTCTTGCCGTATCAACAACAGTGTAATTAATCGCTTACGACTGCAATTAACTACAATTAGCAAAAACTACCTGAGCGTCTGAGACGTAGTACATCGTAACTACTATTTTAATTCGTCGTGGTACAAAGAATTTCACTGAAGCAATAAAAAAGACGAAGAGGCTAACAAGGAAAGGGCGCATCTCTTCATCACGGCTTTAGTTGAAAAGCATATGCATAGCTTGGCTCCAACTCCAGATGGTCAAACGTGAAGAAATTATATTTTTTAACGCGGGTCTCGCACCGTATAAGCCGTTTATGTCAACATGTTTGGCAAACAGCAGTTGGCGTAGTGGTAAGAGTTTGTACTTGAAATGCAATTCACGCACGCATGTTTCACTCCCCGTCAGATACATTTTTTTCTGGCTCTAACTCAATTTTTTAATAATAAGAAAGTTATAAATTATTAAATTTTTTTTAAAAAAAACTTTATGAAGGTACAGAATTTAGTTTTTAACTAATATTCTCCCTCTATTCTATGCACTCGACTCTTTTTAGAGGAAGTGTTTTTATGAAGTAAAGTTCTATCGTTCCATTCCGTTCACAGTGAAAGCTCTCCGGCGCCTGAAATGTTCCTGTTTGAACCTTATACACGACCGCGAATACAGGACGAGACGAGAAACAACTTCGACATCGCCTTAAATATTCAACTGGTTTCCTCAATCTAAGATTATCTTAAGTGCTATTGAGATTGCTCACATACATACGTGACTTTATCTATTAACAGCAGATTCGTGGAGACTATCCATTCAGTTGGATCTAAGTACTATAAGGCCCGCCGTAAGGATCGACCGCAAAAACTCTCCGACAGTACTCTCAAACTCATAGCTAAGCGACGTTCCATGAAACTCCAGACCTCTGATGACGCGGATGTATACAGGCAGCTCAATAGACGAATATCAAAGTCCTTGCGACACGACATCCGCTCTTTTAATACAAATAGTATTATGGAGGCGATTCAGCAAAATAAAGGCTCAAAGGTGTTTGCAAGAGACAAGTCTATTGGGCAAAGCCAGCTGACAAAGCTGAAAACAGAGAATGGAGATACGCTAGCGACGAAACCTGAGGTACTGAGAGAAGTCGAAAATTTCTACGGCCAACTATACACCTCATTGGCAAAGCCTGACACCAGTTCTGCGAAAGACCCTAGAGCCCGACTGACCCGGCACTACACCGAAGACATCCCGGATATCAGTCTGTACGAGATTAGTATGGCCCTCAAACAGCTTAAGAACAACAAGGCTCCCGGGGAAGACGGTATAACCTCGGAGCTTTTGAGGGCGGGTGGAAATCCTGTCCTTAAAGTGCTTCAGAGGCTGTTTAACACCGCTTTGCTGGAGGGTACAACGCCAGAAGCGTGGAGCAGGAGCGTGGTGGTTCTCTTCTTCAAAAAAGGTGACAAAACCTTATTGAAGAATTATAGACCCATCTCACTGCTGAGCCACGTTTATAAGCTTTTTTCAAGGGTCATTACGAATCGTCTCGAACGCAGGCTCGATGAATTCCAGCCTCCAGAACAAGCAGGCTTTCGAAGAGGTTTTAGTACTCTGGATCATATTCACACGCTGCGGCAAATTATACAGAAGACCGAGGAGTATAATTTGCCTCTATGCTTAGCGTTTGTGGATTATGAGAAAGCTTTCGATTCGATCGAGACTTGGGCTGTGCTGCAGTCTCTCCAGCGGTGTCGTATAGACTATCGGTACGTCGAGGTGCTTAGCTGTTTATATCAAAACGCCACCATGTCGGTCCGAGTACAGGAGCAATGCACGAAGGCAATTCCTTTGCAACGTGGTGTAAGACAGGGAGACGTTATATCTCCGAAACTGTTTACAGCAGCATTGGAAGATGCCTTCAAGCTCCTGGAATGGAAAAGGTTCGGCATAAATATAGACGGCGAGTACATCACTCACCTACGATTTGCTGATGACGTCGTGATCATGGCAGAATCGCTGGAAGACCTGAACACAATGCTCGATGGCCTCTGCAGGGTCTCTCAACAGGTGGGCCTTAAGATAAACATGGACAAGACAAAAATCATGTCGAACGTCCACGTTGTGCCCACCCAAGTATCTATTGGGAGCTCTGTACTCGATGTTGTTGACGAATACGTCTACCTGGGACACACTATCCAATTAGGTAGGTCCAACTTCGAGAAAGAGGTCAATCGTCGAATCCGTCTCGGCTGGGCAGCTTTCGGAAAACTTCGGAACATCTTTTCGTCCAAAATACCCCAGTGCCTAAAGACAAAAGTCTTTGAACAGTGTGTTCTACCAGCGATGACGTACGGAACCGAAACGTGGTCTGTCACGATGGGCCTCGCACAAAGGCTCAGAGTCGCTCAGCGAGCTATGGAAAGGGCTATGCTCGGTGTTTCTCTGCGTGATCGAATCAGAAATGAGGAGATCCGTAGTAGAACCAAAGTTACCGACATAGTCTTGCGAATGAGCAAACTGAAGTGGCAATGGGCTGGGCATATAGCTCGCAGAACCGATGGCCGTTGGGGCAAAAAGGTTCTCGAGTGGAGACCACGAATCGGACGACGAAGCGTAGGACGGCCTCCCACAAGATGGACAGACGACCTGACGAAGGTGGCAGGGAGCCGCTGGATGCAGGCCGCAAGTGATCGGCCGTACTGGAAGTCTTTGGGGGAGGCCTATGTTCAGCAGTGGACGTCCTATGGCTGAAACGAACGAACGAACGAACGAACGATACGTGACTTTATAATAGCATTTTTAAAGCCCTTGAATTCTGCCGACCTTTCAGCTAGTCCATTGCTTTAGTACCACCTTATTAGCTTAAAGAACTAGTAGTAAGTTCAGTGGCGTAGCATAGGTCCCATATTTGCCGCCCGAACCCCTTATTTTTGCATTTGATTATAAAAAATTGGGGCGTGGTGAAAATGGTTCTCATATTGAATAACACTAATCTAAAGAGAAACTCTGTTATTAAGGTGATATACTGACAAAAAAAAGAACGTTGAAGGAAGGTTTTTTACCATTACCTGTAAAATGCCGCCCCCGTCAAAGTGCCGCCCGGGGCGGACCGCACCCTCCGCCCCCCCATGCTACGCCACTGAGTTAGTTTTAAGATATAGGCACTGAGCACACATGCACAGTGCACGTGTGGACACCTTCACCTTGACACGCGATAACCCAGTTAACCAGAAGCCGCATATTCGCACCAACTAAACAATCTTATCAGACGACGCGGACGGTGCATATAATTGAATCATCGTATAATATCCAAGCAAATTGTAATTGGATTAATGCTATGCGCTCACGTGAGCCGTTTAACCTTGGAAAATGAACGGCAGTGAACCGGATTTCTTTCTATATGTGGCACAGCCTGGAGAAATGTAGTCGTTACGGGACCTCATAGCCTATCACTCAACATTAAATCTGTTATTTTCCACGAGTGAAGACCTCAATAAAAAATAAATTTTGATTTATTATGCTCTAGCATTGTACATATCCGGCTCGAAGGATCAAGTGCTTGATTTACTTTTTCTTCAAATATATTTTCCTATTTAAATAATGGGACTTATGAAACGTAAAATCACCACTCCACTTACTGATAACGGTAAAAGGGAGATTTTATCGACCTCATAGTTTACTTTTTTTTTGATAAAGTTACAAATGTAGTTAATGTGTTTGTAATATAAAAATTGTAATTATAAACATTATAATTAATGAGGAATTTATAAATGACATGAAATTCTAGTTAAATTTCCTTTAAAAATGTACATATACATTACATACGTCATGTCCTTCATTAGTGTCATGTAAAACATCACGACTGAAACATATAGATATATTATTTCACTTATTATTGATTATTATGCCGACCTGTGACATTCCGGAAGTTATATTAACACTTGACTATCTTGACTATCATAACAGAGTCTATAATAATCAGTAAAAATCTTTAGCTCTTTATATAATACTAGCAAAACGCCCCGGCTTCGCACGGGTGCAATTTAGATAAAAATAAGTTACACGCTGATAATATAGCTTTCTATTGGTCAAATAATTTTTGAAATCGGTCCAGTAGTTTTCAAGTTTATTCGATACATACAAAAATATAAAAATACAAAAATACAAATCTTTCCTCTTTATAATATTAGTATAGATAAAAAATGATGTTTATATATGAAATAGTTAAACTCCAATGGCGTTTGATTGATAACCATGAAAATAAGCACGTATATATGTATTTATGGTGGGGAACGATTTTATGCTATTCGCCACCAGTGTGCCGTTTTAAAAAATATTTACATAAAAAAAACAATAGTAAGTACTGTCACAGTATCTGCGGGTAATAAAATTATGTACGCAGCTCAAGGTATGCTATAATCAACTAGTAATATTCAAGGGTTAATTAAATGAAAAACTCAGTCTCGGAGCTCTTTACATACTATAATTATTATTTATACTTTAACTTAATTGATATAATTATTGATATTCACTTTGATCGATACCTCACTCTGCTTCAGTAGTATATCCTAAATAATTTTTTAAACTCATATACGTGCTCCAAAACAGGAATATTCGACCGATATTTAATAATAGAAACCACGGGAGTTATTACGAAATAAATTAATATTTGACTTAAACAAATGTATGAAGTTTAAGTATTTTAGGAAAAATATAATTAACTACTTATAGATATAGCATATTGCACAAAGTAATATTTTTTATTTAAGTTTACGGTTGAATAACAAAATCGCAAATCAAATCAACGAAAGTAACGCACTGTTTTCTCGCGTCAAGTAAACTTCAATTCAGTTAAATTGTTATTTAGAATACAAGCTCCTTAAATATTATAGATATTATACATATATCTGACCATGGAAAAAAACTTGAGAGGTGTCAAGGGACACCCGGATGGAACGAAGTTCCTTTCGATTAATTAGTGAAGGAATTGTAATAAAATTTAAAAAAAAAAATTATTTTTTAAGTTATAATAATATTTTTTTTATTTTTAAATAGAAATGAAAATATCTGGTTTGCTTTCTATAAGAGAGAGAGAGAGAGAGACAGACAGACAGACAGAGAAACATGCGACGCCGCACAGCTTACAATAGCTTACTATAGCAAAAAGTGTCGTGACAACTTTTCGTAAGAATTTTTTCCGTCTAGCCCCCTTTCACAACGCGCGATAAGGAACTTCGTTCCAATATGGCATATCATAAAGATAGGCCTACAAACAGGTGCGTTTGTAGCTTTAAAAAAGACGGCTTAAAAATTCTTGTAAAAACCAAGGAACAAAGAAGATTTTTGACACCCTATTGTATTGATAAAACGTACGTATTGATTCAGGTGTCTAAACATTAAACAGATTACAGAAACACCCAGGCTTACAATTTTGTTGACAATAGCACACTTGTTACTTGAGAGCATATGGCTACTTGCAGACACGTGAAGAGCAAACCTAACTATGACATCTTACATTTTTGTTACATCAACGAATCCTAATTTAATAGAAAATTTAATAATTGTGAGGAATGTTATTCAAAAAAAGATGGTGATGACAATAATTCATAGGACAGAGGGCCTAGCACGAACAACTTGCGAAAAGTATTCGTATCGTCGAGCTGTCATTTGTATGAGAAATCATTTGAAATTTCATACAAATGACAGTTCGACGATACGAATACTTTTTCGATAGTTGTTCGTGCTCACCCCTCAGCTCTTCAGAGTAAGTTACTTGGTATAAATATTTATGTATTTATTCTTTGAAATGATTCAGAGGGTTCAAGTCTCCGTGAGAACAGGCGTAGATTGATTAAACTAGCCATTATATATCAATTTTTGGACAATCTCCCCCTTCCAAATTTAATAGGCTCTATTTTTATACTATTCATATCTTTCACAGTGCAAATTGACATGGCAAACTCATAACCAACCATCTTTTTTTGTGTCAGATTTCGATAGACGAGCATGAGGTTCACTTGATGGTAGGTGATACCTCAGCCACAGAACATCAGTCAATGATGCGCTGTCGACCTAATTTTTACTTCGAGCATTCGGAAATCCATAGACTTAAACCGAAACGCGAAATGTGCACTTCACGGTTCTTCCATCTATGAACGGTGGTTCGTTACCCGGTCGGAATTTCGATATTCCTCCCACCCATTCATTGCCCGAAGTTACCAGACGTAGGGAAAACATGCTTACAGAAAATTATATGTGGTCCCGGTGGGATTCGAACCCACGACCCATCGATGCGCACGGCAGGTGTACCACCGAACGCGCCAACGAGCCCGTCAATCTATTCGACCAAATGCAAGTGAGCCTGACCTTCCGTGACAGCGAGGCGTTGTGGAGTTCATCCAATGTTGGTCGTGGCGCTGCGTGAAGTGACAGGACATTCCTGTAGTTGTCCAGACGAGGCAGAGCTTCGCGGGTGAAATGCCTAGAAACAAACGGTTCTCTTTAAAATTTTCGCTAATATGTAAGACCTATCTTATCACAAAATAACTATGCAACGCTGGACTTTGCAAATCTTTTGGGCACGCAGACTTACGACTTAAACAATTAACTCTTAGTGTAGCTCATCTGCTTTTTTCTTTACTTTATTCTTTACTTTATTGCAAATAAAATCGTTGTTAGAATCCTAGTTTCATTGTTTATCAAGTATATATTATGCTCTTGTGATTTGTTTGGTTGGCATCTGTTTAGTGCCCATTAACATCAGCATAACCAGAAGACTCACAAATGCGTTGCTGACTTAAAATATATGTAAAATATTTGCCATGGAGTCATTTGTCTTATATAGCAATCACTATCTAACAGCAATTGAATTGAAATATAATTGCTATTGCCTATAATAACAAAGTAACGAGGTTTTTTAACAGTCTTACTTGAAGCCCTTTTATTACAACATATTTACATAAGTACCTATGTCTTTCAAAGCACATAGTGTATGCAATCTCATACATAATTTATATTGATCGAAGTTTGATGGGCGTATTGAAATATTTCGTCAGACTAACATGTAGCGATAACTTGTAGGTTTTCTTACTAAAACAATAGATTCTTGTATATTTAGTATTCTTATAGCATAAATCCAATATGTACGACTACAATAATACCTTTTTAAATATATTATTAAACATCGAGAAACGAGCGTGAATTACCTAGTGGTAGGTGATTATCATGTCCCAAAACATCAGCGATGGGACGTTATTTGTATTTTTAATATTCGAAAATTCATACTACACCGAAAAATACAATATGCAATTCACGGCAAATTCCTCTCAAAAAATTGCATAAGTAACGCAACGAAACGTTGGGGTTTCTGAACATTACATTTGAACATCCTATAACATTTTAAAGGCCATATATTTACCTAAAACTTTTCCCATATTTGGTGTCGGTTTGTGTAGTCAGAGGGTCATCACTGTCCATGCCAGATCCGTCAGACTCTGAAGCTTCTTCTTGCTTTGCCTCCATCTGAACATAGAATAGATGTTTATATAATGTGTTTTACATAATTTAGCTAAATAATATATTTTCCTCCTCTCAGCAGTGCAATCCTCAGTGGGATTACAGCATCATAACGCAGTGCGCATTGGCGGATATTAAAACAATAATAATTCTTAAAAAAAAGTAGACGTACAAGTTAATACATATAAAATTCAAAGGTTCAGAACCTTATTTTTGTAATAGATTAATTTTTCAATTCAATAATAAATAATTTTATAGGTATAAAATGATTTCGAACGTATAAAGGAACCGCAACAATCATCAATATAATCTATCTATGTACCGCCCTTTGTGGCATAGTGGCACTCTGAGCTTTTGCCATTAATATTTATATGTCACGGGCAGACCATCGCGGTTTATTCCTTAACAATGTTCATTACCAGGTGCAAGACTCATGTAATCAAAAGTCAACATTATATGTGCAATAATATCTATTAATTTATATAAAAATCGTATATAAAAAAAATTGTAAGGCCCAAGACTATTACAAAAATTGTAATGACACGTCTACTGTGACTCTCCATAAAATTGTATTATATGTATGTATCTGCAATTCTTCGATTTTTGAATGATGATGAGTTACGTAAATGTTGAACTTTTAGGCGATGGACAATATTGATATTACCAGAAACAATTCGTGTAAACTTAATTAGAATATATCTACGCACAAAAATCGAGTCCCAACTAAAGCCTACGCTTATTTCATGTCGTTAACTTTAGAAAAAAACCTTGTACTAATTTAATGGTTTAGTCACGTATGTTTAACATGTTTTGTTTTCGCCGGCATATGAATAAATTAGTGTTATTTATTATTATAAGCGTATCATATTAAGATAAATATTCGAATATACATATTTATCTTAATTTAAACGGGCAACGTTCTCGTATTGAAAAAAAGATATGCGTGAGTAATCATTGAGTTTCTTCTCGGAAGTAGCAACATCCCGCACCAATTGTTTTAAAAAAAATCGATCCAAAAGCGCTTATAAAAATAATTATTCGAAAATTATTTTTGGTTTGAATACAGCCGGCCTAGCATGACAACGACGACAAAATGTTGTCGACCGTTTACTCGTGTTAATAATCGATTATCTTTTTATGTCTTCCGGGTATAACATGGCACACACTTGAAACTCGACTTCTAATGTCAAAAGTAGAGATATTTGTCGCTCGAAATATCTTGTCTTTCAAACTAGTCGAAGTCTTAATATAATATATCGAGATATCTTATATATCTTATTACGTCTTCTCTCGTCTGCGAGATATCTCTTGATGGTCATGCTAGGCGGGCAGGTTTATTGAAGGTACATAAGGTCGATCACATCGCGGAGTTCCGTTCTCAACTTAATTGGGACATACAAATTCATCATTTCTTAAAACACGATAAAAGGGTTTATTTTTCTGAGGCGTGCCAAATTACGATTTATTGACTTTTTTTTATTGGTTCCAATATGAACCCGCCCATTATTTTGATTTAAGATTGCAGTAACAGAAGCTAAAAATCCCGCCGATTTTTGCATTTCGCCGCGAGGGTCTCAATGTATAATACGGTTCTTGAGAAAACCAGGAATTTTCTCCGGAATTTATTTGTTTTTTTTATTCAGCAATACAAACACATATAACAATACTATAACCAAAAATATACTTATTGTAATCGATTTAACTTATTGTTAGCGCTAAAACAGTGTTCACATAATATTAAAATATATTTTGTAGTTCTTTCCTTAATAATTATAAAACATATAAAATAAACCATAAATCTTATGTTCATAAGGATCACTTACTTCCGACATAAATATTATATCGGTGACGAGAACATAATCAAGTTACACCATAACATAACACACAGGAAGCTACACACTAATAAAACTCTCAAGTCTCAAGTACAATTTAATAATTATTTCGATAGACCACCTTAGTTTTATTACATAGTAGCGATCCGCCCCGGCTTTGCACGGGTGCAATGTATATGTAATTTACACAAAAAACCTATGTTTACTCACTGATAAGGTAGCTTTATATTGGTGATGAGTTTTTTTAAAAACGGTCGAGTAGTTTTCGAGTTAAATCGTAACATACAAATCTTTCCTCTTTATAATATTAGTATAGACAATTACAACACACGTTCCCTTGAGTCTCTTTTTGATAAATTATCTTAATTTACAGTCACATCACGAAAACGTGACTCAAACCGATAAATGATCGATACGTCACAATGATCGTACCTTTTCTTACGGTTAATATTATAGTATAGCCACCTCCATTGAATACCATGTGTCCATTAGGTCATGCAGCGGAAGTTCCCTATTGCGTGGCGTCCCTCATTCAATCTTTAAAGACATCTTCAATATTTTGCGTATAATAATCAAAAGTTTTCAGTATCTCTTATCCATACCTAATCATATTTAATAATTCAAAAGCTTTAATCAACATTTTTTTTTCAACTCCTGTCTGCGTCCGTTTATTACTTATTAGTATTTCTATGGCTATGTATTATTTGTGTAATTTAATTAAACTTGCATATCCAAGGAAGAGACAAAATTACAAAATTTTGACTTCTCATGACCGTATCAGAATACTCATTAAGTTGCCTGAGCATCAAGGTGTATTTCTCTCTCAAAAGACCCAGTGCCGGTGATAAAGGGGGGCGGGATGGGCCGACGGCCCAGGGCGCCATATTTGGGGGGCGCCGAGGTTTGGACTATCTTGCATCCCGTGCTGCACACCCTCAATACCTGCATTATGCCCTGTGCTTACCCATATCATAACCTGAATACTCTGTCGATTGAAAATGAAACCACTGGAAAATTAGAATTTTCTAATTTAATCCATGTATAAAAAAATAAGCAGAAAATTAACATTGGATATATTGATTTACTAGTGGGCGCCACAATATTCTTGCCCGGGGAGTCAGTGGCCCTAACACCGGCACTGAAAAGACCCTATCCGAATTGGAGAATAAACTCTTATTTGTGCTCGTAATTAAAGGCTGGGTCACCACTTCTTTGAAATATCCCACTGAAAGAACTCTGCCGGATTCTATTTTCCGGTTCATAATACTTGGTTCCTGGTTTGGCAGACGTGGCTCTGTAAAGCACATAATAAACACAACTACTCGCTATTGCAATCTTATGTCTGCAATATGGCTATAATATGAAAATCTGTTCCCACTAAATAAAATACATTATTAATATTTCACCAATACTAATGCCAGCGAATATACACTATAGAATCAACAATCAGCTTTATGAAGTTTGCCGATAAATTAGAGGAACGGTCCATCAATGAACGCAAATTATGATGCTTAACAACATCTTCCCCTATTTGATCGACGTTAGAGGAAATTATGGTAGCATCGACCCTGAAGACTGATTGCCGTTCACTTTAAAAAGTAGATAATGAATGAATTAACATTTAATTTATTAATTAAATCCAATATTTTACACACTTTTCACCACGATTCGTTAACAGATTACTAGATTTATGAGTAATATTACTGTATTAATAGTCCAGTCATTTCATACGTCGGAAAAAAGGGGTTAGAAATGCATGTAAACCGAGATGGCTAAATTTTGAATATTGCGTAAAAAAGCTTAACTTCAAATTGTCGACCAAATTTAAGCTTTCATAATCTTTTAAAATATTGACCGCTGTGATAGTTTTGATTTGAAGATGGCGCGTAAGTCAGCCCAATGCAAAAAAAAGCGGTTGATCAGTTTGGCATCTTCAGCAAAACAATTTTGCAATAAAACGATTTTCGAATTTGTTTGTTAACTAGCCGTTTTGCATTCAATGAGCGATACGTGTATCACTTGTCACTTGTCAGGCCTTTAATGCGGATTCACAGTAGTTACAACTTAGTACCTCCGATGCAGTTAAAAGGCAAAACAAGTAACCAGGGGCAACAGTTAGCTCACTTGACCAGTAAGTAGGATCTCTCTGATCTGATAACGAGAAAAGTCAGCGACGTGAGTTATTTTTAGATGCTCTAAAATTAGATACGCCCACTTATACGAAGCGGTTATTTTCATATTGGGTTAAGTGGTGGATGGATGGGCTCGGAAGCGGTTAATAATGCTATGAATTTGATATTCACTATAACAACCCAACCCGAGTCTTAAGTATTTTAATTCCTTTGCATAGAATATAGATGATTTATTCAAATTTTTTTTATAAAATTCAATTACGCTTAAACACCGACTTTGCCTCAAAAATATATCTTTGCCATAGGGAAATTCAATGCAAAATAATTGGAATGACGGCCTTTCCCATATAAACATTGCAAATTAAGCTGAAAACGAGACAGGAGAGACAATGGACAAAGCGAAATAAAATGATCTTCAACAATCATGAAAGACCAAAATTAAAACTAAGCACAATATAAAAATGGTTTAACAGTTATTAAAACTCAAACCCAATTTAGCCATTTAAACTTTGAAAATTCTTATAGCATAACAAAATTCATCTCTACACGGTCGTATAAAAGGCCAATACATGCATAATTTTTACGATATGTGAGAATATGCCACGGCTGCAATGCTCCGGTGTAGAAACGTGTTTGGTCGCTTGTTACGGAAATTTACCATTGAATTATTTATTGACAAGTATCCATTAATTATTATTTTCTCTTTAATGTTAGAACTTACTGTAATTTCTTTTATACCAACTACATAGTGCAAGTTTAGCCTATAAGTAAAGCCTATGTTACTTGCTGATAATATAGCTTTCTATTGGTGAAAGAATGTTTAAAATCAGTTGAGTAGTTTTTGAGTTTATTCATAACATACAAAAATACAAATCTTTCCTCATTATAATATTGGTATAGATTTGTATATCAATAATGGAACTGCTAATCTATTCCGTGCGTTCTTTTGAGATGAACTGTGTAATAGGCCTTATGCAACAGATTTCTTGGTGCTGATGATTTCAGTGATCTCGCCTGCTAATCAGAAATAGAGTTCTCCCGGGTACGTTTTCCGAGCAGAAAATAATGTGCATCTTAAAAATGCTTGTTTTAATGCCAAGGTAGTCCACTTTTGATTTAATATGTTCTGCCAATGACGAGACTGGCAAATCCTTTCCTACGTTTTCCTCTTACACTTTTTTTCATTGGTAATAATGATGGATGACATTTACTTTGGCCTCATTTTAAGTAATGTAATCTAAAGTGTGGTGGTGAGTGCTTTGCTTACCTACTCGTACCTTCAAAAATCTAAAGGTGTATCTTTGTGAGCGTTATATCAATTACGAGAACCCGCGACATACAATAAGCTCGCATAGGCTTCTTAATTATATTTGTATTTTATACGAATTTGAAATTATATTTAAACTCTCTCCAATTTCTATGAAACAAAACCTATGTATACATACATACATTTGAAAAAAATACTGTATACCGGATTGAAACAATTTAAATAATAAATCGCGAGGAGTTTTGGAGATTAACTTGCACAAACAGATCGACAGACAAAAATGCTAAATTTCAATATTTTAATGTATTACGTTACTCTTCTTTATATCTCTTAATTTCTGATGATATGATTTATAATTAATGATAATTCAGACTCATCTGCCGGCCTAGCATGACAAGTGCGACAAAATTTTGTCTACCGTTTTCTCGTGTTTTAATCGACTATCGCTTTATTTCTTTCGGGTCTAACATGACAATTACACTTAAAACTCGACTTTTAATATCAAAAATAGATATATTTGTCGATCGAGATATCTTTTCTGTCAAAATTGTCGATGTCGAGATATAATATAATATCTCCATATCTTACATCTTAGTTTGTCTTCTCTCGTCCGCGACATATCTCGTGGCGGTCATGCTAGCCCGGCTGCGCAATTTTCTTTGCACACTTCCTTGTCAAATCAATGTTGGACTGATTTTCAAAGACTTTAATTAATTGACGTTCGCTAACTAAACAATTTTCGTAAAAACTGTAACAATTTTGTTTTAAAAGCAGTTATATAAATGAGTCTGGGAATGTAACATTGTTTTAAGATATGGCGGTTCAGACCCTAGCCATAAACCTATGTGTTATATTAAACCCGCTATAAATATTTATTTGGAGGAGAGACACAACATGGGATTGCTATTAAGAAATATAGAAGAATATTTGTTTTGTGTTAATCTCTTTGTATACATTCGTGCATGCATAGTTTTAAGAGATTTATTATATACTATACTAGCAAAACGCCCCGGCTTCGCATGGGTGCAATTTAGATGAAAAAAAGTTACACGCTGATAATATATCTTTCCATTGGTGAAAGAATTTTTGAAATCGGTCCAGTAGTTTTTGAGTTTATTCGTTACATACAAAAATACAAAAATGCAAATCTTTCCTCTTTATAATATTAGCATAGAAGTACTTAAACATAGTTTTAAAATATTTTTCATGTATGTGACTGTATTTGTCTCAATAAAAAAATAAAGTTTCTTTAAGCCTAAGAATGAGTTTTTATTTTTATTCTTGCACAATATGTCATGCAAGTTTAGTACGACCGCCGAGTGATATAAATTATAAGCCCCTTCACCTGGACAAGACGCTCGCGAGGCTATGGGAAGTGACCGGCCACTTATTCAATTTGCTTCTAGTTATTAGGATTTATCGGTGGCTTACATACTATTCTATTATTGGTTTTACTCAACACTTGGTCTCTACTAGAATTAACACAGATTTTGCTATCAAGTGGACCAATATTAACTAACCAATATACCTATACGAGAATATTTTAGATTAAAGTGGCAATAAGTTATATCACTACATATTATAAAACAAATACCTCCGCGCCTGTCATTCTGTATCGCGATAAATTCAAAAACTACTGAACGTATTTTCATTCGGTTTTCACGAATAGATAGAGAAATTCATGAGGACGGTTTTGGTATATAATTAGACAAGGATTTGTGTAAATTGGTTAAAATATAACGATCGAAATGTCAAGCCGCCTGGGATCTTCAATCGAAATCACTGCCAAACCCTTTGAGATATAATAACAAAATAATGTACGGTGGGATATTCCTCTTTTATAGATCTACAAAAAAAGTCCGCAATGGCATATATCTATCTTGTAAGGATAACTTACTATTCCCATAAATAAGTGTAAAGTGAAACAGACACAGAAATGTGTCCCCAGTTGGGAATTCACTTTTTCTTATTATAAGCTTGGCATTTACTACCTACAGGTGTTCATTGAACTTCATGGTATAGGGGGCAAATGGGCTATAATGGCTCACCTGATGGTAAGCGATTAGCGACGACCATAGACATCTGCAACACCAGAGGAGTTGCAAGTGCGTTGGCAGCCTTTAAAGTTTAAAGCCATTATATTGTCTTTTATTAACGCGAGTATCACACATTTAAATAAAATACTGTATACCGGATTAAAACGCGATTTATTATTTATATTGTTTAAATTATTAATCCCGACGTTTCGGATGCTTTACAGCAACCGCTGCTTACTGTAAAGCATCCGAAACGTCGGGATAAATAATTTAAACAATATAAATAATAAATCGCGTTTTAATCCGGTATACAGTATTTTATTTAATTTATTGAAGCTGTTATTTATATTTGAAAATGTAACATTTACGAAATATGAGTCATCAAAAACATAATAGAAACAGCGTCATTTGAATGTTAGATTAATGATAACTCATTCTACATGAACAATAGTTAAATAGTGCTTTTGTAAAACTTACTCAGCTTGCTTATCTGCAGGTACATGTTATCAGAATTTAGTCATGGCTATTTCCTCTTATTTGTAATAATATACTGTGCATAAAAGCAGCTTCCTGGCTTTTCAAACATTAAAATAATTTATAAAAAACATATACTTAATGCCTAAATTTTGTATAATTTTCATAAATGTTTAGATGCTAAAGAAGGCTAAAGGGAAATTTATAAAGATAATATATCCAATATATCTATTACTATTAAGAATCTATGACGCAAGGCAATGATTACACACAAACATTATTTTTTTAATAATAAAAAAACCAACTAATGATGTTAGTTACTTTGATACATGCAGCCACATTGCCGCTACAAACTACAGCAGTAATCAATATCTGCCAAATTTCAAATCATTTTTGTAATTTACATCATATAGAATTAAGAAATACCTATATACCAATATTATATAGTTTCACAGTTGATGTGAAAAATTATAGCAGCATAAAATGAAAAACCACATCAATTATCTCTAGTGTGCAGTTTGGCCTGTTTACCATGCTCAGATTAACTCGAGCACACATAAGTTAAGGGGTTAATACTTTATGAAATAATACTCTTTTGTGACTGTATTTCGAGAGCTATACAGGCAGCATGGTCTGCTCATGATCAAGTATTTTAAATAATATATAAGAATTTATTAAGTAAATATCAATTAAAATTAAAACTGACCTGAAATCTAGTAGCTGATGGTTGATCTTTGAATCGAGAAGGTTTTTCGATATCACGGAAACTGCTTTTTGTGACCGGAGATTTGCGCACCATCAGCCCACGGTTAGACTTTTCAAGTAACTTTTCATTTTCCTCTTTCACTTTAAATTGTAAACCAACTTCGACATCAACCTCTGCCTTTGGGAGATCTGTAGGGTACTGAATATTACCATTCGTTGCAGCCATAGATTTGGCTGAACTGATCTTCCGAAACCGTCCAATTATTACGTCTTCATCATCGTTAACTTGACTGCTTAAGGTTTCTGGTGCCGGCTTATTCGAGACTATATCGATCTTAACAGGGCTCAATTCAATATCCTTATGTTTTGAACCCATTTTACACAGAAGTTATTATTAATCGAGACCGAAATTAAGTCAACTTTTATACAGAAATCACAAAAAAATGCTAATTTATGTTATCGTTTGACGACTGGAATTTGCGGCCACGCAGTAAAATTACGAATTAAAGAGATATAGAAAACCACATTTCAAAAGATTTTAAACTTTTTATTAAAAGAAAACATAAATTTATTCATATCTAATGGATTTAAAATGTTTTAATGTTACTTTTTTAATCATGACAGTTTCAAAGAACGCGCAACACGCTACACACGTTAAGAAACGGCTGCGGAACTCGTTATCACAGATACGTCTTAACATGTGCTCAACATAGAGTACATTGTGAAAGCGCACACGGCAGTCGGCACACCTGCCACCGGCCAACGGCTCAGCAGCTGGCAATTTGTCATTAATGACCACAGAACAATAATTGTTAATGACAAGCCACCACAGACTTGTAAATAATAATAAGAAACTAGAATAATTATTTATGCACAACTTTCCTAACACTAAAAATAATTAATAGATTAGAGAACGCAAGACGCGAATACCGATGGTGATCATGGTTGACGAAAGACGGTTCACTTTGAAAGAAATGTCGGTGATATTTATTCATTTTGTCATTAGGTAATAGGTATAAGAATTGTTACGAAAAATTATACTAAAATAAAGGAAAACTTTTTCCAAAAAATGGTTCTTTTCAATTTAATCCATCAAGTTCTTTGGGAAATTAGAATGTAGGTACTCTTCAGTGTTCAGTCATACAATCAATCAGGGTAACTTAAGTCTTCAATCTAACACTAGTCACTCTTCGGATGTTTATGTCTTTTGTAAATGGTGTAGTCTGAGAAAATTTATTTACCTAATTTTTAAAGCTATGCCGCTGTTAAATTTGAAATTTGTTAAATATTTATTTCATTCTGTCGGATGTTAGTGGCAAAAAGTGAGCAACGAAAAACATTGTTCAAAAGTTGTTCTTTAAGCAATTATTGCAGAAGCCTCTAAAGTCTAAAGGGTGAGTTTTGTTTTAGTTAAGTAACTAATAATGCTGTAATTGGTCATGAGTTAGTGGTTTTTCTTTAATAATTTTTGGATATTTAAATTATGTCTTAATCTTTGACCCAAGAGCAGGTGGGGTAACTTCCATTTTCTTCATTAAATCTGTATTTCTTAGAGACAGTATTATTCTTTTTAATTATGTAATTTTCTTGTTATTATATTTTTTAAGATTAGTGTATCACTCACGAAATTTTTAGTCAAGAAATCTTCTCGTATGGTTGCCTGGAAGAGATTACTAGTAAGACCGCTACTTGTATGTGCTTTTTGGTATATATTTTGTTTTTTTTTTTATTTAATGGTGTACAATAAAGTATTTTTTCATTTCATTTCATTTTCATTTATTGATTCTCAGATGGCTGAAGAAAGTCTTAAATGTCATATTTTAGGAAAGTATGAAATCTATGAAGGAATACTTGGGAAGATAGATGAACAAACTCAATTAAAGTCCAAAAAGAAAAATAAAATCGGAAAAATGACCAAAGAGCCTGATATAAGATTTCGATTTTCATTGTCAAATACGAAGTCTTTTTCTAGGAAGAATCATTTTTTAAGCTTGATATCCTAATGTGTCATCACTAAAGCATATTTAGACGAAGGTAAAATTACAAAACGAGGCGATTCATATGCCATTTATGATCAATTTCTGTACATGGAATGGGGGAATTGAGAATCAACAATTGTTTGTTTTATTTTGAAGTTAAGTGTTGATTCAATTGAAATTTTCTGTTATTTAAATAATTTTAACTTTGTTCTGTAGTTTTAAGTGCATAAAAGTCTGATTATAACAGTAAAGAATACCTAAAAGGACTTAAAATAAAAGTTGATTCTAGTTTACCAAGGAGTTTCATTTTGTTATAATTGTGGAAACACTATTACTAAGTACTAAAATAAAATAAAAAATAAAATAAAAAAATAAAAAAGCCTTTTATTTCCTACTAGATAATTTTAACAATAATATAAGTGTTAATAACTAATTAAAACTAAATAAATACTATAAGTGTTAATAACTAATTAAAAACTAAATAAATACTATAAGTGTTAATAACTGATTAAAACTAAATAAAATTAACTAATTTAAAACATTTAACTATGTCGTTTTAATTTAGTAACAATTTTTCTTGCTTATTTATATTTTCACACACTTAATAATTTACTTTAAATTTAATACACTTAATAATTTCCTATATCATAAAAAAATGTTCATTAAGCAATATCTGTAGGAACCCCATATTGGGTGAAGGCCTCCTCCAAAGATGCCGAATTGTCTCTGTCCTGTGCAATGTCTTTCCAATTTGGACCGGCTGTCCTATTAATCTCATCTACCCAACGGGTCAGTGGTCTACCTCTGTTTCTTTTGCCTAGCGGACCTTTCCAAAATGTTACTTTTGAAGTCCATCTGCTATCCTTAAGCCTCGCGACGTGTCCAGCCCATTTCCACTTGAGTTTTTGTGCATAATTCAGCGCATTGGTTGCTTTGGTTATGGTTCTTATTTTTGTATGTCGAACTTTATCTATTTTCTTTATTTTAAGCATACTGCGCTCTAGTCCTCGTTGACAAGTTATGACTTTATTTTTTAGCTTTGAGGTGAATTTCCACGTCTGGCATCCGTACGTCAAGCACGGTAGGAGGCTGGAATTCATAACTTTTGTTTTTATATTAACAGGAAGGTTACTTTTAAAAATTTCCTTCAAACTCCAGTATTTATTCCAGGTTTTTTGTACTCTTCTTTCAACTTCCAGTTCGTTGTTTTTTTTGTCAAAACTTATTCGCTTCCCTAGATAGATATATTTATCGGTATACTCAAGTGGTATCTCATTAATTGTTATTAATCTTCTCCAACTATTTGTCATTGCCATGGTCTTGGTGAAATTCATCTCTAATCCCACTTTAATACTAGCTAAATGCAAAGCTTCGATCATGTGCTGTAGCTGAAAGCTGGACTCTGAAAATAGAACTAGATCGTCTGCGAATCTTAAGTGGCTAAGGTAGTCGCCGTTTATGTATAGTCCTGACTTGCTCCACTAAGTACTATCCCACCAAAAACACTAACTTATAAACCAATAAAGCATAAGTGAACGCGTAGTACCTTAAAATCCTTCTAAACTGGGCCAAAGTTACCCAGGTTGAATGTACTCTTTGGTTCAGTCTTCAAGAAACATAAACTGTCAAATGTCAACCTTCTCAATTCTTATTGTCATAGTATGGTCATAGTCAATATTTTGAAGAAATAAGAACTTGGTGAACACCGAACGGCGAACATTTTAAAGTTTAAATAAATAAATAGGTAATTAGGTAGGTAAAGTAGTGAGTAGCTAAGTTTATTTATTAAATTTAATCAAGTTATTACACAAAAAAATACATTAAAAACTGTCATTGTAATATCAAACCTCTTGAGAAATCATAAATATTGCTGCGTGCGGCATTGTGTAGTTTATATTGTTATATTTTTCAAATGTTTATTAAAACTGTGATATTCACTTATAGTTTTTATTATAAATCTGTTTGTGTCTTTTATATTGCTATAAATAATCTCCTCTATATTGCTAAGATATGTACTTAATCTTTGAGTGTGTTATTGCATCATATGAATCATATGAGGAAATCTAAGGTCTGTATTCCTAGGTATTACTCCTGTAATACCTATATTACACAATTAAATTATTTGTTTATATATCATACAATTCAATAACAACCAAAAGCATTATGTGCTAGTTGCAAGTGATATATGATATTACAAGAAACAGCATACAAAACATTTATTTTTATAACATTAATGAAACTATGCCCTGAATGGTTAACAGTAGTTAATCTTGTTCTGTGACTCCTTTTTATTATTATTATTTCTCTTTGTTTGTTAATTTTATTTTTTGTTGATTTCATATTATTACTCTATTTAAACATCTGATAGTCGGTGGCGTGACTGAGGCTGCACCTGAAAATCAAGACTCAATCTGCCTGAAGCTTACATCAGGCTGAGGCTGCGGGCTTTTAACTGCCAAACTGTTTTATTAATTTCTTATTTTGTTTACTTATTTTTTGTTGTTTGTGCAGTAAATAAACATTTCTCTCTCTCTCTCTCTCTAATTAATAATATCTCTAAATGCAGGCAAGGGAAGATAGATTAGTGGTGACTTTTCAATTCATTGTATAAATTATTTATAAGTTAACATGTCTTTCAGATAACCATTTACAATGGCGTGTGCAGAACCACTGAAGACAATAACTACAGAACTGCAGGTATTTGAACAGAAGCCTAAGATTATTGAAGGACGAAAAATTCATGATTGGTTTTTAGTTGGAGAGAATATATTTGAGTACTTGTATAACCTCGGAACACAAGTAACCTGGGATTTCTCAAAGCTGAAAAATGAACAGGAAACTGCTAAAATTATTTCACTTGTAACTAAAAATATTAAATGGATAGAAAGCTTTATAAGCCTCTACCCTAATTTTAGAATTAATGTAGATTTGGTGGGGTCGGCTAGCGATGTTTGCAAGACTCGATCAGGACTGGAAGTTTTGCTTCAAGGATTTGCTGGCATAGATACTGAGTTTGACAGTGTTTTAAAGGACTTTGAAGAAGCTGCTGAAGTTGATGAGTTTGACAGAATTTTAAAAGAATGGATAGATTCAGGACACCGTCCTGAATTCTCACCTAATGATGTACTTCCTACTACCCCCATTACACACTGGTGGTGGTTCTAAATGAAAATCAGCAGTGATTGATAAGTTAAAGTTATCCAAAAATGTCCAATATTGACATAAAACTATTACCCTTATTAATATTATACCTTTTATATTAATCAATTATATTTTTATAAGAATTTATACAAAATTTCTTATTTCATACGAGACTCATACTAACTTAATTAATTTCATTTTATCATTTAAAAGCTCTCTAACTAAACTAAAATCATTGTTTTTATAAAGATAACTAGCATACTAATTGATACTGCCTCATTTTATATGGGTGCAGTTTGCAAAAAAGAAAGTGCGTGTCATAAATAAGAGCAGGACTGCAATAGTGTTCTGTGGGGCAATATTTCTAATATATAGTTGGTCACACTGGAATTAAGTAGCGATGAGACATACTTGCCAAATTCAATACCAGGGCTTCCAAGTAAGAGTCCGTAAAAAAAAACAGGTTTCTTATGATACTTTACCGAGCTCCGAATTCGCCATACCAAAAATGCTTGCATAGGAAAGCGATCCGTATTTCCTTAACGATTAGAAGCAGAATCGTATTTGTAAGAAAATACTTTTAATTATCAATTAATATAATTAATAATAGGATTATGCTCTTTATACCTAAACAGATACGTATCATTCCTATTCAAGTATACCTTATTTTTTTGCAAATACGATTGTGCTCCTTATTTTTAAACATATATGGTTTGTTTAACTATACAAGTATTTTTGAAGTTATACTTCTTTAGGCGCGTTATGAAAAATTGATGAGAGTGAAATTTTACGATGCGCGCGCACACCGTGACACAAAATTAACAGAAATGAAGTTGCCCACTAAATCGCTCATTAAGTTGAGGAAGAAATGCGAACAAAACAGAAATAGAACGTCTATAAGTGGCGCATGTTGGCACGCACGCCGCCTGTGTTCACTGTGTATTTATATTTATAATATTTATCCACATGCTTTGAGTTTCTACAATTTAAATTTAAATTGAACTTTATTGACTGTGTTGACAATCCTTTTATTGTAATTAATTATTTGCATACAATTAAAAACTATTTTTTAATGATGCCAAAGAAGTATAACTTCTAACGCGTGTACATAAGTACACACATACCTTTTTTTGCAAATACGATAGTGATCCTTATCAATAAGCAACTACGGTTCGTTTTCATATGCAAGTATTTTCAATTTCAACTCTGCACGCACCCGAATAGCTAATACTTTCATACTTGCAAGTTTTTCCTGCTCGTACCAGGGCGCCCTACTTCCAGGCGAAGCCCTGGTTTTTAGACCTGGTATCGTAAATACGTCTCATTTTTACTTTTTAGTTTGACTTTCCCTATAATATAAACTTTACTCTTTGGTAATTGGTTTGAGTTTTATCAACCACATTAAAAAACTTTAATATTTATGAAATTAAAAGTGAACATAATTTAAATTCAATTGTGTCATGGGTTTTGATGAAGGCCAAATTACTTTAAATAGCGACAATGGAGTATATTTTCCTGGCCAGCCAATACATGCCAGACTAGTTTTTAACCAGGATAAAGTAAAGAAATTTCGAGGTGGGTATATTTATCATTATGATAATAAAATTCTTTTTAATTTTCTAAAATACATAAATAATATTTCCATACTTATAAGATCAACAACTCTGGTTAAGTGTGGTTTGAAAACATTATTAATTGTATTAAATTACTATACAGAAGGGGTTCTTAAACTTTTAATAGGTGTAATTCATTAACCCCTGTTGATGAATTTAAAATAAAACAACAAATATTATGATCACTTTTATTGTTTACTAGCTTACCCGGCGAACTTCGTTCCGCCTAACAGTCAATGAAAGAGCAGATTTAGGATTTTATTAGGATAATAAACATAGATTAATATACGTTTAAAAAAAAACAAGTATTTTTACGACGTGCCAGCAAGACATTTGCTTTATTGGCCATTTATTTTGGCTTTATACAAATGAACATTTAAACCTACCGCTCGGCAATAATGAGTAAGCAACCAAAGAATGTATGTGAGAATTACTGTATGTTTCTACAATTTTTTACTAATAGTTAACTGAATGGCAGGGGTTCCCTGGCAATCACATCATGGACCCCACTTTAAGAAACCCTGCTATAGTGTTAACACTCAACACTTGATTTTTGATATTTAATTAAATTTATTTCTGTCTATTTTAGTTTTATCCATATAAAGACCTAGTAAAAAAGTGTGATTGTCATTGATTTATAATATTAATGTGGATTTATAAGCACACGAAACATGGCTGATGCCATGTCGGAAACTTTTTGTAGATAATTTTTAAGAGCAATCTAGCTGTAGTACATGATGTGTTCAAGTATATTATTTATTTACAACACGAGTTTATTTACATAAAAAAGTACAAGATGAAAAATTTGATAAAAAAATGTATCGTCTTCTGATTTAATTTACACACATGTATTGGTCTGAATCATGAGTACAATATTTCCAGGAATATACGCAAAACTAAAAGGGTACTGTAGCGTACATTGGACTACTACACACAGTCGTACAAATAGTCAGGGCAAACGAGAAACGCACACAGTTAATCATGATTCTTATGAGGAATATGTTAACCATAAAGTTTATCTCATTGGTGGTGAAGAAGGTAAGTTTGCTATTTTCATTTTTTACTACAAAAAAATTAAAAGAAAAACGTGCATGATTTTCTTGTGTTTTCTATATAGTAGCACATGGGATAGACTTATTTTATTTAAATAAAATACTTTATACCTTATTAAAATGCGATTTATATTATTTATATTATTTATGCTGATATTTTAGAATGCTTTTCACCAACTGGTCACAGGCAATAATATATTTAATAAATTGCGTTTTAATTCAGTATTGAGTATTTAATTTAATTGTGTGTTACTTGCATTAATAAAAGACAATATTATGACCAGACTTATATTATTCTTATTCTTTTTATAGTCATTTTGTAGTGTAGCAGTATTCACCACTTAAGTTTATTATTATATACCTAATCCACACTAGCTCTGCATTTTCACTTCACACCTAAGCAGGTGAACCAATTTTTAGGCAATTTTATACAGAGACAAGTTGAGTATGTCATTCTGTCCACAAGTCCTCAGAGGGATTGTAAGATATAGTGCAATAAAACAAAGTCACATGTGAAATATTTCAATATTGAGATCAAACTGTTATTAAAAATGGCATTGCATGGACAACTTTTATTTTTAATTCGCATACTTTAGTTAAGAGCGGTTTTGGCGCCGGCGAGGCTGACGTCATTTCACTCTCCGCCTCATTCGCGGCTTCGACCTTCGAATATGAAGGTCACTGTATATAGTTTGGGACGCTGTGAGAGATATGCAATTAATTTTGATACCTATAATATAAAGTATTACTAAAAAAACGCTCACCATTGGTGTTTTATTGCTAAGGGGAAAAACAGAACCAGATTTTCAAAAGTTTGATAAGCATATTGATATCATCATTTAAACATGTCCTTTTAAATTACATACATTGAAGTTTCAAAGAAGTATATCTTAAGATAACAGTCACTACACACTCCATGTTGCAGTGTGTAGTGCGATCCTCCCCTTAGACAAATGTTTATGTAACAGAACTGATGTTTTTTCGGATTATTACATAAAAACCATTATTGATAAGCCAAATTCTACATATTATAGGGTAGCAATGAGACATCTCACCTTCCTTCAAATAAACCACCAATCAATGAAATTGTTTGAAAATTAACAATAATTCAATGCCTAATATTTCAGGCGAAATTGAAATTCAACCTGGCAGGTATGAGTATCCGTTTGAGTTTGTTTTACCACCAAACTGCCCTTCATCATTTGAAGGCTCCGTAGGTCATATAAGATATAAGGTGAAGGTGGTTGTGGATAGGGCTTTTAAAATTGACCAGGAAAAGAAGGTGGCTATAAGGGTAATTTCACCGGTGGACTTAAATCATAATCCTTATTGTAGGGTGAGTAATGGTTATTTTATGTTATGTCCCACAATTAATAGCAACTATCACTGATTTAAATGAAGTACTTTATACCGAATTAGAACGCGATTCATTATTTACATTATTTATCCCGATGTTTCGTTCCGTGACCATGGTTGCTGAAAATAAATAATAAATCCCGTTTTAATCCGGTAATAAAAAAACAAAAAGAGTAATATTAATAAATGAAGTGACTAAAAATGAAAGCTACTCAGCATTTGCCATATCATTATCTTAAGGTATGGCGATAATTTTCAGTGACTGCTCTGATTTTCACTTAGACAAAATGATAGGTAATTTTAAGGTCAACAATGTTGCACAGTTGCAGTTTATGGGTGAGACATCGTTATCGCGCGGGCACGAAACATTTGGAGATTCGGCCGTGATCGGAAGTGTTTTGCAAGCTCCGTGTTAAATTAATTGAAAATATTAGAAATGTCTGTTAATTCAGTAGAAAGTGCGATCCATTATCTCACTGAAACTGTGCTTGAACTTAAAAACAAAGTGTCATCACTTGAAATGACTATTCAAGAGCAAAATAGTGTAATTAAAAAACTTATTAGTGTACGTGAAGTTTCAAATGAATCGGCGATGAATAAAAATATTGACAACAATGAGGGTAGGCGTATGCGTCAGCATTCTCTGCGGTCGATGACTGACGTCAACCATCGGCCTAAGTCGGCGATCTCCGCGCCCGTTCGGAGCAACGCTGTCGTTGTTGTGACACCCGAGTCCAGCGCGACCGCTACGCCTTCCTCGCCGAGTGAGTCATCATCTGCCCGGACCCGAACGCAAGTTGTAAACAATGCAACAACGACGATCAATGCGCAGAGCGTCGATAGTGAGAATTCCGCTCACACTAATGACAACGCGCAACGGGTCGACGACGAGTGGGTTAACGTGAAGCCGAGGCGCTCGCGCCGCCAAACGGCAACAGCTGATAAAAACAAACAACCTATACCCATTGAGAGGTCAGATATTAATGTAAGAGGAGGCGATTACGTTACGAAGAATCGGAAAATAACCCCAATCAGCAAGGGAATAAATACGTCGGGTATTAAAATAAAGGCGGTTGAACGTAAGAAGTACTTACATGTTTGGAGGCTTCTTAAAGATACTACGGAGAAAGATATAACTGAGTATGTGACAGAAATATTGGGTGAAAACAGCTTTGTAATAGTTAGCAAGATCCAACATAAAACTGAAAGGGGATATTCTTCGTTTAAAATTTGTGTAACGGAAGACAATTTTGACAAGTTGTACAATCCTAGCGTATGGCCGAAAGATACCGAATATAGCGAATGGGTGTTTTTTCGAACCCCAAAATACGCCCAACATCAAGTCGCGAAATAATAGGATAGTTAATATTTTTTATCAGAATGTTAGAGGCCTCCGAACGAAGACTTCCCAATTTTTATCTTTAGTCGAATCTTCGGGCTCCGACTTGTTCGCGATCACCGAGGCCGGCTGCAACGAGTCCATTCAGAATACGGAGATTGTGCCGCCCGGGTATTCCGTAGTGCGTTGCGACCGTGCGGACGGCCGCAAGCAGGGCGGCGTGCTGCTGGCGGCGAAACCGAGGTTCGAGTTGCGGCGAGTACCCGTGCCTGAAGGTATTAACGTAGACGACTACAATTTTGAACTAGTATGTGCTTCGCTTTATATACGTGATAGATTCTTGTTCGCCTGCTGTGTTGTTTATATCCCACCGCGAGCTGGGGAAAATGAGTACCTAGTAATGTTCGGGTTAATTGAACAAATATGTGTCAGATTTAAAAATAATGTAATAGTTTTAGGTGATTTCAATTTGAACTCGTGTAATTATAACAGTGTGCTTAGTTACTATGAATATTTTATGTCCTTCTGTGAACTCGTTCAGTGTAATACTGTTCCGAATAGTAAAGACCGACAACTGGACCTGGTGCTGAGTGCACGCGACGGCGCGGGGGTGGCGGTGGCGGCGGCCGACGAGGCGCTGCGGCCGGTGGACGAGTACCACCCGCCGCTCGTGGTCGCCGTCGCCGTCTCGGCCGCCGCCCGCTCCGCCGCGACCGCGGATAGCTACCATGATCGGAGCCAGCAACCATCTAAGCAATGGAACTTTAATAAAGCGGACTTTAATAAATTATATTATTCCATTTTAAAAATTGACTGGACGGAGGTATATATGACCGACGATCCTAATTTAGCGTTAAACTTATTATATAATAGACTTAATGACGTTTTCGATAACTGTGTGCCTTTGAAGCTTCGCAAACTGAATAATTCTAGATATATTTATCCAGTATGGTATACTTTAGAAATTATTAAAGATATACAGATAAAGTACCGGTTACACAAAAAATATAAAACTACTAAGAGTCGCCGCGACTATGAGCAGTTTTCTCAGTACAGGGCAAAGGTGAAAGCGGAGACCGCGCGCGCTCATAACCTCTATCAGGAACGAGTCCAGAACAATCTCGCTTCGGACCCCAAAGCATTTTGGGATTTTTTAAGATATAAAAGGGGAACTTCCGCGCGATGTAAATTAATGAGAGACGGGCGTACTCTTTCAGATCAGGACTGTGCTAATGAACTAGCCCGATTCTTTTATTCAGTGTATAGTCCAGAACAGGCGCACCTGGATGTATCGGCGGTGAGCGCGGCGGGGGGAGGCGACGCACGCGTGCACCTGACGAGCCTCACTCTGGCGGACGTGTCTCGCGCGCTCGCACGGCTACCACCGAAGCGGTCACTTGGACCGGACGGAATCCCGCCTTATATCCTTAAGGATTGTCGTCTCGCACTTGAGGAGCCTCTGCTACATATATTTAATGTCTGCCTAGCTAACGCTACCTTTCCTGATAGGTGGAAACTCACCCGCGTGGTGCCAGTACCGAAGGGAAAGGGCGGAATGGAGCCGAGTGACTACAGGCCGGTGGCTATCCTGTGTGCAATGGCCAAGGTGTTCGAGTCGGCTATCCATCATGCATTATATGCTCAGGTGAGGGCCCGGTTGACAGACGCGCAACACGGATTTCGTCCTGGGCGGGGGACAGCGGGTAACCTGCTGCATTTGATGACGCGGCTGGTGCCGGCAGTGGATGCGGGGCGGCAGGTGGATGTCGCTTACTTCGACTTCCGGAAGGCTTTCGACACGGTCGATAACGACATCCTGCTAGCGAAGCTGGCTGGCATGGGCTGCACGACGCATACATTGACCTTCTTCGCCAGCTACTTGCGGGACAGGTGTCAGTATGTTGACTGTGGCGGGTGCCTTTCGGAGCAGTACTGGACAAGATCAGGCGTCAGTCAAGGTAGTAATTTAGGACCCCTCCAATTCATAATAATGATTAATGATCTTCCGGAGGTGGTTCAAGAGTCTACGTGCCTCCTATATGCTGACGACCTGAAGCTAGTGCGCGAAGTGGAGAACATGGAAGACCATTGGGGACTGCAGAGGGACATTGACAGCGTTGTTGAGTGGGGTCGCAAGAATAGACTACACTTCAACGCTGGAAAGTGTTCCTTGCTCTCTTTCAGTCGCGCTCGAAATCCTCGGCACTTTAACTATCACTTGGGGGATGATCCGTTGCAGCGTATCACAGAGGTGAAGGACCTGGGCGTCCGATTTACCTCAGATCTCAACTTTCGAGGGCATATAGCCGGGATATGCAAAAAAGCGTACCGAAACCTCGGATTCATACTGAGGCAAGCGGGAAGCTTTACCAACTTTGCTGCTTTGCGTGCATTGTATGAGGCCTTGGTGAGGAGTCATTTGGAGTGTAACTCGGTTGTATGGTCTCCGAGTGAGATCAAGTACAAAATTATGATGGAACACATCCAAAATAAGTTCACGAGGTTCCTGTACCTTAAAATGTATGGAGTGTATCCGGGCTATCCCTTGCTGTATCCTACCTTGTTCGTTATAGGCATGGTGGGATACAGTAAGCTGGAAACACGACGGGAAGTCGCTCTCGCCAAATACCTGATAAAGGTATTGCGCGGCGAGTTAAACAATCCTGCAATTCTGGAAGAGTTAAAGCTCTCCGCGCCACCTAACAGTGTTGAGCGTCGACTGCTGCCGCCCCTGCTGGCGCCGCCGCCCGCGCGCACAAACCTGCTGCGAGACGCGCCGCTCACGCGGGCGATGCGGGTGATCAACAAGGCAGCATGCCAAATAGATCTGTTCAGTTGCACACTGGACGAGTTCACTAAAATTTGTTATAATTTGTGTGCGTCCTAGTTATTTATTTAATCAGAAAATCAAATCAAGTATGACATTATTAAATTAGGTATGACATGACATTAAATTGATATATATATATTTTTTTTATGTATACTATAAATGTTTTAATTTGTAACTGTTAATTTGTATTTATATATTTTTAAACTTTTTTATTTTTTGACATGGAATTATTATAATTATTTTAATTAGTGGATTATCTAAATTGATTATTATTGTTAAATTGAAATGTATGTTTTAGTAATAGAGAAATAGAAATAGTAATCTAATCTACTTATCTAACGCATTGGGTTTCTGTAATGTTAGATATAAGTATTATGAATAAATAAATAAATAAATAAATAAATAAATGTAAACAGAGTGGACAAACTACATGAAAGTATTTTGAGAGTACCTAACCTATATCTACATTGGGACTTTTTGCAGCGTTTCTGCATTAATTCATATCGGTTTAGTAACAAGGCCAAGGAGGTTTAATACCAATCGGAGGAGACTAATGAATTAACATCTCAAAGAGAATAAACCAGGTCAATCTGAAAAATTGTCAAAATTGACAAGTCAATATTTTATTAATCTTTTTTAATAGAACACTACTGGCACAAATAAAACTCTCAGAGGACTTAAAACTAGGTATTACATACTGATTGTCTATTCTAGATAGATATTCTTTGACGTGTTGGTTCTTATTCTTTGGGCATGTAGAAAGGATGGATGAAAGTAGGGAAACGAAAAAGATTTATGAAAGTGGTGTGAGTGGGAGAGTCGGGAGTGGTCGACCTAGGCGAATGTCCCTCGATCAGATCGGGGACGTTCTGCAAAAGGGCCAGGTCAAAAGTACTCATAACCGACGAGAGTGTATGAAAGCATTGATGAAAGTAGAAGAAGCGAAAGTGGTATGTAAGGATCGGAGCATATGGAATTCCGTGATCTCTGCCTACCCCAATGGGAAAGAGGCGTGATGTATATGTATGTATGTGTTCGTTCGTGCCCTTGTGATAACGATGTCTACTTATCATAGATGACCCGACAGCACATTCGACCCCTAAGTATATCATATGCCTAATATATAACCTATATAACCTAGTCATATATTTTAGGAGCCAATGCAGTTCGAATTCGATGATACATACTGCTGTTGCTGTATCAGCCGAGGTGCTACGGAAACCGTGGTCAAGTTGCCGATGTCAGGCTACTGCCCGGGCCAGGTGATACCTGTGGAGGTGGCCTGCGAGAACACGGGCAGAGTCGACATTCATGACATCAAGCTGATCATCAAAAAGGTAGGTTGTGATAGAGTTTGGAGATACACTGCTTTAATATTGGGTAGTACAGGACTTCAAAAAGAGTTTGTAAGAGTAGCCTCTTTTTCACTCTGAGCCAGTACAATGTCCCACTTCAAATTAGAGCTACCAGTTTTTCGCCTGTTCGGACTACCCGGACTACTCGGACTCGACTCATTCGACACTTCAAGCCCGGCCGTCCGAACTGTACGAACAGTTCGAGTACCCAAGTACCTAAATATCCGAACTACCCGAACTCTTCAAATAGTTCGAGTATTCAGATACCAGATTGTACACCTCAACAAACATACTAGTTTCATACATACATAGCAAGTACATTGAAGCTGAATTTGTAAAAAAGTTACACTATTTAATCTTAGCAGTTAGGTATCTAAGTAAAAGTACATACAAAAGGTTGAGACGATATTTTCAAGATATGCTGGGAATTAAGTGGTCAATTACGTTGGACATTTTGGCATGTTTGGCTGCATGGACTATGCGGATATCCGAACTACTCGAGCTCCCGAACTATCCGGCTATCCGAACTACTCGGGTACCCGAATTAAATGAATATCCGGATTTGAAGTTTCAGACCTCACGGATCACACCTATCCAAAACATGATCCCTACTTCAAATGAGGCGAGGCGTATGAAGCTTGGAGCGTCATTTATACTAGCGAGTATTAATATGACATTTTATGGTTATTTTTGTACTAAATAACTTTGATGAAACAATAAAAAATCAAATGTACGTTACAAATTATATTATTTTAAAACTCGTCTGAGTTAATATGCGGCCTACAAAAATGTTAAAATACTAATATTTTTTATTTGATTGACACTAAAACATTATTACAGTGATTTAGAACACAAAATATCAATATAAAACGAGCGCGACACAAAATTTGAAGTAGTACATTTTATAATTTCGAGCCGCTCTTACATTTTGACGTCATGTACGGGACATTTGTACCGCCTCTTTTATATCCTACTCAACACTACACTGCTTTTCTGTATATATAAAAACCGGTCAAGTGCGTGCCGGACTCGCGCACGAAGTGGTCCGTACCATTGGCAAAAAATCACGTTGAGCTCGTTGGCGCGTTCGGTAGAACACCTGCCGTGCGCATCGATGGGTCGTGATTTCGAATCCCACCGGAACCACATGTTTAAAATTTTCTGTTCTCCCCACGTCTGATAACTTCAGGCATTGATCGGGTGGGAGGAATATCCGAATGCTCGAAGTAAAAATTAGGTCGACAGCGCATCATTGACTGATGTTCTGTGGCTGAGGTATCTACTATCTACCATCAAGTGAGCCTCATGCAAAGACTTTGTAAGGAGAAAACTCTTAAAAGAGATTAAGTGAATATTCCAGGTGGTATCCTATCGAGCGACCACCAACCCCGCGGTGAGGGAAACCAAGGACGTTATAGCCGAGATCAAGAATGGCCCGGTGCCCGGCGACACCGCCCGCAACTGGAACGTCGAGATGGTGGTGCCTACCATCGATACTTACAATCTCAGCTCTTGCCAGTATATAGACATCCAATATAGATTCAAGGTAAGGCTATTTATTAATTGATATAAAATTTCAAAGTAAAAAATTAAAAAAAAAAATTATCCCTCTCTTCTCATCCCCTCTCCTAGAGTATAGGTATTTTAATTTGAATAACTTCAAAGAAGTTATACTTAGTTTAGCAATGGGAAATTTGCTTTCGATGGCTTAATGTGAAACAATATTTAAAGATTTTGTTTTGATAGAATGAATATTTTCATCTATGATAATTTTATTAATTAACACTAAAATATAGTCCACAGAATATCTTTGAACTTTAATATATATAACTTATCGGTTCGACTGGTCGAGGATCTTCCCTTTAGGTTGAAGGAAGAGTACACGTTCCTTCCTCCATAATAATTACGGCAAATTTCTTTGTATATACCTATTTAATTTTGTCCTTAAACTTTAAAATTGAATTTAACTTGCAACTTTTAAATTCGTACTTATTGGATTTTAGGACTATACCTCGATAATAATTTTATATTTAAATAAAATAAAAAATACTGGATTAGGACACGCTTGCTGTACAGATATGTGTGCAATGTCGGGATAAATAGTTTATTTCCATTTTCAGCGATACTGGCGCACACCAAAAATGGTGCATAGACTATTTGCTAAAAAATTTAAACAAAACTCAATTTGGCATTAATTTCAGGTGGTAGTATCTCCCGGCGGTTGCCACAGCAGTTCCGAAGATTACAAGAACTTGGTTATTGGAAACGTACCTCTAGTGGGCTACCAAGATACTGTGCAAAATCCATTGCAGGATCAAATGCCTCAAATAAACGCTCCTATAGTCAACCAGCCGGTTTCATCTTACCCTGGAAATTCTCCCTATCCTGGGAATACTCCTTACCCTACCAATCCATCTTATCCTGGTGCTAACCCACCCTTCCCTGGAGCAAGTCCGTTTCCTCCACCACCTGGTGCAAATCCTCCCTACCCTAACCCACAAAATACTCCATATCCTACGACTCCCCAACATGTGGCAAATCCGCCATATCCTACGACTCCCCAACATGTGGCAAATCCGCCATATCCTGCGACTCCCCAACATGTGGCAAATCCGCCATATCCTAATCCTCAGCTAGGTAACACTCCATACCCACCACCTCCCCAAAATATGGCAAACCCTTCTTATTCTAGTCCACAAAATACCCCGTATCCATCATCTCCAAGTGTACCCTATCCTACAACAACCCCGTATCCTAGTTCACCGAATCAAACTGTACAATCTCCATATCAAACAAAGCCTCCGTACCCTCAGAACAGTACCCCATATCCCCCTCAGGATGGTCCGAATCCCTCGTATCAGGGAAGTGGATTAAAGACTGGGACGTTTGGTTTTACCGTACCGTCATCAATGCCGATACGTAGCAATTCGCCTAATCCTATGCCGGTGAGTAAACTACATATTATATTAGAGCTACAATTATGTAGAATTTGTCTACATCGAAGTTTATCCCGCGATAATATTTGCGATATTTTATTGACTGGATATTTCACATTTAATATATTTCTGCAAAAAAATACTACACTGAATGCAGAAGTACAATAAATTGCTTCTCAACGATAACAAAAATATAGGTATAATAAAAATATAGGTATAATAAAAATATAGGTATAATCATTGACATAATATTAAAACTATGTCAATGATTATAATGAAACAAGTCAGAGGTTCTACAAAGTTCGATATAATCAAATACTTATCATACTTAGCCCTTTTAATTTTACTCAGACATTTTTTTATTTCCAAAACACAGCCGTTTACTTCCTGAGTTCCCTAGTGGGGCATGGGGCAGACCCACGTGTCTGTTTTCTTTACATTTTTCTTTACAGGCAAATAGGGGATCAACTTTCTACGCCATATCCGACAAAACAATATTTTTTAATCTTATTTCGCTGAGAATCGAAACCGGGACCTTCGGTGCATCGCAGTTACTGAGCATAGAAGTGGTCAATGTAAAATATTAAATGTCGTCGGCTTAATTATCAAACTTCGAATCTCCATTTGGTCAAACTTTACAGGAGGAGGAAAACACTACAAACAGGTCAAACATTCCGTGTACATACGTAGCTTTATTTTTTGTAAATACCAAAAAAACTAAAAACAATTAGTAGATACGAGTGATACCATAGTATTCGTTACGGTATTTTACAAAAGATGGCATCAAAAAACAAAAATCGAAAATTTTGGAGTTACGAAGTTTGATAATTATCAACTAATTATAATTATCACTGGCCTAATTATATTATTTCCTAATCCTATGTTTTTATTTCCAGCCCTCCTCTCCTCTGAACCCGTACGCGACAGCTAGCGCTCCGCCCGATACTCCGGAAGAAGGAAAGCAATAGAAGAAGAAGAAAAGAGTATAGACGGACGGTCAATTTCCTTAATAGGGTGCGCACATACTTTATACATTTGATCTTTAACTTAAAACTCGGTATGTAAACTAAAAGTTAAATATACTTTTTTTTTAAATATTAAGGAAAAATATACTGTTAGCTATTTTATAGAATTATACAAAAAATTATAAAAAATGCAAGGCATAATAAGCGATAGTTTTAAGGCATTTTAGTAGATTATATAAACTTTATGGTCGCTGCTTATATGATAAAATAATGCAAAGCATAAATTTAATTACTAATATTAATTTTTATACTATTTTTTTATTAATTAATTAGATACTATTTTTGAGAGGAAGGAGTTTGGTCAACTCTTGACAGTTGTTTCTAACTTGAGCAGTCTATGAGACCGCTTTTTGGTTAGAACGAAGCAAAACATTTTATTATTTGTATTAAGTATTTTACACCATAATATTGAGATTATATTAGGTTTAAGGAGAAATAATTTTTTTAGAGCCTTTGTGTTGGGAGAAGTTTTTTCTGAATTTTTTTTTAGGATAAATGATTTTCTGTCAAGGGCAGATCTTTCTAATTAGTTGACACTATATGAATATTAAGATCATGTAACTGTAGCGGAAAAATTAAACAAATATTACTCGCTATTAAAAATAATGCTTCAATATCAATACACTGTTTTAAATTTGATCTCCATCTTGCTATATTGAGGCAATTCGCATAATACGACGACGGTACATATTTTTTTAAATAATATTGATACGCATTTATTTATGTCTATGGTGCTTTTGATTGGCTGGTTTTATAAGCTAGACTTGTGTTGAAAAAAAGTCTCAAAGTTTATAATATTTTGTCAAACACTATAGTAATGTATCTTTATATTTCGAATAGTGGACTATCTATAAGGAACAATTCGCCTTTCCCTATTAAAATATTGTCGGATGTGCATTTAAAGCCATTTTGTTTTTCCCGAATAATTTTTAAATGCAACAAAACATTTTTGAATACATGTTTATGAGCCCAATTACACGGTAATTAATTACTATTGTGCTTTTCGTAAGTATGTTAAAAATCTGGAGGCCTACTCAGCGGCGTAGCATTGGGGGGGGGGGGGAGGGTGCGGTCCGCCCCGGGCGGCATTTTAGCGGGGGCGGCATTTCACAGGCAACGGTAAAAAATGACTTCCTTCAACCTTCTTTTTTTGTCAGACCTTAATAACAGAGTTTCTCTTTAGGTTAGTGTTATTCAATAAAAATCAAAAGTTTTTTATTTCAAATAGGCCTTTGCAGGCTCTTATGAAACGTCTAGTTGCACGGTTCCAAAAAGTGGGTCTCATGGAGAAGAACCGGCAAGAAACTCCATGGACACTCTTTTCAACAATGGATTAACTTACAAAGACTCGGTTACAATAGTAATAATCGGCTGAGAAGTTTATATAATGCAAGGAATACAGAGATTCTATACAATGCAAAAGAAAATTGAGTTTTTATTATAAGTGTAAAATGAGATACACACACTTGCACAGCGCGCAAAGAGTAACAAACATCCATCCATCCATCCTCACAAACTTTCGCATTTATAATATTAGTAAGATAAGATTTAACCACCTACTCTCGGTCTCATGGAAAATCTCTTCTCCATCATCTGAAGTGCTTTTATTTTTTAACTTATGTTACTATGGAAACGAGGATTTAAAAAAAGGATTTATAGATTAAAAGTGGAAAGCAATAATTCTACTTAATATAGAAAATGCTCTATGTGAGAGCTCAGACCGGACTGAAGGGCTCAGAGCTTGGATGTAACAAAAAAGATAGCAATTATGAAGGTCTAAGTCAGCATAAGGTAGTATAAAGTTGGGATTCTCATCAAATCAAATAATATCGCACCTTGAATATCAAACCGTCACTAAACAAAAACTGACGATTTTTAACTATCAACGCCATCTTGTGAGATTATTGTTCCACTTCAAAATGCGAAGAATACTTCAAAAGGTCTATTTTATGCCGCTTAATGATCTGCAACTATGACATTATTAGGAAATCGTAGGTACACGTTACGAGAACTTTAAATGAGATTTCCCAATAAAAAACCACACTTTTCGTTAAGTATCAGTTTGGTTTTCAGGGTGCGATATAGGATTTATATAAATTAAATTCTTTAAAAGAAAAATAAATCTTTTCAGTTTGTCGCCGTTTATCACAGTTTTTCTTTTGGAGTGCGATATATCGCAAGTGTCTAAAATAGAAGTAATGAATTAACCGCCTTATTCATAAACGTATTATAACCTTGATATAGTTAATGTGTTTTGTTTCTTTCGTTCTGTAGTCTTTTTATGTTCGATAAAGCGAGACAAAACATATTTTAACCATATCAAGCTCATAATACGTTTTTGAATAAGGCCGTAAGCCTTTGATTTCCGAGTTTATTAATAACTATGTGCTAGTCAAAATTTATAACTTTTATATGCCATGTTAAATATCCAATTTCTGTTGTACGTTTTTTACACTTTATAACATAATTATTGATAAATCGTAAGTTTACACAAAGACAATGAATAGATTTGTAATACTTAATTATATTTTTTTTATTAAATGTGTTTTATAGATGATGTGTATTCAATTTTATAAATATATTGTGCTGCCATGTTGTTTCTTGTTTTATTTCATGCTTTTGCGTACACCTCCGAAGATAATTCGTATTTTATAAATTTAGCATTGACATATTAGAAAATATTAATTACTAATAGAAATCGCGACTCCAGGAGAATATCGGTAAGAAATGCTGATTCAAGTGTGTCAGCTAGCAAATAGTATTTATTTGGAAAAATTAAGCCATTTATTAATATCGATATGATATATTAAACGTATTATAAAAAAGGTAGAGAAGTTTCGGTTTTTTAGCAATGATACGAAAACATACGAGTAATTAGTATTATAAATAAAACATTGTTGTTATTTATTATTTTTATTAAGAAAAACATTATAAACAGTAAAAAAAATATGAGTCTTTCATTTTATAATTGTGCTTAAATACTAAATATAAATAAAAACGTGAACAAAAGACAATGAAATACCATTTATCAGAATTGTGCCACTGTATTGCTTAGAATTCAGCAGTGAGTGTACCGTTGTCCACACCACGTTCACTCTACCGTAAATCACTCATTCTCCTCTTTCGATCTATGAAATTATGAATCCTTGGATGTTTCCGTTTTTCCAAAAGTATCCATAATATATATTATAAAGTGAATTACCGAGTTCCTTAGTGACTCGACATCGATCACTTTTGACATTAGAAGTCGAGTTTTAAGTATTAAGTGTCATGTTAGACCCGGAAGACAAAAAGAATTGATTAAAACAAAATTTTGTCGTGGTTGTCATGCTAGTACATCAGATCATTCTTATTTATAGGCAAGTAGTTGACCAGTCTTCTCTACCCGACCGAAACAATGTTTTTTTGTTTCTCTGAGATTCGAACTCGGGACTTCCAGTGCTAAACGTAACACGCACACCATTAACCTACCGAGGTGGTCAATCGTAATTATACTGGGTCGAAATCATCGCTACAGATTTGCCGGATTAAAGGGGTACTACAAAACAATACGAATCGAAAGGGTTTCTTCAATGATGAATATTACATGGCATCACGTCTTTCTACTAGGCTAGTTATCTGTCCATTTAAAATCTTAAAATGTTTCTTTGAAACATACACTATTCATAAGGCACCGATAATTAAATAACTATAAAAAATGTAAATAGACATATAAAATATAAACATTCGAGAATAAATTTTCAACATAACATATTTTTACTGAATTGAGGCAGTGTTTAATTTACAAGTTTACAACTATAGGTTTGAAATATAATATTATTGGTAAGTCATCCACGTATGTTTGTCCATTTAATTCTCCAAAATAGGAACTTGATTCTGATACTGATTTCCTTAACATTTTGAGAACTCTCAGTTTAAAGTGGTGGTGCACTGGGTTTAGGAAAATTTTGATATGGCATTTTGTTATCATTTACCGGATAAGGTGGGTTAACAACAATCTCTGGCAACCCTGGCACTTTAAACCCTATTTCATAGGGAGTTTCGGTATGTGGACTGGCAACATTTTGTACCGTATGTGCGGGTAGTTTGGGGACGTTGTTAGGATCTGGTGGGGAGGACTGGGGCAGTAAGTAGGAGAGGGGGTGGACATATGTCTCATCAAATGTTTCTCTAAGGGGCACTAAACCGATGCACAACTCGCTTTCCTCTTGAACGTCATCGGCGCAACCTGACATTTTTATTTTTACCTAGAAATATAGAACATCACAATGTAAGTATAAAAAAATAAATTAGATTCTATCGATTAAACATATTATTTCAGCATTTAAAAAATCTAATTGGATCTAAATGGAAATAAATTAGATTCTATCGATTAAACATATTTCAGCATTTAAAAAATCTAATTGGATTTTATTTTCACGACGTTAAGGAATCATTTCTCTTTGGGCCAAATATGTTCTGTGCGAATATTTATACAACACAATTTTCTACATTAAAATAATATTTTACGAATAAAGAGATCAATATTAAAAAGGAATTTTTGACATTGATTTCCTTATTATTTACAGGGGTATAATATATACATATAACATAAATCCTGATTTTACCCAGAATGTTTTCATCTGTTTAGGTTTTTTTGCATGTCAGATATCGACAGACGAGCATGAGGTTAACTTGATGGTAGGTGATACCTCAGCCACAGAACATCAGACAATGACGCACAGTCGACCTACTTTTTTTACTTCGAGCATTCGGAAATCTATAGACTGAAACCGAAACGCGTATTATGCACTTCATGGTCCCCATCTATGACCATCAGTTACCCGGTCAGAATTTCGATATTCCTCCCACCCGATCAATATCCGAAGTTATCAGACGTGGGGAAGATATACAGAAAATAATAAACATGTCGTCCCAGTGGGATTCGAACCCACGACCCATCAGTGCGCACAGCAGGTGTTCTAACGAACGCGCCAACGAGCCCGTCGTTTGTTAATTAACATAAAAAGAAAGTGATGGCTTTGTCAGGCCAAGAAATTTTCTATGGTTATCTGTGACCTCCTGTTAGCACATACTGTTACTGCTAAAGGTGCACTTACCTTCAAAAAATAAGCTATGTCGATAATATTACAGTTCTCTAAATTGTAAGCTATTATATCTGGAACTCTCATTTGGCAAGTGAATGACCGTTTCGTATTAGCTAGTATGGGACCTTGCACCATCCCGTCTATCACTTCTTCTGGTGGAACGTATGTTGATAACGGTTGTTGCGAGTGATATCTTTCCCTCTAGAATATAATGTTTTATAATTAGTGTATACACAGGAAGACATCTTATATCTATTTGAAAGCCTCATAAGTAATGGATACTTAGGAAATAATTTACTTGAAAATTGGTAATTAATGGTCTGTTATTGGTTTTCACATTATTCTTTAATTTCTTATAGGTGTTAAATAATTAAGATAAGCAAATAGGTATGGGGTGCAATTTAAACAAAGTATACTATAACTTGCATATTTGCATCAAGATTTGATACATATATGGATTTTTTTATAAAAAATATAACATACAAACCTTGACAAACTGAAACACAATTTTGGAAACCTCCACGCTGCTGTCATTCTTTGAGTCAATTTTGATCTGCATCATCTGTCCAGGACAATAGCCGGAAACTGGCAGAACTATTTTAACACTGATCACAGCATCTTGACAGAAACAGTTACAACTTGATATCTCCTCAAATTCAAGAACTGTTGGTTTCTAAAAAATTTACATTTGTCTACAATATCATTCATAGCTTCCACATGCATTGATTCATATAATATTATAAGTGCTGCTTATGCCTTACAATTGGACCAATCCATTTGACAATAGATATTCCAATAAAAATATCATTAGAACAATAATTAATTAAAGATTACCATTTAAGGTAATTTAATCACCTCTATTGATCAGTAGTGTGCACATTCCTTTTAGCACTGCAGGTCCTGGGTTCAAACCCAAGGAAATAAAAATAATAGCAGGACACAGAAGCCAGATCATCTACAACAATGATCAGTGAAATGGACACAGAAATGTGTCTGTGTCCATTCTTAATTTAAAGAGCACAAACTTATTACTAACCTTAACATCTGGGATTGTATTTAAATCCAAAGGAGCTACAATTTCAAAATCAGTGCTCAGTTCATCTTTCCTAAGGTCCTGATGCTCCATGATAGCCACAACTTTATATGAGACAGAACCCTTGATGCCTTTGAAAGAGGATGGAGCACTGAATGGAATTGGATATGAGAACTTGATCGAGTGCGAACCAGCAGGCAGAGTGGTTGGTCCTGAAAATTTTATTCAGTTGTAAGAAAGTAGTTGACTGTTTCTGAGCAAGTAATCAGTTACATGAAGAAAAATTTTGAGAATTGTAAGTTACAGTTTTACAATAGTTATCCATCAGGAATCTATACTAATGATATAAAGTGGAAAAATTTGTTTGCTTGTTACAATTTCACTCAAAAACTACTCTACCAATTTTAAATATTGCTTCACCTATTGGTGCTACATTATCAGCGAGTAATATAGGCTATTTTTTTATATAGTATTATACATCTACATTGCACCCATTCGATGCCGGGGCGGATTGCTAGTAACATATAGTTTAACTTCAATAATTTACTGGTGCTTAATAAAGATGGAAAAATAAGATTAACAAACCTGTGCCTCCACATAACAATTGTTCAAAACTAAAATAGACATCTCTTCCAAAATACTCAATCTCCCGAGTTCTACTCACACCAGAATACTTCTCAGTTTGATATTCTGACCATTTTACAATTGCTTGACCAATGTAGACTACTTTGATTGCTGAAAGATAAATTAACTATAAATCATTATTCCAAGATGATATTTTAACAATTTCCCACTGATTTGTATGTATATAGTATGTTTAACATCAAATTTGACAGATTATTAGTTAATTTAAAACTTAGAATATTAAATGCACATAAAGTGAAAACCCGAGTCTCCTAGTGGGGCATGGGACTGTCCCATTTCTGTGTCTGTTTCACTGATAATTATTCTTTACATGCAAGGAGACGATCAGACTTCTGTGCCCTGCTCCACGTAATCAATTTTCTTAAATCTTGTTTTCCCAGGATTCGAGCCCAGTGCTAAATGCATCACGCTTACCACTGAGCCACGGAGTTGCTTTCAAATAATTCAGAAACCAGTGAGTTATTTGATTAGGATATGAAGTAAAGCAACCCCTGACTCAACCTTCAAACGAAGTTTCACGAGATATTATAGAATCAGCTATCTGGGGCGTAAGCAAGTTGCAAGCGAGAAGTATTATACATATCAATAAATCAATAAAATTACAATAGTATACCTGCAAATGTTAATGGCTCATCTAATTCGAATTGAATTGTTCCTGAGAGTACTTGTCCGGAATAATAAATAGATCGTGGCTCATCCAAAGATATAGTACCTGCTTTAAATCCTCTAAAAGCCATTGGAAAATATACTAATCGCTTTTAACCACCTTTGTAACTTTACATGCACAAAAAGTAAAAACACACGACAGCGCAAAATAATATATGTATTATTATTATACATACATCAAAATTCAAAAGGAACCGTAGACACAATAGACAGGAAGTAGGCAGTAGCACCTGTAGCAGTGTTCAGTGTTGCCAACTCTATTTTTACGAATTCACCAAATGTGGCATCCTGACCCATCAGAAAAACACGTCCAGAGCCACGGCCACGGTAGTGTCTCAAACTAACTTAAACTTCAAAGCATTATTTATTAACAGTTATTTTGAAGCCTATGCCACCCAACCGATGCCGCTCCGAACCGTTCGAAAATTTGATGCAAAAGGAGGATAAAACTGTCCTTCTTGGCTGGCACCGACTCCAAAAATATGCTTTAAAGTAATTAAAATATTATTTTTTCCTTTTTAGTGCAAGTTTGTACATACTACATATATGTAGTTGTAGTTTTGAAGTCGGTTTTTGTTTTTTGCTTAAAAATAATTAATTAAATAATCGGAAAAAAAATAGTGTTACTTGAAATTTTCTTTCCTAAATAGAGTATTCATGTACATAAATCGTATTAGTGGTTGAAAAATCGAACCTTTCTGTTAAATGGCAACAAATATGTGTCTATGACTGTTGTCTATAGAATACAGGATACTCTTGCGTTGAAGCCGGTGTAATGGCGGTGTACAAGGACTTTATATATATAACAGGACTGAGCACTGCCAAAATTTAAAATTACAAAAACACATCTTAAGGTATAGGTATTAAGACTCAATTTTGGCTTCCAACATTGACAGAGGCAAAACGAGCCGAGCGAGATATCTAGTACGGAGGCTGTTTAGCTCTTTCTAACACATGTCAAGCGATAGAAATTAATCAATGTCAATCAATCATTTGATGACTGATGTGTCATGGCATGTCATTGCATTTATGCGATGTAATGTCATAATAGTTGTTTTTATTTATTTTTCGTAATTTAGTAAGGTTTCTTCGAAGAAATGGTTGTGTACAATTGAAAAAGTGTTGTGTACAATTTTGTAAAAGTGAATCCTATGATGTTTGCAGCATAATATTTTACAGGTAAGCCGAAAAAAGGTAATTTTAGATTTATAACAAATAGGGTAACCATATCATGCGGGATTTCGGGATTAGTTGGTCGGAGTGTCTTATGATCCGTTTTTTATACCTACGATTGCTATCATCAGCGTGTAATATTGTTATTATTTATGTAAACCAAATAAAAAAAATAAGGTGCAAAGCCATTCATTTAATTTGTTTAACTAACTTGAAAAAAGGGTCCGTTATCCCTGGTGTTATCATATGCCATGACGTATTATTATTTTTATTTCTTTGACAGTTTTCCGAAGAATGAAAACCAGAAAAAATATGGCTAAATGTTGTTCTGATGTCATAAAAGATTACTTAAAGCTCCGTTGTATGTAGCCTTCACTTTAGTACAGCTAATTCCCAACAGTTATTGAAAGCCGCAATACCGTCTGTTTTTACGGTAAGCCCATTATTAGCTGATGGACACTTACCTTCTTACATATATTAATATAACTTTCTGCACGCAAAACACAGAAAGTCTACTTTTTGAGCAAATGTATAAAATTCATGAAGTTATATTATTATTTTGTTGCAGGCACAAAATAAGTAGATAAGAGTACTGAGTAAGGCCCCGTTACAACCCGTCGAACAATGTATTCCTGATTCAGAAATACTATCAAAAATAAGATTTTGATGATACTAAAGCATTTATTTTTACAAAACTTAAATTATTTTGCCCTCCACATCCTGTTCAATGTAATGAGGAACCCATAAGTTGCAGTTAGTGAAGGCATTAAGTAATTCATATTTCAATTTAAGAATATTCTATCAAAATCAAAATCTAATTACTTAAGAAAAAAATAAATTCAATGAATACAGTTTCTTTTATTTGAATTTGTTATATCATCCATACTTAAAATTAAGGGTCTAGTGGCTAGCCGGTTAAGCACAGGCAATCTACCCCAATGGAAAAGTCTATTCATGACTATACCGTCGTTTTGAGGAGTTTATATGTATACTTATTTTGGACTAATACCAAGTTGTTGTAGAAATATTTAACAAAATATGAAAAAAGTAGACTTTTTTAAAATTGTGAAATGATTCTAGTGATGGTAGACTTACAGGAGAATATATTATTTTTCATACCAAGCTTTGTTATTAATAATAATTATAATGGATATGTTTATATTATATTTTAGGCATTTTTATGGGGTTATTATAGAGTGAACACCTCCAAAAAAATAAAATAAATGTGATATAGTAGCCTTTATTAGCATACAAAATGTTATTGAAATCTTGGTTTCTGTAGGTTTGTTCCCGATTTGTGATTACAAATATTATAATAATTACAAGCCCCACGTAACAAAAATATTGTGGTCACCCTATTAGAAAGTGACACACCTCCTCCGTACTAAACGTCCTGCTCGGCTCGTTATCAGGCTGCGAGTACTCAGTCCTGTTATATATATAAAGTCCTTGGCGGTGTACTAATTAAACGTGTCAATCAACTTCATTATTTTATTTACAACAACCCCTGAGAATAATACAGCAGAGTACATAATCCAAAAGGTTATGGGCCCAGGCCACGCTCAGATCTGTTGTAATTGTTCGGGGTTTAGAATTTGTTGTAAATCAGCGTGGTTAAGCGTTGTGAAGCAAGCACGTGGCGCGTGGTAAAACGTGCACAAGAAACATGGACGGTGTAGTCCAGGTAAAGGAGATGATGCTGAGTAATCAATCACAATGGGCCGCTTGGAAGTTCCGGTTAAGGGTTCTACTTAAAGCAGCGGGATGCTTAGGTGTCGTGGACGGTTCCAGTCCAAGGCCGGAAGAGGCTAAAGAAGAGTTTGTTGCATGGGCAGACTTAGACGCCAAGGCGCAAAACCTCATTGTCAGCAGGTTAGCAGAAAAAACAATATCTCAAGTATTAAGTTGCACTACCGCAAAACAAATATGGGACAGATTAAATACTGTTTTTGAACAAAGTGGAATTTTATCCATACATATTGCGCAAGAAAAATTCTATAACTTAAAATTTGATGAAAAAGAAACAGTATCCGATTATCTTGGAAAACTTGAAGAAATATTAGCTACTTTAGAGTCCCTAGGCGTTAAAATATCAAAAAGTATGATAATTACCAAAATAACATCCTCATTGCCCCCTTGTTATAAGCATTTTGTATCTGCATGGGAGTCAGTTCAAACAGAGAAGCAGACCTATGAAGAATTATCCTCTAGGTTACTTGTCGAGGAGATGCGTTATAAAAAAGAAGAAGCTTCGACTACAGGTGCATTTCAAGCAGTTAAAAGGGTTCGTAAGTGTTTTAAGTGTGGTTTAGAAGGGCATATAAAGTCTGATAATTTGTGTAAAAGTGCAGTGAAAAGTAATAATAATAAAAAGTATTGTAATCATTGTAAGAAGTCAAATCATAATGTAAGCGAATGCTGGTTTAAAAATAAGACTAAAAATTCAAATTTAATGTCTAAAAATAATATAGGAAGCAGTGTTTTTGATGTAAGTATATCTCCAGCCCTAAATGCACAAATATATAAAAGGAGTAATGATTGGATATTAGATAGTGGTGCTTCAGAGCATATATGTCATGATATAAATTATTTTACAGAATATAATAGTTTTTCCATACCAAAACAAATAATTATAGGTGATGGTAAAATCATTCAAGCTTTAGGCTCAGGTATAATTTATTTAGAAGCATATAATGGTTTGGAATGGATAAGCACAACTTTAAATAATGTTTTATATGCTCCAGATATAATGTTTAACTTATTTTCTGTAAGTACGGCTACGGATAAAGGTTATAGTTTAGAATTTAACAGTGAAATCTGTATTATTAAAACAAAACAAGGTCAACAAGTTAAAGCTTTAGCTAAAAGAAAGAATAAACTATATATAATGCAATTTAGATACAAAAATAACATATTAGTTTGTGTAGGAAAAATTACTGATAATTGTTTAAATTGGCATAAAAAAATGTGTCATCAAGACATTGAACAGGTTAAAAATATTTTAAAAAGAAGTAATATTAATGTTTCACATGATAATAATGAGTCAATATGTGAAGATTGTCTTAGTGGTAAATCACATAAACAACCATTTCAATTAAGTTCAACAAAAGCACAACAATCAGGTGAGATTTTACATATGGATTTGTGTGGACCTATGGAGGTAAATTCATTAGGTGGTGCATATTATTATTTGTTAATCAAAGATGATTATTCACGTTTTAGAACAGTTTACTTCTTATCTCATAAATCAGAAACATTTAAATATGTTGAAAAATTCCTACAATTTGTCATTAAAAACTTAGGCCATGAAGTCAAAATAATAAGGTCAGATATGGGTGGTGAATTTATAAATAAACAAATGCAATCTATTACTGATAGTATGGGTATAATACATCAAACAAGTTGCGCATACACTCCAGAACAGAATGGTTGTGTGGAACGAGAAATTCGGACTGTAACAGAAGCAGCTCGAACTATATTATTAACTTCTGGTTTGAACAAAACATTATGGGCAGAAGCAGTTAATACAGCTGTTTATGTATTAAACAGAACTGGTAAGAGTAGAGTTGAAAATAAAACACCATATGAATTATGGTATAATAAAGAGTTATATAATATTAAACAATTACAAGTTTTTGGTTCAAAAGTGTCAGTACATATTCCTGATCAAAAGCGTTTAAAATGGGATCCTAAATCTGCAATAGGTTATTTTGTAGGATATGGTGAGAATAGTAAAGGTTTTAGGATTTACTTTCCAAATAAAAATAAGGTTGTAGTACAAAGAGAAGTTACATTTATAAAGAAAAATATTTCTCAAGAGTTAAATGACGATAACATAATAGATGAATCTGAATGGCCTGTGGAATATTTAGAAGAAAACACAGAACAAGATGAATATCATAGTTTTAATGAGGAAGACACTGAAAGTATGTATGATCATTTGCCAGAAGAAGTACATCAAGAAGAAATAATACAAAGTTTAGATAATTTACCAAGAGAGCAATTGGAAGAGTCGCTAGATGATAGTGAGAATATTGAAGGGGTCACTTCAGAAATGATGATGTCAGGTCAAGAAAGAAATGAGAGACTGTCAAGACAAAAGAAAAAGCCACAATGGTTAGATCAATATGAGACAGGTTTTTTATCATGTTATAATGAGCCATCAACATATGATGAGGCCATGTCAAGAGATGACAGTGATATGTGGAAAGAGGCAATTGACAGAGAAATGAACACATTAAAATTAAATAATACTTTTTCAGTTGTGAATAAAATACCTCAAGGTACAAATATAGTATCAACAAAATGGGTTTTCAAAATAAAGGATACAAATGAAGGGAAATTGTATAAGGCTAGATTAGTAGCTCGTGGTTTTGAACAAAAAGGTGAAATCTCTGATATTTATTCACCAGTTGCAAATTTAGGAACATTTAGAGTATTTATGGCTATTGCTTATAAATTAAAGCAACCAGTTTATCAGATGGATGTAGTAGGTGCTTTTCTACATGGTGATATTAAAGAAACAGTTTATATAAAATTACATTCAGGGGAAATATGTAAATTAAACAAATCACTTTATGGGTTAAAGAAAGCTCCCAAATATTGGAATGAGAAATTTAATAGTTTTATTACAAAAGTAGGGTTTAAAAGATCTAAAAATGATACCTGTTTGTATGTAAAGAAAATAAATAATAATTATATATATGTGTTACTATATGTTGATGATATTCTATATTTTGGTTCAAACTCTGTTGATTTACAAAGGTTTAAAAATCAGTTATGTGAAAACTTTAAAATGAAAGATATGGGATTAGCATCTAATTATCTAGGAATAAATATAAAGCAAGAAAATGGTATAACAGTGTTAAACCAAGAAAAATACTTAATATCGATTTTAGAAAAATATAAAATGTTAAATTGTAATCCAGTTTCCACCCCCATTGATCAAAACTTTAATTTCAAAATACTACAAAGACAGAAGTCTGAAAGTAGGGAAATAGAAACACAATGTAGGAGGTTAGTAGGTTCTTTATTATATGCTGCGTGTGGTACCAGACCAGATATTTGTGTTGCTGTTACATTCTTAAGTAGGTTTCAACATTGTGCTAGCCAGCTGTTGTATAAATGTCTGAAAAGAATACTTCGGTATATTAAAGGTTCTTTAAAACTATCTTTGGTTTATAATTGTAGTAATACTTTAATAGAAGGTTATGTAGATGCAGACTGGGCTGGTGATGTACAGGATAGGAAATCTACAACAGGTTTTATGTTTAAATTATATGGATGTGTAGTCTTATGGTTAAGTAAGAAACAAATGTCAGTTACTTTGTCTTCTACAGAATCTGAATACATTGCTTTGAGTTCATGTATTGTTGAAGCAAATTGGTTAAAAGGTTTATTACAAGATTTTAATATAAAGTGTAATAATATTTCTATATATGAAGACAATCAATCTGTTATTAAACTAGCTTATAATTCTGAAAGTATTAAAAGATTAAAACACATTGATATTAAATATAGATACATAGTTGAACAAGTGAATAAAGGAATAATATCATTGAATTATATAAATACCTCTGAAAATATAGCTGATATGTTAACTAAACCATTGGGTAAAACAATGTTTGAGAAGTTTGTTAAGAAAGTTTTATATTAAGTTGTTTCTTTGAAAGTATTGTATTGTATAAGTTAAAAGGTATTGTAATAATTGTGTTTAAGCTAGTTGAATTTGTAAGGTCGTAAGAGATATAGAATTGTAAGAAAATATTTGTTGAGGGGGGGTGTTAAATGGCAACAAATATGTGTCTATGACTGTTGTCTATAGAATACAGGATACTCTTGCGTTGAAGCCGGTGTAATGGCGGTGTACTAATTAAACGTGTCAATCAACTTCATTATTTTATTTACAACAACCCCTGAGAACAATACAGCAGAGTACATAATCCAACACTTTCCACTAAGTGAAGCAATCTAATTCACTAGCCACTAAAACCAATAGTATAGGAGGTACCAACGTTTTCGAGAAAGAATTTTAGGTCAGCTGATTTTGTGATATGTCGTCCATCTTGCTTTTTCGGTTAGAGTCTGGGCCAAGGAACATTTTTACTCTAGGGAGAAGAATGTCAACTACGAACAAATAAAATGGCACTGTTTTTGGCGCCATCTAGTGAGTGCCCCCAATAACTCGCGAAAGTGGGAAATTCAAAATCGGATTTTTTCTTAGATATATTTTAAAGGTCTGACCGCGAAAGCAGAACTGGAAAACTGTAACCGTAAATTATTGTCCAATTTCACTGGTTACAGTTTTCCAGTTCTGCTTTGTTGGCCAGCCTTGTTATTTCAAGGTTAGAAGAACTGCTTGAAGAAAACTTTGAATTTTGACAATCACAATATGTTGTGGTTGATTTGTAAAAGTCAAAAGCTTCTTACTAGCATTTTCATAACAAAAAAGTAGTATTTTAGCTCAGAAGTATTTTATTATAAATTACACAATTAAATACATAAGAACTATCTATTAAAACAGGCGAAGAATCACATTTAAAACATTTCCTTTTATTCTCCTTCATGTTAGAAACACAAACATAGTCACTATCTCATACACAACACTCAGCTTTTTCGGTACAGACGGAGGAACCTAGGTTCTACACAATTAACAAGGAAAAGATAAATCACAAGATATAACATCAAAATGCGCTTAAACCGGCAGACATTTTTGTTGTGAAAAAAAATTGAGTCCGCGGGGTTGCCAGGTACATTTGACAAAAGCTTACCCACCTAATTTTCTGAAATTAATAAATTTAGAAAATAAGTAAGCCTCTTCCAATTCGATAAGTTGCGGAAAATTTAATAACTATTTATTAATTAGCTTGATTAGTAACCCCTTTTGTTTATTTATGGTTACATACTATGCTATATACAAGCGTACAAATCTATCCATCTCTGCTTGAATTATGTTTATAATTATTCAAATTTTTATTATAAATATTGATTAAAACAAACCGAAATATTATATCAGCTGATTTGTTATTTAAACATTCATACAAAATGTTGCCATTCTAGAAAACGTCATTATTAAAGACCGATTGTTGTAATACAGATTACAGGATAACTTGGCAACATTTTCCTAGCCCCCGTAGGTATTCCAAACTTTGCCTAATGAGTCGACCCCGCCTGGTCTGGGCTGTCTGGCAGGCGGTAGCGGTTGCGTTCGTTTGTGCGCATCCAACCTTTCAGGTGAAAATCCTGGATTTTAAAAGCATTTTAAGACGCGTAATTTTTAATTTTTTGTTTTTAAATAAGTCTACCTGACATACTTTTTTTATTGCCAGACATTTCTGACGTTGCTAATTATGTGCCATACGCGATTTATTATTTATTTTTTATAAAAATTTCAAAGTATTTTAGAATGTCTGTAATTTTAATATTATGTTATTTAAAGATAAAAAAAGCTTGAAATTAATTTGCCAGACATTAATTCGGTTGTTAAACCTTGAAATCATGAAAAGTATTGCAGTACGAAGCTAGCAGTTCGAGAGAGACAGTTGGAGAATAAGACAGAGAACCATTGAAATTTTAAGATTAAATTATAGTAGGTATAATATATATATTATATATATAAAAGATAACATTAAATATATAAAGTTGTACTAAGTGATGGTAAGAAACACCTCCGTTACTAAGACTTTTCCTTCTGCTATCATTCTTACACTCTAAAATAGAACAGTACGGCATAGTTACGAAAAAAAGTAATTTTATGACTCGACCGACTCAACGGCAACGCAGTGTTATGACGCGACTGTGATGGTTTTAGCCTCAGATTAAATAACAAAGGCAGATAGAACGTACGGAACAAATCTATGACGCCGCTTGTCATTTCATGTTTGCGTGACAACTGTCAGCGGTACTGTAGGGACACGTGCATTTGTGTGCCTGTAATGATACCACAAATAGTTAAAAATCCCAATATTTTTGAAATATTATTTTTTATTAAAGATAGATAGATAGCAACTGAGCTGATATTTATTGGGGTTAAGTAGTTGTTGTTGCCTTTTTTCACCATATCCGCGAAAGAAGGTCCTGTTGCAGGTTTGTCGATACTCAGCTTTAGGTCGTGTAGCCGTTCTGATAAATCCCGTTGCTCTTCTAATGTCTGAATATGTGTGTGACAACGCAGAGCTTTCATTTTAAGGACCTGGTACTGCACTGCCATCTGTGATGTCCCGTGAGCGACCTTTCTGCATAAATTATTTATTCGTAATTTCTGCTCTGAGTTTAATTTTCCCTCTGCAGTAATAGAGCATACTTCATTAAGGTACTGATCAATATTCGACATCCATGACGATATCTCGGGTGTTGGGATGGTTTCCGGGGCTTCTTCCTTAGTTGCAGGTGGAGGCGGTAAGGGTCCCGGGGGTGGAGAGCGCAAGGTACTGCTGCTGCGGTTGAAGGGGCTATTCTCCATTGTAATACAGTTCCTTATTGTCTTTGTTAAAACATTTTATATACACAGCACGTTTACCTAACGTATGACACACTTTACTTTGTTTGCTAGTGTAAACGAGGTCACTATTCAGCAAGTTTATTAAGTTATATTTATAATTTTGTATTTTTAAAACACGTCTTTTCACTATTGAATCTAAAATTGCAATCCAATTCCAATTTAAATGTTTTGTTTTTATATTTATAAGTTAACTGTTTTATATTTATAAATTACAACTTATAAAACTGTCACAAATACAATACAATAAGATAATACCATTAATTTGATTTAAATAAAAAAAAACATGATTATTATTTATTATATTGTATGCATAATAAATAATAATTTGTTTCCGTATAAATGATATATTTAACCCTTAACCACCCATAAGTGTCTCGTGGGCACTATTTTACGTTCTGTTACTCATAAAATCTAATAGGACTCACTAAATAAATCAAGGGTATCATTACACGCACACAAATGCACGTGTCCCTACAGTGCCGCTGACAGTTTTCATGCAAACATGAAATGACAAGCGGCGTCATAGATTTGTTCCGTACGTTCCATCTGCCTTTGTTATTTAATCTGAGGCTAACCATAGTCCATCACAGTCACGTCATAACTAGATATGGGCGTTTTCGCTTTTATTCACAAACGGTTATGTAACCGATATACAGTTTTCATATCGATATCGAAAACCGTTTTCAGATATCGATATAAATTAGTAAGGTTTGCAAAAGTTAACATGATATGGACGAACTCAAATTGTCTTTCTCTCCACCTATCGATCGCCTGACCAACTATTTAGAATTTTGTCTTTGTTAAGGTAAATGCAGCTATTACCGACCCTCCTAAGGCAAATTTGAAATGGATGGGATTTTTTAAGGTCAGCGGATGCGTACACACTTACTTGTTTGTGTTTATATGTAAATTTTGAATATGTAATTTTAATTTTTTATCATAAAAATAATGAAATACAAAGGAATCTTAGAAGAAAAAAATGTTAATGTGAGCAAATCAAATGCTTCTATTACCGACCCCTTCTAACGGCTATGAAGCTATTACCGATTTTTATGCAGGTATTACCGACTCTTAGGAAATTAAACAATTTTATAAGTATTTATAAACTTTTACTTTTTATTTACTGAATAAATATATGCTTAACTTCTTTCAGTCATAAAATGTAACATATTATAACATAACAAAAACTTAGTAATTAACTTTAGAAATAAAAAATATTTTACAGTCGCATTTTTTCTTCTGAGATCAAAAATATAAACAATATTTTCTTAATAGAGTAGATAACCGTTGTTAAAAGGATTTGGATAATTTAAGTATGGTCTTTGGAATGTTAAATTTTGTTGACGCTTGATTTACATATAATATTATACTCATGCCTTCCGCAATCGCTGTATTGATAGCAATTTCTTTGATCCATTTCCCTAAAAAAAAAATTATTTATAAGGTTAAAATCAAAATGTACAAAAACTATTGTTTACAAAAAAATATAATCCGTATGTATGCGGGATTCAAACGTAGTCTTAGAGTCGTTGATAGCTTCTCATTGTGACTATTACCGACTCATATGGGTCGGTAATTAATAAGGTATAACCAACTATGATATGTTTTACCGACTCATAAAAAATAAATAATACTTACATAATCAATTCTAATTCCTAATCCTGATGAAAAATAACTGATTGAGAGCACTTATAGGATTTGTAAATGTACTCGTAAGTTATTTTATTATGAATACATAGGTTAGCTATAATCTAGTACAAATCTTTAGAAAGTTTACCAAATTGTGATAAAGAAATTATAAAAAAAGAAGTAAACCAGTTTAAAAATTATAGGTCGTTAATAGATATTCACGCGAGTAGATCACTTGAGATCTGTCTGGAGTATGAAAATTAATTATTTTACTGACACAAATCAAAGATAAATACAAAAAGATAAACAATGTGCATTGGCTAATAACGACCCAAGGGTCGGTAATTGCTGCTAAGAATCAAATCCACGAAGCTATTTCCGCTCTAATTTAATTTTAAGTTTTACCTTGTAATATTATTCAAATCCTATAAAATCTGTTACTAAATGCATAATATATACAATAATTAACATGATTGGGTATACTGAATAACTGTAGATATTATGTACAAGCAGAAAATTTCTTAGCCAAAAATATAACTTACTTGCCAGATGGAGTAAGGTAAAGTATGACAATATCTGCGCACTCACTATCGTCAGAGAAACTAATCTATTTTCTCCTTTTCCCGAGCTATCACGTACAAAAACTTAACTTCAAATTGAAGACAATAAATGAAACACTCATTATTTCTTCACAATCTATAGTTTAACATTTTTATAGACAAAATAAATGTGAAATAGGTTAATGGAACGGTGATACCTGCAGATTTTCGATGGGTCGGTAATAGCTGCGTTTACCTTACTAGAGTCGGCGCCACGAAACGAGACTTAAGAAGAAGTCTAGAACTAAACGTGACAGTTCCGTCATCTTGTTTGTCATTGTCATTAGTTTGTTATTGTTTTTTGATAAAATCATATGGATCATGAAACAAAACATAGTAAGTGGCGCGGCCTGAGCAATAATTCTTAAGGTGCAAGAGTTTTGTGAACTGGGGAAGAAAAATAAAGCAGTATTGATCCCTTTACAAAAATTTCATACGAGTCGCAGCTATGACAGGTAAATTTTAGGGTTGCATGGGTTTTGATATTTGCCTTAATAGGTACATTTTTTATTTGGTATGTGTATTGATATATTTCGTGTGAAAAAAATATATTGGCCTTTTTATTATGGGTTAATATTTATAAGCTTGTAATAAAACATTTTTACTTAATTTTCCTATAATCATATTATGTGTTATGACTGATTTAAATTTTTTTTTAATAGTATACGTATTTCTATTGAGATCAATTTATTTTATAATTGTAGGTTTTCTGCTGAAACGGTATCGATAATTACGAAAGGAGTAGAAAAAACTGCGAGAACTTCAAAGAAAATTGTTACTCCTACGAAAAGTCGTCCACGAGCAAAACAAGTTATTTTGGATAATATTGATTTATGCACTATACGCCAAAAAATGCTTTTTTTATATTGTCAATAAAGAATTACCAACTGTAAATAAATTGCGTTTGAATTTATAAGAAGATATAATTTTTCAAGGCAGTAATACAACAACTTGCTTCAATAACAGTTTTAATTTGAAATAGTCACTTTTATTCTACATCATGCAAATATTTATTACCGTGTTACGCTAACATATTATTATATATGTTCTTTTTAAATATCTTTTTAAGAGAATATAAATCCTACCATTTTCTTTTGTATAACTCTTAATAGATTATGCAACGCACGCCGAAATATCTCTAAAAAGGGCAATTCTTTTTTGATTATATTGTAAACTCAATACCATTATAAATTATAACCCATAAGATATATTATAAACAATAATTCTGTAAAGTTTCATCAAAATCTGCTTGGCAGTTTTTGCGTTAAAGAGAAACAAACATCCATCTATATATCCTCACAAACTTTCACATTTATAATTTTATAGTGGGAAACTTTGTTTTACAAAACAATATTTGCAAGTCGAGAAATATCAAGTTGATGGGATGTAAGGAAAAGTTGCACTTTGTGTTAGCAACATTTTTATACGCGACATAGGCGCCGCGGCTATCGGGCTTGATTCGTGACGTTGACTATATTAATTGTTACTATAAATCAATTTGATACAATTGAAATTATTTGTAATTATTTAGTCAAAAACAATTATATCAGAAAAAAATTGTTAAGCATATTTTTTAGTATCTTGATTATAAATAATAATTTAATATAATATATTAAATTCTCTATAAATCCTGATAATATTTTAAACTTGGCAAACTTTGCTTAAATGTCAAAGAAACTAAACCTTATTCATAACCTTGTAAGTTATGACATATTCGCTTCATCTCTTTTACACCAGTACACTAATATGTAATTAGAAAGAGATAATATAACGAATATGGAAGTTTTATATCGTTTGTGTTTTATTCGTTATGGTGGTAAGGTGCAATATTCAACCACTAGTACGATTTACATGAATACTCTTGTTAAAAAAGAACATTTTAAAGAAAACTATCTTTTCGGATTTTTCGCAGACTTATTTGGATCTTTGGTTGCCGATATTTCGAATGCTTTACAGCAATGAGGATCAGTAAAGTTATAGCAAATTCAATAAAATTAGTATCCACGTTATTCTTTATGACATAAGAATGATATATCTTTTTGAATTATCCAAATCGGACCATTACTTACGAAGATATTAAGTGATAAACGTGTGCCGTTCCTGCCGCGAAAAGTAAATGTACGCGGGAGCGTGTGACGTCACTGTGACGGAATGGAGCGCGGCCTAGTACCGGCGTTCTTACTTCTCGATTTAACGAAGCTGTTAGAATGCTATTTTGTGATATTTTGAGTATAAAACATAAATAAATAATATGAGTACTAATAAATTAGACGCTGGTTTTGTGCAAGCTCAATCAGATAACCTTCCAAAATTGGATTCTTTCATGGTATTTGACTACCTAGAATGATTTCTAAGTTCACTAGCGCTGAAATCCGTGTTTGGAAACCTCTAAGGTAAGGGTGATGCTATTATTTACGAACGTATATAGGTACTTATTAGTAATATTTAGGTCTAAGTGGACGTATGTATGTGCTTATAGAATCTTGATAAAAGAATGATGTAAATAATAAATCGCGTTTTAATCCGGTATACAGTATTTTATTTAAATGTGTGATACTCGCGTTAATAAAAGACAATATTAAGGAATGATGTTTTCGTTCATTCATATGTAGATTATTTCGTGGATGGCTTTTTAACCTTCTACCTTTATTTAGTGTATAGTTCCCTACACTAGCTGATCTATGACAGAAACCTTAATATTGTTTGCAATGGTTTTTTTGCCATTTTTACAAATATTTCGTTCAGTATATATTAAGGTAGGTGACAATATAAAGCAAAAATATACAATATTTTGTTCTTTATGTACACTTGTGTCAATTTAATTTTTTGAGACTTGTCATTCAATCTTCAATTTAAGCTTACTTCCAAGCAACTTAAACTTTACGTAATTTTTCAAATCTTCTTCCAACTGAAATATATATTAAACGCTTATAAAATATTTTATTAACTCTTTTTACTCGAGTACGTCCCTGTGTCATTTGTTTTGACTCTGGAATATTACCTACATAGAAATGGGAATAGGTAGGTACGAACGTAGGTTTATCCACAAAACTCAGAAAAATTAAGTAGTTATGTTTTTATTAATACAGCAGACTTAAAATAAGATAATACTGAGGTACACTACACGTAATAGTAGGTATCAACTTATTTCCATATCAACTAAATAATAGTTATGTAGGTACGTAAATCGAAACTATCTTCACACCAATGTCTTGTAGCCTGGGCAGAGGGTAGAGTTTTATCATATCTTCTTACAACGGAATACCATTTTTACGAAGTTTTGGATTTTTCGGCACGTTAAAAAGTAGTTTTTCTAGCGTTTTAATAGAAGTGTTTCTACATTTCGGAACTATACAATATTAACACATAATTTAAAGGTGAATTAAACACAAACCGGACACAAACTTAATGTTTTAGTCACAATTAACCAAAGAAAATACTGCGCGCCATACGGCTTACAGGCGGCGACCGTCACAGTGACGTCATAGCAACCGCGGCGGCCACTCAGTGAACTTCGCTAGTAATTTGGTCATAACTTCGTCAATTATTATCGTAGAACAAAAATTTTTGCACTATATGTTAAGGATTTCTTAGCTCTTTAAATCTGCATTCTCAACTAAAAACGTTACGGATCCTCATTATCACGGGAGGGACTAAGGTTTTAGACGTCCCAAAGGCATTATATGGACGCAATACAGTGTCAACCCACAAAATGATAAAAATATTATATTTCAAAAGAGATAGGTATATTTAATTTAAATCGTTTTAATAGCAAAAATATTGAAAATAGCGGGCATGAAACATTAAAATGCTTAAAACATTTAACAGTAATGCACTAAATTCTATTATTTTGATTGCTACCAAGAAAACCGAAAATAGATATTTAGTGTGTAGCGACATCTATAATCCGCTACAAGAATCAATACAAAGACGTCTAATCCTGAATCGCGCTATCAAAGTTTCTGTGCGCGCTAAGTATATAATACAACATCTCGACATCAACCACTGGGGCCTTCGGGCCGGCCAGTCAGTGGTTCGACTGGTCGAGGATCCTCCCTTTAGGTTGGAGGAAGACCACACCTCCCTTCCTCCACATTGGTGACCCCGCAGAAGAACACCTACTTCTGAACATCATGAAGATGACGTCGGCACGGTGAAGATCACGTCGGCACGGTGAAGATCACGTCGGGTCACCACTTTGGAGGAAGGGAGGTGTGGTCTTCCTCCAACCTAAAGGGAGGATCCTCGACCAGTCGAACCACTGACTGGCCGGCCCGAAGGCCCCAGTGGTTGATGTCGAGATGTTGTATTATATACTTAGCGCGCACAGAAACTTTGATAGCGCGATTCAGGATTAGACGTCTTTGTATTGATTCTTGTAGCGGATTATAGATGTCGCTACAAGTGTAATAATAATAATTGCAAAAAAATGTTTAAATAAAATACTGTATACCGGATTAAAACGCGATTTATTATTTATATTGTTTAAATTATTTATCCCGACGTTTCGGATGCTTTAATAAAAGACAATATTATGCAAAAAAATGTTTTATAACTGCCGTTACTCTGGACAGTGTTGCCGTTTAAAGAAACAATACGCTATACCCTTATCAAAATGCGCTATATCTTGCTAATATCCGGCTTCTAAAATGCACTAGTTTCTGCTAAACGATTTGTAAATATTAAAATAGGTATGTTGGGTATATCTATAAAATAAATAGGTTTTCATATATTATAATGATTTAAAATTATATTAGATACAAAAAAAAAACTAAAAAAATTAATAACTGTTTTTTATCAACTAAATTAATCATTTCTACAACATTTTCATTATCATCATCACCCCAGATGATGATAATGAGCCTACACAGCCTACTGTCCCTTCTTCCTCAGTAGCACCTCCATTTAAAATTTTCACTTTTCATTTAATTTAACGTTTTACTTTCCACGATTCACAGATAACGGTAAAAAATTACATGCTTCAACTTTTTTTCGTTAATTTTTTGTAGTTGTTAGTACTTCACCGTTACTTTTATATAATCAAAAATAAGGGGGCGGCAAATTAGGGATCCGCACCGGGTGCTAGTGACCTATGCTACGCCACGGTTTGCGCCAGATTCCGTTAGATATTTTTTAGCGCATAGTTATGAGGAAAAAAGCGCTAGAGACCCAAGAATTGCACTAGGTCTAGCGAAAAATCCACTAAAACGGCAACATCGGCTCTGGATTAGTGGTTTTCTGGTGGATCAGGATGCCACATTTGGTGGATTCGTAAAAATAAAGTTGGCAACACTGTCTGTGATTGTATTTATGTTATGTCTAATGTCAAATGTGGATTGGTAGACACGTTTTTATTTTACTTATTTATCAATAAAAATTAAAATATCACATATTTATCACACACTGTAGAATTAATGTAATTTACAATGGGAAAACTCGACGTTACGATGTTAAGATACCTGACCAGTGAGGACTTTCGAGTTTTGACTGCGGTAAGACCTTTTAAATGAGGATTATTAAAAGGTTATCAAGTATTTTGTGATTACAATTTTTGAAATTATTTCAGGTGGAAATGGGTATGAAGAATCACGAATTGGTTCCCGGCTCCTTAGTGGCGTCGATTGCAAATTTACGTCATGGGGGAGTTCATAAGTTGATGAAGGACTTGTGTAAACACAGGCTACTTACATACGAACGAGGAAAACATTGTAAGTTTATTCTCCTTCAACTGTTATTCTCCTTTACTGAAAAGAACATATGTATATTACATGAAGTAGAGATTTATATTTTAGAATGAATTTGCCTATTTATTTTGCTGTTGAGTTTATTAAACTTTTTTAATTTTCAGATGACGGTTATCGTCTTACAAATTCAGGTTATGACTACTTAGCCCTCAAAGCCCTTACAAACAGAAAAGTGATTGCCTCCTTCGGCAACCAGATTGGAGTGGGAAAGGAATCTAATATTTATACAGTAGCTGATGAGGATAAAACTCCACTGTGCTTAAAGCTACATAGGTAATAAATTCTATAACTTGAAAATTGTTTGACCAATCCATTAGTAAAATGTGATCCTTTCAAATAATAATAATCAATTAGCTTTGATAGTTAGAAAATAATTATTATTTCCACACTTCAATTTCTTTATAAGATCACTAAAAACTTTAATTGGGGTGGGACGTAAGTACACTGTCGGGCAAAATTATTTGGTACCTTTATTATTTCAATCGGTAATTGAAAAATTATCTTAATTAATAAATTAAATTGTATAAGTCGCCTCTGAAGTTTATTAATAAAGGTCCATCATGTTTTTTGTAATACCTGTTTATATCATGTAACAAAACATTGAGTAGATCATTTGTCGGGATTGTCTATTTAACACCAAATTCGTTCTGCTCTACATATTTTGTTTTAAAATTTCAATCAAATCAGTAACAAAAATACACTAGTTAAAAAGTTGTCACTAAAATTGCACTCAAGTATACGATAGTCGAATGGTACTCGCGGACCCAATAGACGACGAGCACTGACTGCCGAACCGCTTACTGTATGTTAAGTTTGAACTATGTAATAAGATCGTAGGCGACACATAACACACTATATAAATAATGTATTTTCAGACTGGGACGCACATGCTTTCGCAATATCAAGGACAAGCGTGATTACCACGCACATCGCAACCGTGCTTCCTGGTTGTACCTCTCAAGGATCTCAGCCACAAAGGAGTTTGCATACATGAAGGCGTTATATGACAGAGAGTTTCCAGTACCAAAACCAATAGATTTCAATAGACACTGTGTTGTTATGGAGTTGGTTAATGGAGGACCTCTGTAAGTATATTTTTACTGCTCATCAGTTAAAATATAATTCATTATTTACTTAATACTTGGTGAACTCAAGTTTGTATTCAGAATAAGTTTCTTTTTTTTTAACTAATTCTGTTCAGACCTCAAAATAAAAACTCAATGACATGTACAAACTTTTTCAATTAATAATAACAATTATTTCGAAATAATTAAAAAGTCTATTTAGAGTAAATATAATATGTGTAATATAAACCTTTAATAGTTTTATGTCCTTATTCATATTCATATTTTTTTAAAATATGTTTTATTGCGCTCTATCAAATATAAAAAGACTAAATAACGAAAGAAACAAAACATATTTTATCAAGCTTATGTATAAGGCTGTTATACCTTTTGAAATACTATGAATATTTTTATTTAATTACGATAAATATTTTGTATATAATTGACTGCCGATCTTGGTACAGTTTAATTATAAAAATACTATTTTCAGAACACATGTGACATCAGTACCCGATGTTGAAGGGCTGTATGATGAGCTGATGGGTCTGATTGTGCGTCTAGGCAACTGTGGTGTCATACACGGAGACTTCAACGAGTTCAACATCATGATCAATGAGGATGGACATCCTATTATCATTGACTTCCCGCAGATGGTTTCTACAAGACATCATAATGCTCAGCTGTAAGTATGCTTTACATAATCTTTTGACCATAAAAGTATCATAATATTTGAAATTCTTGTTAAATTATAAAAATGTAAAAAAAAAAAGGTCCAGGAACAATAATTAATATTTGTATTGTCCGTCATTTGTAGGTCATTTCAACTATTTCTCATAAAACGACTCGTTGATGATTCAAATACTTTTAAATCTTCTTCTTCTTCCTGCCCTGTATTTGAGCTTCAGTTCTCTTAAAATTGAATATATTTTGATGCAAAACTATAATATTTTCCAAAGTTTGTTGTTTGATTTGGGGTATATTTCTAACTTTAGGTACTTCGATCGTGACGTACGTTGTATTCGGGAGTTCTTCAAGAAACGCTTTGGCTATGAGAGCGAGGAGCACCCGCAGTTCTCTGAGTTAGAGCGAGACGACGAACTCGACGCTGAAGTAGCGTGCTCCGGCTACAAGCGGAACGATGCCCTCGAAAACGAACTGCTTGAGGTAATTATACTTTACTATTTACACGCCCTGGCTTCTCGCGGGTGTAATCTAGTTGTACTATACAAATAAAAAATACTCGCTGATAATGTAGCTTTCTAATGGTGAAATAATTTTTAAAATCGGTCCAGTAGTTTTTGAGTTAAATCACTAAAATTAAATTTAAATTACATAAGTTAAATTCAAAAACAATTCAAAATCAGAGCTATAAGTTTTAATTAAAAAAAGAACAAATATAAACAAGGAATATAAAATTTAATCAAATATGCAATTTATAAAAATATACATAAATTTCTTAATTAATATTCTGAGTGATGAATTTGAAGCTAGTGTTCAAATATTTGATATATTATTAGTATATTGAAGCTGTTTTGTCTCTTTTCGGTGCTTAATTTTAAAATAAAAAATGCGGTGATAAATACGTTTAATTGATTATATTTATATACATATAAAAATCTTTTACTGTTGTTTTTCGTGTATTTTACGGGAGGCTGTCACGGGCAAACTGAAAGGTTTCTCAAATGGAGTTATAATAATGCGTTGTTTTTATATTTAAATAAATTAATCACACTGATCCATATCACTCTTTTCTTTCCTTTCCACTGATGTATTGTAATATCCATATTTTTGTCAGGAAATGGGAATCGGTCTGGAAGTGAGTGATGATGAAGAAATCAATGAAGATAACGAGTGTGATGATAATCGTAAGGGCAAAACTAAAATGGGTGAAGATGAAATAGCTGCGCTCAGGCGAGAGGTTTGTTAAACTATATCGCTAACATTTCAAATCACTCTGGCTTTGCTCAAATTTATTTTCCATATTGGTTGGTGCAGTCACTTTACATATTTAAAAAAATATATGGACCATAGTTTTTCCTGGCAGCCGTTTTTAAAATGGCGGTTGCAAACCACATGTTAATGAAAACACCTGGTTTGTGGAAATATTAATTGCCAACTTATTTTAAAAGATACAGAACAGAATACAACGGCATTCATGGGCCTAAATACTTGGGCGTTCATGGGCCTAAATTAACATTAATGGGAAAGTATGATTCACCACTTTATTTTGCGTCAATACTTCAGATCAGGTGACAAACAAACGATTTCTTATTTCAACAATAAACAAAAAAAAAACCCAGTGTGTTCAGCATAAAATGAACTATATAATATATACTAGGAAATAATACATAAGTAAATTGGAGCTGTTGCTTACGTTAATACAAAGTTTATTTATTTAATTTTACACCACAACTCATTCATATTAAAGATATCATTGATTTACAGGTCGAAGCATCCATTCAACACGACGAAACAGTACACCAAGTTACGACTAAAATAAATGATTTAGCTATTGACGAAGAAATACCAACATTAGTTTTAAAACAGACAATCGTAAACTCTTCCAATAACGAAAGTTCCAAAAAAACAGAAGATAAAGATACGAATTCGGAAGACAGTACCAAAAACTTCGAAAATGATACAAATTCGGAAGACAGTACCAAAAACTTCGAAAATGATACAAATTCGGAAGACAGTACTAAAAACTTCGAAAATGATACAAATTCGGAAGATGGTACCAGAAATTTTGAAGATGCAGAATTAGATAAGAATTCCCAAAAATTCAGACTGGCTATGATTGAAAAGGCGTTGTCGGATGTTCGGTCAATGAGATCGTATTCATCTGCCAGCACTATAGCCCCGGAAGTGATCAAGTCGCAAGTGAAGAGGAATCTAGAACAGAGACAGAAGAAGATGGAGAGGAAGAAGGCGATCGCGAAGGGAGAGGCGAGTGCAGTGACTCGGCTGAGGAGAGATAACAAGGAGACAATCAGAGAGAGTCACGGTCTGTGGGGATGGGCTGAATAAATATTTTTATGGAAGTTTGTGTTTTATTTGTACCTATTACTGGGTATCTCCGGGTTAACATTTAGTTTCTTGAATTTTATTGCACTATGATTATGATTGGAAAAGCGATTTCTTTTTGCATTTGATTATTCAAAGTATTTTTTTTAAATTATTTTCCACATTGGCAGTAGTACCTATCGACTTGCATAGCGATGATGTGTCAACAGTGTCGGTCAAAAAGACAATTTTTAATGATATTATGGTAGTCGAAGCAATTGATAAATCGTAAAGTTTACACATGTCGTAAACTTTACAATTTGTCGTTATTTTTGCGAAAAAATAAATTGATTAGAGTTTTTTTAGAATAATAAGTTGTAAGATTAATTTTAAAATAAAGGATCGTGTGTATATTTATAAATAATTTTGACTTTCATAATAACTATTATTAGATTAGATCCTAACTAGGAATTTAAAATTTTGAATCTACGAATGTTTGCATTTGGTATCTAATACACGATGTTATTATTTGTTTAAAAGATAAGCTTATTCTTATTTTGTTATCAGTATGATTAAATTCCACATTATCATTGTAATATTATATAATATATACTAAAAGTCTTACTGAATATTAGATTATTATGGATAACATAAAAGATAAGTGCCGAATTTTATCATGAACAGTTTTAATACCGGTTGCAATTAACAGTTATTTATTTACAAAAACCACCACTGCTCGTAATGCTTTTAAAACGAAAGTATTTATTTCTTAGGAGTAAGAAAATTTCGAAAGCACGCATATATCATATTTTACTCATTGGTACACTTGTAAGTTCTACTGAGTACTACCTATATTCCCTTTGTCTGTCTACTAAGTCAGGTGGGATGAATACGTTTCGTCCGTGTAATGAGGAATGAAAAATAAATGGGAATCCGTAAATTCATTTCGGTTAATATATTTCCGAATCCGCAATATTCAAACTTAAATGTCAGCTTATAACGCACTATTTTGTCCTGTGGGCTATAGCTATGTTTTAGACATGGATATTTAAACCTTACGAATCTTCTAAATCGAATAAAGGTTACAGATAGATATGTACTGAACGCACTTAATTCAGAATTACTTCACGGGTACAATAATTTATTGATTATACAAATGTTGTGCTATTAAACGCGTTGGCAACAATGATATAGTCCAATTTAATTACGTTATCAAATTCGTAAACATCAACTTAAGGGTCACTGACGTCGAGTCATATCAACTTAAATACATTTCAATGATATCAACGTTTTGCTAAACATGAGTTCAAAATTGTAGCTTGCCAAGTGGATCTTAATCCAAAATCTTTGCCAATTGTTTATGTTTAACGGTACAATAGATATAGGTACCTGCATATTATATATATACATATGCGCGTTTTTTGATAGTATCTATGTTATGAGAAAATTTATGTTAAATCAAAAAATTAAAAGAACCGATTTGACCGATTTTGAAGATTGAGTATAGACTCATAATTCAGTGTAGAAAATAAGGTGTAGAGAGTATTAAATAAGTAACATGCCCCGGTTTCACACGGGTGCAATATAGATGCACTATATGCTATATTATATAGCTTTCTATTGGTGAAAGAATTTTTAAAATCGGTTCAGTAGATCCATAGATTACTCCCTACAACATTTTTATTACACCTTGGGTTACATTATTTAAGTTTTAGTAAGGATCCCTAATTATTTCTGGAAAAATATAGCCTATTCTCGGTGAAGATGCAACTTTCTAACGGTGAAATAATTTTTAAAATCGGTCGAGAAGTTTTTGAGTAAATCGTAACAAACAAACAAAATTTTCCTCTTTATAATATTAGTAAAGATTTAATTTTTATTTGAAAATGCACACAATTAGGACATGAAGTTTAAACATAACATTGCAACTTGCAAGTGAGACAAAACTACTAAAAATGTGTAAACAAAATTAAATAAAGATGTACGGCAAACCGTACTGTTGGTACTTATTGCCCCGTGTGTTTATGATTTGATATTTCCATGGGTCATGGACATTAGTTGTCTAGGAGTATAATAGAATGAACAGATGCGCAAACTGCATTGTCTGGGTGTTTCTGCTTCCTAACAAAAGTACGAGTAACAAACAAAAGTTTGTTAAAATTGATCGCACTTAACAGTTTTTAATGTTTCGATAATACTACATCTATAAAAGTTGATATTGTTTAACTCTTATGTACCCTATTATATTTTGTGTTATGCTATTGTGAATATATACAAAAATAAAGAATGATAGTCGCTTTTGTAGATAAGGTTTTTTATTCGAAGGTCGGTATGGTTTTATTAGTATGTACTAACTATACAGACTTAAGTCTAGTAAAAAGAAAACTCATGATAGATGCTTATTTATACGTGAATTAAGCGGCGAAAATGGTCTTTAAATGTTATGCTAACAGCTAATCTATTTAATTATACCTAGACGTTCGGTGATACGAAAATATTTAAATAATACTGAGAGGTCCGGCTGAGTGTGTGACGTAAATGTGACGTGTAGCCACGCCTTCGTCCATTCCCACACATTGGTTATATTGGTCACACCACCTTATAGACCCCAAAGCTTACACATTAAGCGAGCGATATACTAGGCGTTCGAACCTATTGTTAACCGTTAACAAAAGATAAGGTCGACTAATGTGTACCCTAAATTATTTTATATTAAATTATATATTTAAATAAAATACTGTATACCGGATCAAAACGTGATTTATTATTTATTCCGACGTTTCGGATGCTTTTCAGCAACCGAAATTTAAATGTGTGATAGGGACTCGTGTTAATGAAAGACAATATTAAATTATATAATATTTTTATAAAAATGCGAAATTTAAAATTTGAATGAAACTCAACTATGTCATTTAATTCTATTAATACATTGCCTTTATATAAAGTTGAGAACAAAATTGTTTAATAATAAATCAGACAACCGGACTTCAATAAACTTACTGAGATAAACTACTTTAGAACATGGTTTCGTCTCATTTATAGAAACCCTAAATGGTTGATACGGTTTTATCTTTACAATATTAATTCCCATTCACAGTATTGCCTTGACAGCTGTGTATTGCGCACGCGTATACAATGGCACAGGATAACCTAACTGCTGTTCTTCACAAACCAAAGGATTTGCGTCTGGTATGTAAGCTTGCTAAATATAAATACGTACTTCATTGGAAAACAAATGTGGCATTAGTTAAAATTAATTTATTTAAAAAAAAGTCAATTGAATAATTAGTTTATAAATAATTTTCATTGAATTTAATTGTCTTCGTAATTAAAATTGTATATTATAATGATTTATAATAAATTTGTAATATAAATGTGTTTGTAGATCTTAAAATATAATGTTAGATAAGTAGGTATAATATACGCCATATGTGTTTTATTATTACATAGTTTTATTATTTATCAGCAAAGCTTAGATAATTTTGTTTATTTTTCCTTAATGATACGTATAAAGAATATAATTGTTTTTGGGTCATAATTTCCTATAAAAAAATATTTTTTTAATATTTATTATTTTATATTGACCTTTTTCTTGGTTTGTTTAAAATATTTTTTATACGTTAATATAATAAAGAAATTTGCTCATGACTATTCATGTCATAAAAAATTAATTATCATCCCATTTCTATGTTTTTTTTGTTTTTTGTAGTGAAATATTATTATTGGCGGGTCTGTACTATTATGCGAATATTCTAGTTTCTATGAGAAAGGTTCAAAATATAAATAAATAAATAGTAGAAACACTTAATAATATAAATTTTATTATAGGAACAAACGCCGATACCTGAAATTAACGATGATGGTAAGTATTTATTGAAATTACTATTTATAATTAGGTTAATCCGTATACAGCACAACACTAGTTAGTGATGTGTGATAGTTAAGCGAGTTGTAATATCATAATATTTTTTGGAAACAAAATCTTTAAACAGTCTGTCTTCTCTTTTATTCGACTGAAGGCTATTTTTAGTCATTATATAATCTAATTTAGCATATTAAATATAATTATTAGCATAAAAATCGATTTATTAGATGTAGTTTTTTTTTCATGAAATAATTAATATTCGCATTTGATTAAAGGAAGTCACAAAAAATTTAAATTACAAAGAGAATACTAAAATAAAATAAACGAATTAGAATCGATGCCGATATGTAGAAATATCATATTAAACATGTATGTATGTAAGTAAATGCCTTAATTAATGATAAAGATCTTTAATTCTCTGTGGCTCAGTGGTAGGGGGACGCGTTTAGCACTGAGGTCCCGGGTTCGAATCCCGGGGAAACAAGATTAAAAAACCTTGTTTCGATCGGGCATGGCACAGAAGACTGATTACGAACTTGACTATAAAAAAATATCAGTTAAACGGACACAGAATGTGTCTGCCCCATGCCACTTGGAAATTAACTTTTAAATAGTTCTAAAAGGCGCACTATTCCAGAGGTACTCCTGCGCATGGACAGTGTGGGTATCTGTGGGTCAGACGTGCACTACTGGCAGCACGGCTCCTGTGGACATTTTGTGCTCAAGAAGCCCATGATAATGGGTCATGAGGCAGCTGGCGTCGTCTCTAAGGTTAGCTTTTATGGTTTTTTTTCTATGTTAGATAATGACAGACGAGCATGAGGTTCACTTGATGGCAGGTGACCTCAGCCACAGAACATCAGTCAATGGTGCGCTGTCGACCTACTTTTACTTCGAGCATTCGGAAATCCATAGACTGAAACCGAAACGCGCAATGTGCACTTCACGGTTTGGCTATCTATGAACGGTGGTTCGTTACCCGGTCGGAATTTCGATATTCCTCCCACCCGTTAATATTTAATATTAGCAACACGCCTCGGCTTCGCAATGTACCTAGATGTACTATACTATACTGATGGTTTCAATAACATTGGTTACTACCACCAGTCACCACTACGCTATATACCATCTCTGGTAGATATTCATCTAAGAGCAGTATTACTGCCGTCCTACTATGCGAAAAAGTTCTGTTGTCAATATGGTAAATATACCTACTAATCTGCATGGAATCGGAGCAAAAGCAATAACAGCTTAGAAAATAATGGCTTGTGTATGCTTATTACTAGTAAATAGTAATCGTATAATATACGTTTACAAATAGCCGTGTGTAATATGTTTGCGTGAGCTGAGTACGTAACTAAATGCGTGATTGTGACCTTTGAGATCATAGGAGGTACATGTCCGTTTTACGTTTATCACTACTAATATAAAACAGTCCTCCGCCGTATATGTCTGTCTGTTCGCGATAAACTCTAAAACTACTGAACTGATTTTCATTAGGTTTTCAATAGATAGAGTGGTTCATGAGGATAGTTTAGGTATATAATTTGTCAAGGTTTTCTGTAAATTGGTTGAAATATAACGATAATAGTTAGAAATGTCGGAAAAGTCAAGCCGACTGGGAGCATTCATCGAAAACGCTGCCTATTCTCTTTGAGATATAACAAAACAAAAAAGGCCTATATCTATATCTTAAGGAGAGCTTACTGTACTCATACTGCCTTCTAAAAACGTAAAATGTGATAATTGGAAAGCTATAGACGAAGACAATATTAATCCTAATCAATTAAATATGTTAGTTACCTTAAGCATGTCATGAACATTATTATAATATTTCACACGATGAATATTTTAGGAGTTGACGCGCGCGAATGCGACCCTATGATAGATAAACCACCAGATAAACCACTACTCTTCCGCATTAATATTTTCAAAAACAACACTTCTTATTACAATCCTTTGGTTCGCATGTGTCGCCATTTTAACGATCTTACATCTAGCAAGAATAAAATCGATCTCAATATTTTTGAATCAAATAAATTAAAATTTAAATATCAAGTTAAAAATGCACTCAAGTCTTCTGCGCCGTCTTGCGCGTATTATTATTATTATTATTGTTTTTTATGTTTTTGTTATGTATCAAATTTGTAAGAGCCAATTTGAAACGTATGTAAACATGTAGTGCGGTCGCATCTAAGGAGGACAATAAAACTCGACACCTGTAATCCGGCACATTAAGATTATATTGTCTTATGTAGCGATGGCCAAATTATAAATTAAAAAAAAAATAAAAAAAAAACATGTAGGCACGCCTAATGCCTAATACGTAATAATAATATCCGTGCAAAGCCGGGGCGGGTCACTACTATAAACTAAAAGAAGTAATTACACTCAACATAAATGTACTTTTTTTAAGGTTCCTTTTATTTAAAGATGTGGCCTATTATTTAAACTATATCTTTCATGAGTTCTTAACGAAGTTGACTATAACGATTTGCTAGTTTTAACCCATTAGCGCCCAGAGCGCCCAAAAAAATCGACAGGGAACGAAGTCATTTAAAAAAAAAAAGTCATCGAAAAATCAAGACTTTTTGGCGAAATTTCGATTTTTCAATGGTTAAATTTTTTCTGGCGCAATTTTAACCATCATCATTCGAAAGAGCACACTCGAAAACATAGGAAACAGTAGCTCCCGATTTTTTTCTGTTCGAATTCATCACGTGGCAACAGCTCAAACTCAGATGTCAAAATTGTGTCCTCTGTCAAAATTGTGTACCCATTAGCGGGTTAAGTATAATCTACACTGTATTTAACATACAACGTCTATGTATCTTTATATCATTAAACGATACAACATATCGCAATCTTTATTATAGTTTAATATCTTTATATTTAATATATTATAATATAATAAAATTGTAAAGATTAGATTAAAAGAAAAAAATCCACCACGAACGTAAAATTTTTTTACACGTTTAATTGACGCCTTGTTTAAACAGGCCTACCTGAAGGAATAATTGTCTGGATTATTATCGGCCGCTCGCTATCGGATATCGCGTCAAAAATACCATGCATACCCTCTCGATGTTGGGAAGTCCACAATTGTGTGATTCCTAAGTCACTTTTTTCTCGCACAATCACTCTGTGGAACCAGCTTCCGGCTGTTTTTCTAAACTAATACGATTTGGCAACTTTCAAGAAACGAATCCACAGCTGGATGGTAAGCAGCATCACACCTGCAACCCCTCTGGTGTTGCGGTTGTAGGCTGCAATGATTACTACTTTATATAAAAAAAAGTAACAACTACAGTCGATACTTCGGTTGAAGGCAGAAACACGATCTCAAGAGTCCTTAGAAAGCAGCAAATCACCAGCGACAGGTCACCGCAATTGCTGCTAAACAATATTACAAATTTTGTAATACCTAAGTATAAATATTTCAATTTCATAGTCTTTGACACTATTTAATATTGAAATGTGTTTATATTAATCACTAACCGACTCGGCGAACTTCATATCGCCAATTTATATTTCAATTTCAATTTCAAAACCGGCAGTTAGGCAAATCGGTTCAGCCGTTTTCGAGTTTAAAACCTAAAACTTTGTAACATGCTTTTTATTACAAGAATATAAACTAGTAGGTAAGTTATACATGAAATTAAATTTATATACTTTAGTATAATTTAAATAAATAAAAACTTATAACTTATTTGTTTGATTCTTTCAAATAAATTTTCTCATAGCTGTATTAATACGATGTAATATGTTTATTATGTACCTACATACAATTTATAATTTTTTTTTTACTATAATTAATATAAAACTTATTTCACTTCGAACTTATAGTTGAGTAACATTTGAAAACCGAACGCACAAGCTTTTTTAATTAAAAAGCCGAAAGACTTCTACAGGGCACAGTGTGAAATAAGACCTCAAAAACGGACGTCCTTTTTTTTATTCGATTTTCGTGTAGGTTTTACTGAAATACATACTTCAGTAAAAATCCCGCATTTTTATCTTAATTATTCACTGAGAAAAATAAGTTCAAAAAATGGGTAAATTTATGACCCCCAAATAAAAAAATATCGATTAAAAGAAATATATCAACTTTTAAAATTATCACATATGTTGTAATATATCTATACAAAAAGCCGCATAATTTGATATATTTGGTTTAATTCTACGACAACGCGAGGCCGAGTAATCGGCTTTTTTATGATTTTGGTTTTTATTTTTTCTCTCTAATACCCCATCGTAGTAGCAGCTGATATTTTACGTCGTAATAGAAGAACATCTAATCTATACGTAAAAAAAAAACGAGCGCTCAATTCCATGGGGTATAGCTATAATTGCGTTTTTAATATTTACACATAAATTACCCTACTAGGGTTGTGAGTTTATGCAAATAAATATTAGAAAAAATAACTTTACAATTGGTGAAAATAAATTGATGGCATCCGTGGCGTAGTGGTGAGGAGAATGCCGTAGGTTCCGAGTTCGAGTCCCAGGAGGGACATTGTCTTTGTAATAAGCACGGTTATTTGAACTTCGATCATGGAATTTTTATCAGTATAAATGTTACAGGCAATGTCCGAGCATGATGGTTAGTCTTAAGATTAGGCAACAAAATGTGGCCTTAACAACAATAACTAAGTCGACATGTAACGTCAGATTTATTTGATATAGGGTTCTGAGAACGTTTGACCCTTTGATTTTAGTAATAAGGCTACGAGAAAGGCAAAAGAAACTTCGTAAATTACCTCTTCTGCATGTAGTATGAAAACCGACGGTCATACCTGATTCACCCGAACCTTCAGCATCACATGAAAGTTGTGAGTCGACTGATGATGCCGTGAATCAGGTTTTATCAGAGTAATGGCTTAAATGAGGATAATACAGTATTTATATAAAAATATATAAAAAAAGGATTTTTCAATGCAGGTGAAATTGAAGAATAATAAATCAGAATTGCAATGTTTGAAATTATTTAATTCGTCGTTATCAATTTTACCACTTTTACTCCTTTTCGAGTGACAGCCCTGACTAAAAAATTAAAAGTCCTATAAAATCAATACCCCATGGAATTGCGCGCTAGTTTTTTTTTTACGTATAGACTAGATGTTCTTCTATTACGACGTAAAATATCAGCTGCTACTACGGTGGGGTATTAGAGAAAAAAAATGAAAACCAAAATCCTAAAAAAGACGATTACTCAGGCTCGCGATGTCGTAGAATTAAACCAAATATATCAAATTATGCGGCTTTTTGTATAGATATATTACAATATATATGATAATTTTAAAAGTTGATAAATTTCTTTTAATCGATATTTTTTTGTTTGGGGTTCACAAATTTACCCATTTTTTGAATTTATTTTTCTCAGTGAATAAATAAGATAAAAATGCGGGATTTTTACTGAAGTATGTATTTCAGTAAAACCTACACGAAAATCGAATAAAAAAAAGGACGTCCGTTTTTGAGGTCTTATTTCACACTGTGCAGGGAAGGTATTTTGTCTCTACCAGCGCTGGTGCTTACATAATTGAGAAATAATTGTTCTTAGTTCTCTTAATTAAAATATAGTAATTTTGAAATTGTAAGATGGCGGGTATATTCATTGCCAACCTTGTAATTATACAATGTGATAGTAATTGTTCTTGTTGTTGCCATATAGTTTAGGTGAACGGCCTATACCTATGTACGTTGAATTCAATGACAACGCGCGTCGAATTTTCGCAAATTAGTCTATGCTAAGAATAATTAGTTTTCTAACACATAGGTAATTGTTAAATTAAAAAGTATACTAATACCTTCAAATAAGCATTGTTTCATTGTTTTTACTTTAACAGAAACAGTTGCACTATTTTCTCATAGTGGTGAAAAAAGTAAAGTTCACCTCGAGAGTGAAAACGATATACGACGTACTCTGAAAACCTCGCTGAGCTGTCCGCACTAGCTGAAAAGCACTCGAAACGTCGGGTAACGATAAATAATGAATATATGGCGTTCTTAGCGTTATATCCCATAAATTAATTAATTTTAAGTAACGATCGTGACTGAAGATAAGTAGGTTATATCGATAGTCGTAAGCAGCTTATTGTCCTCCACAGATCGGAAGTAAGGTGAGGAACCTCCAAGTGGGTGACCGAGTAGCGATCGAGCCGGGTGTTCCCTGCCGCTACTGCGAGTTCTGCAAGAAAGGCAGCTACCACTTGTGTCCAGACATCCAGTTCTGCGCCACGCCGCCCGTGCACGGCAACCTCGCCCGCTACTACAAGCACGCAGCTGACTTCTGTTATAAGTAAATTTTCTTTGATTGGCGTGATTTATGGCCGAACTCTCGAACGCAAATCAACATTGAGGTGTACTTAAGGCCCCTATCCCACTGGCGTTACGCGAGCGTTAGCGTTTCTTCAATGTCTGCGCAGAGACAACGTCGCGTGACACGACGTCAACATTGCGTTTATTGACAGCTGACATTATCGACGCTGCGCAGACGTTGGAGAAACGCTAACGATCGCATAACGCCAGTGGGATAGGGGCCTAAAAGTATCTCTAACTCTTTCATTACGAAGGTAAAATGAAAGACAGAAACATTTTAAGAAGCCATCAAATTTTGATTATCGTTTCAGTATTCCGCGGTTAATCCATTATATTTGCTACTGCTTATTAGAGTAGCTTGGGATTTTGTTTAGAGGGGCAGCCGTCCAGCTGAACCAACCACAGTCATTTATTGCGAGATTTTAATACTGTCGAGGGTGGGCAAATAAGTTTCTAGGGTGGGCATTGTCCACCCTTGAATGCATAATATGCTGCTATGTCGTTTACCAAGTGTTTATGTCAAAGTTCTAAAACTGGAAATCGATTAAGAGAGCTTTTTTATGTCAGATATCGACAGACGAGCATGAGGTTCACTTGGTGGTAGGTGATAGCTCAGCCACAGAACATCAGTCCATGATGCGCTGTCGACCTAATTTTTTTTTCGAGCATTCGGAAATCCATAGACTGAAACCGAAACGCGCAATATGCACTTCACGGTTTTTTCATCTATGAACAGTCGGTGGTTCGTTATTTCGATATTCCTCCCACCCGATCACTGCCCGAAGTTACTAGACGTGGGGAAAACATGCTTACAGAAAATTATAAACATGTCGTCTCGGTGGGATTCGAACCCACGACCCATCGATGCGAACGGCAGGTGTTCTACCGAACGCGCCAACAAGCCTGTCGTCGTATATAAGCTAAAATCAAGTGTCTCACCAATTTGATTCAAGCTTTTAGGTTAATTTTATGAAGTAAAAAAATCATTACCCTAAACAGCTAGCCCCTCCTAAGCTTCGTACTATTTAGTTTTTTGCGTGAAAAAAGAAAAAGCCAAATAAAAAAACTCTCGTACTTATAATATTTGTAAGAAGGTATAGTTACGATTAGAATTCCGTGTACATTTATATTAGACCAGCTATTTGTTTTTATTCAAGACTCCCAGACCACGTAACCATGGAAGAAGGAGCGTTGTTAGAGCCGTTGTCCGTCGGTATCTACGCGTGCAGGCGCGGCGGAGTCACCGCCGGGAAGGTAGTCCTGGTGCTCGGAGCTGGTCCAATCGGCCTCATGACTCTGCTCGCTGCCAAGGCGATGGGCGCTAGCAAGATTCTTATTACAGGTTCGTTTGAGCGTTATTTATAGGAAAAACTGAATTGCTTTCACATAAATTGTTGCCAGAATATAACAACGATTCGTTTTAATCAATGTAATTGGTTATGGCGATAAGGGTGTTTATTGCTTGTTTGGATTATGGCACAGTAAAACGACGTATTAACACTTCGAGAGTTTATTTGTGATTGTGACTTTAAAAAATGCTAATAGACTGTAACTAACATAGAGTATACATACATAGATAAAACTAGGCAGAGCGGTCATAAGTTGCTTTGCGCTTAGACAGTAATTGTAACGACTAATGTTATGAACTTGCCGGTTATTGGAAGTTTTCAAAGTTTCCTGAACTTTTTGTCGAACAATTTTCAATCCAAGACTAAATTATAGCAGCACATAAAGGTTGCCTCGATCTAGACAAAAACCTACCAATATAGAAACGTATTATTATTCTACAGACATTCTGGAGTCTCGGTTAGAAACAGCAAAGAAATTGGGCGCGCACCACACGCTCCTCGTGTCTCGGGACTCCAACGAAGCTGATCTAGTGAAGAAAGTCCACGAGTTGCTCGGCGGACACCCCGACATCTCGTTCGACGCTAGCGGCGTGCAGAGCACTGTGCGGCTGGCTTTGTTGGTAAGAAACTCACTGATAAATTGCTTAACAGACTTCAAAAACGAGGAGGTTCTCAATTCGTCTGTATGTCTTTTTTTGTTTGTTACGCGATAATTCCGCCTGGATTTTGATGATTCTTTTTTGTGTGATAGGTCATATTTCAGAGGTGATGCCGACTTACGACGAAAATAACTTTATAAATATTAAATAAATACATTTTCCATCTTTTCCATCACGTTTGATAAAGGATCATCGCATATTTTAAAATAAATTAGCTTCGGAACTCCATTTTTCACAATTGATAGTTCACGTCACGCACGCTTATAGTTTTTTTTGTAATAATTGATGTCCACTGCAAATATGTATAATATATGTGGGATAATTTGATCTAGAAATATTTTTTTAATTTTTGAAGCCAATATTTTAGCAGGACTACGTCTGTCCGGGTCGGAGTATATTGTCCAATGGTGACCATGATTAGGGTTTTTAACGACTTGCCTAAAACTTTAAGGGATAGCCACTCAATATAAAAGCCAACTGAAAAAACGGCAAATTCTATTTAGCTTTTATGACTTGAAACAGACACATTACGATACCGGCGCGGTGTGATGTATTGTAATTGTGTGTAAAATAACATTTGTATGCCTATTACAGTAATAGGCATACAAATGTTATTCTAAACACGTGATCGCCAGAATATATTTCAAATTAACAACTATTGTACCATGTTTCTAATACGCTTAAATGTCATTGCTTGGGGCGGCGTCCATGCGTCGGGTTGTCTCTCTCCCTAAAATATTAAAATATGGCGAGGGGGCCGATGGCTGGCCATGCATCATACTTGTGAACGGGTGCTACTTGTGGTGACAGATCGGACTTGAATTCGTGTATTAGTTATTTCGACTATGTAGTACCTGGATGTCCGAGCTTTGCTCGGTATTTTTTTTTATAAATTGTGTTACGAATTACATAGTAATAAAATCAAGTCTAACCTCAAACACTCATTGACTTCGTGTTACTTAACAACGCCATCTGCTGGAATAGCTTTAGTGTTGTTGAGTCGTTAAAGCAATTAAAAAAAAATAGTATTAATATTCGCCGATAGATGTCAGGAAGAGTCATTTTCAGTTTAAATTGGGACTACTCAAACGCCACCTTTTTGTTATTATTCTTCCAATAAAAAAAAAGTAAGTTTATGTTTAAGTTGATAAAACACGAATAAAATGACATTTTCTAGAAATGATTCCTAGCTAGATCGATTTTTCGCCCCTGAAACCCCCCGTATACTAAATTTCATGAAAATCGTTGGAGCCGATTCCGAGATTCCAATTATATATATATATATATACAAGAATTGCTCGTTTAAAGGTATGAGATTTGCGTGTTGTTCCCACGAGAATGTAAGTGCGTGCTCATATTTCACCATGCCTACTGCTGATAGAGGACAAATCTTTGTTTTTTATTTTTTTTTCGTTTATATATATATATTTTTTTAATTATTATAGTTAATTACTTAAATATGTCATGTGGAACATGGTGTAATGGTTGCAGCTCCTTACAAAACATTTGTAAAACAAAAACTTGGCGATTAAAAAGAGTGACGGCGAGTTTATTGCCAGTTCTCGTCCGTTCTACGCCCTCGATTTGAGAACTGGCGGTAAATGTAAAATTAGAAGCATTTAATATGTATTTTTTATTGACGTTCATAAGTGTACATTGTGTTATATAAATGAATAAATGATTTTTTAATTTGAATATTATAATTCTTATTCTTATTCAGGCCACGAAGTCCGGCGGCGTGGCGGTGCTGGTGGGCATGGGCAACCCGGAGCTGACGCTGCCGCTGGCGGGCGCCATGGCGCGCGAGGTGGACATCCGGGGCATCTTCCGATACGTCAACGAGTTAGTTTGAAACATTTCTTAATACCACTTTGAAATAACGCTCTTGGAGTTTTTAGGCCAAAGTAACCGCACTGTTTAATTATTGATTATCTCTGGTTATTAAATGTATATGCGAATAAATAACATCAATTTAATATCGAATTTGTTACAAGATTTTGAGAATTTGTTAAATTTCTAATACAATATTTATGAAATCCACCTCGTAATGCTGCGTGGTGGCACTGGATATGCCGTCATCTTGCTGCGCATTGATTGGTCGGCGATGACGATATGTATAACAAGTGTTGCACAGAGATGCGCACTTTTCTACTTTTTGGAAATAAAACTCAGTGTTATTCTTAATACAATATTATTGATGATGAAAATTAGCAAATTTTAATATGGAGAAGCAGAAATGAGATACTTGGCCCGGATATAACGTCACTTTCCAATATATTTGTGCTATTTAAATTGATATTATTAAGTCAATATAAAAAAAAGACAAACCATATTGCTCCTTTATTTTAAGATATTTTGCTTTTTTTATGTAAGATCACTTCACTTGATGGAATACCTCAGCCACAGAACATCAGTCAATGATGTGCGACCTACTTTTTACTTCGAGCATTCGGAAATCCATAGACTGAAACCGAAACCCGCTATATTCACTTCACGGTTAAAACTAATAAATAACGTTGGTAATACTTTTATAGACGAATATATTTCCAGATACCCGATCGCCCTAGCGATGGTAGCGAGCGGTCAGATAAACGTGAAGCCCCTAGTAACGCACCACTTCAGCCTGGAGCAGTCGCTGGAGGCCTACGAGGTGGCGCGCCAGGGCTCCGGCATCAAGGTCATGATACACGTCCAGCCCAGGGACGCCAACAACCCGCACAAGTTCTAAATATGTATCCAGCCGGCCTAGCATGACAACCGCGACAAAATATTGTCGACCGTTTTCTCGTGTTTTAATCGATTATCTCTTTATTTCTTCCGGGTCTAACATGACAATTACACTTATAACTCGATTTTTAATATCAAAAATAGATATATTTGTCGATCCAGATATCTTTTCTATCAAAATTGTCGATGTCGAGATACAATATATTATCTTCATATCTTACATCTCAGTTTGTCTTCTCTCGTCCGTGACATATCTCGTGGCGGTCTTGCTAGGCCGGCTGTACAGGGCCAGATTAAGAGGCCTTGGGGCAACAAAGTGAAGGCCCCTGGCCTTAAATTATTTTTCAAATTTAACATTTAAGAACAATACAATGTCATGTTTGTACAAAATACAGTAGGCAGTTAAATCAGCGAAAAAAAATATCAAAGGAAAAGTTGTTTACTAGTGATTACTCGTCGGAATTTGAAATGAATGAAATGAAAGAAGGTTTTTCTGAAGTCTATTGTGAGGCCCCTCTTTTGCGGAGCCCCGGATGCCCTCCCCTAAATTCGACTTTGATCCTTTCCCCTAAATTCGATTTGATCCGTCTAGGCTCAGCCCCACCATCAGTAATACCTGAGATGATAATGTACATCAATTTCCGTACATGCCTTCTTACTTGTGGTTTGCACATATCAGTTTTATCACGACGCTCTTCAACCATTTCCCTAGTTTGAGCAGTGTTTTTTTTAATGGACGGTGAATGACGAAATAATTACGCCATACGTTCTGCATTTAAAAACAAAATCATATGCTATAAGTTAGCGTTACGAATAATTGTTTAATTTTCTCGTTCACTCTGTTCAATAATTAATGATGTATTTTTTTAAATAATAAAATGTTTTACGTTTTAAAAATTCCCAGTGATTGTATGTTGTATGCAGGGACTAAAACCGGTTAATTTTTAGTTTCCAAAATACGTGTCTGACTGAGATACCATGATATTACTTTTAAAGAGTAATTACACACTAAACTTACCACAGTAATTTTTTTCAGTAAATATGAATAAAAACGTAAGAATATTAACAAAAACCTTTATTATACGAGTATAACTCCCATAGTAAATTAACCGGTATTCAGTCCCTAGTTGAATGTTATGGTTCCATTTCAATTCGTGATGAATGAATATTTTAAAAATAAAAAAGATTGTTTTTTGTCAAAAAAAAATAGGTTTTGCTTCTATACTTACGAGAAGAAAAACGAGAAAATGAAACTAAATCTCACGACTGTCGTCAAATCTATTTATTTTTATTTTCTCGTAATAAAATTGAACCTTGGTAATTAAATGGAGATTCTGTACAGTTACTATTTCACTAATTAATAAATATAATTTATATTATATACCTTGATTTTTTTGTTTATCCACTAAGGCTCAACTCACATTGGCACAGAGTCGAAGCGACGCCACGCTTCATATTTCTTAGCTATAGCATATTAATTTCTATTCCTCTGTCAATAAGGTTGAAATTTGTGTTAAGTAAATATGTTAGCGTGCGACGTCGTGCTTGGTGCGACGCGTAAATATTATCAAAGATTTGATTGATATATGCAGATTTTAAATAAACCACCAAAAGGTAGCCACCTCTAGCCACGAGAGTACAGCCTACTTTTCTTATGTCAGAGCGCATTACATACTAAAAATCATAATTTTTATTGTTGTTTTTACACTATTTTTTGTATTACATTTATTTTTTCCTCATTATTATTTATTTATATTATTTATAATTTAGTCCCTACGTCCTCACAGTCACAGGGACTCGTCGGTAAATCAATGTAGCGACATTAGATGTTGCTTTGCTGAGAGGTCGTATTTGCCATCATAATAAAAGTTTTATGTGTTTAAGTTGGCCAATAAAGTTGCTATCTATGTATATATTTAAAACACTGTCACCGAATGTTATTAATTATGTATTAAATTCTGTTTTGTGGACCATAAATAAAAAAATTATAATTCTATACTAATATAATTTATATGTTATAAGGAAATATTTGTTTGTTTGTTACAAATTTATCTCAAAAACTACTCGACCGAATTTAAAAATTCTTTCACCGATAGAAGGCTATTTGTTTTGTTTTTTTTATTGCACCTTTATAGCGATTGGATTTATATAGGTACGATCTGCGAACACAGAAAACCTATTCGGTCGCCGGGTACGATAGATTTTACACTAAAGGTCATTAAAACAATTCAAAGCGATAACATATGTTAGGCAATTACTGATGGCATACATACTTGATGGATGGATGATCAAATGGAGAATTTCTTTGCAATTAACTACATTAGTGTACCTACATATATTATAATCGTATAAAATAATCAAGTAATCGTTCACCTTTGACATTGATAAATATATTTAGGTACAATAAAGATTGTATAATGATACTTATTTATTACATAAATGATCCCGCGTTGAACCCTGACCAAAGATATATCTATAGGTAGGTATAGATCACTTGAATCCAAGAATTGTAAGCAAATGTTTATCCGCGGATATTATGTACCATGTTTACACCAAGAAAAGTATTGAAACAAAATTTGCATAAAAGATCATGAATGTTACGTGTTGTTTAGACCACGCGTCATTTATTGAGAGAGAGAGAGTTTATTTACTGCACAAACAACAACAAATTATTGCTTTTTACATTTCATCGTGTAAATGGGCCTTAAGACTTATAACGCACTATTTGCTTTTTCGTTTCGAGTCAGATCATATTATTATCATCTATACATATCTATACATCTATATCTATACATATCTATACATCTATATATACATATAATAAAAGAGTAGGATCGAAATTACGCTTCACTAAATATTTTTACCAGAAATTAAGAGGGGTGATAAAAGAAGGGTAGCAGAATGCATAAATGCAATTTTTAAGATTCTTGTCTGTCTGTCTGTCTGTTTGTTCACGCTAATCTCCGAAGATACTGAACCGATTTTAATGCAATTTACACAAATATATTGAGGAAAGCCCGGGGCAACATATAGGCTTTGTTTCATATCTATATATATACATATAATAAAAGAGTAGGATCGAAATTACGCTTCACTAAATATTTTTACCAGAAATTAAGAGGGGTGATAAAAGAAGGGTAGCAGAATGCATAAATGCAATTTTTAAGATTCTTGTCTGTCTGTCTGTTTGTTCACGCTAATCTCCGAAGATACTGAACCGATTTTAATGCAATTTACACAAATATATTGAGGAAAGCCCGGGGCAACATATAGGCTTTGTTTCATCGAAATTGGTAATCGGAAAGAAAAGTTATCATCATTTAAATATTATTTTAAAGGCACCATATCACCAAATTTCAATGCAAACTGACTCGCGTTGAACTTTTTCGAATTGTCAGATGTCAATCACAGTCTGATATGTAAATTAAATAGTTTGATTATTTCGCCATTTGCAATATGTATTCGTAGAATAGTGGATATGCAGTCCCATAGCGTAGTTTTTGATGCGAGTTCGAATCTGAAGTTGAAATGAAAGAAATATTTTTTTGTATTTATTTATTTATTTTTTGAAAGAACTATATTATAAAAAAAATAGAAAATGTATTATTGAAATAATATATGAAAAAGTATTTCTTATGAGATCATTTATTTCACCTTTTCATCAATCCTTTCTCTTAAACAGAATTACGATTATTCGACATTGCTTTTTTGCTTCCGTATCTTAGAGGTTTCCGCATTTAGCACCGGAAACCCGGGCAGGAATCCCGGGAATTTAAAAAATGTCCGAAAATGAGAATAACCAATTAAATGAACGCACGCATCTATTTAAGACAGAAAATGTATTGAAAATTTAATTAATATGAATTTCCCTAATGTTTCTTTAAAGTCAGGTTAATAATTATTTCAACTATTGAATATCAAATCATCCTTCGAACCCCAATCTCAACCACCATTAAACATGTCGATAACATGATGCAAAAGCAACCGTCAATGACTAATTTGATAGCTCTTTCCCAAAAGAAATCACCAAGTACAGAGGGTGGAGGAGGATATGTCATTTGAAGAAAGCTTGCTCAAAAGCTCAGCTTAAAGTGAACCCCACGCGAACGAAGTCGCGGGCATCAGCTAGTATTTAAATAAAAATTACATATACAATCACTTATCTCTGTTTTGTATAAGTGTGTTTTGTTTGTTTTATAGCGTTTAGTAAGCTAAATGAGTTTAAACAGAATGGCTGAGAACTGTGCTGTGGTTTTACACGGACCCAACGACCTTAGAATTGTAAGTTTATTTTATAATAGCAACACGCCCGGCTTTGCGCGGGTGCAATGTAGATATCCGATACACCAAAAGTGGGGAATTTCTATTAGTGAAAGAAAATTTTAAAATCGGTTCAGTAGATGCAGAGATTATTCCCTACAATCTCACAAACTTTACCTCTTTATAATATTAGTATAGATTCACATTAGTTGCGTATTCTTTACGTTTGAGTTTTGCAATAGGAATACTGGCAAATATCTGTCGTAGGAAATGAAATTTATTGCCGATTTTCTCAGGCGATGTAGGCTGTATAGGGAAAGTCCCGTATGCCCAGATGGCTCCTAAAGCCGGACAAGGTTTGAATCTGTGTAAGAAAGTACGCAAATTGGTAGCTAGTATCGCGGTTGCATACTTCCTTCCGAGTGAAGTGCAGGGTCTGAAGTTAGGTTAGTCTGCGTCACTTCGTTCGTCTTGGAGATTAGTGAAAATGAGGTGAGTTAAAATTTTGTTTGAAGTAACATGGACGCCCACTTTATAATTGAACGTGAAATTCACCTGTATAATTGAGAGTTATTTTAACATAAATATGCAAATTTAACTATCACGTGTTTTTTGTTATTTATAATATTCCTTAAGCGCCCGATACTCGGGGATCTTCCCCTACTTTTGCCTGTACAGCATTTGTAAAGAAATATTGTTATATATTAGTTAACCCTAATTATTGTTTTATAATCATAATAGAGGTTCAAAAGTATTCCATATTCAAAAATTTGTTACAAACAAGTTGGAAGCACATTTTCATTCCGTTAGCCTTTTAATGGATAAATTTGTATTTTAATAGCAACACTGACCTTCATTCAAAATCGTGACACTACACACTTCGTGCTCTTTTACTATTCACATAAAAATAAGGAAAATGGTCCACGATAAGATTGTCATACTTACTATAATATTGTTTAGCTTGTATCATAAAATAATTTGGGCATTGAACGGGTGGGAGGAATATCGAAATTCCGACCAGGTAACGAACCACCATTCATAGATGGAAAAACCGTGATGTGCACATTGCGCGTTTCGGTCTCTGTCTATGGATTTCCGAATGCCCGAAGTAAAAATGAGGTCGACAACGCATTCTGACGTTCTGTTTCTGTTCTGACTGATGTTCTGTGGCTTTCACCTACCATCAAGATAACCTCATGCTCGTCTGTCGATATCTGACATAAATTAATATTGTATTTATTTGTATTAATGTTTAAACTAATTTATCATATTGTTTCTAATCTCATACCTACATTCTTAGTTTCAAGAACGATCACTTTCGTAATATATAACTATCTTACCATAACTATTTACTTTCAGGAGAAATGCTCGATCCCAGTAATAAATGATGATGGTGAGTGACTTCTCATAGCAAGCACTTGTAGAAAATATATTTTTTAGGCTATGTTAAAAGACTAATAGCCGAATACTCGAAAACTAATCAACATTGAGATGTACTTAAAAGCACAACTTGCCCTGTTAATATAACCATAAAAAGAAACATAATAATGCCTTTAAACGTAATTATATAAGTTACTAGCTGACCCGGCAATCGTTGTTTTGCCATGTAAATAAATTCTAAAAAGCAGGGGTTGGTGATAAAAAATTAAAAATTTAGGGTTGTATGTATTTTTTAATGCCACATTATAAAAAAATAAAAACAAAAAATTTCGTCTAAAAATTAAAAAAAAAAAATAGGGGTGGATTACCCTTAACATTTAGGGGGATGAAAAATAGATGTTGGCCGATTCTCATAGATACCGGATAAGCAGAAAAAATTTCATCAAAATCGGTCAAGCCGTTTCGGAGGAGTATGGCAACGAAAACTGTGACACGAGAATTTTATATATTAGACTAGCGACCCGCCCCGGCTTCGCACGGGTCTAGATTTTTTGACAAAAAAAAGCAGGGGTTGTATGTATTTTTAATGCCACATTATAAAAAAATAAAAATAAAAATTTCGTCCAAAAATTAAAAAAAAAAATTTAAGGGTGAACAACCCTTAGGGGTATGAAAATTAGATAGTTGCCGATTCTCAGACCTACTGAATACGTATATAAAATTTGGTAAAAATCGGTAAAGCCGTTTCGGAGGAGTGAGAGCAACGAAAACTGTGACACGAGAATTTTATATATTAGATGTATATAATACTCGTATATAAACACTAACCGACGTTAAAATCGGCAAGCCGGTGGCCACTGCTTCGTGAAAGTATCGTTTCATAAGCGTACGTAAAATGAAAGATAGGAATGAGACCTCAGATTAAGTACCTATGAGACATTTTGAAAAGCCCTAAAATATTGATTATATGTACATGATATCAGTATTCCGCGGTACATAAGTCATCACTATTACTTAGTAAATTCGCAACCGCAGTGCACACGCACATAAGTTAAAGTTTTAGTTAATTTAAGCTGTTGTGTTTATAAATAAATGAAAAATTATATTATATTTATATAAATAATGTTTGCAGAGGTCTTAATAAAAGTGTCGTGCGTGGGGATATGTGGTTCGGATCTGAAGATCTATTCGACCGGTCGGTGCGGGCTTGAATCGATCTCGGAGCCGCTTATCATGGGGCACGAAGGTGCCGGAACTATCGTTAAAGTTAGTATTTTCTTGGTAATAATTTATGATTTATACTATATATTTGGATATGATTTATACTTATGTCAAGTAATTATTATCATCAGAATTATATAAATATCAAAAATCCACAAAGGGCAAAATAATACCTGGTCGTAAAAATAATACCTCGTATAATGCTATACTATATATTAAAAAAATCCTCGTTCCTTGTTAACTGTTATGAGCAAGCGTTTGGGTGCTGTTTCACCTGATGGAGAGTCATAACGCGGCCTAAGATGGAACACGCTTGCTCATTAAAAACCTATGCACACTTGCTTTGAAGCAACCCAGATTATAACTCGGCGGGAAAATGGACGTCGGCAGGGCGTTCCATTCCTTACAGGTCCTTATAATAAAGGATGATGCGAATCGTTTTGTACGGCTGTGAGGGATGTCGATTACGTAAAGATGGTGGCCCTTAATATTTGATATTCTTTTAATTCAATATGTGTTACATTGATTTACCACATGGATCAGGTTGGTTCAAACGTGAAGAGCTTCAAGCCAGGGGAGCGTGTAGCGATCGAGCCGACCCAGCCGTGTCGGGCTTGCGAGTTCTGCCGAGCGGGCCGCTACAATCTTTGCGAGAGACCGCGCTATTGTTCTACAACGGGCGTTCCCGGAAATATGTGTACTTACTACAAACACATTGCTGATTTTTGTCATAAGTAAGGTTATAAAATGACTTTCACGAGGTTAATTATTTATATTATTTATTCCAAAACGAATGCTTTTCAGATAGGCGCGGATATCTTAAATATGCACGTCCAAAAGCCCAAGAGTGTAATTCTGAACAAGTTGTGTACAATAAAGATTATTTTTATTATTATTAAAAATAATGCTACAACTGTCCGTTAATTAATCAATTAATAAATCGCGTTTTATACCGGTAAAAATTATTTCATTTGAATATTATACTTATGACAAGCTTGTTTGTCATAAGCATAATATGCTTGCTTTTAGTTAAAAATTCAAAAATAATTTATTCATTTAGGTAACATAATGTACACTTATGAACGTCAATAAAAAAATACATATTCAATGCTTCTAATTTTACATTTACTGCCAGTTCTCAAATCAAGGGCGTAGAACGGACGAGAAGAACTGGCAATAAACTCACCGCCACTCTTTTTAATCGCCAAGTTTGAGCTGCAACCATTACACCATGTTCCACATGACATCTTTATGTAATTGACTATAATAATCAAAAACTATATATGTACGAGTATATAAACGAAAAAATAAATAAAAACAAAGATTTGTCCTCTATCAGCAGTAAGTATGATAAAATAGGAGCACTCACATTCTCGTGGGAACAACACGCAAATACATAGTCGAAATAACTAATATCACCTCATACACGAATTCAAGTCCGACCTGTCACCACAAGTAGCACCCGTTCACGAGTATGACGCATGGCCAGCCATCGGCCCCCTCGCCATATTTTAGGGAGAGAGACAACCCGACGCAAGTAATGTACGATAAAATGAAAAAAAAAACTCAGCTGCCATGTAAAAAAACCAATTGTGGTCACTGGCAGAATGACCAGCGCTGTGTGGAACTCGTCTGCTTCACAGCATTATGCTGAGCCAGGGCCAATTACAACTGTAAATAATCAAACACTTTGTGTATTTTTCAAACTGCTTATAATTCCCATGTATCACTGTGCTTGATGAATGTGTGATGAAAAATGGCCAACTCATCAAGAAGAGAGAAAAAAGTGTCGATCATACGACGTTTCCGATATATCCCCCTTTTTTTTTTTCACAGCACACACACAGTTACACAATTTAAAAAAATATACCTTGATATAATGTTCTAAAATGTTTTGTTATTGTTTTGTGATTCTGTGTGTGTGAAATGTTATGTCTATGTCTATGTATTCTAGATATATTCACAGCAAGCGTGGTCGCGAAAATACTCAAACGTTACTTGAATTAAAATTTCACACTATTGCTACCGAAATCTGTTTACAAACGCAATAACTAATTCTTCTCCAGGGATTTGTTATATAAAGTAAATACAAGGCTTTTTATAAAATTATATTGAATAGAATACCGGATAACATGAGCATGGACGAGGCTGCAGCAGTACAGCCCTTAGCGATCGCGATACACGCGTGTAACCGCGCGGGCATCAAACTGGGCACAACCCTTGTGATACTGGGAGCAGGGCCTATTGGCGTCCTGTGCGCTAAGACTGCAAAGGCCATGGGCGCTACCAAGATTTTGATAACAGGTGAATCTTTTAAATGTTCTACTAACTTAATCCTTGTGACTATAATATCCAATATTTAGAAAGAAACTAATAAAAGGTATGGAGAAGACATGACATACGCGCAACTCCAATCGAGTCAACGTGTTAAACATTCTTACTGTCATCAGAACATCGTCATGTATCATGCGAAATCATGATTTTTTCACAAAGAAACCATAGTATCTCTTTATGGAACGCCTGTTCGATGCACATTTGAACCAATTATAAGACTTTCCATAGTATTATCTTCTACTATATAAAAATAAGTCGGGTTTTCCTTCCTGACGCTATAACTCCAGAACGCACGAACCGATTTCCACGGTTTTGCATTCGTTGGAAAGGTCTCGGGCTCCGTGATGTTTATAAAGAAAATCTTTTTTAACATACAGCGGTGGGCAAATGGGCATATTCCAATCTAAGAATAATTGTATAATTTCGAAGCCAATATTTTGGCAGAACAACGTCTGCGGGGTCCACTAGTTTTTTTCTAAAAATAATTTCAGACGTGGTAGAATCAAGACTACAAACAGCACATAAATTAGGAGCAGATTACACCTTGTTGATCAAAAAGGAATACACAGACCAGCAAGTTGTGGACAAGATTATGGCAATACTTGGGGAATTGTCCAAAAAAATGAAATAGTAAAGGAAAAGGGCTAATAATTTGAATATTTAAATATTTAAATATTTTAATAATTTTAAAATTTTTAATTAAAGTTAAAATAATAGGAGTGCATAAGATAACAGAAGTGTGAAAAATATACGCAGTTTGGCGCAAACATCGTGAGAGGTCAGCTTATACTGGACGGAAAGGTATTTTGTACTGAAGTGTCGATTGCGACCAATTTATACTGACCTGCGTCGTACTTTGCATACTGATTACTTGCAAGCTTCTGCTGCCCTGGTACTTTTAATTATGCCACTTAAGCGTACCCCCCCCTCCTCACCTGCAATTACTATCTCAACATCTGAAGCAGTTGGACCGGCCTCAGCGCCCCCGCGCGAGCTTAGTTTGCCGTTCTTACAACAAAACATACAGCATTGCACATCAGAACCGAACCTTACACAACGGTCCAAGTCTATTACTTTACGTAAAAGAAAACATGTTGAATGCAATGATGACATGTATAACAACTTTATGTCTGAAATTAAACAGTTATTTAATGATTTCAAGGAAGATCAAAACAGACGAATCGAGAAATTATGTGCTACTGTGGAGCAAATTAGAACGTCTTTTGAATTTCTTTCGGACAAATATGACTCTCTACTGGCAAGGGTTGACAAAGTTGAATCGGAACGGCAGGCGGATGCACTATACATTCAAAGTCTGGAAGAAAAGCTGGAAAACGCTGAACGTGGGGCTAGGTCAACCTGTCTTGAAATCAGAAATATCCCCAAGGAGAATTCAGAAAATAAAAACTCCCTCCTGGATGTGTTTTTAGTGACTACGAAGGTCTTGAACATTGCTGTAGCCCCTCACGAGGTGAAAGACATATTTCGTGTCAAGACCAAGAATCCCACCACCACCAACACGGTTATTGTCGACCTTACAAGTTGCCTTTTAAAAGAAAAAATAATAAGGAACTTCCGTAATTTTAACAAGGGACCTTCTAAATTAAATACAGAACACTTGCATATCAAGGGTGAATCAAAAAGAATATTTATATCTGAAAATCTCAGTACAAAAATGAAGAAATTGTTTTTCCTAGCCAGAGATTTCGCAAATACAAATAATTTTAGATTTTGCTGGGTATCCCATGGGAAGATTTTTATGCGTAAAAGGGAAAATGGAGCGCTGATTAGAATACAGAATGAAACGGACTTTGCTAAAATCAAAGAGGATGCAAAGTGACTAGTTTATGTTTTTAGTAGTCTTAATTATATAAAATTAGTTTTTCGTAAAAAAATATTTGTTAACTCTGAAGATAGCCTTAATATACATTCACTTTTACACATTCACATACTATTTTACACTATTATAACAGTTACACACCCATACCTAACATACTTTTCTTACACTTGTTCATTAAGACTTTGCACTTACAATTTAATTATCCGACAAAAGTGGCTTTTTACTTTAATATTATTACTTAATCCAACTATCGAACTAATTTATATACTATATTTTTGTAAGCTACACTGGCAACACTCAACTTTTACACTCCAATACCTACTCAACATTAAACATTTAGATCTACTTCTAATACATTCTAATGCATTCCTCGTAAAACATTATCATTATAACAAATTGTTATACCCTCTATTATTTTGTTATATTACCTGCAGTCAGTCACCTTTGTTCCATCTTCTACTTATTAATGGATGATATCATTAAAATTAGTAACAATTTAGATCAGATTTCTGTTTCGGAATCTGTACTTTGTTCGCCAGAAGAAGTTGCACAACACATAAGCCTTAACAATTTTAATATACTACATGTAAATATCAGGAGTATAAACCATAATTTTGACAATTTCTTAACTCTAGTTCATAGACTAGATTGTCAATTCGATGTCTTCGTTATGTCTGAATGTTGGCTGAGTAAATGTCCATCATTGCCATTACTCCCCGGCTATGTCTCCTACCAATCTCAGTATGATAATCAGAATGAAGGTGTGGTGGCTTTCGTCAAAAATAGCATTGAGTGCACGGTTCTTGTCCCACAATTTCAAGATGCAAACTGTCTTATATTAAATTTTCTACACAATTTCTCTTTAATTGCTCTTTATCGATCCCCTTCAATTACTAATTTAGAACCTTTTTTTGACAGTCTGGACAAAACTCTTCAATCCCTTGCATCCTTTAAGTCTTTGGCTATTATTGGAGATATAAACATTAATATAGTCCCCTTTAACAATGCTCCTTCTGCAGATGATTATCTTAACCTCCTTGCAACACATGCGTTACTTCCCGCACATCTTTACCCAACTAGAGAAAAAAACTGCCTTGATCACGTTATTGCTCGTTCCACCTATAAGTCAAAAACCCTGATTTTAGATAGTCCTTTTACTGACCATATTCCCGTTATATTCAGTCTCAGTACTCACCCAGGCGTTCATAAACCTGCGCACTCTTTTTTGCGCTTTAATATTTCTGAGATTGTTTCTCATCTATCTAGGGCAGATTTCTCTCCTGTTCTAAATTGTAACGATCCAGATGAAGCATCAGATAGATTGATCTATATTGTGTCCTCCGCTATTAGTCAGCATTCTCAAAACGTAAAAATTTCTAGTCGAAAACGCATTATTAAACCTTGGATTACTCCTGGCCTTCTCAGATGTATAAGACACAGAGACAAACTTTACAAAAAGCTTCAGAAAAATCCCGAAAGTAGCATTAATAAAACCATATTCACCCGTTACCGTAATTTTTGTAATTCTCTCCTCAAAAGAATAAAGCGAGAATACGAAAGGAACGAGTTTTTAAAAGTTAAAAATAACCCTAGGGCTGCTTGGAATATGATAAATCGTATTGCAAATATAACAAAAAAACAAAATTCTGCTAGCTCTCTATTAAATTTGTCTACCGACCCCACGGTTTCAATTAACAAAGTAAATAACTTTTTTGCTAATGTAGGAAAATCACTAGCTTCAAATATTTTACACCCCAAAACCTCACCCGTGAAATCCCAAATATTTAAATCAAGTAACTACGTAAACCCAAACTCAATGGTTATGGTAAACATAGATGATACTGAAATTGAGCGAACTATTTTAGGTCTTAAAGATAAATGTGCGATTGGTTCCGATGGAATTTCAACGGAAGTTGTCAAATCGGCAAGACATGTATTAATCCCTTGCCTAAGACACATCTTCAACCTTTCTTTAGACTCTGGTATTTTCCCGCGTGCCTTTAAGAAAGCCATTGTACATCCCATTTTCAAGAATGGGGACAGACACAGTGTCTCAAACTATAGGCCTATATCGGTTCTCTCAGTGTTCTCAAAGACTTTTGAAAAGATCCTTAATGAGAAGTTAGTCGATTTCCTAAATTGCAATGACATTCTTTCCAACAACCAATTTGGTTTCAGGAAATCGAAATCTACTGAACACGCAGTTTTGGAACTCTCTGGCCAAATAATAAAGAATTTTGACAAACGCCTAAAGACTGTTGGGGTTTTTCTAGACCTTTCCAAGGCATTTGACACTGTGTCCATACCCATTCTTTTGTCCAAACTTCAAGCCATTGGCATAAGAGGTATCGCATTTGATTTATTTAAAAGTTACCTTACTAATCGAACACAAACAGTAGTCATAGATAATATTAAAAGCACTGAAGAAGATCTTAGTTTTGGAGTGCCTCAAGGTAGCGTGCTCGGCCCTACGCTCTTTTTAATATATTTGAATGACCTTTGCAATCTAAATCTACCGTATTGCAAAGTGACATGCTATGCCGATGACACATCACTACTCATTCATGGGCGAAACTGGGAGGAAACTCGGGCGCGCACAGAAAAAGTACTTACTATAGTAATGAACTGGCTGGCATCTAATCTCCTTACCCTAAACCTATCGAAAACTCTGTTTGTTACGTTCGCTCCAACTGCTGCATCTTATCCTCCATCGTCTTTCTCCATCACTGCTCATACTTGTTTAAACACCGTTGATACCCATTGTGACTGCATATCACTTCAACGATCTACCTCAACAAAATATTTAGGAGTTATGATTAATAGTACAATGAATTGGAAGACACATATTGAATACACAGCCACCAAATTGCGTAAGCTTATTTTCATCTTTAAGTCCCTAAGAAATTATGTAGACTTTAAATACCTGAAAAATGTCTACTTTGCTTTAGCCCAATCCTTACTAACATACTGCATATCTTCATGGGGAGGCTGTGCAAAGTCCCATATGCTACGCCTTGAGAGAGCTCAGCGTGCAGTTCTCAAAGTTATTGCTGGGAAACCGCGCCGATATCCCACAGCTGATTTATTCACGCTATGCCAGGTATTGTCAGTCAGACAGCTGTTCATTCTTCAAACCATTATTAAAAAGCACACTGAACTTGAATATGTGGAACCGTCGAATTCTAAGCGTCGTCCAGATTTAGTGTGTCCTACACTGACGTGCCGAACTGCTATAGCGGGAACTCACTACAATTATATCAGTCCTAAACTATATAATAGTGCAAATAGATATTTAAATATCTACCCTTTAACTCTATATCAATGTAAAGCTAAATGTCTCTCTTGGTTACTCACATTGAGATATGAAGAAACCGAAGAATTGCTTCAAGCTGTTAGTTAGAAGTAGATTCTTAGTTTAATAACTCACACATACACATGCACGCACACACACGCACACTACCACACACACGCATACACTTACCCACGAGCACAGACACACGCATAGTACACACACTCTCATACACACACAGCTTACAGTGTACACACTACTAGTAAATAAAGTATTCTTTGTAATATATGGAACTTTGTCGCATGTTCCGGCGGAGGGCGTTGACACTCGCGCCACAGTGTTATGCTTTTGCGAGTGCCATCGTTACATATTGTTATTTTGACACATGTTTTATGTTCCAAATAAACTATTTTTATTTTTTATTTTTTTTTTTTATTTAAGAAGCCCCATTTAATTTGACAAAATTAAACTAAAATTACACAAAAGTATATGTATCGTAGTCAATCCACAGCCAAAAAAATTATTATCAGAAACTTTTTTCATAAAAAAAAACCGATGTTTCCAATATCGGCGTGGAGATTGACGTTTCAGTAGCGTTCTGTGAACTGCTGCCGGCCTAGCATGACCACCACGAGATATGTCGCGGACGAACAAAAGCGAACGAAAAGAGAAGACAAACTAAGATGTTAGATATGGAGATATGGATTTTTTATTTTTTCGTTTATATATATTTTTTTTTGATAATTATAGTTAATTCTGTGATGTCATGTGGAACATGGTGTAATGGTTGCAGCCCCTTATAAAACATTTGTAAAACAAAAACTTGGCGATTAAAAAGAGTGGCGGCGAGTTTCTTGCCAGTTCTTCTCGTCCGCTCTACGCCCTTGATTTGAGAACTGGCAGTAAATGTAAAATTAGAAGCATTTAATATGTATTTTTTATTGACGTTCATAAGTGTACATTGTGTTACCTAAATGAATAAATGATTTTTGAATTTGAATTTGAATTTGAGATATATTATAACTCGACATCGACAATTTTGAAAGAAAAGGTATCTCGATCGACAAATATATCTATTTTTGATATTAAAAGTTGAGTATTAAGTGTAATTGTCATGTGAGACCCGGAATAAATAAAGACATAATCGATTAAAACACGAGAAAACGGTCGACAAAATTTTGTCACGGTTGTCATGCTAGGCCGGCTGGTCACTATTGGTGACTCACCAATATTGAACACGTAAATAAAACTGATTGGCTCAACGTGTACTCGGCCACAAATATCAAATAACATATTAATTTTATTAAAAATCGTAAATTATTATATTTTTTCATTAGAATTATAATAAAATGCAAACAGAAATGATTCGGTATTGACATTTCGAATTTACTGCGGATTTGACTTTACATACATCCTTAATAGAAAAAAAAACACTTTTTCAACAAAAAATTTAAACAAAATGACTAACTGATTTACAACGGACACCATAGCGCAGTGGTTAGAGCCTGAACTTGGAGGCCGCGAAGACGCCGGGCCGCGTGGCCGGGTTCGTGCGCGGCACCGGCATGCTCCCCAACTTGGTACCGCCTGACGTTCCTGTGTGTTGCAGGACTATGTCAACATCTCATACTCTATGTATTGACGGGCACGTTGGCGCGATCGAAACCCATGTACATGTTTATAATTTTCTGTAAACATGTCTTCCTCACGTCTGGTAATTTCGGACATTGAACGGGTGGGAGGAATGTCGAAATTCCGACCGGGTAACGAACCACCGTTCATAGATGAAAAAAACTGTGAAGTGCATATTGCGCGTTTCGGTTTCAGTCTATGGATATGAATGCTTGAAGTAAAAGTTAGGTCGACAGCGCATCATTGACTAATGTTCATTGGCTGTCCACCTACCATCAAGTGAACCTCATGCTCTTCTATCAATATCTGACATAAAAAATAAATCAAATTCAAAATCTTTATTTGCCAGAATCTAGTGGCAAAATGAGTACAGATATAAGTATACAATCAATGATGCGCTGTCGATCTATTTTTTAATTCCAGACATACATATAATTAGACTTAAATATGAACTTCACGGTTATTTCATCTATGAACAGTGGTTCCTTTCTCGGTTGTAATTAACATTCCCCCACATTCCCCCCAAAAAAACAAGATTATAGGAGATCAACACTAGAACACATAAGCTATAGACGTGAACTGCTCGTGATCCTAACCTCAGCTTATTAAATAATTTGGGAATAAAAAATATGAAAAAACTAGTGGACCCGGCAGACGTTGTTCTGACACAATGTTGGCTTCGAAATTATACAATTATTCTTAGATTTGAATAGCCCATTTGCCCACTTTTTATATAATTGTCTAATATGTCACTGATTTGCAGTAGACATCTGTTATTCCAAAAAAGCTAAGAATGCATGACGTGAGCTGTCAAGATAGCCGAGTTCCGAACTTAATTCATTTTAAAATTAATTTTTGCAAATATTTATTTCTTGAATTTTTCCGATAATATAATAGCTATTCTGTTATTCGGGACATACAGGAATCCAACCAATAAGATATCGTTACAATCCGTACAGCCGTTCTTGAGTTATAAATGGTGTAACTAACACAACTTTCTTTTATATAATTATATAGATTATAGATAGCAAAGAATAGAATTGACTAAAATGTAATTATTTGCTTTTTAATTGTCAATTGCTTAAATTATCCGATAAGAATTTGGACAGATCTACAAATTAAATTATCTTTTACAACCATATTTCCATAGCGAAACTCACCAGGCTTAGCCGGAGACCGCTTAGCCGCGGGGGCGGAGCCCCGGCCGCGGCGGGCGAAGGCCCCGCGGTAGGCTTTCTTCTTCGCTGAAGACGGAGTTTTCTTACGTCTGTACCTGAAGAGTATGACAATTGAAAATGTCTATAATATGTTTCGATAACAAAACTCCTTTATATGGCGAGCGAGTAACAACTTCAACTCTAGAGCACAAGACTCATCGTTTGATATTTTTAATATGTCTGTGTGTATGGCAAAGCAGCTGCTTAGCCAGGAATTCTTTATGACAAATTAATTTCACTTAGATTATACACTATCTCTTCTCTCTGTTTTTATTAATGTTTAATTCATAGTGTTACGGAGATAGGCTGAAGAAAGTTCGAGAAACATCTTTGGACTGGTTATGGCCCCCGAACATTCTAAACGATGTACGACATGCTGTGTGCGGGAACAATCGCAACGTTAGTCAGTTTTGGAAGCGATACCAAGAGATCAACAGCGATTTACGAGAGATTAAAGTGCGATAGTTCGAGAGCCAGTAGAGTATAAGAGTCAGTGTTTTGTGTGCGGTTTACTGTTTTCTTTTAGTTCAATATTTCTATTAGTGAAGTTTTAGTTTATTATTTTTTTTTTTTTATTAAATTTCTTTTCTTTATTTTTGTTATAAATAAATCCTCAGTGTAGAAGAGCGGTGTTTATTTATCCCGAACCCCTATAGCTCGCAACAATAGCTTGTGTCTTACTGTGCTTGCGTGTTGCGACTTACTGTAAAAAAAATATATGTTTCTATATGTGAAAACCATTAATTAGCTGTTTGTTTTATATTCTGTTTATTATACATTATAATGTAATATTAGCTGTAGGTTTTCCTCAAATAAATAAATAAATAAATAAAAAATAAATAAATGACTAAACTGCTAGCTTGTATCTCACCGACCACGCCGTGTATATTACCCAATAGTAATACGCCCCGGCTTCGCACGGGTGTAATGTAGATGTACTATGTTACTCGCTGATAATGTAGCTTTCTATTGGTTAAAGAATTTTTAAAATCGGTCGAGCAGTTTTTGAATTAAATCGTAACAAACAAATCTTTTACTCTTTATAATACACATGAACAGTGGAGCATAGGGCATTTTTTGTATTTCTACGTCTGTTTCACAGATAATTTTCCTTTATAAGCAGTAAGTATCAAGTTTGTAGTAAGTAGGAGAACCGCAACATTTTTTATAATCTTTTTTTGTTAGGTTGTAGGTCAATTGAATACTTATTTCGTCAAAGTATACTAATGGTAGGTCAAATCTGTGACTTCTAATGCTAAACACAATAAATAGCTTACTTCTTCCGCACTCCCCCCCTGTAAGTCTTCCTCCCCCTCTGGCTGGAGCCGGCGCTGCCGCAGTCCGCCCCACGCGCCAGGCTGCCCCAGTCCGTGTCCGAGCCGGACTCCTCCTGGAACTCTTTGTCTTCTTGCTTCTTCTCTTCCTCTAATTCATCTTGGTATTGCATTAAAAGCCCTGAAACATTAGATCAAACTTAATTTTTACAACTCTCTTATTTGTTTTTATGTAAGCTAGTAACATGCCCATAATGTAGCTTTCTATTGCTGAAAGAATTTTTAAAATCGGTTCAGTGTTGATTTGGTTACATTATTCAAATTTTAGTAGGGAAATATAATATATCTTACTCGGTGAAGATGTAGCTTTCTAACGGTGAAATAATTTTTAAAATCGGTCGAGTTGTTTTTGAGTTAAATTGTAACAAACAAACAAACTAATCCTACTAGACTAGCGATCCGCCCTTCGCATGGGTGCAATGTAAATATACTGTACACAAAAAAAATGATAATGTAACTTTCTATTGATGAAAGAATTTTTAAAATCGTTCCAGTAGTTTTTGAGTTAAATCGCGTGCAGCGCGTGCAGATCGTTCAAAGCATAGGCACTGACTGAACGGCAGCGCGTCGCCGCATCGCATACTCTAAAGCCGGGTCCAGACATGTATCATTTGCCCGATCCTATCACCGTATCCGATCACCGTACCGTATCTGCGTATTGTATCAAGCCCCGTATCAAGTTGTGGACGCCTTCGATTTGCTCCGTACGGATACGGAGCAAATACTTCACAATCACAATTCACCTTTGATGATCGGACAAAATCCGACACGACATGGGACGGGCCGTATCATAACGGCGTATCATGATACGCGTATCATTACCCGTCCACATATGCGATCATGATACGCGTCGACGATACCGATACGGTAATCGGATCGGGCAAATGATACATGTTTGGACCCGGCTTAACGATGCGCCGTCGCATCGGAAATTTCCACGATGCGTCGCCGCAACGCAGTGTCGTGGCCTCTCCCTATGTTATTTGCTGCTGTCTAGTACCAAACGACGGGTTACTCTGGCAACACTGACCCATCTTCTCGACGGCGTAGGCGGCGGTGATCTTGAGCAGCTCCCGGCCGTACTTGTCGTAGTTGGCGCGCGTGACGTGCGGCAGCGCCAGCAGCTCGGCCGCGCGCTCCGGCAGCCGCGCCGCCATCGCCCGCAGCGCCGCCTGCGGCAGCACCGCGCTCAGCGACGCGCCGCGCGCCGCCGCCATCTCCCTGCGAAGTGATTGACAAACGTCAGATGAGAAAAAATGGCGGGAAGACACGTAATGGCGCGGGCGTGACAAACGTCAGAAGAGACAAAATGGCGGGAGGAAACGTAAGACATAAATAAGGAGAGATTTAAGGAAAATACATATAACATAAGACAAGGCGGTATTGTCGACAGGCGGTATTGGCGAAAATAATAATAAATTAACAAACGTCAGATGGTAACAAGTTTAAATAAAAATGAGTGAGTGAGGGGAATAAGATAAGAAAAGTAAGAAATAAATAAGGAGAGATAAAAGGAAAATATAACATAAGACGGTATTGTCGAAAGACTTTAGCCTGCCCTATGGGCGAAATAATAATTATAATAAAACATCTCCCTAAGACACACGCACACAGCTTAGTAGGGACGGCATAAAAGTGAATATCAGTACAAGAATAATAATAATACCATGGAAAAATACACAAAAACAGTTAAGAAATATAAAAACGAGTCCCGTCACAAGACGTCCTCGAATAACCCCAATGGGTCCTCAAAAAAAAAATATAACGTTAAAATAAAAAAAATATAAACACAAGAAGAACATAGTAGGAGATAGAAGACGAGAAAAGTTGTTTGTCGCTTCGAGCTTAACAAGTTGTAAGTTGATAAGGTATAACGTATAGGCGGGGGAAAATCGTTCTGACACCTTTATTTTTTCGTTACATAGAAATATAAATAATTAACTTGGTAAAATACCCAAAAGATCCATTTCAGTTATAAAAAGAAAAGCCTTTCACAATTGACATGAGAAATAACGATATATGGTTACAATATCCTTTCATCAGTGGAAGAACCGTCAGGTGGTTCTTCATAGTCTTCTCGGAATTGCGCGTCAATATCGCTATGGAATCTAATGCTATCTTGTTCTAGCCTTTTGTTCTAATAAGAACGAGATATCCAATATAACCGCCAAAGGTCAACTGTACAACTGCCGGCCTAGCATGACAACCGCGACAAAATTTTGTCGACCGTTTTCTCGTGTTTTAATCGATTATCTCTTTATTTCTTCCGGGTCTAACATGACAATTACACTTAAAACTCAACTTTTAATATCAAAAATAGATATATCTGTCCATCGAGATATCTTTCCTATCAAAATTGTCGATGTCGAGATATAATATATCGTCGTTGCGCCTGCCAAATTCCATATGTGTTTTTTTTTTATTTTTGGTTTTCGCACAAAAAATACTCTTCGTTTTATTCTCTATGTGTTACTAAAATCATTTTTGTGATATTCGAACTGGATATGAGTTTAACTAATTCCATATATGTTTTGACCGGTAAGAAAAGCTCCGTATGTGAATTAATAATACGTTTTTCGTAGTCTCCCAAAACTATACAAAAATCACATATGGAACTTGTCAGGCGCAGCGACGATATCTCAATATCTTACATCTTAGTTTGTCTTCTGTCGTCCGTGAGATATCTCGTGGCGGTCATAGGCCGGCTGTATATGTACTACGGTTTTTGTTTTCATTTTATAACTTCAGCATTTACCTAAGTCCGTTGTGTTACATTAGTGTCCACAGAGAAATTAATTAATTGTGCTGTGTGCATTGACGCATATACCGGACCTATTTGTTTATAATATTGTTATTGTAATATGTATTGTTGGAGCACCTATTAAATAAATAAATAAATCATATTCAAGATGGCGGCCGTCCACATGACAGGATACAGACCTGCAGGCCTCCACGAGGTCCGCGTAGCAGCGGTCCTCGATCCGCTTGACGAGCGCGGCGATGGGCGTGTCCGGGCAGGCGGCCGGCGCCGGCGCCGCCACCAGCGAGGCCTTCTTCTCCACCTTCATCGGGAACAGCACGCGCAGATTGCCCGACATCAACCTGGACGGGGTTCTGTGTTAAGGTTGCACAAGTCGCGGGCTCGAACTCACTGGTGGGCGTGGCCAAAAAGCATGCTATTCTCCCGCACCGCACTGGGGCAATCATTATTAAGTGAGATGCTCGATAATTCATAGTAAAAGGGGCGTCTAAAAAAATTCGAAAAAGCCTTTGGAAAATCGAGTTTTATGAAAAAACCACTGCATAAATCAATTACATATAAAAGTTATTGTATTCTTCGATAATCGTGCTTTGTCGGTACCGACTTTGTTTTGAAAATTTGATACTTCTTTTATTACTAATTTAAGCCCAAAGTTGTGTTAAAAATGGCAATAAAAACGAATCTTTGGTGGCTCGTAACTTTTTAATGGTTTTTTATTTTACCATTCTGTTTCCGCACAGACAAAATTAATAATGAGACAAAACGATATCATGTTTATCTTTGCATGTACAGTGCTAAATAGTAGAGTAATACCCCCCGAAATTTCTATGGAAAAAATGTCCACTAGTGTCACCTTAAGCCTTGTATCCACTTGAGCAAGCTCAGGCGAATGAGCGTGCTCAGAGGAACAAAATGAAAGTTTTCGTCGAACGGGCTTTATGCTCGGCTCCGTCATGTCTTCACGTGACCGTGTAGATGCTACGGCTCTTATAATCATTCACAGTGCAATGAAGAAGAAGAAAAAACCCCCAAGGTGGTCGATGAGAAATATTTATCGTAATTTTACATTTACATTCAAATAAAAAATAAATAAAATAAAACATTAATTTAAACTATATCGGGGCTCGACGCGCCCGTCTCAAACACAAAAACAACCATCTACATTGAGCGCCGAGCGAATACTGAGCGCATTTGAGCACCGACAAGGTGCTCAGTCGTCTCCACTTGAGCGGCTCTGAAAAATGAACACCTGATGTTCAGGCGAAAAGTGGAAACAAGGCTTTAGATATCGACAACCGAGCGTGGGATCAGGTGAGGGTGAGCTATCGTTTTAACTACTTCTTATCATTTTTTACTGACTATGAATCCGTAAAAAAACTATATTTAGAAGAAATTCTTTGAATCCCAAAAACATTTTCAAGTTACGCCAAGACTAAAAGGTATATATTGCTTGCACTTTAAAAAAATTATTAGATCTTATGGAGAGCCAAGCTCCTATCTCTACACGCCCTAACCTAACACTCTCTCATTATAGCGTATAGTGTTCTACGTGAATACTAGTCTGGTCACGATCATTCAGTCGTGTGAAGCGCGAGTCACTGATGCAAATGATTCAAATGAGGCGTTTCACTGATTCGAATCTTTGAACTGATTCAGATACAAAAGATCCAATCACAACAAAGATACGTTTTTGCTATCTCTAGTTAGCAGAACGCCACGGGGAGGGGCTCACTTGTCAACGTTGGGCCCGAGCGAGACGTAGGCGCTGGCGATGTCGTTGTGCACCACCAGCCGCTCCGCCAGCAGCCCGCGCACCACCAGCTGCCGCAGCAGTCGCTGCGGGTCGCCGCGCGGCCAGCTCTTGCATCTGGATACAGATCATTTTTTTTATGTTATATATCGACAGACGAGCATGAGGTTCACTTGATCGTAGGTGATACCCCACCCATCACCACCCCACCACCATCACTGAGCATCAGTCAATAATGCGCTGTCGACCTACTTTTTACTTCGAGCTTTCAGAGTACACTTGTACAATACAATACAATTATTTATATTACAACCGCCTCCGTGACTCATGGTAAACTCGTAGTGAGCGCGATGTGTTTAACACCTTAGATTGATGTTCCAATCTCGGGGAAACAAAATTTTAAAAATTGATTCGGTTTCAAACAGATTAAATATCATGATGCATTAACAAATAAAATCATAATTTCATTTCACATTGACAGCAAAAACAGTTAAGAATATTTCAAGAGTGAAGTGAATGATAAAAGATTGTACCGTGAATGTATAGGGCTGTCCCTCAGGCCGGCGAGCCGCTGCTGCATGGAGCCGCGCAAGGTGTCGGCGATGTGTAGCAGGGTGAAGCTGGCGCGGCCGGCGTCGCGCACGGCGCGGGCTATCAGCTTGCACTCCTCCGTCACGTCCACCGGCTGGACAGTGGACAGTTATAGAGATGTTAACTACCAAATATGCAGTAAGAGGTATAATTTTATTTTTGAATAACACGATAAATAAAATAATATTTATTTTAACTATAAAACGTATAAATCGAGCTGACAGTCTAAGATAGCATTACATATGAACCTTTGCGGTTTCTAATTTGCTATTTAAATAGAAACATTGTAAAATATATCTTTTTTATCACATCTATTCAAAAAGAGCTAGTTCACTGGGAGTAAAATAGCTTTTTAATACCTAGGGAGTAAAAGTGAATGTGGATATAATTATAATAAGGTAAGGTTGACGATTGATGTCGCCACACGCTACAAATCATCGTCGTGGCGGCATTTTGAGGTTGTTGCCGGTGGCCTGTGTGCGGAAACCCTAAATGTTTCAATCACCAAAGAGCTAACCCAGCACCTGCGCGCGGGGCACTCCGACACGCAGCCGCCCGACAGACCGACCTTGTACTCGTGCTCGTGGAGGCAGTTGTCGCAGGCGGTGCGCGCGTCCCGGCGGCACGCGGCGCGCGCGAACCGCTCGCCCAGGTAGCCCAGCACCTGCGCGCGGGGCACTCCGACACGCAGCCGCCCGACAGACCGACCTTGTACTCGTGCTCGTGGAGGCAGTTGTCGCAGGCGGTGCGCGCGTCCCGGCGGCACGCGGCGCGCGCGAACCGCTCGCCCAGGTAGCCCAGCACCTGCGCGCGGCGGCACTCCGACACGCTCTCGCACACCTCCACCATCCGCAGCAGGTTCTCCACGTGCACGCGCCGCGCCTCCGCCGTCGCGTTGCGTTCCACTACGCGCAAATACGACTTCTAGTTACTTATTTAAATAAAATTAATTATGTCGGATCGAAACGCGATTTATTTCTTACTAGCGGACCCGACAGATGTTGTTCTGCCAGAATGTTGGCTTCAAAAATATTTCTAGATTTTAATATGGTATTTTTTTTTAATTTATTTGGTCCACAGCTTGAGGTTAACTCTTTACATACATATTGGAACAAACACATTTGCAACATTTACCCCTAATATCAGTGGGCACTGCTCGCTATTTAAACAGACATACATTTTTTTTAAATAAAATAGAATTAAACAGTTAAACTAAACAAAAAAAAATATCTAAATTTTGGAAATTTCCCACTTCTATTATATAATGGATATGAATAATTATTACAAAAAACCTATAAGCGTGCGTGACGTGAGCTGTCAATCCAACGAATAAGATACCATTAAAATCACTGCACCCGTTCTTGAGTTATAAATGGTGTAACTAACACTACTTTGTTTAATATATATAGATTATATTATTTTGCTAAACTATCCTATTTCCTAACTTTACTTGAATATTTTTTAGATATTTTCACAATACAATACGTTATCTATGCGTATGCTACTTTAGTTACCGTGATCAAATGACGACTGGCGTCCTATTGTTTGATATTCTCGAGTGATCTCAAGTAAACATCATCGACCATGGGTCAAGGAACGGGGGGATTTCGAAATAGTGCTATGGGAGGAGTTTCTCAGAGGTAGGCAACACTACGGCAATGGTTTTGGAGCAAAGCAAAGCAAAGCGAGCAGTGAAACCTCCGAAACGCGCGCATCGCCACGCTCATAGTTCACTCAGTGAGTGAGTACTGCGCCGTGCGCCAACACATTATGAATGTGTGAGCCGACTCACCCTGCGCAGTGAAGCGAGCCGACGCAATTACGCGGCGCAGCGCAGTGTTACATGTCTAGGCCACACTTACTGTCGAGCAGCCGCCGGTAGCGCACCACGTCCCCGTAGCAGTAGTACAGCAGGCACGCGGCCACCTCCCCGTCCCGCCCCGCGCGCCCCGCCTCCTGGTAGTACCCCTCCACCGACTTGGGCATGCTGTGGTGGATCACGTAGCGCACGTCCGCTTTGTCCACGCCCATGCCGAACGCTACCGTAGCGCATATCTATGAATGCAATTGTACATATTTAGTCTTCATCATGTTTATGAAAACTATATATATGTATAGGTTTGGTTTTCAAGGTGCGATATGTACTGACCACTTTAAACCTATCAGCGACCCAGCCGGCCTGCACGGCCTCGCGCTTCTTGTCGGCCAGCCCGGCGTGGTACGCGGCCGCCTGGATGCCCGCCTTGCGCAGCTCCACCGTCAGACTCTCGCACTCCTTGCGAGACAGGCAGTATACGATGCCTGAATCTCTGCACAAAATACATATATATATGTCCCAACCGGGTCATGAGTACGGATCGTCCACGACACACAAACGTCATAGTGACGTGTATAGAGCCTAGATTTAGATAGGGTAAACGTCTATAAAAGGGGAGTGCATTCGGAAAAAAGGGAACACCAAGGACTGGAGTCCGACCTCGTACTGCCCTGCATCAGCAGGGTGCGAACCAACAAACCTCCAGCAGAGACGAAAGACCGATCAGGACCAACTATGCCCCCCGCGGGGGAGCGTGTTACAAAAACCACGAAACGGGATTATTATCGTACTGATCGCTCAGAAAGTAATACTTGCCTAGGAACTGTACTGTGTAATTGTGATACAAAATGATTAGAAGAAAAGTGATAATTTCTATTGTAATTTACATAACCTACATAAGTAAATTATCTTCTAAACCTACGAAGAGTGTATTTCTCGTCCGGATCCCTGCTCATTCCCACAATGAGTGACAGTGAATATGGTGAATCTCCGAAATATACAAATATCGCTGTATACACTTAATAGATCGATAGATTGATTACGAACATCTAACACTATTTTTGATATGGACTTGATTAATACTAAATTTAAAAAATGGTTACATACGAATACCACTCAGTATTTATTGGGTGTTAGTTGTTATTACCTTAAAACAGTTTTTCTGGTGTAGGGGCAAGCTAGCAAAACAACCACAACGTAAACGCATAACCTATTTAAATAGTTAATAAACAATAGAAAGAGGCTAGATTAAAAATAATATTGCAACTATGAAATAATGTGTATGAGGGTATACTAACCTGAAATACTTCTCTTTGATGATTTTAGCAACATCTTGGTTAATACTTTTGGGTTTCTTCTCCAGTATCCTGTAGGCAAGGTTTGGTCGATTGAAACTGCTCAAGAACCATTTGCATTTTGTTACCTATCAAATAGAAAAGTCTTCAAATGAACATTGTAATTGAAAATATTTTGGAACACCTCTTGGTCCGAAAACTGTTTTTCTCTTGTAAACCCTTTCGCTCTTATAAGGCACACTAGTTACCTTCTATTATTTTTTTTGAAAATTCATCAACATCAAATATATATTAGACAGCTGGTATAGCGCTTATCAGAAAGATTGAAATATTATATTGAAGTGTATCGTTGTAGATTCTTGAGGCATCAGAGATATACTCAAAAGTCAAAACGATGTTACTGGCACTGACGAACATTTTTAACACATCAAATTTTAAGATAAGGAACTTCCAAAAAATATCAAGTTTGGATTTAATATAGCTGACCTTGAGCTGGTGCAGGATGTCCATGCGCACGCGCGGCGTGGCGGTGGCCGTGAGCGCCATTAGCGTGGTGAGCGGGAAGCGCTCGCGCAGCATGTACAGCCGCTTGTAGTCCGGCCGGAAGTCGTGGCCCCACTGGGACACGCAGTGCGCTTCGTCTATCACGAATCTAACCGATCATCATAATATATGGAAAATAAAATTAAAATTTATTACAAATGAGCTTATTTATTCACTAATATTTGCTATGCTGTTTGAAGGACTTTCTGTTGCTAACGAGCTATAGAAAATCAGCTTCAGATAAAATATGTGGTAGCACCATATTACAATGTGGCAATATAGAGCCCGCTATATAATTTGACTGCCATAGAAAAGAGTTGGAGTGGTATGTCATATATTATGGTAAAATATGTAAAATGTAAGATGATGATAAAATATTAGTGTGGTCAAAGATGTCTCGATGTGTATATACCTATTATTATAATATTACGACGTAGAGGCGTAAATCAGATCGGATTGATCTATTTAGAAATCCATAGTGCATTTTAGTTTTGTCATCTATGAATTCGTTTCGAATTTCAAAATGTCTCTCACCTGGCGACCTTGCCCCTGGAGTAGAGCATGTCCAGCATGCTCTGGAACTTGGGCGAGCCGCTCACCTTCTCCGGCGTCACGTACAGCAGCTTGATGGCCGGCTCCCGCAGCGACAGCTTGTGGTACACTTCCTCCACGTCGGCCAGGGATATGTCCCCGGACAGATGAGCCGCTGGAATCTAAAGAAACATTCATAAAGACATACGGCCTTATTCATAAACGTAATATAAGCTTGATATATTTAAAATATGTTTTGTCTCGCTCTATCGAATATAAAATGACTACAGCCGGCCTAGCATGACCACCGCGACATAATTTTGTCGACCGTTTTCTCATGTTTTAGTCGATTTTCGCTTTATTTCTTTCGGGTCTAACATTACAATTACACTTAAAACTTAACTTTTAATATCAAAAATATATATATTTGTCCATCAAGATATCTTTTCTATGAAAATTGTTGATGTCGAGATATAATATATTTTACATCTTAGTTTGTCTTCTCTCGTCCGCGACATATCTTGTGGCGGTCATGCTAGGCCGGCAGAGCGAAAGAAACAAAGCATATTTTAACTATATCAAGCTTATAAAACGTTTATGAATAGTTTAAAGGCATTTTTTTCTTATTAATTTATTAAAATGACTTTAAGAAATAGCCATACACTTTAGCGCTCTTTAACTCAACAACAAGAAGTTTATTTAATACACAGAACTATTTGGCATGCGGGTTGCAGACGGGCTCATTGGCGCGTTTAGTAGAACACCTGGCGTGCGTCGTGGGTTTGAATCCCACCGGGACGACATGTTTATAATTTTCCTTAAGCATGTCCCCATGTTTGATAAAATCGGGCATTAAACGCAATTACCCTACTACTCCTATGGGAGGAATATCGAAATTCCGACCGGGTAACGAACTACGGGTCATAGATGGAAAAACCATGAAGTGCATAGTAGGTCGACAGCGCAAAATTAACTGATGTTCTGTGACTGAGGTATCACCTATCATCAAGTGAACCTCTTGCTATTCTGTCGAAATCTAACATATAAAAAACAAAGCACCGAATAGCTTAGCTGAAAGACGAGAAAAATCTACAAAATACATATTTTGACGTGACTTGCTTAAAAGTACGTTGCCGCATGCCAAATATTAAAACAATATTACACTTTTATTCTCCTCCAATAGGCCAAACAAATATTTTTTTATATATTTAATGCGATTTATACTTACATCTAGGGACAATAATTTATTAACTTGGTCAAGAATAAGGGACTTCAATGGAGAAATTACTATTGTGACTCCAGGAGTTAATATGGCGGGTAGCTGGTAACATAATGATTTGCCTGAAAATAATTTAAGAACCCAATGAAATCTTAGATATATAAATAAACAGTGTTATTAAACAAGATCTTTGAGCACACTTACCACCACCAGTTGGCATAAGAACAAAGCAATCGTGACCCAACAGAGTAGCATTGATGACTTGAAGCTGATTCGGTCGAAATGACTTCAATCCAAACTTTTCTTTGAACATCTCCATCATTAAGGTTGAATGGGGATATTCAAATCCGTCAAACTCACCTAAAATACGAAATTCAGCATAAAATTAATTGAAACATAATATATGTAATATGTATGCTATTTTATAATATGAGATCATTACCAGTTATGCCGTCATTCTTTGTACCCTCGTGGAAATCACCCATTCCTTCATATTTTGGAGCAGCTACTGTCTGGTCCATTAAATTGATTTCATCTTTGCTTAAATTATTGTCTTCTTTCATTTCCATAAGATCTTCGAAATCTTCCGGCCGATATTCCGGCCAACCATCGTCATCAACCACAATCTCCTTATCATTAATCACTTCTGCATTACTTGTACTTGGTAAAGAATCGCTAATATTGATGACACTAGTTCTAGAATCTTCTGGCATAATGTCTGTTACGTCATCCATATCTATGGGAACCTCATAATCATCTATATCTTCAAATTCAGTTTCATTAGGACTGTCTTTAACGATTGGAGATACAACAGTACAAGGTTTTCCAAAATTCATCAAAGCATTTTTACTTAACTGAGGAGGTTGAAAAGCAACTGAAATATTAGCTATAGGCGCACATTTAGGTGATTCTTCTGTAGCTAAAGGTTGCAATCTTTCCGATGCAATTTTGAGTCTTTCAAAGGTACTTGAAGGCACATCTCTGATTGGAGTATTTTTATTAGAATCATCAGCAGCTCGTGAAGGTCTTTTAAAAACAAATTTCCCTTTTTTACTCTGATTATCTAATGTATTCAAATGTTCTATGTCTGAATTAGTACTGGAGTCTAAACTTTTAACGGAAGTATTGCTAGGAGAAAGCGTTTCAAATGACAGAGATTTCTTAGGTATTAGATCTGAGTATATAGTTTTACTTGGTTGATTTTTACTAAATGCAATGTCTGGTGTTGATGTTTCTGGATTATTTATTGCTTTTGTTTCTATATTTTTATTCAATACTCGTCTCGAAAGATCGAAATCTTCAAGATCCTCCTCAGCATTTTGTAATAAAGATGGGCTTTCTCTACCATTAACTTCACTACTAGTATTCATAGTTTCTGAAGAAGACTGTAAGCTATCATTAGGTTTTTGTTGTAGGGCAGATTTTAACTTGGCTTTTAAATAATTAATTTTTGAATAAGTCTTACTGTCATAACCAGGAAACTTTTCTTTAATACAGTTGGGTATTCTATTGAATGCATCACTTATTTTTTCTAATACTTCTATATACATTGCTTTACAATCTTCAATATCGTTATGACTGAGGTATTTCATATCCTAAAAAAATGTGTAGTATTGTTTTACATACAATTGGTACCAAACATGACTTCGAGCAGGATAGACAGCCAACATATGAATCACTGCTGTAACATTTACACTGGTCTTTGGAGCTGAGACAGTAGTGATTCAAAGAAAATTTATAACTTTCAATACTATGATAACATAATGTCGTTTGTAATAAATCTTTCAAATTTTATTATTATTTCTCTCAATGATCTCACAATTATTGTTGTCACAGGGCTTAAGTCAGTCTGATTTCAGGTTAACTTAAATATTTGATGTTCATCAAGGGCTATTTTCTTTACATGTTTTATATGACAAGCTTTAAGCAAGGTATATATTATGTAGGTTTTGGAAGATTGACTATCTTTATGGATTGGATTGTCATTTTATTATACAGGCTCGCTGTTGCTCGTATTTGACGAGCTCATTGGTGCGTTTGGTAGAATACCTGCCGTGCGCTCCAATGGGTCGTGGGTTCGAATCCCACCGGTACGACATGTTTACAATTTTTTGTAAGCATGTTTTCCCCACGTCTGGTAACTTCGGGCATTGATCGGGTGGATGGAATATCGAAATTCCAACCGGGTATTGAACCACCATTCATAGATGGAAGAACCGTGAAGTGCAACATTGCGCGTTTCGGTTTCTGTCTATGGATTTCCGAATAATCGAAGTAAAAAGTAGGTCAACAGCGCATCATTAACTGTTGTTCTGTGACTGAGGTATCACCTACCATCATGTGAACCTCATGCTTGTTTAATGATATCTAACATTAGAAAAAATACAGAACACATGGATTGTCTATAACAAACAATATAACCTTACCTTATGTCTTCTTTTCAAAACTGGATGTTGTGCTATATTTGATAGAAACTCTGATATAGAACTGTCAAGCTTTAAGTTCTTTAAAGGATCCCTATCCTTCTTGGGGCTAAGTTTCTGAGGGGTTTTTAATGTCTTTTTGTGTTTTTCTGTTTCTTCTATTTTAGTAGGTGAGGGTGTTTCACTTAATATTCTTTTAGAATGACTTGAGCCTGGTGAAGGGGTTCTATGTTTCTCTCTTAAGGCACAAGGGGAATCGTCCTGCAATAATTACTATTACATGTTATTTAACAATAAGAGATCAATTTGTAGTTCCAGAAAAACACATGGAAGGCACATTCAAGACAATGATAAGATGAAGAATATTTTCTTAAGGAGGTCTTCAAGTTGTATATGCATACAAATGAGAGAACACTGCCTGAATGTATATGTGTACAATAGGGTTGTCGTTGAAAATTAATTTTTTCTTTTTAATAAATTTTTTAGTCTTCAAAATGATGATTGAAAAGCGGTTATGAATTTATTAATGAGATTACTCAGATCAATATTAATTTCATTAAAAATCTAAAGACACTATTATGTAGAAAATTTAATATCCTACAAGCACGTTTTCATCATAAAATTAAAATTTTAATCTTCAGAATATATTGAAAAAAACTGCAATTTTATCGAAAAAATAAACTTCAATTGGCCGGCGCCACGTGTTTTTTTTTTTTTTCAAAAAAGAAAATTTTCCCCGTAGTTTTTCGTCAAAAGGAAAGTATTTTAATTCGTCTAAGTAGTTTAAGTAGCCGCCTGAAAAAAATTAATTTTCAATGACCACCCTAGTATACAAACTATTTCAATTAACTTTGAACCATAACTCGAAATATATTTATTTCATTTATAATTTTGCTACCCAAGATAGGTATATTTGAAGTTGATTTATGACATTCCAAAGTCTCAAGTAAATCTTTATATATATAATTCTTCTGTGAGTGTGTATGTCACTGAACTTCTCTCAAACGACTGGACCGATTTTGATTAAATTTTTTGTGTGTGTTCAAGGGGATCTGGGAATGGTTTAGATTCACAATTTTGTCCGCTGGACAATGTTTTTTTAATTAATTTTTAATTATTATATAATTTCGAAGCCAAAATTGTGGCAGAACATCGTCTACGGGATCCACTAGTATACTTATATAAATCTAATATAAAATATTTATTTTATCAGTTAAGCAAAACCAAATCCCATTTATATTATTCAATATATCCAATCTGAATTTGGCACCATTTTTACAGAGATTATTTTATGATCTTCATTTATTTATATTAAATTAATCAGTAATTTTCTTTTGCCCTATCTTCACTTGTGTAGGAGCACCAAAATATTTTATTGGGATAAAAAAGTTAATTCTATGTATTAAAACTGGAAGATATATTTTAATAAAATCCATTATGTATTACCATTACCATTTAAATATGGTTTTTATAATAAACATTCACACAACTATACTTTATAATTAATAATATTAGTAATATGTAAGATACACACCACATCCATAGCATCGAAAATATCTCCACTTAGATTTTCATTTTTATCAACATTTTTTGTACTATTTAATGTGCTTTTAGTGGGACATTGTCCTGAGACTTTACCAACTGACATGACTTGTTGATTTAATGTGTTCTGAAAAATAATTATATGTGATATTAAAGAGCTTTATCGCCTTTGCATCGCAATGCTTCTAGATATTATATATTATACATAGACCACAATAAATACAATGATTTAACTATTGCACATTATTAATGGTTTGTGAAATAAGTCTTATCACTGTCTTTTATTAAATTACCTTCTGAACATTATTCTCTACACTCATCCTGAACGGTGGGTTAACTGAAAATATACGAATATTTTATTACAAACTATTAGAATACTACAAACAAACACATACATATTCAATATGTACTTACAACTTGATGATTTAGATTTCCAAACAAATTTGGATTTCTTTTCAGAAGTCGGTTGTTTACCTTTACTGAAATTTGAACATAATATATTTATATTAATTTTAACACAAGTATTTCTTTAAAATTTAAGCCAAAATTAAAATATAAATACCCACTCTGAAACATCTTCAACTGAAACTCGTTCTTCTTTCCTGATATAATTAAATATAGAGTTTTGTTTATTTCCAGTAACAATTTTTTTTGAAGCCATTGTATCTATCTTCCTTTATGAAAATAAGTAAAAAAATTGTGATTTCTCATTCTACTAACTATTTTTTAGCAATTTCAAATTGTTTTGAAAATTGACACTGTTATGCAAATTGCCAAAAGTGCCTGCTGACATTGACATTAAGGCTATGTTCTGTCAGCAGCTCCAAAACTCTCATGTTGATTCTGTTATTATGTACCTACCTACCTAGACCAAAAATCAAAAAAAAACACATACGGAATTTGGCAGGCGCAACGACGATATTGTAATGTCATAATGGTATTTGACAATTGACGAGTTGTAATACAGACCGTCAAAGTGACGTTTGTTTTGTTTCATTCCATTCGAGAATGTGATTAATTGTAAATATTTTATTTCTAAAATAATAATGTCTCTAAGAAAAGCACTGTTTTTAACGAAAGCATTATGTTGTGGAAGCGTTAAGTATCAAGGAACAAAATTTTCGCGACAAAACCTATGGTTACTATCAGCCTCTTCGACACGATTCTATTCTGCCGAAAACTTAGGTTAGTTAAATTTTTTGCAAAATATTGTATTTCAGTGGTTTAAAATGATTTTATTTTATCTCAGTTCTATTTTATGGAATCACAATCTTAAAATAATTGTTGTAGCTAATTATATTTTTCTGTTTATCATTTAATTCAGGCTCATATCCATGAGAATTTTAATTTATTTCAAATTTAACAAAACTACTTTAAAAATTTAAGTTGATCAACGCAATTATCTTACGCAGGAAGTAAGAATAAAGACGAAAAACCTCCAGAAAAGGTAGACATTCTTGGGCGATTTTTCCCTCAGAATAATCTAAACACCAAAGATGCACAGGAAGTTAAAAAAGAACAGGAGAAGTTTGAACAGGAAGAAAAAGAGAAGTCACAGGAGAATGAGAAGAGTTGGCGCCGGATGAAAATAGGGTGATTAGAAGTTTATGAGAATAATAAATACATACATGAATGATTTTACATCATTTTAGGCCAGTCTAGCCTTGCAAATACAAAAATATAAATTTTGGTGTCAATCTTATCCTACTTTATTCTATGTATTATCATCTCTCTGTTGTTGCCTCACATATTATTTTACTGAACTGATAAAGCTGTACTTTAGATGACATGTGATTGTTCCTTGCAATGCTAGAAATTTTGAGAGTTGTCATGTTATTAGTTACATAAAGCACTTGTTTGTAGCAGGTTTAAAATAAGTTTTTGTGAGTGGAACCAACATGAGGATAAGTATGCCTTTATCTATTCATTAAAGACTTACAATGTATCTTCAAGTAATATGTGCTTGCTTTTTGTAATATTTAATTATAGGAACTGACTGGTTGGCTATGTAGATTGTTTTGTTCTTGATAATTATTCCTATGGTCGTAAGTGTAATCTTTGAACTATGGCTTGAGCACCACATTCTAGAATGTGGTCAGCATACATACATATGATATATCCAATTTGTTTCCAGGTGGATGCATACTATTTAAATAAAATACTGTATACCGGATTAAAACACGATTTATTATTTATATTGTTTAAATTATTTATCCCGACGTTTCGGATGCGTCGCGTTCTAATCCGGTATACAGTATTTTATTTAAATGTGTGATACTCGCATTAATAAAAGACAATATTGGATGCATACTAATTCTGTTGAAAGTCACATTCATAAAGTGATGTGAATTATTTAATGTTATAATTTGACTGATTGTATTATTATAAATTAATTATATCATTTATGTGTTTATGTGAAATATTTTTAGTTGTTGTAATTGGATTTAAAATCATTTTAATTATAAATAAATAAAATATGAATTTGGTAAATAGTACTATAGTATATTTTTCTAATTTTGCAGATTTGCTGTATTTGGTGGTGCATTAACAGTAATGGGTGGATGTATGGTGGTTGAAATGGGAGCACCAAAGCGGGGTGATGATGGTCAGCCTCTAGAAGATGAGTTCTCACACCTACCTATAGTGTGGCAGTATCTCAAACGTACTTGGAAGGAACTGACTTTCTATGAAAAGGTTTGTTAGTTTGTCTGATATATTTGTAAATTAAGAAAATTTGGTTTACTCGAATAGTATCAACCTATAATAATTACAAAATTGATCTAAAATAAATAATAAATTTATTTAACATTATGCTCAACAAAGTGACTTTAATTATTTCATATTATTGTGCAATCTTCAAGTGTGCTTATAAAATTCTGGAAGAATGTGTTTAATACAAACCAAAAAAAATATTAGTTATTTTTATTACATTACATACTATTATTAGTAAAGTAGTTTTTGTCAAAATCTGTTGACTTTTTGAGCATTTCCTAATATTTCCTATACTTTAGTTTTTGGCCCTAAAGGAGGAATTGGAAATGTACTCTGTGTAAAGTATTAGTTCTTATAGAATTTATTACGGCATGCAATATTTTGGTCACACTATAACATTTAGGATAATTAATTTAAATTTTATATGTATGCGTGGATAACACATGAAGAATGTAAAATAAAAATTAAGATGTGAAAGATTTTTAAAAATAATTATTTTAAACTTAAGGCGATACAATCAAAAAAACGCTCTTTTTTGGCGAAATATTTCTGAATGAATGCTTTGGTTACAGATCTAGTTTTTTAATATGTTATTTTTGATTATATTACTAATTGTATGACTAAAGCCAAAACACAATTAAAGTCAATTTTCTCGATAGAAAAAATTTTCAAAGTAGACCCTTACGCAATTATTTTTTTAATTCTACTGCAAAACGGTGCTATATCGGAACGAAATTTTTTGTTCCTTAGAATTTTATTCTAATATAAAAGTGAATCATTAGAAAATATTGTTATATTATTTCTTAATATTCACACAAATTGAAGAAACGTCATATGGCGCTTATATTGTTTAATTCTGGGATGCGCGTGAACTTGCTATCCCTTTTACTCGGTTACGATTTATAATTACTTTTCCTTTTTGCCATCGCTCATTCAGTCTGCCGTGATCTTTGATGAGGAAGGACGTGTACTCGTTATTCCCAGTTCACATTATCATAACGTAAATTTCGCTGTATTATAATCTATACTAATATTATAAAGAAGAAAGATTTGTATATTATGAATAAACTCAAAAACTACTGGACCGATTTTAAAAAATATTTCACCAATGGAAAGCTACATAATCAGCGAGTAACATATTTTTTATATATAGTACATCTACATTGCACCTGTGTGAAGCCGGGGCGCGTTGCTAGTATATAATATTTTGTTATAATTAACATTCATTTTTATGTTTATTATAATAATAGTGTATATATTTAGTAAGTTTGTAACATGGACAACAAACAGAACTAAAGGAATTGTAGTAAACGTAAATGTCTGAACCAACGAGATGCATATCAGAAAAATAATAAAATAAGTACATATATGTATTTTTTTTTAAATCAAACAAAAATTATTACTAAAGCGTAAACTAAAATTACAGAGAAAATACATCTTGTCAACTTGACCGTATCCAGTCTAGTCAAAGTGAACAAAGTGTAATGGAGGCGCCGTTACTTATAAATTTAGCTTCTGTTCCAGACTTTGAAATTAGTTAAGATTGATTTTAAACTTACATTATTTTCTTGTGTCACTTGCAAAAATTATAAATAAAATCTACCAATAGATAAAGGTGAGGAACTTTTGATATGTGTCTGCCTGTTATTTAACATACATAATTATATTTATATATTTAAGTATGTATAAATGTATGTATGTAGGTGTGTATGAAAGTATGCAGGGAGGTATGTATGTATGTATGTAATAAAGATAATACTAGCAAAACGCCCCGGCTTCGCACGGGTGCAATGTAGATGAAAAAAGCAAAGCCTTTGTTACTTACTGATAATATAGCATTATATTGGTGAAAGAATTTTTAAAATTTGCTCGATGCGCTGCGTGGAGCACCGGCGCGATGGCGTGTATTTTTTGTTTATATTGATATTTTTAATTTCGTAATATCTTTTGAATGGAATGTCCGATTTCAATATTTCAAAAAGTAAGCAACAGGAATTGAAACAGTCTTAAATACGAATTTATTAGGATAAGAATTAATACAAAGTTATGGATAGCATGGTCTGATTTTGATCGGCATTTCTATCAACTTTTAAAATGTAAAATGTAGTTGTAGTAACATAACTACAATAGTTAGACATATGGTCTCGCGAAGTTTTTTGTAAATATTTATATATTCTATAATACTGTAGAACTTTCTTTTGTTCTATCATCAATACTTTCCGCAGCGCATGCGACGAACAATATTTTTTATCAAATTTTTTCACACCTCAGGTTGGTTTTAGTAGGAATTTCTAAGGATCTCTATTTTTTTCTAATAATAGATATAGCCTATGTTACTCAGCGATAATGTAGTTAGTGAAAGAAATTTTGATCGGTCCAGTAGTTTTTAAGTTTATTCTATACATACAAAAATACAAGTCTTTCCTCTTTATAATATTAGTATAGAAAAAAAGTCATAGATACAATTTATTTTGTCATAAATTATAATACTTTCACTAGTTGATTGAAGTATGCGATAGGAAAATTTTCAGACCCAAATAAATTCATAGCTGATGATGAAAGTAGTACTTATGCGACAATTATAGAATCTCGGGCATATGCATCATAAATAGTTGAAAAAATTAGCAGCAGAAATCTTATTTTCCGTTTTTGTTGAAATCTAAAGTTTTAAATATGGAAAATAGAAGACGCCTGCACTTCGCAGCTCTGCTTTTCAATGTGGTCACATCGAAGGCTCCCACGTATTTATATAAAAAGCTGAACTGGTTGAGTGATACGTACACCTTGTACCACACCAGAGCGGCCCTATACGGTCTCCTGTCTTTTAGTCGGCATCACACTGCTGCTTTCAGGGGCAGTTTTAGTTATAACGCAACTAAGTGCTGGAATAATATACCACCACCCTTTAAAGCTTCCTTGTTACCAATTACGTTTAAATTAAAAATGAAAGGATATCTTTTTAATGAACAACGAAGCCAGTATTCCAGCCTTAGTTGTTGAACACAACACACACTCTTTGAACAGGAGACTAGGAGCCTTTTGTTTGTTTTATTTTTTATTGTTTTTTGTTTGTTTTATCATCACTTTTTATAAACCATATGTCTTTACTTGTTTTTAAATTTAATTTAGTTGTAGTTTAATAACATAATTTTAATTCTATTAGGCGAGGTGTCAACCTTGAGGTAGTGTGTCACGTGGGGCTACAGAAGATCAGCGTTGCAACACATCTGTGTTGGAACACATGCTGAGTGGCTCTCTTTTTAGATACCACACATACAATTTTTTTTTTAAATTTTGTTTTCAATTTCTTTTTATTTGTGTGTGTATTTTAAATAAATGTTTTTTCTTCTTATTTTAAGGAATTTTTGTACAGAAATGCAACTCTTAAAAACAAACACTAAATATTCGAAAACAGAAAGGTAAATTAATATCCAATAGTAAGATTATAAGTGGACGAAAATATACAGGATAATTTGTAAAACACCAGCAACCTCGCAGGACTGAATAACATTTTTTTTTGAAAATTCGTTAGATTTTACTTTCATAAAAAAATAAATATTAATAATGTTGTATGAGATTCACTTTTATTTAATAAATACTCATACTACTATACAAATATTTAGTGTTTAATTATCACTTATCACATACACTACCACAACCGTGATTTCTTATATTGTGAAGTTCTGAAAAACTTTTTTACTTTTTGTATAAAGCCAAAAAATAACGTTTTGAGAAATATCCACAAGATAAAAACAAACTTTCATATTAATACTGCTACTACTACGAACAGTATAATTTTTATAACAACAGTAATTGTTAAATTTTACAAACGTCATATAAAATATAACAATAATATTTATTAGAAAATGTATCAGTTACAATAACCACCTCCACGGTTTCTATGTTCTAGTAACCGCGCGAGTACGTTGTCGCGAAGTTCGCTAGCGGGGGTGCTCCCCAACCGCAGCGGCTTAGCCACGCCTTTAATGAAACAATTTATTTTGGATGTAGGCCCTTAAGTGCCAATTCTTATATATTCTGCCTAAAATTTATAAAAGATAATTGTCCCCAGATGATCAAAGAGCCATCTCGTGAGAAACTACTACCTGACCCGCTGCCGCCGCCCTATCAGCCCACCTACACATTAGTACTAGAGTTCACTGATGTGTTAGTGCACCCAGACTGGTCCTATCAGACTGGATGGAGGTAAGATTTTAGTTTTTCGTTTAAACTCTGCTAATGCATGTAAATTATTTGAGAGGTATGTTTCTATTGTTTTGCTTAGACAATAAAATTAGGCAGTTTCTTATGTATAGGATGAATTTTTCAAATCCTAAACTATGAGGAATAGCGAAAAGTACTCAAAAGTGTCTCGAGACCGATTTTGATAAAAACTAAAAATTAGTCATTAGATTTTTGAAAAATCAATAGTATTCCTAGATAGTCATTGAACCCGTTGACTAAAAACACATACTGTATTATAACACTATTCAAAAGTGTCAGTAATAAGGAACAAATTTTGGGAAGTAATGACATATAGCAAACTATAGGAATAAATTACACCGGTCAACACGATTTTTGGGTCTAACTTCTACATGTTAAATTTTGGTTTCTCCTACGACAAAAATAAGGAAAAAAACTTTATTTCCGATTAAAGTTTGCTTTTGTAGAAACTAGAACAATTTTTCGGCAAAAATTATTGATTTTTATATTTTTTCTACACTTCCACTACGGTTTAAGAATTTTATTATCTCAAAAGAATTACAAAAATTCACTTACTGAGACTAACTTATGCATATTGTGCTATTAAGCGCAGTGTAGAGACTTACGTTAATATTATTGTTTCACATATATATATATAACATTCACAACCTAAATTAATACACTTCCAAATCACTAATATTCATCACAACATAATAGCTTCTTAATAAATTACATAAAATTAACTAGTGGGTAGTTTTACAATATTGATAATAATTAACCAAACACTCTGTTCCAGTTTGCACACAAACGATATTCTATACAAAACAGTAGTACTAAGTTTAAGGCATGTGCACAGCACAACGATATTTACTGCTTAAATATAATTTTACTTAAAATATATGAATTAATTTAATTTTAAATGAATATGTTACGAAGTGTTATTTTTATTAAACCCTTTATTTTGTGGTATTTTTTTTGTGTGTGTTTTTTTTTTTTTTTTTTTTTTATATCTATTTAAGAAAACTCCTTATAAATATGATTTTTTAGTAATTTTTTGAAATTATTTAAAGTTTTTGCCTGTTTTATTTTGCTTGGTAATTTATTGAATAATTGGGCCCCTTCAAACATTATATTTTTTATCCCATAGTTTGTTCTAGGTTTATTTACGTAAATGTTATTTATTTGTCTAGTTATAGTTTTATTTTTGTTTATATTTTTTACAAATTCTATTTGTGTATGTATGTCCTTAGTTAGAATTTTTTGTATTAAGATACATGTATTGTATTTATAAATTTGTGGTAAACTGAGTAATTTCGTTTCTTTGTAAATTTTAATAGTTGGTGCTAAATAATCATATCGGAATAATATTTTAATAATTTTGTTTTGGGTAGTTTGTAGTGCTTTAAGATTTGATTTAGCTGCTGTTCCCCACACTTCGACTAGGTATTCTAATTGAGACTTTACCATAGAATTGTAAATAATGTATCTTACTGGTTTTGGAAGACACGGTGCTATGCCGCGGAGTCTACCTGCCAGTGATATTAGTTTACTCCTGATGTGTTCTATATGATGTTTCCAAGTTAATTGATTATCAAGTATTAAGCCAAGATATTTTTCTTTGTTTACTTTGTTAATTTGTTCATTATTAATAGTCAAAGGAGGATGCTGGCCAATTTTTTTGTTTTTTGGTGCAAATATCATATAGTTAGTCTTTGACGTGTTAATAGTGAGTAAATTAAATTGTAGCCACTTATGTAAGATTTGAAGATCATGTTGTGCTTTGTTTATTATAGGAACTATGGAATGACCAGAGTAAAATAAGCTGGTGTCATCAGCATACAGAGTGATATCGCCTTTAAGACCGATTTCTTTTATGTCGTTTATGTAGATTAGGAACAATAAAGGTCCGAGTATGGATCCTTGTGGGACGCCGTAAGTAATTAGTTGCGGTTCACTCTGAATGCCATCTATTTTTGTAATTTGGTATCTGTTTTCTAAATAAGATTGGAACATTTTATAGGCAGATCCAGTAATACCTATGGTTCTCAATTTCGATAAGAGTATCTGATGACTGACGGTATCAAAAGCCTTTTTTAAATCTATAAAGATACCTAGAGTAATCTCTTTTCTGTCCATGCTAAGTTTTATTGATGTGACTAGATCAATAGCTGCTGTGAGGGTATTAGATTTAGGCCGAAAACCATATTGCTTTTTAAATATAATTTTTTTCGATTCAAGAAATTTACTTAGGCGTGTATGCAGAATTTTTTCAAATACCTTTGATAGAATCGGCAGTACAGATATCGGTCGATAATTCCCAGGATCCATTTTACTCCCGGACTTGTGAATTGGGCTTACCTTGGCTATTTTTAGTGAGTCTGGAAACTGGCCATTTGTTAAACATTTATTAATGCATCTAGTCAAATTTGTAGATATCAGGTCTTTTACACATTTCACCGTCTTAGCAGTTACCCCATTTATATCAGCACTTGTGTTCGAGGCTAAGTTACCAATAATTTTTACAACTTCTGCGACAGTGGTAGGTTCTAGTTCAGGTAAGTTATGTTTATTTAGTTTCACATTAACATGCAAAGACGATTCAGTGGCAATATTATGGTATTCGTTTGGGATTTGTTTGGCAAGTTCAAATCCTATATTTGAGAAGTAAGAGTTAAAACATTCACATATTTTCAGAGTGTCTGTGGTCGTACCTAATGGAGTAGTTAATTTTAAAGGAGTTGAGTGATTTTTTAATTTATTGCAGGCCATATTATTAATTAATTTCCACATTTTTATAGGTATTTTCTCACAATTTTTAAACATGTTATAATAATACTGGTTTTTAGTTGATTGAATAGTTGTATATACCGTGCGTTTTTGTAGCAAGAACTCTTTTCTAAGATCCTCATTTTCAGGGGATTGTTTCAGATTATGCCAAAGGATGTTTCTTTTGTTAATAGAAGTGATCAAATTCTTATTAATCCAGTCTTTATTGGGTGGGTTTTGTAGTTTTGTTTTAGATATTTTATTTTGTGATATCGCTTTTAGTAGAGAATTTTCTAGGAGTGAATATTCATTATCAAGGCCGAACATAATGTTTTTAACACTTATGTATAAACTACTATAATTTAGTGCTTCATATTTTATCCGCTTTATATGTTCACGTTTCACCCTCTTTACCTCAAGATAGATTTGTCTATGATCCGAAAATGCAGTTTCAATCAGAGCCATATGAAATACGTTATCATTTAACGATGTACTGACATGGTCTATAATGGTCGCAGTAGTGCCTGTTTTACGTGTACAGTGTTCTTTATCAATTTTATTCAAGATTTTCATCCCGTTTTCTTTTAATATAAATTTATACTCTTTTATGGATTTTTCTTTACTAAGTAGGTTAAGGTTAAAATCTCCAAAAACTATGACTCTATTCCGTTTTGACAATTGATGATTAAAAGTTTCCAAAAAGTTATTTATATTTGAAGAAGGCTGCTTATATACAGCTCCGATATCTAGAGACAGGTTATGTAAGTGAATCCAAAGGTAGTGATTAAAATCTTCGCATTTGTCAAGTATGAATTCATGTTTTAAATTCTTATGTACATATATCGAGGTACCTCCCCCTTTTACTGTTTTTCTGTAGTTGTAATAATGTTGATAATTTGGAATTGTAAGTCTTTGGGCGTCGTCCTCATTTTTTATCCAGGTCTCTGTTACAATTATAACATGTATAGTTGTTTTGAAGGTTTCTACAATGCATCTAAGCTCATCATGTTTACCTTTCTTAACTAGACTGCGAGCATTTGTATATAAAAAGTTTATTGATTTTAGTGTAGTTGTTATATCCGTATACTTATTTGTTACTTCATATGTAATAGATTCATCCCTTATCTTTTCTACTCCTTTTGATTTGTTATCTAGTTTTTTGGTACTTGCTTTATAATTTTAGGGACTCCTTTAATATATTTGATTGTGAGATGTTCTTCACCATTGTCTTGTCGTTTTTTTAGTTCGTTTTGGAGGTTAATAATATGCTTTTTCTGTTGCGGAGTTTGATCAGAATAAATTTTGATACCCTCAAAACTGTGATTACTTTTTTCTCGTAATATATATTTTGCCGTTTCATCAGAAAGGAAGCACACTTTTACAGGGCGTGTCTTTTTAACGTCAAATTTACCAAGCCGCAGAACTCTTATGTCTTTTGGACTATCTGGATAGATAGTTTTAATGATTTTGTCTACAGCAGCCTTATCAGCTTCTTGTCTTGCTTTCCAGTCTCCCGAATGTTGTTCAGCTATACCCACGACAACGATATTCTTGCTCCGCTCAGTGCGTTCCTGAAGTTCCTGAATAACTTCATCGTAAGTATTTTGAATCGGTAGCGTAGTTAGTGAGATAGACTTAAGTTGAATAACTTCATTTTGTAGAAACTCAATTTTTTCTTCATTAGATTTCACAGTGTCTTTCAGTGTCTTCACCTCAGATTTAAGGTTATTGGTTTCCGTTAGAAGGTATTCTGTTGTACTTTTTATCTCTTGCAATTGTTCCCTTATGGAAGACGTATTCTCAGTTATAGTGGTTATGTTAACGTTATGGCACTTACTTGTTTCTTTAAGAATATCTAGAATTTCATTTCGAAAAGCGTTAAGCTGTACTGTAAAGTCATTTTCTGGCGCTTTTCTCTTTCGTGTTGATATACCTTTAAACTCCGGGGCAGTTGTATCCAAAACAATAGTAGATAAATCTGGCTGAGAACTACTACCCCCTTCGTAGGATACCATTCTATGGCATACATTTTTCTTAGGTGAGTGCTGAATACTCATTTTTAATATCGCTTCAATTATCGCTTCTTTTAGTAGGTTTGCACCTTTATGTTCTGCGATGTAATTGGTTGTTAGATGCTTGCAGTTACGCACACAAACGACACTATTAAGCAAATACAAAAATTACACTTATTTATCAGGGTAATAGCACTCAAAATCGAGAAATAAAAAAAATAAAATAATAAAAACTAATTAAATAAAAGTAATACGAGGACACGTCCGTTCACTGCGCTATCGAACGTACCAGACAGAACTCCCGCTCCACTGTAAATTATAATTAGAAAACATTTTTTTAGATACAAGAGTCTTTTTTATTCAAGTAATGTAAAATAAAAATAAATTAATGTCTAAAAGTGAATATTTTTGGCATTTCTTTTATGCTTGTATGAGCTCTCTTGTATTAAACCCCAAATGTAATCTCCCATCATATTCTCGTTATACTGCCCTTGATATCGCCGTTCAAAGTCCATCACATCTTGGGGAAAACATTCTCCTTGTTCCTCGGAGTAGTCCCCCATGTAATAAACAAGCTAACACTCACTACTGTGCCTCTTACAAATAACAATATATTTTACTTTCGGGTTAATCAAAGTGTTGCCATCTTCTGTTTATGAAATAAATTAAATTATACTTATCGTAAATTGGACCAAAGCAAACTTTATGAACTTAAATATGAATATTTCAGTGTTTTTCAATGTCTAGAATCAGAATTTAAGCAAGAGAACATAAACCCAAAAAAATATATTTTTAACTGTGTTATTTATAACTATACTTTTTTTTACGCTACCTACCATATACATAACTTCATTTACAACAATTTTTAATGTAAAATGTTATTCTTCAAATTTTTTGTTCCACAAATCATTTCATTTAAAAAATAAAATCTGTTAAAAGTAATTTGTTATATAGTTCCAATGAACAAACATCTATTTATAAGTGCTATCATTTATTTTTTGAATTATATAATTTGTTGTAAATCCATTTCTTAGATTTAAGAAGCGCCCAGGCGTCGACCAATTCTTGCAGACAGTAGCAAATTCAGACTATGAGGTGGTTATATTTACATCGGAGAATGTGTTTATGATCTGGCCGGTACTGGACAAGCTAGACCCAGAGAACAAGCTCATCTCATACAGACTGTTTAGGGATTCCACGCACTTCATTGACGGAGTTCATGTTAAGAACTTGGAAGGATTAAATAGGGATTTATCTAAGGTAAATTTATTTTGCTTGGTTGGTATCACTGCTACTACAAAGATACTAATTATTATATTTTTTAGGTTATAGTAGTAGACTGGAACAAAGAAGCGACCAAGTTCCAGCCTGAGAATTCTCTGATTCTGAAGAAGTGGAAGGGAGCTGATGATGATACCGCCTTGTTAGATCTCGCCAATTTGCTGCAAAGTGAGTGGTTCTTTTTATATTGTGCCGGAATTTTGTCTTTGAGCTTATAATTTCGGATTCAATTACAAAGTTTTAAAAACTTCTAAAGTACTTATAAATAACTAACAATTTAGTATATACTACGCGTTCACTTCGATTATAATGCCGCCGTCGAAGGTACTGTAGACAAAAAGATAATAGAATTGAGAAAAAAATAAAATCTAAAATTTTCACAGTTTTATCTTACAGCCGGAACATTCGAAAAAGATTGTTTTAAATTAATTATTTACGAAGGCGCCAACGAAACATTGTAGGTTTGTTTATGTATCTTTAACTGCCAGTTATTTTTATCGAAATCAATCATTTTTATATCACTATCATCTCTCCATACTCATTTCAGCACCCACTGGTATAATTATTAGTTCCCTTTCATTTTTTCTTGTTCAAAGAATGTCATTAGCCTATATAACAAATTCCGTTCGCCACTGTGTAGAACCATTATAGCAAAATAGGGCAAAGAAGTCTACAACCGATAAAAGTTTGGGGACCTTCAGTCTACATACTGCCGTGATCTTGATATTCCATCAACAGACATTTTTGTTGTTCAGTTAATGACCAGGAATTAGTCTAAAATTAGATGATACATGGCACGTTGGCGCGTTCGGTTCCCACCGGGACGACATGATTATAATTTTCTGTAAGCATGTTTTCAATACGTCTGTTAACTTCGGGCAAAGAACGGATGGAATATCAAAATTCCGACCGGGTAACGAACCACCGTTCATAGATGGAAAAACCGTGAAGTGCATATTGCGCGTTTCGGTTTCAGTTTATGGATTTCTCGAAGTAAAAATTAGGTCGACAGCGCGTCATTGACTAATGTTCTGTGGCTGAGGTATCACATACCATCAAGTGAACCTCATGTTCGTCTGGCGATATTTGACATAAAAAAACGACATTCCAGCGATAGCGATGTCGAACGTGTCGGACGTGCGCGAGGTGCTCACGTACTACAGCCAGTTCGAGGACCCCATCGCGGCGTTCCGCGAGAACCAGCGCAAGCTGCTCGAGCAGATGGAGGCGGACAAGCAGCGCGACGCGCACGCCGACCAGAGCCTGGCGCGCGGCTGGCTGCGCACCTTCACGCGCCGCTAGCGGCTGCCCGCGCCCGCTGCCCGCTGCCCGCCACCCGGTTAGTGAGCGACCATACACATACATTGACGGGCTCGTTGGCGCCTTCGGCAGAACACCTGCCGTACGCATCATTTTGTTGGGGGAAGGATTATTGAAAGCCATCATTTGCAGTAGTAGTACTACAGTAGTTACGGATTATATGCCAGTGAAAAATTATTTGTGAAATTGTACTAAGATTAAATATGTCAAATCTGTATGTTAAGAGGGCCCGGTTCGTCTATCGTCAACGCGAATCTCCATTACATTTGCAAGATGTCTATCATAAAAAAATCTTTACGTTTACAATTTATGAGTACATTATGAACGCCCAAATTTCAGGTAATTTTTTTGCAAAAATTTTTTGGAGGCTTATACTGAATTTATTTCTGAAAATTTTAATCTTTTATTTCGATAGAAACCTAGAAATAGTGCACGAGATACCCATTAGTTCAAAGTTTCAAAGAAAAATCTGTTACAACGCCATAATCACGTACGAGCTTTTGTATGGAAAGTAAGACGGGTTGGTCGCTCTTAACCCTATAATAATTAAACATGACACTAATTTTATTCTGCCTCAAAGAACAGCTGAATCCAGAAAAATATATCAGACTGGTGATATTTACGCCCTGGATAACGGCTATTTAATGTCTGTATGTGAAAATGACTAATTAATATCTTATTTGTGTTTCAGCGAATCAACATCCATCCGCATACGAATAGCTACTTAATTTAGTATAGTGTCTATTACTTGTAAATTCTCCCAATGAATGAATGAATTATCGAAATATATTCAATTATATATTTTATGTTGTTAAATATTTCACTGTTGTGCAAAATGTTGTTACTTTAGATATGATCTTACATTTATTTAACAAGCATACCGTCGTACTACCAACGAACATAGATGAACATTCTATGCACAGGCACAAAGTTATTTTGGCACAGAAAAAGTAGTTCTACATTTGACCTGTAGAGCGCGCGGCAATGTATCGGTGTGACACACACATCTAAGCAGTCCGCTGACTCCTCCCCTCGCGTTGTCTCGCTTGCACTACGAGATATCTCTTCCTATAGTTATTTTTGGATAACAGAGACAAACTGTAATAATGAATTAATTTGTTTATGACATCTCTATCAAGGTTATCCCTTCTATTTATAATATGTATTATTATAGAATACGAAAAAATAAGGCCCATATTCCAAGACGTGTTTATTTTTGTGTCGAATTTAGTTTTTAAGACTTGTCAAACCATTTTTTCCCTATAGAATGTTGACATCTTGACAGTCCTCAAGAATAGATTACGACTTGAGTCACGTCTTGGAATACGGCCATAAGATTTACATACCGTTATTTACTATCTACGCGATAATTACAAATGTTTTCAGTAGGTTTTTCTACCTACTGAAAACATTTGTGACTATCGCGTATTATCTAAAGCAATGCAGCCTAGTGTAAGAGTGAGTGCCTGAGATGATGTATTTCTTGCAATGAATAATAATTGAGAAACATAACTTACATATTATGAAGCATTTTGTTTGTAGTTGTTAATTTGTTATTGTGTAAATGTAATGTGCATGATTGAGCTCCGAGCGTTGTGTGTTCTCCAGTCATACTTAGGAAATATAGATTGTTTAAATAAATAATAAATGTTTTATTTTATGTAATCCTACTCCTGCTATCGCTTAACCCATATTAATAATAACTTTATTTGGTTCCTTATACATTTTTATCAAAAATCGAACTTTCAATGAACTTCATCAAATTATACAGTACATAAATACCTATGACCACAACCATAATATCCAAAATTTACTAGAATCTGAAGTCCAAAATAGTTCCAGTTGGCAGATAATTTATCATTCGGTTCGGGTCATTCGGTTTTGAATCAGGAGCATAATACTTTATTTAAGCTTTGACTGTGTACGGTCAGACATCACCAGCCAAAAGCTCAAAAGTGTATTCTTACCCCGGCTTGACTGATTATTTTTCTTAACAATTGAAGGAGGCGATCACTAATTGTGGTGTATATTTAACAAAAAGACATTTACGTTTAAATAATTTAAATGACGGTTTAGTTACATATTATCACAGATACAAGTAAAGATCACTTGAGATTTACATCTCCATGGAAAATGTTGAATCAACAGTTGGTTGGTCTGCAGTAGTCTCCGTTGAAATTGTCCAAACTTCTTGTAAGGCAACATCTATTTCTTCCTTCTCAAACGTCTCAGTTATTTCATTTTCATTAAATCTCTCATCTATAACGTCACTGGCAAGTTGCACATGTTCTGGGACCTTAATTAATTTCTTCCACACATCTGATATATCGTAAATTGTAGTAACTTCTATCGGTTTCTTCTCCAGCTTATGAGATTTCGACCAGTCTTGCAAACTCTGTACACTGTCATCCTCTACAATGTTTTGCAAGTGCTCTGGATATAATGAATGGTGTGTTATGTCTCCTAAAGAATTAAGTGTAAGAATATCGAAACTTTCACTTCGATTCATAAGTATGGAACCGCATGTACTAGCACTGAGGCGGTAGTCCAAAGGATTATAGATATCATCACAGAGAAGTTGTTCTCTAGCTTCTTGTAGCACAGAGAAAATACTGGGTGGTCGATATGGTATTGTAATACCGTTGTCACGAGTAATCAAGAAGTCGCCTTTCTTATAATCGGGTAAGACGCACATATCTTCACACCACTGACTGCTCAAACAAAGTAAGTCCTTATTTCTTTCAAAGTTGCATTTATTCATGTAAATGGGTGGAAATTCCATGCCATGTGTCCATCGCTGTATTACTTGCAATTCAAATTGCTTGACGAATCGTAAATCCAGCACGAATAAATGATGGTTTGTTCCAAAGTATAAATAATCACTGCCATCAAATTGCCGTGCAACAGTTATCTCATTGCAGTGAACTTCATCAACAATATTTTTCAGATTTTTATAAACATGTTCAAGCTGATTTGTTCTTTTATCATACACACAGATAGAATTTCTAGTTACATTTACATAGTAAGTTCTCTTTGAACCAAGAACAATATTCCAATTGTCCACTATTTTGTTTGTATTGCCTTTCAATAAGAATTTCTTAGCTAATAATGTTTCTATGTTTATTATATACAAATTCCCATCAACTAACGTTACATTTAAGACTTTCTTATGAAAACAGTCAAATGAAATACCAACAAATGGTATTTCGGAATCTAATGATGTAATTTTTTCAAAACAAATTTGACCATTATCAATGGTCAATTTTAGTAAAAATAATTTATTTCTTGTCCTAATACCTATAACAGGTATGAGATCAGCTGAATACACAATTTCTAGGATATTATTACCTTCACAGCAGCTGAAGCTAGCAACTGCCTCATTGGTGATATTTACTTCCTTTTTGTTAAACTCCTTTAAATCTACAAAGAAAACAGAAAAAATGTAAAGGTTAATAATTCCTTTTCCTTTATTCCCTATCTTCAGTATTAATATGTTAATTTGTGAATGAATAGGAACAACATTTGAAAAGGAAGTTCAATAAAGTATATTCTTCTAGGTTTTATTATGTTGTAGTGTTCATATAGAAGTAGCTTGCTAGTATATACACTGTGTCAAGTGTTGGAGGTGTCAGGTTTGCACCCTTGGCAGAACAATATATAAAAAAAATAGAATACTGATTGATCACCTACTTGCCTGTAAATAATAATGCTGCCCCATATTAGGTCTATTAGATTCAATTTATTAGTATTCATGTTTTATGTTCTTTAATATTCTATAGTACCAAAAATAGCAGATTATATAAGCCGTTATGAAATAAACTAGACTGATTAACAAAATCAGACTTGCTCAATGTAAAAATTTTACTTACACAAGGTATTAAATTCACTATACAATAGGTATTGCCTGTCTTCCAGAGAAAGAAGCTGTAAGTTTCCAAATCCTGCATAGTACCAGTTAAATCTAGCATTAAAATAAGGTTCAGGGTCATTATTAAGAAGATCAGCTGCTGTTACAATAGCCTTTGGACAACTGATCACTTCATCATTAAGCATTTCAAGCCTTGCTTCATACTTTTGGCATACTGCAAGAAAATTAGGTAAGTACATGAAAAACATATTTTTTATACTTTTTCTACATTGACAGCAATTTGCTTCAGTAAGAGGCAATAATTATATTAAACTGTCAGAAACATAGACTCCCAATGAAGTTCAAGTCTGAGGGTCACGAGATACAAGTAAATACATAATTTATTACAATAATATATTTTTACTTACTGGCTGTAGCTCTACATTCTTGGAGTTTTTTATTCCATTTAAACTTATCTTTTATATAATCTACGACAGGATCTACTTTTCCTATATTATGTATAGAAGTTATAAACTTAGGAGGTAAACTTTTATATCTCAGTGGTTCAAAATAATTTGAAAGCAACTGTCCATTCCAATCATCGTTAAATGTGTTCAATGGATAATTTGGTAGTAACCAATGTTTCAAAACAGAAGACCTTTGATGCAGATTTTTGCCATAAAATTTGAATGCTTCTTTATTTTTGTGAGGAAGTTCATCCAATATTTGAGTAATCGGGGCTGTATTATCGAGATCACTGGTAATGTTTTTTCTTTTCTGTAATAAACATTTGGCTATAAAAGGTTATTAATAATTAATATATTCATACCTGTTTATTTAACGCGAGAAATACCTTTGATGGAATAGCCATTATTAGTTTTATTTTGATATGCGTATGCGCAGTTTTAGATAAATAAAATTCACGTGAATTAGCAGCCTAAGATCATGTATTTCTATACACAGACAAGTAAGAATACTTCGTATTTTATATGTTTTAAAACAGGCATCAGGACCTCGTCCTCTATTTAACCCAATATATTAATTATTATTGTATTCTTAACATTTAAACGACAACTTTCTATCACTTTTCTCTTGGCTCTAATAACTAATATAACTAGAACTTTATCTATTTAACTTTAGTCTTCACAAATTCAAAATCACGTTTTAACTTTTAAATAATCCAAATGTCAAAACAAACCGAAATTTTCATGGCAACAGGCATGAGGCAACTGGCAAATGACAGATCAACACAGTGCTGCCAGCTGTTTCTTATCAAAAGTAACCTAAAATGGATAAAAAATGTAACCTTTCAGGATGAAAAATAACCTTTATTTTATTTTTTTGTTCATAGTATTTACTTACAGAAATATGGATAATTTCGTGAAATTTCTTCATTATCAGCGAGTAACATAAACATATTTTCTTGTATATAGTACATCTACATTCCACCCATGCGAAGCCAGGGCATGTTATTAGTAGGTACTTACTACTTATATATTTGTTTAGAACACATTTATTATTATTTATAAAGAATCTATACCTACTCATTTGTTTCAAATTATAGCTTAAAGATTTGAATTTTAGCTCGGCTAACGGATTTATGTTAGATAATCCGCAGTGTTTTTTATTTTTTTAACGTATTCCACATACTTTTTATTTTATATAGAGTAGGGGCAAACGGGCAGGCGGCTCACGTGATGGTAAGTGATCACCGCCGTCCATAGACATCCGCAACACTAGATGGCTTGCAGGTGCGTTGCCTTTAAGAAAGATGTAGGCTCGCTTCTTGAAGGTTTCCAAGTTATATCGGTTCGGAAAAACTGCCGGCGAAAGCTGATTCCACAGAGTGGTTGTGCGAGGTAAGAAGTGTCTCAGGAATCGCGCAGTTGTGGTCTTCCAGATCAAGATGGTATGCGACTCGATGTCCGACGGCGAAATTCAGCGGCCGGGATTAAATCCAACAATTCCTCCGAGCATTCCCCGCGGTAAATGCGATAGAAGATGCAGAGCAAGCCTACATCTCTACACAGCGCCAAAGGTTTGACCCGATCGGAAAGAGCCTGATCATCGACGATTCGAGCCGCTCTAAGTTGGATGCAGTCAAATAGAAGAGTTGGTACTGGGGAGCCCCCGCCCAAAGGTGAGAACAATACTCCACGTGTGGCCGAATTTGCGCCTTATAAAGTTGCAGGCGATGGGCCGGCATGATGTATTGCTTCACCACAATACCCAATTTCTCTCTACGAGTGAATTTTGTGCCGAGGAGGCATAGTACTAAAGAGACTTTTAAAAACAGGCATTTTGCGAAATGTACGTTCTACAGGTATGTATATTAATTAAAGTAACTAAGAAAAATTAAAACACATTTTTAAACAGTAAATAATATCATTAATTTATCTTAAATAATTGCATCCATTCAATAAATAAATTGCATAATATTTCACACACAGTTGATGCCAATATAAGTTTTATAATCTGTAAAAAAATTCAGGAAAGGACAAAGCAGACAAAACTATCATAACAAGTATTGAATAAACCGTTACTAAAATATCTCTCTTCACTTTTAATAGTGGATCAAAGTCTGAGACATCATTTTCAAAGTCATGTCCCTTTTCATTGACTTCATTTTCAGTTTCTGTCCAAACTGGAACTAAAGATGATTGCTTCGATTCCACTCTTGGTAGTTCCATTATTTTATTGAAAGACGAGTTACAGTATAATGTATGGTAATCTGTAAAATAATAAATTGACTGTTCCGATGGTTCACGTATAATGCCGATAAGAGAATTCGTGACATTAGTGCTGTGATGAACTGTTATTGGGAACAATTGAGACGGAATATCTGTCAATTTATGTTCGTGTTCAGTAGCAGAAAAATTAACGGTTACTTCCTTATCAACGCGCAACTGATTATTATTTGTAATTGTTCCATTATTAAGAACATTACAATTTGGTATATACGTTTTACACAAACTATTTTGGTGTTCAAGATTTTCTATAGATTTTAATATAGGAGTATCTTGTGGACTCTGATTAACAGAATTTTCTTGGAACTCTGCTGTTTTTAAAATAAATTCTAGTTTTTTAAGTTCACCGTCATTAACATCAGGGGATTTGTTCTCTGTGAGATGTGTCTGACAACTTGTGATATTTTGAATCTCGTTTAAGAGACCGACAAGTATATCAAGCGATGTTGACTTGTCTATGATTTCAGTATTATTTTCTAATTCAAAGTTGCTTTCTAGGGAAATTGTATAAGGCTTTTCAGATTCCTTAGGCATTTCCTCGTTTTTCTCTAATTTATTTAAATCTGTTATTTTTTCTTGTGGCGGCTTATTTCTTCCTTCTGTCCGTCTTTGTCCTTGTTGAGATTCTTTAATAAATTGGTTTATTTTGTTAAATTCAGCTTCAAATTTGTAACTCTGGCTTTCGTTTGATCCACTATGATCTAATTTAATTTCTTCCTGAGGTTTTATGTGTGCCGATTTTACGTTTCCTGCAGTATTAGGCATAGAATATCCAACTGCTGATATTTGAGTGGGGAAATGAGCAAATGCCCAATCTGTGTGCGACTGAGACTGTGTTGGTTTAGAAACATTTTCTTTGTTTGTTTTTGAAGTAGTTTGTTTTATAAATTTTTGTGATAAAGTTGATTTGACTACAAAAGATCCCACGTCTCCTGATTGTAAAACTACGACTTGCTGCAATGAATGTTTAGGCGTTAACGTTAAGTTTTTAATCCTCAATCGTTTCTGAAAAGTCCCAGCTGACAAACGGCGATATAGTGCATTTTCTAGTCTAGCTAACTCAGTCATTGAATTAAAGGGCTGAATATCATATGTGATAACATTAAAGTCAACATTATTACTGGGTACAGTTTCATTATCACTAGGTAAGCCTGCCACAGCTGTCGTTATACTTTTATCACCGAAAACATCAATTGGAAAATCAGTGTTTGATATCATTTCTTCGTAGTGTTCAATAGTATCTATAAACGCTTCATTAATACTGTCGCTGCTTACTGAAGTTTCATTTTTTTCACAAAGCGAGCTTAAACCTGGCGCTGTTGTGCTAATCATTGTACCTATCATGTTGTGTAACTTTTTTCCAAGTGTGGTGGACTCTTCTGCTGTTCGGGATGACGTCACGGATCCTAGAAATATGAAATACGACGTTAGCTATTGTACTAAAAAATTATCACTTTTTTATATAAAGTACCTATATCAAGATCGGTTGGTATGAGCGGTACTCGCGACTTTTGAGCTCCCGAGAAATCTTTTAATTCTCGTGTCGGCGAACCACGTCCATAATGATTTTTCACGTAAGATTCCACCGCAACCATTTTCTTAAGTCTGAAAAAGTCATGGATTTGGTAATAATATATAGATCAAAAATAATATAGCAGTTTAAAATTATTCTTACAATGTTTCAGGTGCTTCGGGTACGTTAGGTTTATAGGACGGTCCAGTCGCTGGCACAGGGGAACGTTTGCGATTTCCAACGGGGCTGCTACTGTCTGACCGTCTTATCCCTGTTAATTTAAAATAAATTATATCATAAAGCCCCGTTTAGAATAAACTCTGTTGAGAAACTTATTATAAAAATTCACCTTTACACACCTAAAGGCGGTACGGTGGAATGTGGTTTTTGAGGTCCGGATATTTCTGATCCCTTTCTCTGTCGCATCTTAACATTTAGTAAATCTCTTCTATCAACTGGTTTGGTCCTATTTATTGATCTCTGTGGCCTGTTGACAGTATTTCGGTTCTTGTTTGGAAATTGTTCATTATGCATTTGATTATATGGTCTTTTAGGTTGTGCCAAATTGTCGAGTCTTGATTTAGGCGGTCCTCGTACAGCCTCACCTCTGGCTTCTTTTACTTCGTCTATTATATCTGTTATTTTGTTTCTGTTAAATTTTTCAACTTGCTTTTCATCAATAACTGGCTTAGCATTATGTGGTCTTCCGGTCTGAGCTAACATATTTACTCTATACTTTTTATCCTTAGGAGTAGAGACCCTAGATGAAGGATTACTGTCTTTTGTTGTAGTGTGTTCGAGTTGCAACGGTTTCCTGAAAGTAACTTGACGACTGCTATTTTTTTTGTCTGCGTCCTGTTTTTTGTTTGACTTCATCTCATTTTTAGTACTATGACGACTTTTTTGAACATTTTCAAATTCACGTAGCAGCTGAGAAATAGCTTTTAATGGATTTTCAGATATTTTGGTTACTGGGCTGCTTATCTTTTTTCGGTCTCTTTTCTGTTTATCCTCAGGTAACCTTGACGATTGAGATTTAATTGGACCTATACCCACTTTTGTTGCAATAGATATGGGAATTTCACTTTTTTTGTTTACCTTTTTTTTAGGAGGAGGGTCAAGTAACGATTTTTCAAAACTGAAACAACTGGGAACAGACGATGCAAGGTGATGTTTAAGACTAGTTCCACTATCTGATGGTTGTATACTAGAATTATATTGTTTTCCTTCGGTCTCATCTCCTCTTTCATCACTTCCTCCATCAAGCTTGGATTTACGCGGCTTTAATTCAGGCGATTCTATTTTTCCAAGCTTCTTCATTAGGTCGTATATTTTATCGATACTTTTCCGGGTTTCCACTGAAGGTCTTAAATCTTTAATTTTATTAGAGTCTAATAAATGTGGAGATTCTTTTGGCGTATTAGCAGGTACTACATTTGGCATACTTTTTTTGGATTCCAACTGAGTACTACTCTCCTTAGTTTTTTTTTCATTCTGTTTTATAATGTCATGCCTGAAAAAAGATTTTTTTTTTATAATACCTAAGTCCTAAGGGCATAAACCACGTAACGCAAGTTTTAATTTCTTATTCTTCCCCTAGTAACATATCTTGTCTTCCTCACCAATGCCACGTGAGATTTATTAAGAGAAAATAAATTAAGAATAAAATAAAAAAAATACGCATTATAATTGACATATAAGTATACAAATAAAAATACTGTATAAAAATCTCATGTTACGGTGTTGTGGTCGCACTACTCCGAAACGGCTCAACCAATTTTTTTTAATTATATTTGGTAGGTGTGAGAATAGATCGTAAATTATATTTCATACCATTAGAAAATTGTTTTCTATTTTTTTGACAAAAAAATATTTGGTCTCATTTTTTTCATTAATATAACGCGTAACGGTACGAAGCCGGGTAAGGCAGCAAAATTTATTATGATAATCGCGTAGGAATGGAACATCCTGCCTGCGTAAATGTTTCCGAATAATTGCAACTTGTGTCTATTTAAGAATAGAGTGTATACTGTATATTCTGCTAAGAGGTAGGCGTGTTCTTTATTAGACCGTATCGCCATTTACTCCTTTAAGTGGCATCGCACCAGCTTACACATACAAAAAGCCATTTTATGCGTATTTAATAGTATGATTGTGTCAATATCAAATTAACACTTAACGCCAGGCGCGTTCAGTTGATAGGTACTTACGCCTTACGCTTCAGCAGACGTAGTGTTAAACATATCGTTTAACGATACCTCTATTTAGAATTAAATATCGAATTACGATATACAAAATATAATCTTATATCAAATATATTATTTTCAGCTCTTAATAAATGTCACGTGACATTTGCTCAAACAAACACTATCCCTAAATAACGATTGCATAACGTGACATGCGCCCCACATCATATATATATCATCACGTGATTTATGGTATTTTCATTAAATTTATGAGAAAAAATAATACACACTGTAGTTCTTGAGTCATCCTGAAACTTTGATCGGGCGGATCACTGGTGGAAATCATATCTTTGAGTAAACTCAAACTACACTCGGAATCGTCTGATACTTCAGATGAAGAAGCTGCGCATGCTTCTCCCACATAATGTCCGGACTTTTGTTTTTTTTCTAAATGCATAACTTCTGTATCAGCATCATCCAAATAGTAGCTATGATTTATGTATTTATCTTTATTTCTTGAAGATCTCGGAGACTTTTTATGTGTTTCTTCTTCACAATTTTCTAGTTCAACCACGATTTTTAAATCGGTGTTCTGGATTTTACGTTCTTTCTTTGTATTTATAGATTCATTATTTAAAACCTGACCGTATATAGAATTGTAAAAAGACTTGTTTGTTATAGACAATTTAGTAACAGAACTAGAGGCTTGTGCCATGACGGCTCCTTTAGCATATTTATGTTTTGATATTTTACAATTTTCATTCAATGATTTCTTTTTGTTCTCTCGCCTTTCTCGAATTTCAAGAAGTCTCTTTCTTTTTTTGTCTTCGACCGCATGAGAAGAGTTCTCATATGGAGATTTTATTCTGACTTTTGTACACGACTTCGTTTTCTTTGGTAAAATTTCAGTTTCTTCTGGGACCGGCGAATTCCCTTTTAATCGTTGCATATTATAACGTAATTCATCGAGGGACAATAAACGAAAATTAGCTTCTGTTTGTTCATCACTATATGATTTTGAGTCAGTAATTGTTGGATATGATAAAAAGTAATCATTACGGTCATGATTCCTATAAAATGGAAATGATGTAGTGCTCGCGTCAGTATCGACACCAATAACTGAATCGTCATAGGTTTCTGGCGACTGATTAGTTAATAGACTGTGTTCGTATGTTATTTCACTTGTTGCGACATCAACTTCATCAATTTCTATTACTTTTGGTATATCATTTTCAGCTGTAGATCTCACATTTTCATTTTGTTCCCACATTATGGATGGAGCGTCTGTGTGAATCGAATCTGTAAGATTTACATTGAAATAAGTGAATAAATAGTCTATATACACAATAAATATTTAAACCCTAGAATAATCCGTACCTTGAATAGAAATCTGTGGTGAAATTTGTAAAATCTTAATAGAATCAAGCTTACTAATAACGTGACCAGATTCTGATTTTTTTATCTTTAGAACAATATCGAGACGAGAAAGCGTCTCATTTATGTCTCTTGCTTCTTTTTTGCAACTTATTATTAAGTTATCATTAAAGCGTTTACTGAATAATTTGTATGTACCACAAATTAGTCTTGGAATCTCAACGATAACTTTCTTCTCCAACATTTTCGAAAGTGATCTGATGTCTACTTCAGAGTGAATTACGTCGTCCCATGTACTTTTCATTCCCCTGAACTTACGTTCCACACGCAGCGGAATGCTCACTGAATTCACCAAGGCTGTCTGTTTTGTATCATTTTTATGAAGATCTTGATCGACTTGCCTCCATTTTTCTTTAGCTTTGTCGGTTAAGTAGTCCCCATTGCTAATTCTTTTTAGTTGTTCTATTGTATGTTGCACATATTTTATAACATTATCCATGTAAAAATTGTAGTTATCTTCGAGTCGTTTACAGCAAATGTAATCGAGTAACGATGATGGGAGCACGTCAGTTTCAGTCATTGAAGGCATTAAACCATTTAATTGTTCTTTTATATAAGGATCTTTAAAGAGGAAATATTTATCGTATGTTGAAGCTAAATTTGAAGAATTCACAGCGATATTGCCTAACTTTTGACACAGAGTCTTCTCAAAAGAAGCTGTGTTACTAAATAAATCAATTCTTTCTTTATTTATCATCATAATATTTCGTATATCTTCAGTGCTATAAATATCACAGATATCAGACTCGTCGGAATGGTGTTCGTCATTATAAATTACGTTTTCTACGTATTGGTTTGATGGTTTCGTTTGAGAATATTTAACCTCAGTTAGAAGTTTCGTGCCTATATCCAAGTTCTTATACAGTATTACTAAATCACTTGCTGTCAGTGTTTCATCTGTAACTAACATAGACAACTTTATACCAAAAAGTTAAGAAAATAAGATGGCCATATAACAATTAATATTTGTCTTTTGGGCTTAAGAAAAAGACACTGGTCTGATGTTTGTCCTACTGCCTAAAGTAGCGCTAATGTATATATTAATAATAATTTATTATTATTATTTAAAACTTTATTGCACTATAAAGAAAAATATATATAACTAGCAATTGCCCCCGCAACCCCCCTTGTGGGTTGAATTTCGTAAAATCCGTTCTTAGCTGACCTCTACTCGGCGAAAGGAATATTCCTACCATATTTCAAGTTGCTACGCCTTATGGTTCCAGAGATATCGTGATGAGTATCTATATAGGTGGGAATCTCTTTTATATATATAGATATATATGTGACCCACTTTTTGGAACCGTGCAACTAGACGTTTCATAAGAGCCTGCAAAGGCCTATTTGAAATAAAAAACTTTTGATTTTGATTATATAAACATAGAAACACAAAAAGGAAACGTACAACTGGCGGCCTTATCGCTAAGCAATGATGTCGTCCATGCATGGTTGGAAGTGGGAAAAAAGAGAAGCATTCTGACAATTATTACTTTTTTAAATAAACATATATGTATATTTCAAAAATATCTGATTTTATTTCACGCAAATTACCTATACTACTCCCCACGTAAAAATATTATTTCGAAATAAAACACTTACCCTTTTTATCAAACTGGTTATTTTTAGCCATAATTTCAAACAGCTCATTTGCAGTATCATATTCGTAATTATTGCTACTCCCATCCCCTCCTCCCTCCTTCCCTTTACTATCCGACGTTTGACTTATCAACATTTCTGCTATCACATAAATTTTTTGAAAATATACAGATGAATATGAAAATTTAATGAATACTAAATATATTCCTACAAAAAACACTAGTACAAAATCGTCGACAAAATTGTAAATTTTAAAGTCAGCGTTGCCAAACTGTAAATAAATTTTGACGCGTATTTAAAAATCGAAAGATAATATCTTAGCGGCCAGTGGGAACAATTCAAATTAAATATTTTTAAAAACTATTTTTATCACATCAATTCAAAAAGAGCTATTTGGTTCCCTATAAACAGAGAAAAAAATTGGAATGTGGATATTGTTAGTAAATGTTTCATTCACGAACATTGTTTGAAAACGTTACCGGTTGACAAAAATAAATCCGCGCGCGGACCTAATTAAAAAAAAAGTAAAAGTGAAAACGCGCGAAACGTCTTTCTTTTGAATTTCGAATGTTTGTTCGAATTCGGATTTAAAATCTTTCAAAGTTGGCATCTAATTATTTATTTTTCTTATTGTTCCTTACAATATATACCTACATAAATAAACGTAATTTTTCTTCATAAGTTACATACTTATTTTCTCATAGAGGTGATAAAAAGTAGTGTACACCTCGGGAGCGACACCATTTTAAACTCGAGTGACGTACTTTGAATCCCTCGTTGCGCTCAGGATTATATTTTAAAATGGGTGTCATTTAAGCTATCACCAATTTAATTAGTTTTGTGTTTCTTAAATAATAGGGTTTGTCCTCAAAATAGTAGATCTGTCACCAAAATGTAGTCACTAAACAATGCAAAATCAGTTCCACAATAAATCTTAAGCCAAGTAAAATAAGTAGAATTCGGTTCTGGCACTCATCGGCCGCTGCCGCGGCACCGCTCGCTTCGCTCGCTCGACTCGTGCGCGGTGGTCACCATACCAACATAACCTAACCTAGAACTTCAAAACTAGTCGCTCACTTAGTAATTTAGTCGCACGGCTAGTAAATTCATACCGCTCAAGTTATTAAAACATGATAATTCATACCTGGGAACAATTTTTGTTTATCTGAGAACGAAAATATTTCGTGGCGATAGATCTATTTATTAGGTGATACAACTTGATGACAAATATAAATTTTGGTGATAGAAAATATAGTTCCCTTTTAAAATTTCTAATCTAGAATCCCTCGCTCCACTCTGAATTCAAAAAACACTTTCGCCTTAAAAATAGTGGTTTGCTGCCTTGCTAAACAATCTCCAATTTTAAAGCTACAAGAACTTTACGTAAACAATTAAGGTCAATTACACTTGGAATCTTGTTTTTCTGTGATCAAGTAACTTTGTCTTATGCCGGTGTGTAATGTAATATAACCTTAGATTCAAAAGTAAGGAATTAATGAACAATGAAATCACGTACTTTCTCAAAATAATTTATTAATAAATAATTTACAGATTTAAGTACAACATAGGAATGTCAATCATTAAGCACGTCTTAACATAATTATATAATATTATTTCATATAACATCAGTCTTAAAATTAAGATTACAATAAAGTATTTGAGTTCTAGATAAAAAATATACCTACGTGAGTATAAACTTAGTTATAAAACACTATGGTGCTCTGAATAGCGACTCTAGCAGTTGCGGTTCGTCCAAGTCCTTTTTGTATTGCTGCGCGATCTCCTGGATCAAGTGGCGTCTGCGCACGTGAGGCGGCTGGTAGCTGCGAAACACCGGCTTTATAACTTAATCTATACTTATATTATAAATAGGAAAGATTTGTTTGTTACGATTTAACCCAAAAACGACTCGATCGATTTTAAAAAAGGGAGCCATCTAGAATCCTGCGATTATTACTAACTTTTGCCCATGGCTTCCTCCACGTAGGATCATTGAAAAACGGGATAAAAGGAAATGTCAGTCAATACTCTACCCACCATTTCTTTGCAAGAAACAACTTAATGTGAAAGAGTGATAAAGAAAAGATAAATACACTTTCACATCCATACTAAAACACTGACACAATTTCGATGAAATTTGGTAACAAAAAAAGGTAACACTATAAGAGACATCTGATCCTGATAAAATAGTTTAATTTTTCGCGGGAACTAACTGGATTATACATCCCTTTTGCTTATCCTGGGAAAATAGTTCAATTTTTTACACAGCAAAGCCGCGGGAAAAGATGGTTTTTACATCCTATTTGCTCACAGAGAGTTGTTTTTGAGTATCCTTGTTACCTATATTCTCTACGAGCATACTTAATTTTGTCAAAAATAAATAAAATACTCACAGATCGGTGTTGAGCCGCGAGCGGCGCGCGAGGTGCGTGGCGGCGCGGCGCAGGCAGTCCGGCAGCAAACGGGGAGCCACCTGACACACGATAGCTTAGTGTAACACGTGTAACACGTTAACGTGTTAAAATAACTTTTAAATATTTAAATATATTTATTCGAGATGACACAACATAAGTAAACAAGAAATAAATATAAAAAATAAACAATACAGTAGTACCTCATTTTACGCGAACCCGAAGTTACGCATTTTCAAACCTGGTCGAAGACAGTCGAAAAGACGAATTCTTTTAACATTTTAATTATTAAATTAAACTTTTTGTCTAACTTGCGAGTAACCAGTACGCAGCGCATTACGTTTTATATTTTAACCATTGCTTTACCATTAATACCCTAAACTATTAATTATATAATTAAATAACACGTACCAGTGCCCCATCAGCCAGCACGCCGGCGGCGGGCGGGCACAGCACGCGCACCAGCCCGCCCAGCACCGCGCTCACGCACAGCGTCCACACCTCGTGCCGCCGCCACGGGACGCCCGTCTCGCAGTAGCGGAGCAGATCGTCTACAATTCATATGAAAATATCATTGATGCTATCCGGCTTGAAAGACCATAATATATCGTCGCTGCGCCTGACAAGTTCCATTTGTGATTTTTGTATAGTTTTGGGAAACAACGAAAAACGTATTATTGATTCACATACTGAGTTTTTCTTAACGGTCAAAACACATATGGAATTAGTTAAACTCGTTTCCAGTTCGAATATAACAAAAAGGATTTTAGTAACACATAGAGAATAAAACGAAGATTATTTTTTGTGCAACAATCAAAAAATGCACATATGGAATTTGGCAGGCACAACGACGATAATCTAATACTAGTAGAATAATTCAGATATTATATGTATATGTTAAATATTTCACTTTATTAATTTACTATTGAACACTTCACTGCTTTGTTCAACATGACACTTGAACTTCCTGGGAAAGTATGTAGCCGTTACCGATACAGGCAGTACTTAAAATAATTGGGTACAACTGACGATGCGCGAAACCTATAGCCATGTGAATTAAACGACGACGATGCTATATAGTCCGGGAGCCAGGTGCAAATTTGGTTAATTATTTCCTCTCGAGAGATAATTCGTCAGACGCATCAGAGTATAGTATTATAAAGCCTCGTGAACGTCAGCTGGCGCTCGGGTGGGGGGATGAGCAGTTGTAGAAAAAAATACATTCATTCATTTCCTCTCAGCTAAAAATTTGTCAAATTGTAGTTAATCCAATATTTCAACGGAAAAAAATAATCAGCTGGTTACAACATGGTGTATTATACGTCAGCTGGTGTCTCGAACATGAAAAAAAAAAAATATTTTCAGTGATTTCCTCTCAAACAAAAATTTACCTGATGATAGCTTATATGTAACTGTGTATAAATATATAGATCAGCTGGCTGTATTTCGTTGGAAAAACCGTCAGCTGATACTTTGAAAGTTATTTTTTTTTTTTGGTATAAATTTAAATATTTGAAGCCCTATTTATTTATCGAGTAACTAATTCATTTATACTAAGCTAATTGATTATTTAATTATTTAAATATATAAAATTATTTGATTACATACTTATTCGTTTCAAAAATATTGATACTGAATGTTTATTTCAACTCAACTCTCATATTGAAGCGCAATATCGAATAATTAAAGATACGTCATTTCCTCTCAGATGAAAATTTGTGAGCTGATTGTTAATATACTGATGCGATAAATAAAAAAAATCAGCTAGCAATAAGTCAAGGAAAACCTAGTCAGCTGATGCATATAAATTGGCAGTAGATGCTTCTGCCAAACTCCTATGTAATAACTTTCAAAGTATCAGCTGACGGTTTTTCCACCAAGATACAGCCAGCTGATCTATATATTTATCCACAGTTACATATAAGCTATCATCAGGTAAATTTTTGTTTGAGAGGAAATCACGGAAAATATTTTTTTTTTTCATTTTCGAGACACCAGCTGACGTATAATACACTATGTTGTAACCAGCTGATTATTTTTTTTCGTTGAAATATTGGATTAACTACAATTTGACAAATTTTTAGCTGAGAGGAAATGAATGAATGTATTTTTTTTTCCTTCGTGCGTGGGAGGCTACAACCGCTCATCCCCCCACCCGAGCGCCAGCTGACGTTCACGAGGCTTCATAATACTATACTCTGATGCATTTTACTAATTACCGCTTGAGAGGAACTTGGTCATGAAAACCTGTTGCTGGCTCCCGGACCAATAAATAAGATGCAAGTTATTAATTATTCCATAGTATGTACCTATAGGCAAATTAAGATGATCTTCGAAGTCCTCTAGCCATATGATGAGTATCTTTGGTGCGAAATCTCTGTTTCTTCTTCCGCTACCTGTAATACAGAAATCATTAATTTACTTATAGAAATGAAACTCTACGATAATTTAAACAAACAAGCACACAAATTGAAATCGAACTAACTTTATATAATTTGACTTTATCTCACATATCTACAGACGAGCGTGAGGCTCATTCGAAGGCAGGTAATATGAAATTCCAGCCTTCCCTGACCATCTAGGTGGCGCTGAAATTCAGTGCTAGACACAGCCATGGCTGCATCACTATGAATTCTGAGTCTGTAACCTATTTATTGTACTACACATGAACTACTCATTTGTATTATTCCCTTTTATTACCGCTTCGTGGATCAGTGTTAAGCGCATTCCCATGCCACTCATAGTTCAAATACCCGGGAAATGAAATTTATAATATTATAATAAAAATGCCTTAGATTGAGGTAATTTCTACCACCACACTTTCACGATATATAATACCATCTCATAACAGAAGAACGTGGGTACGCATTATAAGTATACATAAGTAGGGAGGTACCGGTGAGCGCGCGATCCAGCTCGAGCGAGAGCGCGCGCGTCTTGTCGGAGAGCGGCGCGCGCGCGGGCCGGCCGCGCTCGCACTCGCTCGTGCTGCGCTCGTAGCTCGCGTGCGCCCCTGGCACAGCGGGCGCCCCGGGCACCGCGCCCGACACGTCCCAGCACGAGCCGCCCGCCTTCTCCGTGCTACGACTGCTGGACAAATGGTATCGTTTATGCAGTTAATGGGCGAATAATCAAACAGTCAACATTTTTAACTTTAAGTAATATTGATTTGGTTTGGGTATGTTATGAGGAGAGATGAAAAACATGTATTTAAAAAAGTTCTGAATATGAATGTGGATGGGTACAGGGAAGAGAGAGGCCAATAAAACATGGATTCACTGTGTGAAGAATGAAGTGTTCAGCATGTGTTTGAGAGGTGTGACTGATGATATGGCGAGTGAAAGAAGGAATGGAAAAAGAGAACATACTGCGTCAACCCCAAATAAAAAAAGGGAACAGGGCAGGAAGAAGAAGAAGAATTGCAAAACAATGATTTTATATTCGTTTATAGTAAACAAAAAGTATAAAAACCAAACTCACTTAACAGACAAACATGAGCCGTCCACATCGGTCCGCGCACCGTCGTCCGCCTCTTCCAGCTCGCAGCCGGACGGGACCACGAACGCTATCTCGTCCGTCGAGTCAGACCAGTACAGTACCTGCCAATTTAAGCTTTATGTTTATTTTAAATCAGATTTAAAAAATTAAATCTATCAACCTAATATTAAATTATTGTACCTAATGATTGCTATTGATTCACCTGATTATGAGTGGAACATAGACATCTGCAAGACTTGCAGGTGCGTTGCCTGCCTTTAAAAAAAACGATTAGGCTCTTTTTTTACTACATGCTCGCACTCCCATACTTTATAATAATATATAATACACATACACATAATTTACACATAATTTTTTACATTTAAGGTCAACTAAAAATCATGTAGCTTTTCGTTCTATCAGTGGACTGTAAATATAAATAAAATTCGATATTATTTCTTCAAGATCGAGGTGCTGTGAGCAACTAGCGGTTCGTAATTAATTTCGTAACTGTACACTGTATCGGTTAGGCCTCGCGCTGGCCTCAGCCAATCGATTAAAATATTTATTCGCAAGGGACTCTTATCGTATCGTAATGGGGGTAGGGCCTACCTGCTCCCGTCCGTCGTACACGGCGGGCGCGACGGGCGCGGGCGCGGCGGGGGCGGGCGCGGCGGGGGCGGGCGCGAGGTGCGGCTGCGCGTCGTAGCTGGTGCGCACGTGGCCCGTCCACCCCGCGTGCCCCGACACGCGCACCGGGGTGCCTAGCCTGCAGCGGAGGGTTCGCTCAACAATATTTGGACGCTGTTAAGCAATACAGTGTCAACCCACACGGTTGCCATTATGAGAAAATTGAGTTTAAAGTTTTAATTAGGTTTTATTAAATTCCTTTTAAAAAATAACAGAAATAATAGATTTTTTTGTAATTATTATTATTACACTAAATATGTATTGTTTTTCTTGGTAGCAATAAAAGTAATCGAATTTAGTGCATTATTGTTAAATATTTAAACATTTTAGGATTTCGTGCCCGCTAGATTTTTCAAAATTTTTGCTTTAAAAACGATTTAAATGATATATCTCTTGATGAAATATGTACTCCAGCTCATAAAGAAGCGATTGGCATCAAAATTTAAATTTGTATCATTTTGTGGGTTGACATTGTATTTCTTAACAGCGTCCATTTATCGGAGAATTGTCATCTTCGCCGTCACTCCATAAAGTAGTCACAGACGATCGAACTTGGTTCGGACCGGACCACGAAAATGGTGCGCTCTGAACCAAATTCGATCGTGTGGCGCACGGTCCGCCGGAAATTATTATTATTAATATCGGTACGGCTGGTTCGGAGCGCTTGCATATCGAACGCGGTGCGTTCCAAACCGATTCGATCGTGTGGACGGCGCACCGAACCAAATGTCAGTTTACTCGCTGTTGAGCCACCGTATGCGCAACACGTCGTAACGTTTTCACAGAAATGGATTCGGAACGACACCAAGAAGACATCGTTAGTACCGAGAAAAAAGCTGTTATAGAGCTGTTCACAGAACAGAATTCCCTGTTCTGTGGAGCTGTTGGAGTTGTATAAAGACTTTCCATGTTTGTGGAATATCGCGCATAGTCTTTATTGTAATAAAGATGCACGCAATCCGATGTAGCAACGATAGTTGCCGCAACTAATGCAATTTTGGCCTGTTTTGATAGAATAGGAGGCATGTCGAGGAGACGTGTTCACGCAATGCTAGCACAATAGGACTGGACGATTCGGAGTCTGATGCGTTCGTCTGTTGTGTAGACCGCACCGTACGGTTCGTGGTCCGTTCCGAACCAAGTTCGATCGTCTGTGAATACTATTATGGGCGTTAGCAGAGGTTCAGGCAAAAAAAACACTCTCGAATTACAATACACAATACAGTTCCTGGCTCAAGGTTGCCGTGTCTTTGAAATAGCACAGCAGTAATAGTACTCTAAATTTGCAAGCAATCAGATGTGTAGGAATTGGAATACACTTTTGTCAAGTAGGAAATTCATCTTCAGAATCTTCAGACGCCTGAACTTCAAACTATCTCGATCATGTCAGCTTTCAAACAGAAAAAACCCCATCAAAATTGATCCATTCGTTTGGGTGTCAACTTACAATACCCCTATTTTTCACCGGGGGTTAATAAACGAATCTTGTACCCACTAGACTGAATTAGATAGAAGCCCCAAGCCAAAAGTTGTTTTTTTAAACCTACGCTTTTCCTCACGTTCGGGACATACTTATTCAATATCAGTTGATCATTCAAACTACGCGAAACATCGATTCTTTCGCCTTGCCTATGATTTTTATAATGAAATTTTAAATAGTATCGACTTGTTTGACTACAGTTTACATACTTTTAAAAACCAAATTAGTTGCTTTTTGAACAGTATGTGATACTATATGTATTTAATTGTTATGATTAGTTTCTAAGTTAAGTTAAATGTTATTATCAGTATCTTAAATATGTAACTGTACTATATTTCAGTGTTAATTAATCAATCGATTAGGCCTAGTGTTAAGAAATGATTGTTAATTAAATAAAAATAATAAAAATCTCCCGGCGAGCGCACGTACCCGCGCAGCATGCGCACGAAAGCGGCGGGCACGGCGGCGCGCGCGTTGGCCACGATGTCGGCGGCGCGGCGCTGGCCGGCGCGCGCGCACAGCACGTGCACGGTGAGCGCGGCGCGGCTGCCCGTGCCGTCCAGCCGCCGCAGCGCCGCCGCCAGCTCGCCGCTCGAGCTGTCCAGCGCCGCCAGCCGCGGCGGCGAGCCCTGCGCGACCGTTACACTTCAAAATCTACATTTTTCGTTGGAGCGTTCGGTAGAACACCTGCCGTGCGCATCGACGGGTCGTGGGTTCGAATCCAACTGGGACGACATGTTTATAACTTTCTGTAAGCATGTTTTTCCCACGTCTGGTAACTTCGGGCATTGATCGGGTGGGAGGAATATCTAAATTCCAACCGGGTTACGAACCACCGTTCATAGATGGAAAACCGTGAAGTGTATATTGCGCGTTTCAGTTCCAGTCTATGAATTTCCGAATACTTTTCACAGTAAAAAGTAGGCCAACAGCGCATCATTGACTGATGTTCTGTGGCCTACCATCAAATGAGCCTACCATCGAGTGAACCTCATGCTCGTCTGTCGATATCTAACATAAATAAATAAAAAATCACTGAATATTTTGACTTTGCTCTTGAATCCGGTTTTTTTTTGAAGAACGAAATAATAACCAAAAGGAAATCATTATTACTGATAAATTATATCTAAGAAGGTAGGTGCCTATGAACCGAAACCTCAGCATTAAGCCTTTTCAGAGTATTCATTCCTTATTATTATTGTTAATTGTTGTGCTGCTTGCGGAAGAGCGATTAGTTGTTTTGTGTACTCACAAAAAAACGACGTAGTAAAATGTATAATATTTGGATCGTATCGTTTATATTTTATCTAAGTTTCCGGTTACCGGAAAATATCGCTTCTTTGTTTGTTCGTGAGATAACAATCATGTTCAAAAGTATTTCTTTTAATTATTGTGGTTGATGCATTACTTAAAGAAAAACGAATATCTAAAATAACAGTATCATGAGCTGACCTTGTCAGGCGCAATGTTGAGGTACCCGAAGTGCGAGAGGAACATGCGCGCCGTCTGGAACTCCGTCACCGGCTCGGGCGGCGCGTACTCCTCGCCCGTCTGACAGACAAATTATACATTAATTTCCGCTATATTAGATTCCAACATTATCATTAAAATTTTAAAGGTCTGCCAACTAGTACAATTTATTTAGTAAAACATTGAAAAAAAAAGACAATGTCAATAATATTTTTATGTTCAATAAATAAAAAGAAATTAACAATGTCACAAGGACAATAAAGCAGGGAATATCAAATTAATTTTTCATTTGACAAAGCTCTAAAATAAAGATAAAATGAACGACTATTGCCCGAATACACAAACGTATTCTATTATCATTAGCATACGAAAAATAAGACAGATACATTTTGATTATTGGTTAAGCCCTTGGAATATCGTTTCAGTATTCCGCGGTATATTCCGGCGGGAGGCCCTCACCACGTGGCTCTCGCCGTCCCGCACGCGGCGCTCGACGGCGGCCTGCTGCTCCAGCAGCTTGAACAGCGCGGTCGCCTCCGGGTCGTTCAGCTGCCGCAGCACCGCCTCCAGGCTCGGGAACGCCGACTCGCTGCCCGAATTCATTATAACATTAATACATATCATAGTTTTATTTTGTATTTTTTTTCCACTTTTTTATAGCGAACCTATGAACATCTGCAATACTTATCGGTCTTTGAGATATAGGCAGTTTTTTTGAAAATCGTCAAGTTGCAGTTATTTATTTATTTTAGCTATAGACATACTGTCAGCAGTCGTGACAGTCACAGACACAGACAAAAGATTGCACTGTGCTACATGTACAAAACAGTTATCGTTTGTAACGAGTTTGTTATGCTGTAAGTATAAACGCTGTTCAGCGACCACGTGACGGACTGGATGGGGTCCGTACTCACACGGCGCAGGGCGGCGCGGCGCAGAGCGGCCGGCAGGCGGGCGGCGCGCGCGCGGGCGGCTCCAGCATGGCCACGGGTCGCGCGCACGCCCCGCCCGCGCCGCGCCCCGCACTGCGCGCCGCGCCCCGGCTGCTCAGCGACCACGCGTACCGGCCCCAGCCGCTGCGGATTATCACTGCAATACAACCCTTACCTGTACTCGTCATACAGTGCACTACCTTAACGACATACATACTATTTTTTATTTATTCTTTTTATTTTTTTATTTTACGACATGGTTGCTTTAAGCGATGCAACATTTAATTTATTTAATTTAATTATTTATTGTTCAAACGTAAATAACTTCATAATAAAAAGTTCTAACTTTTATACTATATTTATAATAATTCATCAAAAAAAAAACCAGCCATTTGGCCAGGTGGCGCATTAGTAAGGCAGAGTGCAGACTGACCGACGACGGTGGGCTGCGGCTCCTGGCTGTTGGCGAGCGGCTCCTCCAGCAGCGAGAGCAGCGTGCTGCCGTCCGCCACGAAGTGCCGCAGCCGGCCGTGCCCCAGCGCCGCCAGCCAGCGCTCGTCCAGGCGGCACCACGCGACCGCCCCGCCCGCCCCGCTCGTGCCGCTCTACACAAACAGATATCGACTGTAGGAGCTGCGGGCTGCGGAGTTTACAACACTAGTGGAAACATTAAAGGATCGAACATGGCCATATTGGAAAATATAAAAAAATAAATTTGAAGCTTGACGTCTCTAGTTTTAAGATCGTTGTTACACTTTCAATGGAAATGGATTGAACATTTTTGGAAAAAAATCTCAACGCTGGTTGCGATAAAAGTGTGAAAAAAGTTGAGCCTTCAAGTTTCAAATTTATTATTTTTTATAACTTCGACACGGCCATGTTTATCCAAGAAACAGTTATTTCTAATATCAATAAAAATTTGAATAAAAAAAAATCAAAACTATTTGAAGAGATAAAATAACTTTCATTCTACTTTGAAAAGTGCGTTTATCCTTATGATATAGACTGACCAAAATAAAGCTCACATACTTGTTCCAATATCAGCATCAAGAGCGCCTCGGCCGCGTCTCGCACTCTCATCGACACTGGCTTCAATTCCTTTTCGTCTTTCATTTTGGTTGGCTCGCCAGGTTTTCCTTATGAATAATTTTTTATTATGGTAATTTAAATAAAATACTGTATACCGGATTAAAACGCGATTTATTATTTATATTGTTTAAAATGCGGGGAGACCACTGACCACGATTGCTGAAAAGCATCCGAAACGTCGGGATAAATAATTTAAACAATATAAATAATAAATCGCGTTTTAATCCGGTATACAGTATTTTATTTAAATGTGTGATACTCGCGTTAATAAAAGACAATATTATTATGGTAATTCCATCGCGATTAAATTCATTTCAAACAATATTATCTAAAGTCAAACACAAAGTAATATTTTTTTTGGAGGGAAGATTTTTATTTATATTAATATACTAAACTTAAAACTAAGTATTGTCATGAAAGGTTGCCATTCAACCTGTGCTGCACCATGGTAGAGCAGTGCAGCATCGATTTTCAGTGGACTTCTGGTATTTGACTTCAACTTAAGAAATTTACATACTTTTAAGATTTCTTTTCAAGTCGGTTCCATTTTTCGTAATTCTTACAAAAATCTAATTTTGGAAAAACTCCAGTGATATTTTTAAATTTCATTATTATTCCCTGATTATTCCAGAAGAAAAAAATCCCCTGAGTTTTCCCGGCTTTCCCTGTTTTTCATATGCGTTATTTGAACAAACTGACTGTCTCATAGACACTGGACCAAATTACAAGTCTCAGTACAATAATTAAGACATCTTAATTATTATTATTAATAGTACATAGGTTTATAGTTACATAGTTTTGAACATAGTTTTAATTATTACAAACCGGCAATGGAACATTTGTGAATGTGATTTTTGTAATATTGTCTTTTATTAACGCGAATATTCGGATGCTCTTCAGCAGCCGTGGTGGTGTCTGCCCGTGACCACGGTTGCTGAAGAGCATCCGAAACGTCGGGATAAATAATTTAAACAATATAAATAATAAATAGCGTTTTAATCCGGTATACGGTATTTTATTTAAATGTGATTTTTGCATAAATAATAACAACCTTGACTCTTCGAGCCCGATATGCCGAGCTCGACGACCTCCATGAGCGCGGCGAGGCAGTCCGCGTCGTCCAGCAGCGCGGGGCACAGCCAGGACGCGAGGCAGGCGTAGGCCGCCACCACGCACGAGTGCAGGTCCCGCGAGTGCGCCTGCGGCGGCCGCCCGCACTGCACCGAGATGTAGTCGCAGATCCAGCGCACGGCGCGCTTGCGCTCCAACGCATCTGGATTCACCATACATAGTCTTTACAAATTAAGCGCCATGTGTATATTGTAGTCAAACCGTGTCTAAAATATAATTATTTTTGACGGGCTCGTTCGGTAGAACATCTGCCGTGCGCGTCGATGGGTCGCGGGTTGTAATACCATCGTGACGACATGTTTATTATTTAAATAAAATACTGTATACCGGATTTAATCGCGTTTTAATCCGGTATACAGTATTTTATTTAAATGTGTGATACTCGCGTTAATAAAAGACAATATTATGTTTATAATTTTCTGTAAACATGTTATTTTGTAAGTCTGATAACTTTGGGCATAGAACGGGTGGGAGGAATATCGAAATTTCGTTCCACCACCATTCGAACCACCGTTCATAGATAGAAAAACCGTGAAGTGCATATTGCGCGTTACGGTTTCAGTCTATGTATTTCCGAATGCTCGAAGTAAAAAGTAGGTCGACAGCGCATCACCTAACATCAAGTGAACCTCATGCTCGACTGTCGATATCTAACATAAAAAAATACACATCCGCCTAATTGCAAAATGCACGAACGGAACGTAAGGTAAGTTCATCAATCACAACATCAGTCATCGATACGTTATCGCTGTTATTTTCTTCGAGCATTCGAATATCAATATGCTGAAACGGAAACGCGCTATACACATTTCAGCTTTTTGCATATAACGTTGGTTCACTATCCGATATTCATGCCACCTGAATAAAGAAAATTATAAACGTCATCTCGAGACCCCTGGAAACACAGGTGTACTACCGTACGTGTGTGTGTGTACTGCTGTACGTGTGTGTGTGTACTGCCGTACGTGTGTGTGTACTACAGTAGGTGTGAAAAAGGGCCTAACTTAACCTGGTTAAGTGTAATTGCGCTGAATCCAAATAATTAAGGATCGCTGTGAAACGAAGATAGGGAAAGCTCTGGGCTTAATCAAGTTGAATGGTTGCCGCAGCATATAAAATATACATTTATATTTAACGATTTTCTTACCTATTATTATTTCTGAACAGCATGCAAAAAATAACAAAAACAAATGTATTATTTTCAATCGAATAATAATTTTAAATGTCATCGAATGGTTTTACAAACACCACAATCTAGTTTTCTTTAAACTAATAAAAAAAAGTTGTCTTACTGCTATATCTGTTTTGAATGTTTAGCTGCCTTTAATTAAACAAAAAAAAATATTTTTCACCACCATATAAAAGACAGTGAAGGTTACTAATAGAGAAAGACAGACGATCACTAAAAGAAGGCTAACTGCTGGCCTTTCGGAAAGAGGTACTTATATTAAGTCCGTACTTGTATTCAAAAAGTCCAATTTTTTTACATCGTACTTACCAGGTTTAGCCGAGTGCAACTTAGCAAGGCCTGAGAGCAACTCAAGTGCGGCCAGGGACACCTGTAGGTCACCCTTCCAGGACGATATGAGCCGGTGACACACCAGGTATGTTGCACGAATTACTAGTGCTGCACCTGTTGTAAGTGACTATAGATATATGTATGTTTAAGTAATACTTAATACGGGATGCTATAAGAGTCAGTTTTAGACACGCAATTACATTCTTTCTGTAGTTTAAAGGAACTGTTAAAGAGAAGCACAAAAATAGAAATAAGTAAATGATGCAATAGTTATTATTACAAAAAAAATCTGTAAGCATGTTTTCCCCACATCCGGTAACTTCGGGCATTGATCGGGTGGGAGGAATATCTAAATTCCGACCGGGTAACGAACCACCGTTCATAGATGGAAAAACCGTGAAGTGCATATTGCGCGTTTCGGTTTCAGTCTATGGATTTCCGAATGCTCGAAGTAAAAATTAGGTCGACAGCGCATCATTGACTGATGTTCTGTGGCTGAGGTATCACCTACCATCAAGTGAAACTCATGCTCGTCTGTCGATATCTAACATAAAAGAAAAAAAAATTAATACTTTAAACTAATAACTTTAAATAACCAATAAAAACACCATGCATCATCAATTAAATTAATTGTACTCGTATTATAGTAATAAGAAATAATAGGATACAAAAGTATTTGGATGCAAAAATCGTCTTTGAAACGTTTACTATAACTAAAGGAAGTTTTGATGACACGCTAATATGAAAACTTAAACAAGCAAGCAATCCAAATAAATAAATTAAAAAACACAAGCTAACATTGCGATAGATGTTAAAAGATTGACATACAACTTTTACAATCACAATGTTTTAAAAAAAAGTGATATTTGATTTAAACCAAACACTATTATAAATTAAAAAAAGGTTACCGGACTAAACTATATTAATTAAGGTAGTTCGTGTAGCAACTTGATGAAATTTTAAATCGGACAAGTGTCACCGTGTCTGTCCGGAATAAACAACAAATAAAATTAAAAAAATCCGGTAAGTTTTTCATTTAACCAAAAAGATAATTATACACATTCTATTGTTTCTATCAAATATCACCTTTCTATAGAGCAACATAAAGATGATATTACCGAAAACAGGCGATGATGGATCTAGCTCCCTAATATCGGCGGCGAAGTCATCCGGGACGCTCTCAGCGCTCGCCGGGCCACTGCTACCCTCTGAGCGAGCTACAACACGCCCCACATTAGCAAATACGTGTACGGTGTAGCTCCCCATCATTATATATCTTTTGGCTTACGTTAATAATACCAAAGAACATAGATGCACAGAAAAGTAGTTCTACTACTTACCTGTAGAGCGCGCGGCATTGTATCGGTGTGATACACATATCTAAGCAGTCCGCTGACTCCTCTCCTCGCGTTGTCTCGCTTGCTCTTACGGGCGAACGGCAATAACGCTCTTAAAGCGTCTGGGTGCGAGAGAGTGCGTTCACACGGATACTAGCAGCGCCGCGGTGGCTGGGGTGAGAACTACCCTTACCCCAAAGAAACCGTGCCAAGCGCACCTATAAGGCCTGTGCTTCTATGTTCTTTGATAGTACGGAATGTAGTCGAGGGCGTGTTTTGAGCGGTCCAAAGTTGTACGTACTTTTTATTTATGTCATTCTAGTACGGTATGAACGTTATGTCAAGCTAAAAATGTTGATTTTAATGTAGATGTGTTGATTGATTAGCAAAATAAAAAATTGCGTGTTTCGTATGTAAAGATAATTTTGTGTTAAATGCAGTGGTGTAAGCTTCCTTCCTTCCCTTCAATATTTAATTGTTTGAAGAGAGATTTTTTTTTAAATTGTGCAGTAATATAGTACTTTCAGGTAATCAACATTTAAAAAGTTGAAGTGTTTTTTTTATTATTCATCATTATGGAACAAACCATTTTTGATTTTGCACAATATACGGTGCATTAATGTTAAGACCGACTGTATGTTGTGCAAAGCTTGAATATTTATTTGTAGAACCTAATTTTAAGCACTTTGTTTATATTCTTTCTTGTGTACAATGTATCTATCACTATTACGATACAAGCCACACTCGAAATACCTTTATACTCGGTGGTGTGCGAGTGCGGGGAGTGCGACGCGCGCGCGGGCGCGGGCGCGTCGTGCCGCACGCACAGGTAGAGCGCGCTCAGCAGCGGCACGGCGAGCGCGTCGCACGTCTCCGCCTGCACGGCCGCCACGCACGTCAGCGCGAGCCGGGCGCGCGCGTGCTCGCCGAGCGTCACGCCCGCACTGTGCATTGTTACTCTATTTAGATTTATATTATAGTTAATTAAAAAAAAAATCTTCATTTACACCAAATACATAAACCCAGACTCCCGATATAGTTATGAACTGTGTTTCAGGAGTCTGTGTCTTCCCAATTGTATGTAAACAAAGTAGTTTACAAAAATACTAAATTCAGTGACTAAAAGTTAATACAATACCAAGTACGAATTTATAAAATATTGAGCCAAAATATAGAAAATAAAATAGGTTTCATTATTACATTACTTTAAGGTGTCATGTGGTAACATGGTGTAATAGTTGCAGCTCCTTACAAACATTTTGTAAAACAAAAAAACTTGGCGATTAAAATGAGTGGCGGAAAGTTTATTGCCAGTTCTTCTCATCCATTCTACGACTACGCCCTTGATTTGAGAACTGGCAGTAAAAAATTAGAAGCATTAAACCTTTTTTTTTACTGACGTTCATGAGTGTATATTGTGTTACCTAAATTAATAAATTATAATTTATCGATATCGTTTAAGAAATCATCGTTAAAGCAGGAAATGTAATCAAAAATTGCACTTCATAGTCGAAACCAAAACCAAAGGAACAAGCCCAAAAGTTTGGCTTGCCTGATAACTACGTTATCATATAAGTTATACTAGCAATGCTGTTACTAAATACACTACAGAAAAACTGTGAACATTGTATATAAAAAAATTCAAATTCAAATTCAAAAATCATTTATTCATTTAGGTAACACAATGTACACTTATGAACGTCAATAAAAATACATATTAAATGCTTCTAATTTTACATTTACTGCTAGTTCTCAAATCAAGGGCGTAGAGCGGACGAGAAGAACTGGCAAGAAACTCGCCGCCACTCTTTTTAATCGCCAAGTTTTTGTTTTACAAATGTTTTGTAAGGAGCTGCAACCATTACACATGTTCCACATGACATCTTTAAGTAATTAACTATAATAATCGAAAAATATATATATAAACGAAAAAATAAAAACAAATACCGGCCGGTACCGCCGCAAACGCTACGTCCCGCAATTTTTAAATCTGTAATATCTTCGAAAATATTCATTTAAATCATATGCTGTAAAGGGCCATATAGAGCTATATTAAATCAACAATGTATTTAAGGTATTTTATTGGATAAGGATCAATGCTGTATTGGTTAAAATCGCTTCGAAAATTAGCCATTATTTATCGTAAAAAGTAAATGACAAAAAAAGTTATTGTGGGTTATCCATAAGAGATAGACATATACCATCACGGACTTTTCTGTAGACCTTTTCAATGTGTACAATACTTAGTACATTATTTTGATAAAACTCGTAGGGTTCAGCCTGCGTTTGCAATGTAAGCGGAAAAAATATAATTATTTACGACATCACATTAGAAACCTCAAAAATAACAGTACTTCTCCACTATTTAATGGATGTTATTATACATATAAACCTTCCTCTTGAATCACTCTATCTATTACAAAAAACCGCATCAATCATCAATCAGTTGCGTAGTTTCAAAGATTTAAGCATACAAAGGGACATAGGGACAGAGAAAGCGACTTTGTTTTATACTATGTAGTGATGTATGATTTACATAATTACTTTAAGGTCATTTTCCTTTTTTTACTTTTATGGTTCTATTAATAGGACAAGCTGGACTTTTGGTCTTGTATGGTGGTCGCTCCACTTATAAGGATGTATATAAACTGTTCCCTTACACGTAAAGTTTTTAAAATTTACTAATCATATCTCACTTATATATGTATATATATCACTTATATTATACTCCGTCCAAACATTTATTTTCTTTTTGACAGCTATAGTATTTTGATAGTATAGTAAATCAATGTTGCCAAGTTATAAATACATTTACCATAATACTTTGCACTGATTATGACTTATTTAAATGTATAAATTTGTAATTTCTAACTACAATTTAATATTAGATATTGTAACCTGTGTATGTTTCAAAATAATACAAGATGTTGAGCATGAAAATATATCATTGTTAAATCGATTAAAATTTCTTGATAATTAAAATCGATTGCTATACAAAATCGAATCGATAACGCATTAGGACCACACTAATTGCTTAGTTTTCGAACTGTCAAAAGTTAAATAAACGAATGGAATCATATTATGTAATCATACTTACTAATCATTACATCCAGGGAATTCAGGAACTGGCAACCCTTTGTAATGGTAAGGGAAAGCTACCAAAGATAACAGAAGACTAATAGCAGCTTTGCGAAGTTCTCGCTTGTCTATGGAACCGCATTCCAACTTCGGCTCACGCTCGGAGAGAATGCGATCTAGTGCCGTTATAAAATCAGGCACTAACACTAACACGCCGTCTAAATCCAATCTGAAAAAGGGATACAATTACATTATTATAGCGTACAAAAGAGATTTATTGATAAGATATATTGTTCAGCCGGCCTAGCATGACCACCACGAGATATGTCGCGGACGAGAGAAGAAAAAACAAAGATCTAAAATATCTTGATATATTTTATCTTGAAATCGACAATTTTGATAGAAAAGATATCTCGATAGACGAATATATCTATTTTTGATATTAAAAGTTGAGTTTTAAGTGTAATTGTCATGTTATGTGCGGTTGTCATGCTAGGCCGGCAGTATCAAGTTTTACATTATATGTGATTTCCTTGATTACTGATATTATGCGTTGAAAGACGTAAGTACAAACACCAGTTTACCGACACGCAATATGGACTTTTTACGGAGCAGTGCAGTGCTCCGTTCAGTGGCGTTACTCCAGTGGAGCATACTGCTGTAACGAAAGGGTTAAAAAAATGTTTTTTTTTAATGTCATATATCGACAGACGAGCATATGGTTTACTTGATGGTAGGTGATACATCAGTCACAGAACATCAGTCAATGATGCGCCGTCGACCTACATTTTACTTCGACCATTCGTAAATTCATAGACTGAAACGCAATATGCACTTCACGGTTTTCACGGTGGTTTGTTACCCGGTCGGAATTTCGATATTCCTCCGACCCATACAGTGCCCGAAGTTACCAGACGTGGGGAAGACATGCTTACAGAAAATTAAAAACATTTCATCCTGGTGGGATTCAAACGTCAAAGTCAACCACTAACGTACCGGAATATGTCGGCGGCGTCCAGCACGACGGCGGCGGCGGTGGCGGGGTCCCGCAGGCCGCGCTGCAGCGCCGCGTAGCTGCGGGCCAGGTACGGCGCCAGCACCTCCTCGCGACACTGCTTCGAGCAGATCACGCGGCACAGCGTGCCCAGCGCTACGGCGCGACCTGTTGTTGAAATATATTTTTAACAGATATATCGTTTTTTTTTTCGTGGGGAAAATCATCAATGATACCCGCCGCCGTGAGAGCGGCTACAGGTTATGTCGGAACCTCGCGATCGGACTCCAGGGAGTCAAAACGTCACGAGCTTACCGACTAAAACCCCACGGCACACAAGGCACTGTACCTCCGGGAACAGATATATCGGGGGCCTAATTATCAAACTTCGTAACTCCAAAACCACGGAATGTTTTACCTGTTAGTAGTTTTTTCCTTTTTTTAAAAAACTTTAGTGTGATCAAATGGAGATACGAAGTTTGATAATTAAGCCGACGAAATAGATATCAACTTTATTTGCTACCTATTGCTACTTTAAACGCAAACAGAGTTACTTGATATGTTTATGTAAACAATAATAAAACTAATGGCAAAAAGGATCCCTCATCAGTAAGGCAGCGATTAATGTTACCATTTTATTTTATAAAAAAAGTTGAGTTTTTTTTTTAGAAAATAAAGTAAACATCGCCCAGTATTTTTAGTTATAGTTCTTTTTTGTATAAAAGTGATCTAATAACTCACCAGCCTGATAACTGAGCATGTTCAGTTTCTGAGTGGCGTCCGACAGCGAGGGCGGCGGCGGCGTGCCTTCCGTTCTCTCTGTATTTGAAAACGACACATACGATAATTTATTTCATACATTCGCCTTTATTCATACTTCTATGACATTTGTACAAAGATGAGTTTTATAGAACTTAGAGTACGAGCCGCATAATTGCTTGCAATAGAAATTTTAAAAAGTGTTGAAAACATCTCATGAGAACATGTTTTCAATACTTTTTAAAATTCTACATAGATTTCTACATCTAGATTCTACATAGATTCAAGTTATAATTTGGTGATTGAGTAAAAATCATTTTTGACAGGTTAAAAAAAACAAAGTTGATGTGAACAGAAATATGCTAGGCCCCGCCTGTGTCTTTAGCCTCTAGTCATTAAAAATTACCTAAGTACGCCGATTGTACATAACATATATGAGTAAAATATACATGTTGAGATACTTATATGGTATAGTATAATACATAAATAATATAATATTTAAAAATATTATTGGCTTAGACATATCAAGAGTAGTGCTGGATACTTCCTTACGGTGGCTCGTGTTCACGGGGTTGGTGCCTATCAGAGCCGCTTCGAACAACCACTCGCCGAACAGATGTAATATGGAGTTGACCTTGGGCCGCAGTGGCGTTAGGGGCGGTTTCTCCGTCTCTCCAACTAAAAATACATTTATATAAAAAAATATTAGAAATAAAGAGGATTTGCCACCTTCAATGTTTTCACCTACTAACGACCTCGTTAGTTTTTAGCTTATACATTTTTAAAAGGTACAACTGGGACATAGAGTCGCGAAATATCGGTTGTCTGCTCTAAAATTAAAAAAATTGATAAACAGAGTCTGCGATAGAATCATAGATATCATGGGAATATTGATCGCACACATATCACTTAGTTTGGACGTATAAGACAATATTTGGTGGGTTCGACCTTTTAAGCTTTAAAAGTGACGTTACTTTTAATGACAATTTCCATTAAAAGAACCGTATTCCTGGGCGTTTTAATAGTCGTAATTCAAATTTAAATCTAGTTTCGAGATTTTTAACTATTTAACACGAAAATGTTGGCAGGTCTCGCGAGTACACTCCGACTTGATTCAGGTCTTAGGTTACAACACTTTTTCAAAATTTCAAGACATTCTGTTAACGTCTGTCATATTTTGAAGACAAAATGCATAAACAGGTGGTTGTCGAGATTTGTGACAATACAGTGAATCTTTGTTCCACCTACCTTGTTTCCTCGTTCTCTCAAAATGTGTGCAAGCTAAACCCTATTTATATAAAACCTTTGTATACAGTTAATGCATGACATACCTTGAGACGATATAGAGTTAGGCGGAGTCGTCGGAATCACGCTAGCTGGCCGAGAGCTTGTCAATCCTATTAAGGACGAACGCGGTGTGCCTATATCCATAAAGAAAATTAGAGTATTATTGTTAAAGTCAAAAATAACTTTAGTCAAGTATGCACTCGAAACTTCAATGAAAGAATGAGTGAATTATACAATTTATTTTTACTACAATAATTATACTTATTCACTAGCAATAGGCTCCAACTTCGCACGAGTGCAATGTAGATATACTATACACAAAAAAGCCTATGTTACTCGCCGATAATATAGCTTTCTATTCGTGAAAAATGTTTGAAAATTGGTCCAGTAGTTTTTGAGTTTATTCATAACATACAAATCTTTATAATATTAGTGTAGATTAACTGTGTCATGCTATAATTAATAATAATAAAAAAGAGAGTATTGTAAAACTCGCTAGTATTTATTTGAAGTTTTTGAGGTCTTGAGAAGTTATTAGAAAAATACTGATCATACTAATTGAAAGATGTTAGAAAGTATAGAAAAAAAAGAAAACTACTGTGCCGATGGTATGTGCGTACAACTACTGGCATAAGTGCAATCTACCAAGCAACTACCTAATATGCAATACAAATTAACATATAAATGCCAAGGTCAAATATGTATACAGGGTTACAAGATAAACAAAAAACAAAAACCTACTTCAAAACTACAACTACATATGTATAGTATGTACAAACTTAAACTAAAAAATAATATTTTAATTACTTCAAAGCATTATTTATTAACAGTTATTTTGAAGTCTATGCCACCCAACCGATGCCGCTCCCTGTTCGAAAATTTGTTGCAAAAGCAAGATTAAACTATCGTTCTTGGCTGGCACCGACTCCAAAATAACTGTTAATAAATAATGCTTTGAAGTAATTAAAATATAATTTTTTATTTTTTAGTTTAAGTTTGTACATACTATACATATTTTAATTTTATTTTTAAATCACAAAAATCCCAACACCTTACATTTAATCATTTTCGATTATTTAAGATTCATGCAAATGAAAACTATTATCTAAGGTATTTTGAAAAAGTATATTGGCACATTTTTAATGTAACCATATATATAGACAAAAATACTTTGGTTAAAATAATCACTATGATTTAAATAAAATACTGTATACCGGATTAAAACGCGATTTATTATTTAAATTATTTATCCCGACGTTTCGGATGCTTTTCAGCAACCGTGGTCGCGGGAGACTGAAAGATGACAGTTGTCTTATATTTGAAATGTCACAAAGTTGCCATATTTAATTCAATTAAATTAAAAATAATCTATTAATTCAGGTAACACAATGTACATCTATGAACGTCAATAAAAAATAATACATATTAAATTACTAATATTACTAATATTAAATGCTTCTAATTTTACATTTACTACCAGTTCACAAATCAAGGGCGTAGAGCGGACGAGAAGAACTGGCAAGAAACTCGCCGCCACTCTTTTTAATCGCCAAGTTTTTGTTTTACAATCTTTACATATGTACATATGTACAGATTGTAAAACAAATAATCTGTACATATGTACATATGTACAGATTGTAAAACAAAAACTTGGCGATTAAAAAGAGTGGCGGCGAGTTTCTTGCCAGTTCTTCTCGTCCGCTCTACGCCCTTGATTTGTGAACTGGTAGTAAATGTAAAATTAGAAGCATTTAATATTAGTAATATTAGTAATTTAATATGTATTATTTTTTATTGACGTTCATAGATGTACATTGTGTTACCTAAATTAATAGATTATTTTTAATTTAATTGAATTAAATATGGCAACTTTGTGACATTTCAAATATAAGACAACTGTCATCTTTCAGTCTCCCGCGACCACGGTTGCTGAAAAGCATCCGAAACGTCGGGATAAATAATTTAAATAATAAATCGCGTTTTAATCCGGTATACAGTATTTTATTTAAATGTGTGATACTCGCGTTAATAAAAGACAATATCACTATGATTTAAATAACTAATTATTATTTAAATAAAACATATTATTAGAGAAATGGTTGAATATTTAAGAAATATGATATATGAAATCTTAAATACAATATTCCACTAAATTTTTATACTACCTTTGTTTTTTTAAACATACAAGTTTTATCACCTTCACGAAGGAAATTAAGATTAGGGATTGAAATATTTTCGAAAATACTGGTAAAGCAATAAATAAACCATAAAACATGGAACTTATGAAAATATCCGACTTTAGAACAAAAGTAGTAGAGATTTATTTGAATTTAAACTATGCCGTGTAAGTAAGTGTATCATGCATTAAAAACACATGACTTTAGGATTTGAGATTGTACTTGATAGAAAAATATTCATAATGAATAAAATCCTATATCAATTTTCAAATCGCACACAATGAAGCGGTATAAGCCATCTAAGAACTTAGTGAAGCCTTAACAAAGTAGAAGGAATCAGTTTTCAACCCCTAAATCCATATAACCAAAGAGTACAAATAGGAACTACAACGGACTATGGTCTCCTCTATGGTATCACATCATAGACTGTCAAAAATAAAATAAACTAGAATCCCCTTCGTGAAGCTGTAAACACCATAAACACGACACACTACACTAGCCCATACTTTTCTCAGGTATCTTCTCTCGCGGCCGCGAGGTGCTGAACGACTTGGCGAGCCTGCGATGTGTGGGCGGAGTCATCTCCCCCTCCTCCCTCTCGTCGGCGAGCCCCGCCTGCCCGCCCGCGAGCCCCGCCCACCACCGCTCCGGGCCCCGCCCTGTGCACGCATCCTCTATACCCCCTCTACTAGACTGTGACCTCAAAGCAGGGTGTATAGAGAGTCAAATTCAAAGTAGAATATGTTAAACTCGTATAGAGTGGTTTAAGTAAGAAAAAGTAATGCTGTCAAATTGAGGTTCCTTTTCCTGTTCTGTTTGCCGTCATAAGCCAAAAAGCAGTATATTTTAACATGTATTTTTGGGTGTTTTTTTTTGTGTTTCTAACAAAAACTAGTCTGCATCGATGCAACTAAACTAAAAGGCGCTCTTGCCAATATTAATTATAATCACTAAGATATATTCTATTCCTATCTCAAAGGTTAGTGAGAAAAAACAATATATAATATAGCTCGAAAGTTGGCTTAAGACAGCTGTGCAATACTAACCCTTTACAAATCTCAACGCGACTTCAATTTCGAAAGCATCAAGTGAATTATTGTTTAACAGCCGCACACTGATTGTCGGCAGTTAGACTGGAAGAGATTGAAGTCGTGTGGAGCGGATTTGAAAAATTACACATTCTATACATAAATCATACCTGAAGTCCCCTCTACATTTGCCAATTAGCAAAAAATATTAAATTTGATTGTTAATTAGTGTACATTTCTATATAAATAAACAGAATACACAATTAGAAATACCATATTAGCACCAATCCAATTATATAAGGGTATATGTTGTTAACTAAGCTAGAGCACACTTTCCACACTAAATAACAAACAATCAAAAGTTAAAACCCTCATTCATAAACGTGGTATGAACTTGAAATAATGTTTTGTTTCTTTCCTTCTAAAGTTATTTAGTATTTGACAGAGCAAGACAAAACACACTATTTCAAGTTTATACCACATTTAGACCGTTAAGAGTTGAACTGCAACCGAAAAACTATATTAGTTGTTCTTTGCAAAAATACTGTGACAATCATTTACATATAACTATTAGAAAAGGAAAATAATATTGTAAACAGTGAGTCGCATGCAATATTTACAGATATTACTAAATCTTTCTTTAGACTGTGGATTAAATGTCTAGCTCATTGGAAAAATGGGTAATACACGCCACCAGAGGTTATAGGTTTGATTCCCGTTGTCTGACATACTTGTATGAACATTTTTTTACCAACAAAGCCATTTACAGCATTAAAACACTAGGAGTGGTAATATCGGACTGGTTGTTTTGGCTCCAGTCTATAGCTTTCCGAATACTCTAACATTTAGACTAAATTGTCTTGCTATGGACCACTAACTATTTGGTGGTAATATAAATTATCTTAAATTCCAGTATGAAGTCACTAACGTAAAAAATATTACATGTTTTTTTATCTTTGCAGACTACTAAGGATGCGTAATGGTCCCAGACCACAGGTTAAAAACATTCATTAATCAGTAGCACATCATTGATGTCTTAAAAACAGGGGTATCTTGAAAGTTAGATCAAGTCATATGTTGAAAAAAAATCCATATGTGATGGAAAACACATTATGGTGTTGCGTTTTGGAATAAAATCCTATATTTCTATGAATTACTTAGATAAAGTATATATGTTATGTATGTATGTTACCGAGGAAGGCGTCCACGTGCGCCGCCAGCCCCATCATGGCGCGGTGGAAGATGGCCGGCAGCGCGCTCAGCCACGCCTGCTGGGAGCCGCCTTCTTCAAACCTCATAGAGTACTGGGGGATACGAAAAAAGCTTAGACACGCCATCTATATGTAAAACATACTGATGACTTTTTGACATGTTTTCATATTTTTTTTAAATAGTCGAAAAGTTGAATGTCCCGTCAAAAAAATGTAAATAAAATATATGTCTGTAGCAATTAATAACAAAGGCGTACGATGTGTGCTTTTGAACAAACTATATTACAATATAGGACTGGCTACGACGCGGCTACCTGCAAGAGGTGCGGGGTGTGCGCGACGATGTGCGGGTGGCACATGTCGACCGGGTTGCCGATGGTGTGCAGCACGCGGTACCAGGTCTGCATCACGCACTCCGCGCTCATGTCGGCGGGCACCAGCGTCGCGTCCTCCTCGCCTACATCACCGGATTTACAAATACAATAGACTCTCACTGAGGTGCAAACTATTGTGGTCTCTGGCAGAATGACCAGCGCTGTGGAACTCGTCTGCTCCACAGCATAATGCTGAGCCAGAGCCAATTACAACCACAACACACACATTTACACACTTTAAAAAAATGTACCTTCATTTTGTGTGCCATAATTTTTTTGTGATTCTGTGTGTGTGTTTCGTTCGTAATAAATCATATGTTTATGTCACTAATCCGGCACTAATAAAAACCAGAGGGTAGCGGATTACTGGATAGAAAATTCATAATAAAATAAAATAAAGCACAAAGGGAAAATAAATAATCTAAAATTGAAACATTATATCGTAAGACACCTTATCGAAAATAGCAGTATACACTATTGGTAATTTCTAAAATAGTAGTTACTCAGCATACAGTCTTTTCTCAATTATTAACACATATTTTCATTAGTTAGTCTTTTTAGATATTATTTTCCAGCGTTAAGTGCGTTTGGTTAACCCCTTAGCTCATTCTTCTAGGTCTACCGAAAGAAGTAACAACTTACAATGTCTATAATATAAACATACTTATCGGCATCGCTGGGAAGAGCGGCCCGTACATGTGCTTGAGCAGCCGCGCCGTGAGGCACAGCGAGACGCGCGTCCACTGCTCGGTGAGCGGCGCGCGGTGCCGCCAGCTGATGCAGTGCTCGCGCAGTGTACGCCATAGCGGCGGCGATGGAAAGCATCTACGAATTATGAATTCGACACGTTTAAATAAAATATTTATACGCGGTTTGTTATTTATATGACTTAATCTGGTATAAAGTTTATGTGTGATACTCGCATTAATAAATTATAATATCATATAGCACGTTTTTTTTCTGTATGCTGTGTTGAATAAAGTTATAAGTTATTACAAATTGTTCAACTATTTACAATACACAGAGCTACTTAAGTGGGACATGAGATAGATACATTTCTATGATCGTTTTACTCATCATTTTTCTTTACAGACAAGACATTTTCCTAATATATTGGGACCTTATAGTCTTTTATTAATGCGAGTATCACACATTTAAATAAAATACTTTATACCGGATTAAAACGCGATTTATTATTTATGCCGACATTTCGGATCCTTTTCAGCAACCGTGGTCACGGGCCAGTGGCGGCGTAAGACCTAAATATTATGTGGGCTAGATTCATTTTGCGGGGCCCAAAAAAAAGCCAATATTGCCAGCGCAAAATTGGCTTTTTTTTGCAAACAAATTTTTTGGCGCGTTCGTGGCTTTTAAGTTATGCATAAACTTTCGGGGCGCGAGGCCCCCTGGGCCGCGACGCCGTAGGCGGTGGCCCACGTCGCCCACGCCTCACGCCCCCACTGTCACGGGCACACTGAATGGTGACAGCTGTCTGATTTGAAATATCATAAATAGTAAATCGCGTTATATATTTTATTAAAATATTGGTACCTATTAAAAATTAATGAATGAGTGAACTAATGAATGAAAGAATTCGGATAAAGGATGTTCTTCTCGTTTCACCTGTGGCAAGCCAGTATCCACACTTCGAACAGCACACACAGCACCCTCTCGCAGAGCTGCTCGGAGGCGCCGTGCACGGGCGCGGGCGGCGCCAGCAGCGCGGACGCCGCGGCCAGCAGCAGCAGCAGCAGCGCCCGCCACTCGCGCGCGCCCAGCGCCGCGCTGTCCGCCAGCGACCGCGCCAGCCGCAGCACGCGGTGACACAGAACCGCTTGTTTGCTTATTAGGTCCGCACCTGATGTTAAGTATATGGCAATATTGTACAATACTGCTAGTTAGCTATTGCATTCGAACATTGAAACAATTCTAGGTCTAGAATTTATTTATGAAATGTTAATAATTTTTTTAAGTTTAGCTAAAAATATGTCTTGTAAAATTAATACTATAAATAATTAATTACTATTTTTGTTTATTTAGACTTAGAATCAAAATCATCGTCATCAATACTAACACCATAACAATAGAAAATATTAATTGAGATTTTACTGGTTTCAGTACATACAGTTTTTACATGTTATGTAGCTACGCTAATCTATGTATTGGCATCCATTACTCAGGTATACCAGCAGTACTAATTAATAAACTTACTCAAATCCGTCTGATATATAAAAGCGAAAGCTTGGAACAAACAATAACCAAAATCAATTAAATAATATCATATATCTATTAGCCTGATTAAGAACATGATTAAGAACAAGACATATTATAAAACAAAGTCCTCCGCCGCGTCTGTCTGTAATTTCTATTGGTAAATTTAATTTTTTTTAAGCCAACAGGAGCTAATCAGCGTCAAGAGTACCCTAGCATAATATATTATATAGCTTACTTACTTTCATTGTGCCTTGGAACAAACAAGTTATGTAGATGGCTCAGTATCTTGGTGGCGTATCGTTCGGGAGAGGCAGCCAAAGGGGCAGGCACCGCTGGGGGCGGCGGCTGCGCAGGCGCCGCGGGGGGGAGGAGCGCGGACAGCCAGGAGCAGCACACACGCACACAGTCGCGTACTGCCTCGTGTTCCGACAGCGGCAGCGACAGACCGTAGCGGATCACTTCTAGCACCCACTCCACCTGTATCACGTGATACGATCGTAAATTCCTGGGCCCAGCCTTAGCATGAGAAAAGAGACCCAAGCATGAACAACTTGTGAAAAAGTATTCCTATCATCAATATGTTAGTTGTATAATATTTTAGTCGCTTATTGACTTGAGTATCACACATTTAAATAAAATAATGTAGAAATTGCCATAATATAGAAAATTATACTAAATATCAACTCTGTAGGAATAGATAGTGTTAAAATGGCAACTTTGTGATATTTCAAACCAGACCACGGTTGCTAAAAAGCATCCAAAATGTCGGCATAAATAATCTAAATAATAAATCTCGTTGTAATCCAGTATATTTTAAATGTTAGTTGTATGAGAAATAAGTTAACATTTAATACATATGAAAATACTCTCACGCCAGCTGTTCTTGCTTGGGCCTCAAGACATGGGCTCAGTTGTCCAAAATGAGTCATCTTTTGTGTCTGGGTGTCCATCATAGTACATGTAAAAGCCTCAAAGCACAGAGTGCTTGTTTTGGTCTATGGATTATTTAATGTTTGGATGATGGACACAGTATCATAGATGTTGTAGCGACATCTATAATCCGCTACAAGAATCAATACAAAAAGACGTCTATTCCTGAATCGCGCTATTAAAGTTTCTGTGCGCGCTAAGTATATATACATCTCGACATCAACCACTGGGGCCTTAGGGCCGGCCAGTCAGTGGTTCGACTGGTCGAGGATCCTCCCTTTAGGTTGGAGGAAGACCACACCTCCCTTCCTCCACATTGGTGACCCCGACGTGATTCAGCCCCCTTCCACCACATTGGTGACCCCGCAGAAGAACACCCTACTTCTGAACATCAAGAAGCCTGACGTCATTACTCTTTCCTACAACATCAATCAGCAGCAATCAAGTCACAGCCAGCCAGCACCCTCGGCTTCAACGGGTATCCTGTCCACTAGCATGCAGCGAGCGCGTATGCCTGGTCAACACCCTCAGCCAACTTCAGCACAGCACACTGCACTTCGGCCGGTCAGCAAGCAGAGCACATCTCTCCTGGTCGACGCAGCAGCCAGCTTTCAACACTGCAGCACTCCGACTCACTGGAGCAATATGCAGCATCATCGCACTCAGTTCCGACTCACCGCGAACTCTGCGACATCCGATTCCGACTCACTGGAATCTCGGGCAATCTGGCACTGGCAAGCAACAATCTCAACACAGCTGTTTCAACAACTCGATCGACCTCCGGTCTTCGGGGGGGAGTACTGTAGCGACATCTATAATCCGCTACAAGAATCAATACAAAAAGACGTCTATTCCTGAATCGCGCTATTAAAGTTTCTGTGCGTGCTAAGTATATATACAACATCTCGACATCTGGGGCCTTAGGGCCGGCCAGTCAGTGGTTCGACTGGTCGAGGATCCTCCCTTTAGGTTGGAGGAAGACCACACCTCCCTTCCTCCACAATGTCTTGTAGTTTATCAGCTAGATTTTAATTCAAAATAAATAGATTTATTCAATGATTTATCAATCAGCCACCATCAAAACTCATTTATATTACCATGAGAAATTTCACAATGATTCAAATACCATTGTTCTTTGTAATAAAAACTATGAGACAGTGAAGAAATAACACAATGCAATTTAGAAATCTATGCTAAGCTTGTTAGAGATCTAGATTTGATTCTCATTGGAGACATATAAAGTACCTTGATCTTGTAAAGTACTGAGAAATTAAGAAGTATAGTTGCCTGTAAAAAAGAAAATTCAAACTGTTTGCCTTAAGCTATTGTATGTATTTTCAATTACTTACTTCTGCATCAGTGTTGAGAGGACTAGGTTGATGTGAGGCCAGCTGCCTCACAACAGCCAGGACTACATCGCGTCCGCCGACTGCACCCAGCACTCCACACCCACCTCCCTCCAATGGCAATGAACTCCATTCTGAGTACATTCCGTCACTCTCCCTATTCTGTAATGTGAATTGAGTATATTCTGACTTGACTATGTAGCGACACCTATGATCCGCTACAAGAATCAATACAAATACGTCCATTCCTGAATCGCGCTATCAAAGTTTCTGTGCGCGCTGAGTATATATACAACATCTCGACATCAACCACTGGGGCCTTAGGGCCGGCCAGTCAGTGGTTCGACTGGTCGAGGATCCTCCCTTTAGCTTGGAGGAAGACCACACCTCCCTTCCTCCACATTGGTGACCCCGCAGAAGAACACCTACTTCTGAACATCGAGAAGCCTGACGTCATCACTCCTTCCTTCAACATCAATCAGCAGCAACCAAGTCGCAGCCAGCCAGCACCTTCGGCTACAACGGGTATCTTGTCCACTAGCATGCAGCGAGCGCGTATGCCTGGTCAACACCCTCAGCCACCTTCATCACAGCACACTGCACTTCGGCCGGTCAGCAAGCAGAGCACATCTCTCCTGGTCGACGCAGCAGCCAGCTTCAAACACTGCAGCACTCCGACTCACTGGAGCATCATGCAGCATCATCGCACACAGTTCCGACTCACCGCGAACTCTGCGACATCCGATTCCGACTCACTGGAATCTCGGACATCCTGGCACTGGCAAGCAACACTCAACACAGCTGTTTCAACTACTCGATCGACCTCCGGTCTTCGGGGGGGAGTACTGTAGCGACACCTATGATCCGCTACAAGAATCAATACAAATACGTCCATTCCTGAATCGCGCTATCAAAGTTTCTGTGCGCGCTGAGTATATATACAACATCTCGACATCAACCACTGGGGCCTTAGGGCCGGCCAGTCAGTGGTTCGACTGGTCGAGGATCCTCCCTTTAGCTTGGAGGAAGACCACACCTCCCTTCCTCCACATTGGTGACCCCGACGTGATCTTCACCGTGCCGACGTGATTCAGCCACCTTCCTCCACAACTACTTTAAGTCATGCAAGACAGGTGCAAGATCCTCCAAGTCAATCATTTATGGAAAAAATAATAGTTTAATTTGCCACTATCTTAAACCTTAAATGATATCTACAAAAGAAGCTATCAACTGTTAAAATTGCATCAAAGAAGAGAAAACAGAATCATCTGAAGAAAATTACGAGGTATAGTGGACGACATAGTAAAATTGTTAATGATATGGATTCGACGACTGCTTTGATGTTTATCAAAGCATTTACAAAAATATCCAATTAGGAAATTGTTAACTCTGGATTATATTGATTATGTTTATATCTTACCTTACTATTAACTCTATTGAAAACTCCCACATTCATAAAGTATATCGTGTCCACTGTCCAAAACGGTAAATATAACAATTACGATTTGACAAAAAAGGGCGTAAAAACCTTCAATCAAACTAATAATAACCTTGTGAAGATTATTAAGGGGTGCTTTTGTATTTGCTCTTCGAAAAATACAATAATTTCTCTTTCAAAAGAAATAAATATAATAGTGATAAATATTTTCATTCGATTTTAATCAAATTTTAATAGTTTAATACTGAGTTTGATAGATGAGAATTTGAAGTTGACACTTCAGACTTGACAGTTATGTGGATCCTTGGGCACATAAATGCACAGAGTACATTATTTTTATAATAATATAGAAAACACTGAGGAACACACATTCCATTTTTGAATAATGTGCGGCTGGTCCATGCTGGATGCATGCATGGAATTCGAATCGAATGCGCCGGCCGTTTTTCTTCGCTTACCGATTAGCGAAGCAGTTACAGGCTATACTTAGCAGTATCCTAGGGAGGTAGGGAAATGGGATCTATGTCACTTGGTAGTGTTCAAGAGATTGTACCTAAATGATTTGATTAGTTAAGTATAAAAAGTAGTTTTTTTTTTTATGTTAGATATCGACAGACGAGCATGAGGATCACTTGATGGTAGGTGATACCCCAGCCTCAGAACACCAGTCAATGATGCGCCGTCGACCTACTCGAAGTGAACATCGAGCACTCGGAAATCCATAGACTGAAACCGAAACGCGCAATGTGCACTTCACGGTTTTTCCATCTATGAACGGTGGTCGGAACTTCGATATTCCTCCCACCCGATCAATGCCCGAAGTTACCAGACGTGGCGAAAACATGCTTACAGAAAACTATAAACATCTTGTCCCGGTGAGATTCGAACCCACGACCCATCGATGCGCACGGCAGGTATTCTACCGAATGCGCCAGTCGAGTTTAGTTAATAACTTTTTCCCTGTTCTGATTATTTGTCCTCCTCATTTGATTATTAAAATCTGTTTCTAATCATGGAAAATAAAATTACTTTATAGGTAGTATCTGAGTATTTTTATTTCGAAATATGAATTAGATTTTAAGAATAACAAAATATACACAGCCAAAAAAGCACTCAATAATAATAACTAGTATAAAATTAATGAATTAACAAAATTAAAGATGTCATTAGTTTGTTAACTAAAATTATTATTTTAAAATCAAAAGTATAATATAATATAATTTTGAGAATCATCAGATAAATTTGAAAATCTTTAATTTTTCAACTACTAAATACCTTGACAAGATAGATACACAGCATAATTCATTTAAAATAAAGAGCTCAACTTTCCGTTTTCTAAGTACAGCACCATAAGCAATCTAGAAATAGATTTTTTTGCAAATTATATAAATATCAGAATTGTGAGAAACTTCTTGATATGGGAATTAATAATTTTTTACAAAACTGTAAAGCTTATTTGTAAGATACAAGGACTCTTTAATGTGATTTACATCTAACACAGCCACACAATTCCAGAGGGTGCACTGCACTTCAGATGAGATAACAACAGCTGCAACTTGATAAGCATATTAATTCATTTGTTGTTTAATAATTATTAATAACAATATAAAATTTAACAACAATATTATTCATCGCCTTTTCCACTACAATTTATTTCTTCATATTTCAATCGCCACAATGTAGCCTCCTCTTCTAATTCTTTAACTCTCAACTTTTGTTTGTCCAATAATATTTCAGTCAATTCTAATTTCTGCTTTAACTCAGTAGAATTCTCAGACTCTTCTATAGTATTAGCAATAATTGTTGTCTTAGCCATGTTTACTGTATCTTCGGCTTTCTTTATGATTTCCTGTGCTTTTAGCTCAAGTTCATGTTGAATTATAATCATAGTCACTAACCTTCTTATTACGAATGCAAGAAAAATTGCAAAACCAGTGATATAAAAATTCCTTTGTGCTCTGAATAATTTCACATTACCTTTCATTTCGTTTGTTAAATGCACATGATCAGTTGTGTTAGAGTATTTTCGCATCTCTCTGATGGCATCCATGAGGAATAAAGCCAGGACTCCAAGTAACACATAGAAATAAACAGCAGCTTGTTGTTGGAACATGGAAAATAGACGTGAATGAAAGAATGTGTACCATTTTCTTGGACTAAATAATGGCAATATCATAATAATTACAATAGCTATCTCGAAATAGAGATAGCCTGCGATGAATGTCCATTGTATTGACATATTTTATTTAAAACAATCTAGAACGTTTCGAAACCGGCGAATGCACAAGCTTATTGCAAGTGTCGTTCATGAAAGCAGGAAACAAGTTTTATGAAAGGTGTACTTAATACTTATGAAGGTCAGGTTTAACAACAGTCCTTAAGTGATGAACAGGTTTGTGAACCTTACGTTACTTCCAAATTTAATTCAGGCGAGAACTAATTACTAAACACTCTCAAAATAGTTAAATTATTTTTTTTTTTTTTTTTTTTTTTTTTTTTTTTTGCCCATAGGGCAGGCTAAAGTCTTTCGACCATACCGCCTTGTCTTATGTTATTTTTTCCCTTTTATCTCTCCTTATTTATGTCTTACGTTTCTTATCCTTTATATGTATCGTAATATAGTACTTCTTCTTTTAATTAATGACGACCCCCGTCAAAGACGGAATCTTCCAATATCCAGTATTTTTCGTAATATAAGTAGTTATTATATCATATCTTTATTTCCACGCGGCCATAAGTCTGACGTATGTCATTTAATTTTAAAATCTCAGTTAAATACATTTTGTTCAATCCGATTTTACGTATCGTACGTACAATTCTTTATTTATTACTACCCAACAAAGAGTAGAAAAGGCACATTTCCATTTACAAATCCCGTTATCTTGTCCGTCAGGACTCCCGAAGAGTGGTGACGGAGAATCTAATTTAAAAATTCTGAAAAAACTTATTTACTAGAAAAAATATATTTACAGCTTTAATCTTATAATAAACTTATTAACCTATTATTTTACTACTGTAACAAAGAGTACATAAATATAATTTTAAATATCGTTAACAGTTTCAATAACAAATCTGTACAAAAATATAAAAGTTGAGGCATTTTTAAGTAACTCCTGAATGCAATGCGGGATACTTTCAACTTTATTGTAAATTTTTAAAAGCCCATCAGACAACACAAGGCGCTGAATGTTGAAAGACGAACACTCAAAGAAGATATGATGTAGTCTTCGATCAACAATATACGATGTAGTGATTGTACTTTTGATGATTGACAATAGACACAATATGGAGAATCAACCATTTTAATACGATGAAGATGGTAATTTAAACGACAATGACCAAAACGCATGCGAGAAATAGTTGTATAAAATTTCTTGTTTGTGAATATTTTGTGCTTGCAAAACCAAGGTGTAGAATTTATTTGGACATCGAGACCGGCGAACCAAGTTCCTTTGTTTTGAACGTTTGTGCAATAATATGAATGTTTTCCCCATGCTTGGCACATCCGCTGTTTGATTAAACTAATTGCATCTGTATAAGGAATACGAATACTAATATTAATAGGAGAATCTCCTGACTTTACAATTTGTTTAGCCAAGTAATCAACATGTTCGTTACCTTGAACACCAATGTGCGAAGGCACCCACACAAAATTAATTATTACATTTAAATGACTTAGTTCAACCCATAACTGTTTTATTAAGAATATAACATAATTAGTATGAGCATTTAGATGATTATTTGCTAAATTTTGCAGAACACTCATACTATCACTTACAACAACCCATTTTGTGTGCTCTCTATAGCAATTCTCAATATGTTTCAAAGCACTTAAGATAGCGACAGCTTCCGCTGTGAATATACTTGCATCTTTATTGATTTTCTGACCTATGCCTACTTTTGAGGAAGGCTCATAAATAGCAAAAGACACGGATTCACTGTTTTTGGATCCATCAGTATAAATAAATTTATGATCTAACCATTCTGATAGCATTGCATTTACTTCTTCTTTTGAAAATAAATCTTCTTTATTCTTTATAACTATATTAATTGCTGGAAATTTACCACTATAAGAACCCTCGTAACATGGCAAGACATGCTTAGATTGATGAATGTTTGTATTTTCTATAAAATCAGTGAAATTTTGAAGACCTTGCAGCATATAAAATGATTTAACATTTGAATGAGATGCAGAGTGTAACAAATTGATCAAAAATGGATTACCACATACACTATAAAGTTTAAGTAAGAATTTTTCTTTTAAATAGTTGAATCGAATGGCTAACGGTGGGATATTACATTCAATCTGCAATGCGTTAATAGGAGTACTTCTGAAAGCTCCTGTTATTAGACGTAAACATTTGTTTTGCAAAAGATCTAAACTATTTACAACACTAGTATCTGCAGCGAAACAATAAAAACCATACTCAAAATGACTACGAACTAATGATTTGTACAACAACAACAGAATTTTAGGATCAGCGCCCCAGTATGAACCTGAAAGAGATTTTAAGATGTTATAGGCTTTATTTGCTTTAGTTATTATGTGCTTAGCGTAACTATTCCAAGTTAACTTATGAGTAAAAATAACTCCCAAAAATTTTACTTCAAGCGAGACCGGCAAAGAATAATAATTGTATAGTATGGTAGGCATGTCACGCGATTGTTTGCCAAATACAATGACTTTAGACTTAGATGGATTCACATTAAGATCAAGGTAAGTAAAATATTTGTACAGATTTGTTAAAGCATTGTTAATAATTTGAACTACTTCCGACTGATTTTTCCCTGATGTGTATATAACTAAATCATCTGCAAACTGAAGATTTTTAACTTGGGATCCTAGGATTATATTTAATCTATGAATGTACAATATAAATAAAAGTGGGGATAGAGTGCGCGCCAGATAAGTCTGCGCGCGGCAAAAATTGGAACTAAATTTCTTTCCGTCATATTGTTTTCCGGAATTAGTGTGCAGCAGTGGCGTTTTTATTCGATTTTATTGGTAATCATCATGCCTAAGGTTATAAAAAGTGCTGGTAGAGATGTTATATTGAAAGTAAAACGTGCTTATGAAGCAGAACGGCAAAATAAAGGCCGATTGTACCATTTTCAAAACGTTTTAATTACTTGACAGGTAATTTTTGGGGTGACCAGTACATGGTATTATGTCTTTATGTGGGGTATTTTTATACGATACATATTTTTACTTTGTTGTTGGTTAATGATTTAGTTTGTTTTAGGATTTAAACCCCATTGAAAAAAAAGACGTATTGTGGAAAAAAATTTAAATCAAGCCACAGGTGAAATATCTTCAATCTGAAGCGGCATTTAATTCGATAATGTGTGTCAGCATGTTGAAAAAATCGTAGACCAATATTTTGAATCTGACAGGCTTTTGGACATAGAACGACAAATTTATAATTGATCATGCAAGTGACAGCAAAACTTTAAACTCTTCTAATAACGAGTCAAGTGAATCAGAAACATGTGAAAATAGAATGGAAAGATTGACCCACTGATGGACCATAGTTATCCAAAATTTAGAAGTTTTGCTATATTCTCGATAAATGATTTACATTAAATATATATATATATATATATAATTTGGTGTTGTTTTATTTAATTGAAGATTATGTAAATATTTCTTATGGAGCAGATAAATAAGGAGTTATTCAGTTACAATATGTAACAAATTAAAAATATATATATTTTCACTGAGTTTTAGTTAGTATTTTTTTGGTGTTGCATATTGGTTGAGAGTTTGCTTTCTATACCTGGCAATATTTGGTACGCCACCCGTCGCGCGCAGACTTATCTGGCAAGCACTTTAGTATCCCTCCTTGACATACTCCTTTGAATGAAAGTCTAGGACCATAAAGATGTCTATTTAATTTAACAAATACTTCCCTATTGGTTAAGAATTTTTTTACCCAATTTGTAAATTGTGCAGGAATTCCCAACAATAATAATTCATGACAAAGAATATCTATATTAACACTGTTAAATGCACCTGCTACATCAAAAAATACAGCTACCAGCTTTTTACGATCCGACAAAGAGTTACGAACATCAAGCTGTAGTTGACAAATACTTTCCCTGGCAGAAAATTTTCTACGAAAACCAAATTGATTGGAAGGTAATATGTTGTTATTTTCTACATAAAACTCTAATCGTTGTTTTAACAATTGTTCAAATAATTTACCAACACAGGAAGTAAGTGCTATGGGCCGATAAGAATCGGGACAAAACTTAGGCTTGTCTGGTTTTAAAATTGGTATAAGACAATCCTTTTTCCATTCTTCTGGTATAATGTTTTTATCCCACATTAAATTCAGTATATTTAGAAATGATTCTAAACTGGCAATGCTAATTTTTTTAAGTAGAATATAGGGTATTCCATCAAGACCATAAGCAGTATCTCTTCTTGAGGTTATGGCTGATATTAATTCATTAATTGTGAAAGGACTGACAAGAAACCTATTACTGGAGTTAATGTTGTTATTATTGTGATTTGACATAGTGTTTGATACATAGTCTGGTGTGTACTTCTGCAAAAAATCTAATATCCATGTATCATTGTCACAATTATTGGAAATATATGTTTTGTTGTATTTACGCATGAATTTCCATATGACAGATATTGGTGTATTCCTATTAAAAGTTTCACATAGAGAAAACCAACTTTTTTGTCTTTCTGATTTTATGACAAGTTTTTTTACAGCTCTAAGTCTTTTAAAATGGATATAGTTTTCTTCTTTTGGATCATTTTTAAAATTTAAATATGCAGTTTTGAAGTTTAATACAGCTTCAGTACACTTTTGATTCCACCAAGGGAGAGGGGACTTTTTACCTTTATTCTTAAAAAGAGAACAATCAATGGTATTACTGGTAGGTTTGCGGTTTGAACTATTTGCAATAGAATTAGAAGCAGCTTTGCGTAAAATTGTACAAAAATGTAAATATGAATCAAGAGGATTTAATCTATCTATTTTTAGATCAACTAACAAATCATCAACCTGGTTGCTATATTTCTGCCAATTAACTAACTTATAGTTGGGATAGAGAGGCAAATGCATAGCATTAGAACAATTTCCCCCATTCAAATTATTGTTATGATTTTCACTAATTACTACTTTTATTAAAACAGGAATATGATAACTACTACCAAGAGGACTATCGTTTACACTCCATTCACAATTACATGCAAGAGATGAAGAGACCAATGTCAGGTCAAGAGCATTGGGACGCCATGTTGTAGAACCTACAGTTGTTGGTTGACCACTATTGAGCAAAACTAAGTTGTTTTCATCGAAGACATCTAAAAGTTTACGTCCTCGTGGAGTGTCATAGTTACATCCCCAAGAAGTATGATGTGCATTAAAATCACCAGCAAATATGAAAGGTTGAGGAATAGACCTCAATAATTGCTCAAATTTATCTTTATTGAAGACAGGAACTGAGTTTAAAGGACTATAAAAACTTACTATATATAAGTATTTGTTGTGAACTGCTATTTTAATGCATATATTTTGTAATGAATTATCAAAATATGTGTCAATTTTTGTATAATTTATGTTTTTATGAATTATAATTGCGACTCCATTATGTATGTTACCGCAATCATTCCTTTCTATGTTGTAATTACTTATTTTAAAAGTTTGTTCAGGCCTAAGCCATGTTTCACTAATTATAGCTATATCAATATTATGTGTATAGAGGAAATTAATTAATATATGTTTATTACTGTTGAGGCTTTGAGCATTCCACTGAATGATATTTAAATATGACAAATCCATTATGAGGCAGATGGGAACTTGTTACTTAAGGTAGATTTTAATACTTCTTTAATTGATGTTGTATTTACTGGTATATCATTATTACTGACTATTTTAATAATTGTTTCGACTAAAGTGTTGATAAATGTGTTAGATTTCATTAAATTGTTTATTTGTACTTCTAAGGTTCGAGCAGAAAGAGCTGGAAAAGCATTTGGATTAAATAATTCAGAATAGTTTACACTCTTTGTTTTAATTTTGTTTTCTTCAATTTTTTGTTTTTTCAAAGGACACTGAATGGAGATGGCGATATGGTTACCGTTACAATTGACACATTTTGCATTTTGTGAATCGGTTAGGCAGTTCTTAAAGTTATGGTTTAATGTGCATATTGAGCAAACCTCAGAGTTGCGACAAAATTTAGCTATGTGTCCATATTTCATACATTTGAGGCATTGCTTAACTGGAGGGATATACTTTTTAACCTCGTGACGCCAAGAATCTAAATAAACATATTCTGGAAGGATGGGGGAGGCAAAGGTAACTGCAACTGTTTGTGTAGGAGCATAGGTTATTGCTCCGTTGTCACCCCTGACTCTGCGCATGAAACGCCTTACTTGTACCACATTTTTCGAGCTGCCTATCAGACCAAAAATTTCCTTATTAGACATATCGCTTGGTACTGAAGTGAGAACTCCAGTAACTTCGGTACCTCCAGCTGGTATTGTGGCTATTAATGTAAGATGATCTAATAATTTCTTATTTTGAATAAACATATTAGCATTATTTGGTAAATCAAAAGTTATACCGACTTTATATTTGTTGATGGAGCGCAAATGCATAACTCCAGACACACCATGTTCCCGAATGCCCTTAGACAAGGCCATACGATCCCTGTCGTTGAATACTTTGCCTTCCTCCTTATGTGCTAAGAACACAACCAAGTCCTTTTGCGGAATATCTTCGGGATACTTGCGGACATATCCTTTAACTTTATAAGTTAAGTACTTGTCCGCATTATCCAATTCTCCAGAGTCTGAGTCCGAAGAGTACCCGATCCGTGGGTCTGGTGGATTTTCTTTCCACCGTCTCTTTTTGGTCATTTTATTTATTTTGGACTAAACCTTTATTAGTAGAACCTTAGTAACGTATTTGAAATAGAACAAAAGTAGAGAAAATATTTTTAAAAATTAATTTTAAAAAGAGCGCGCCTTTACTTATTGATGACTTTCCCGCCTTTTTTTCTAAATTATTATTTATCATCACCTGTTATTTGTCATTGCCACTGTCAAGGCTGTCAAGCTCAAAATTTAAAATACCTACCGTAAAATGGGGCAAATAGGGACGATTTCAAGTTTTGAGTTGTGCTCATATCAATTCCCTGCTAGTTATCGCTGTGAAACTAAATTCAAAACATTGATCTTGATGATATCTCTGCGATACACTGTGAAAAATACTCTTAAATATATTTTTTTATATAAAAAAACACCAAAATATGGGTCGTCCCAATTTACCCATTACCTGGAGTAAATAGGAACGGAGCAAGGCTAAATTGGGAAATCTGTCAGGGTTATCACCTTGTAGTAAATAGTATAAACTAGGTATATACTTACCTGCTAAAAAAGAATCAAGGGCAGCAGGAAAACGGGATAAAGAGTTATTAAAATACACCTATTGTTGCACCTACATAATATTTTAATCAAGAATTGAACAATTAGTTTTTGCTTATTAATTACTATTACAAAAACCATGATAATGGTGACATCGACAATGAAATACAGTTCACATACAATAACATGACAAAAACTCTCATTACACGTGTTATATGCCTGTGTAATACAGATTTACTTATATTATATTTTTTTCCTATTTCTTTTAATTATGTGTTTGTATTGCTTTCATATTCTGCAATCGCAGCCTTAATATGTCCAGGATCATATTTTTTATGAGGTGTTTTACTTGGTAAGTATGTCCGCGGCATTACTGTAAAAGAAATCGCATATTTTCACATAAAATCTACATTAAGGTATATAGGTAAAATCTAACAAAGGTAAAAATACATAAAAGATCAAAATGTGCAACAGAAACTACATAAATCTGAGTAACTGAAGATAATCAGTCAGTAGGAACATATTAGTGACAACCCTAAGAAGCTATCCCAACTTACACATTTCTCGTCTCTATTTTACCGGTTCTCGTACCGATTTTTCCAATTCCCGTAACAATTTACACAGTTTACGTCCCTATTTCCCCCTAAAAATAATGCAAATTGATACATTTTTTAATATTGCCTAAATAAGATATTAAAATGAGAAATTACTAACCTTATTGTTTATTGCGGTGTTCATAAAACACCAAAATATATAATTAACGCGAAGTTTTGATAGAAATACAACAAAATAACAAGTTTTAGCGAAGTTTCTACAGCACACACAAATATTCTCTCTTCCAAGCGCAACATTCAACAGAAACCCACAGCTTTTAGCGGATTAATTCACTATTATTCAGTATTGATATAGTTTCTTTTACATTTTTACTACATATTTAAAAAACACTTAAACAAAAATAAAACGAAGAGTCTATAGTTTAGACACTTTAAAAATCTTCCAGCCATTTGTCCCAATTTACACCTGGATCCCTATTTCCCCCATTTTACGGTACCTTTCAATTTTCAAAAATTCAACACATGGACCTAAAAAATCGGTACATGGTTAATGGTAGTAAATTACATGGACCTAAATTAGGTCCATGGTAAATTACTAAACCTTGATGACTGAATAGTTCCTTTTGTTCGCGCTTATTAAATAATATACCGTTATGGCATAAAAACTAATTATACCTATACTGCAAGAAGTGCACAGTGGCTTACCTATTAGGCGCACCACTGAGCAAGTAATTATAGATGGGTAACTCAAGAAAGATAGATAAAAAAGATATGTATCAATCCGTTTACATCTATCACTCTTTATATCACTTTGAATCCGAATGTATCAGTATATCTTTTACATCTCGTTCAATCACAACGTCTTTTTGTGCCGATACATGTGCAAATGATAATTTTTTTTAAGTCTCGGCCGAGTCCGAAACTTCTCTTCGGAAAGTCCAGACGTCTCTTTCGCACCTTTAGAATCTTCTGTCGCGCTGTCGCAAGATAGAGAGTAAGTTGTTGATTCATGAATTGGGCGAATCAAATCTCGCTGTCGTGCGCGGATACAAAAGATATAAAGATATAAAATAGTGATACATATCCCAGTGATCGAAAGATACATTTCAATCTTTTCTTTTTAGTGATACATTGTTCCCATGTCTACAAGTAATCACCATGGACCTAAAAAAAAGAGCGGACAGAACGTCGCTAAGAAATATTTGAAGCACCACAATGGCGGCGGTGAAATATGTGTGAGTGTCTAAATTATTGCCAGATGGAAAAAAATTACCCAATTTTAAGGTGTGGTGACCTCGGAACTTGGATTTTATTATAAATATAAATAACAAAAAGGCAACGTAATACTCTAAAATCTAATTGATTTTATATAAATGAGCATGTTTTTCATTTCATTTCACTTTTAAAATAAATTATGTATTTTTTGTTTAATCTTTATAATATTCATTATTGCGTTTGTATTATTTATAAATTAACTGCATTCAAGCTCAAGGTAACATGTTAATTATTTTTAACTTATTTATACTCATTAAAATTTGGTATACCTAAATAATATTTGATCTTCTTATTTAGATATTTGTCTTTTTTGACAATTGATGGTTTTTATATCAAGTGTGCCTTTTAATATTGATCTCGTAATAAATACAATTTATTCTATGTATATTATAATTAAAGTTTAAAAAATATTCGAACAATCTATAAATATTTTTGGTAAATACTTTTAATGAAAAAATATCTTTATTTATAATATTACAATAAATTTACACGGTGCTAAGTACATTAAGATAAAAATAATTTAACTCCTACGTTTAAGGTAATTTGCAAATTTAAATTACTGACAACACTGTTTGGTTGCGTTTTGCTAAATTATATTGAAGTATAAACAAGAATTATGGTGAATAAATAACTTGCTTACTTATGAAAGGTGATTCCCTGACTTTCTTTAATGGAACCATTATGGTTTCTATAAATTTTCACCACGTAGAATGGCATCTTTTATTTTTCGTCATATAACATCACGCGCAGGCGGTTGGGAGCGTAATGGCGAGCGATCGGCTTCCTATGGTGTGAATGTGTGCGTGCCGGCGTGTTTGTATTAGCGAGCTGGCTTCCTAGGGGTGCTTCAGTTATTGTAACGAGACGTGGTGTCCGCTCTTTTTTTTAGGTCCATGGTAATCACTACGTTTAGGACCACGGGAATAAAACTATTAACTATTATAAGTTATGTTCCGGTATGTATAATATACTACATACCTACTCTATTTCCGTCCCTGACGAGTTTTGTTTGTGCCTTGAGCTCAGATTAAGTACCTAGCCTTGAGGTTAAGGCATAGGGTAAGAGGTCAAGGAACATTTTTACTCTGCTTGTGGATGACGGCAATTCACAATATTACTCTTATGTCATTTGTCAGTCTGACTTTGTCTAATATGATTTTGACATTTGAGTTTTGAGCTTTGACTTATTGTAATCGCGGTGAATAGTGTAGAAAAAATAGTTGAATATAAAATATTATGAAATTTGTCTTTGTGCAATGTTAAATAAATTATACATCACCCAGTAGCAGTGAAAAATAATGAATAACATTGAACTTGATATTTGGAGAGGAGAATGGGGGCTCGCATCTATTGATTTAGAATGCCTCAAAGTTTTAGTAAGTTTTGAAGCTTATTATAACCTTATGTGTTATGTTACAGCACAAAACCGGCATATATATATTAAACATTATTTAAAATCAAATTACAGACGTATATGAAATTTATTGGTGTACCTGTTCGAGTTCGAGAAGTTAGCAATCCATTTTTTACCCCGAAAGGATCATTGCCTGTCCTGCGCGATGGCAAGAAGACTCTGACTAATTTCGAAGAAGTTGTAGATTATTTAAAATCCCTGGTAAGTGATCTAGCTTTTTGTGTTTCGCCTGAATTGACTTTGTGCAATTTCAAAAGTATACCTATCATGAATTTATCCCCTCAAGGGTGGGTTTTTCAAAAAATCAGATTCAGATACTCTGCTGGCTCAGTGACCCTAAATGAGTCTTTAACTGATTAAATTTATATACCACATTATGAACAAAAATGTGAATTTTCAAGTTTTATGCATATATCTGTTTAATCATGATTGATTTATGGTTCAAATGCCCCATTACAAGCAGAAATATAAAATAGAATAATAATATTATTTTACTCCTTAGCAAATTAACAAACAGACTATAAAATATTTTCTCCTGTGTCTGCCTCATAGGCAGTATTGAGGTGACAATAGATTGTATTACTTTGCAGATCTCTTATTAAATAATTTATTAAATACAATTGTGCCATATTTATGGCACAAATGTGGATTTCCAAAGCCACATAAAATAGCCAAAACAAATATAGTTTAAACTTAATATTCAATAATACATTTTATAGTAAGATATTTGATATCATTAGTTAAGGATACTATTAGGTTTTGAATATGAGAAATATAGGTACTATATTTATTTACTAGTTCTACATATTAGTATTATATATTTCAGCATTACAGCACAGATGTGCATTTAAACACAAAACAAGCAGCAGAAGCTAGTGCTTTTACTCAGCACATAAGAGAGAAGCTATACCCAGCATATCAGTATGCCTGGTGGGTTGATGAGAAGAACTATGCAGAGCTCACAAGGCCGACTTACGCTAAGGCTCTGCAGATACCATTCAATTTCTATTACCCATCAAAATACCAAACTGCAGCTAAGGAAATGATTGATGCTTTATATGGAGAGCATACAGATTTGAAAGAAATAGAGAAAACTGTAAGTAAATTAAGAATTTTGAATTTTATGTCTATCTATTTTGTGACTATTAGGTAGGACTACCCAGTAAAAGAATACAGTCTGGTAATTTCAGAGATAACTTACTGCAAATTTTACGTCTCTATAACATAAACTAGGAAAGTAAATAATATTTTACATTTTTAGATATATAATGAAGCGGAAAAGTGCCTTAAAACTCTGTCAGACCGGCTCGGTGAGAGTGAATACTTTTTCGGCAATCGACCCTCGTCATTCGATGCGACCGTGTTTGCGTACCTGGCGCCGCTGTACAAGGCTCCGTTCCCAAACGCCACGCTCGCGAACCACGTGAAGGGCATCGCTAACCTAACTAGGTTTGTTGCTAGAATCAATCAGAAGAATTTCAGACATGTTACGGATGGTGAGTTTAACTTTTAGAGTAACTGTAAAGTTGTAAGTACCATTCTTTAAACAACAAGCAAAATAAGGACAGCATGTAGGGGTGATTTGAATATATTTTCAAAGCAGCAGAATATTTTGTAGTTCACAATTTAAAAAAAAATACAGACGACAATTAGAACGTCTTTATTAGATTCAACTTTTTAGGTTAATGACACACAGTTATATAATGCCGATGTTCCTGAACCAACGCGAATTTGCGTGTAATAAAATAAAAGGCGTTTTAAATTCTGAACATGCCCCCGGGCGTTGGAAAGTCTTCTTTTCAACAAATATAAATTATGAAGATACTGGATGTGGACATATTTTTGTAAATGCACGTCGTACCACTCCTGTGGACGTTTTTATGTCGGCCACACGTGAGATTCCATCAGGACCGGGGTAAACGGTGACAATTCTTCCAAGCTTCCACTTGAGGTGGAAGATTATCTTCCTTGATGACGACTAATGTATCTACTTTCAGGCTGTCCTTACAGGTACGCCACTTTGTCCTCTCTTGGAGTTCCGATACATATTCTTTTTGCCACCTGTTCCAAAAATGTTGGCGTAGCTTTTCAATGTATTGAAAACGAGATAACTTGTTATCGGAAGTGTTCTGGTAATCCTTTTGGGGCAGCGAAGTAAGCGATCGGCCAATAATAAAATGTCCCGGCGTTAGTGGTGTACAGTCAGCGGGATCTGAAGAAAGCGGAGTTAGGGGGCGAGAATTTAAAATAGCTTCGATCTGCGTTAAAGTGGTGTACAATTCCTCAAACGTTAAGTTACAATTCCCCAATACTCTATTAAGATGAAACTTTGTTGATTTTACACCTGCTTCCCAAAGACCACCAAAATGAGGAGAATACGCGGGTATAAAATGAAAATTAATTTGATCATTGTTTAAAGCTTCACCTATAGAATCTCGATTACATTTGAGGAATTTGGAGATCTCATTGTAAGCGCCAACAAACGAGGTACCATTATCACAATAAATACTAAGCGGTTTACCTCTACGTGAAATAAAACGATATAACGCTAATAAAAAATTGTTGCTTGTTAAATCCCCCACCAATTCCAAGTGCATAGCCTTAGTCGAAAAACAAATAAAAATTGCAATGTACACTTTCACCAGCCTACAGCCGCGACCATGACGATTGGCAGATAAAATGGGACCTGCGTAATCAATACCTACATTTTCAAAAGGAAATCCGCCAGGGCTGAGACGCTGCTCTGGTAAATTCCCCATTATAGGTGTTAATGTTTTACCTTTCATACGGTTGCATCGTATACATTTATGATAACAAACCTTTGCCAAATTTCGTCCTCCAATAGGCCAATACGATTCTCTAATAGACGCAAGCAGTAACTGGGGACCGGCGTGCATTAATCTTTTATGTTCAAAATCAAATAATAATTTAGTAAAAACATGAGTGGACTGTAACAATATAGGATGTTTTTTATTAAATGGAAAATTTGAATTTTCAAGACGTCCCCCAATACGCATAATATCATTTTCATCCAAAAAGACGTTAAACTTTAATAACAAACTCTTCTTAGGTAAATTATGTTTATTTAAGAGTAATTTATATTCAGGGAAAGACTGATCTTGACATTCTTTATAATTAAATTTAATGCGTTCTGTAACTCCTCATGAATTAAATAAGTAGTTTTCGCGGGTTTCTTTTTACAAGAATTTATAAAACGTAATACATAAGCTACAGAGCGAACTAAGTGTGAATAACTAGAAAAACGATTAAAATCAATAAATTCACTATAATCAATACAATTCTTAACATTAATAGTGCTTAGTACAACTTCAGGTCGAGTCTCTGGTAAATTTTCATTACTATAATTTATAAATCTAGAAGGCCATAGCGATATGTCTTGCTTTAAAAAGTTAGGACCAGAAAACCACATGTTAGAATTTTGCAGGTTACTAATATCCATACCACGTGATATTAGGTCTGCTGGGTTCTGATCAGTAGGGACGTGTCTCCAAGTACAGTTACCTGCTTTATCTAAAACTTCAGCGACACGATTTCGCACAAATGGCTGTAGTTTAGAAGGCAACATCTGTAACCAACCTAAAACAATTGTTGAATCTGTCCAACAAAAAACCTGATTAAGTTGAATTCTAAGTGAATTTATAATCTTTTCATAAAGACGAGCTCCAACCAAAGCTCCACACAATTCCAATCGTGGTATTGTAGTGGGTTTGATCGGCGCAACGCGACTTTTAGCCATCAATAAATGAACCGAGACATCACCTTTATCATTCATACTACGTATATAAGCACACGCACCATACGCTCGCTCGGAGGCATCTGTGAAAATATGTAACTCTAATGCCATATGTGAGTCACACACAACTCTGCGTGGAACTTGAATATTATTTAGACCTGGCAAACTCTCCAAAATCTTACTAAAATTAATTGCAATTTCTGGCGTTAATGGTTCATCCCAAGAATATTTATCTAACCAAAGCTGCTGCATAAGAATTTTCATTGTAATTACAAACGGAGCTAAAAGACCTAAAGGGTCGAAAATCTGGGCTATTATAGAAAGTAAATCACGTTTTGTATTCTTATTGCTCTTGGGCTTTAGTGAACCTATTGGAAATTTAAGTACGTCAGATTCTACATGCCAATATAGGCCTAATAATTTATTATGCGCACTCGAACCGATATCTAAGTTAAGAGTAGACGAAGAATCCTTAGACACTAATAATTTTGGTTCATTCGATTTCCACTTTCTCAAGGGCAAACATGCTGAGGCGAGAACCTTTGTCACCTCTTCTCGAATTGATAAAACCTCATCAAAATCATCCGTGCCAGTCAAAAGATCATCAACGTAAAAGTCTCGATTGATGATCTCAGCAATTTTGACATCTTTACACTCTAATCCGAGCTGCCTAAGACACCTTGTCGCTAAAAAAGGAGCGCTAGCTGTTCCGTATGTAACTGTATTAAGTTCATAGGCTTGAATAGGTTCACACGGACTTTTACGCCATAATATCTGTTGTAAAAAACGATCAGATGGGTGAACCATAATCTGGCGGTACATTTTCTCCACATCTGCTGATAAAATATATTTATGTTGTCTAAAACGTAATAAAATCGATAACAAATCATCCTGAACAGTAGGACCGACCATCTGTATATCATTGAAAGAAATATTTGTAGTGGAAGGACAGCTCGCATTGAATACTACACGCAGTTTAGTAGTTGTACTACTCTCGCGTAGAACTCCGTGGTGCGGTATAAAATAATTATTAATATTACAATTTTTAATTTGTGTCATATGACCAAGTAACTGATATTCGTACATAAAATCGCAATACATTTTACTTAAATCAGAATTTTTATTTAATTTGCGTTCTAACGAATTTAAACATTGATAAGCCCTATTGTAAGAATTCCCTAATACACTAGGATTCTGTTTAAGGGGTATGCGAACACAGAAACGACCATCGCTAAGACGTGTCGTATTTTTAATGAAATGTTCTTCACATGACTTTTCTTCCGGTAAATACTGAGATGACTTTGAGTTCACCTCTTCTAAAGTCCAGCAACGCGCTAAATCTGAACGAATATCATCTGTATGAAAATCAGGAACAGAAATCAAGTTATTTAAATTACATTTTAAATTATCATTTGACAGTAATTTTACATAGTTAACATCAAACGGACCAGAGACTATCCAACCTAACTTAGTCTCATATAAAATTGGCTTTCCATTGCCTAATTTTATTCTTTGTGACCCTAACAAATCCCAGAATAAATCAGCGCCTATTAATATATCAATATCAGACGGCTTATAAAACTTAGGGTCGGCTAGACAAATCCCCGAAGGAATATTAAAATTAAAATACTCAATCTCATTACAGGGGGTTTTTTCAATTATTAATGGCAAAATAAAACAATAAAGATCAACACAATAACGATCGTTAATTGATGTCATTTTAATGCGACACGCCTGGCCAACGTGAGACGATACGTTATTGATGCCTATAACAGATCTGTCAATATTAAAACTACTTAAATTTAATTTATGGAATAAACTTTCCGATATAAAAGATGAAGTGCTCCCACTATCGAGCACTACGCGAACTATATGCGCATGGTTATTGTTATCATATAATTTAATTAACGCAGTCGACAATAATACATCGCGCTGCTTAACACTACAAGTGTATGCGACGCTTGTCGACAATGCGACCGGCTCAGAACTACTGGCTACCGACGTTGACGCGGACGGCTGTGAAATAATATTATCAACATGTGTTGTGGTGTTGACCATCAGCCTTTCAGTCATATGAACAAGCGAATTATGCCGGCGTTTACAAATGTTACAACCGGTTTTTTTACAGCGGTTGGCAAAATGACCCTTTTGCAAACAATTAAAACATACTTTCAAAGAAGGTAATAATTTATATCGAGCATCATTGTTTAGTGCTAAAAAATGTGAGCAGTGTTTTAACTCATGTTCCCCATTACATTTCGGACATAACTTAGGTGATAAAAACTGTTTATTATTCCTAATTTGAACTGAATCTTGCACTGCCACCATTGATCTCAATTTAGGGTTTGGTTTCACACTATTATTATGCGATAATTCCAAAGATTCCAAAATGGATGCACGATTACGTAAAAAATTAATAAAAATATCAAATGTTAGTGGGGTTTTATCCTCTAATCGACCTTTAAATTCTTCCCACTCCCGATATGTTCGTGAATCTAACTTAGATGTTATGATATAGATAAGCAAAGTGTCCCATTGCTGAACTGGTTCCCCTAATGATTCCAACGAACGTAAATTTTTATTAATTTTGTCAATTAATTTCTTTAAAACACAAGAACTTTCCTTAGTTATTGTTTCAATATTAAACAATGATGAAATATGATTTTGTATCAATAAGTTTTTATTGTTGTATCTATCACACAGTAAATTCCACGCCACCATGTAATTATTAGAAGAAAACACCACCGACTGAATTACCAAAGCAGCGGACCCTTCTAAAGATGCACGTAAATAGTGAAATTTATTTATATTGTCTATATCAGTATTTAAATGAATTAGACTAGTGAAAGTGTCACGAAACTCTAACCAGCGATCATAAGATCCGTCAAACTTAGGCAACTGTATGGTGGGCAGTTTAACAGGTCTATGCGTAGTATTCTGAAGCTGCGCATTATCGCTGTGAAGTGATGAGTCATGTTTACTCATATCACTTATTAATCCCTTGGCGCGTATTAATGCTTTGTAATATAAAGATTCGAATTCCGAGCGTTCCGAAAGTCTTAAATTAACATCTTCAGATACACATTCTAAACTTAACTGTACCTCGTCATACTGGCCATACAAAATCTCCATCTTACCCAGACGTAATTCCAATTCCTTAATATCCGATGAATCCATACTTTGATCATATAAACAATCTAAATAATTAGAGAATGCTGTTAAACGGCCTTTAAAACTTGCACGTTTTTTAATTAAATCCCTTTCTTCGGTCATTTTGGAAGCAATTGGAAAGCCTGGAATTTTATACAATTCAAATTAATAATTATTTTGTATTTAACAAATAATTACGACAAAATAACAGTTTAAATTATTTTTTACAACAAAAAAAATGAATATAATTAATTAAGTAAATAAGCTTAATTATGTTGTAAAAAACAAAAACATAATTATAAATTTAATCAATATAAATGTACAATTAACGAACTACGAAAATTCTGCTTTGTAAAAATGATTATAAAATATTTAAAAAAAAACAATAATTATTATGTATAGCACCTAATTAATTAACAGTCTTAACAGATTTAAAAAAAAATAATAGTAGAAACAATAAAATAAACCAAAGTATCGTAATATTATTAAAAATTAATTAACAAATAAAATAAAATATTACGTACCAATTGTTTCACCAAAATACACAATAAAATATACCTGTTAAGAGTATTGGGCTATTAGAACAAAGAAATATTTAAAACCACTTAGTCACGCCTTTGATCAATCCATCCAATAAATCCATAAAAATCTTGATAATCCCTCGATAAATCTCCACTAATTAAATCCGGCTCGAAGGACCAATGTAGGGGTGATTTGAATATATTTTCAAAGCAGCAGAATATTTTGTAGTTCACAATTTAAAAAAAAATACAGACGACAATTAGAACGTCTTTATTAGATTCAACTTTTTAGGTTAATGACACACAGTTATATAATGCCGATGTTCCTGAACCAACGCGAATTTGCGCGTAATAAAATAAAAGGCGTTTTAAATTCTGAACACAGCATGTTATATAGTAAACTAGATATCCTAATTTTACTTGTATTTAAGGAATTGATAGAATTAAGAAATAGCATTAATTCATAATTTATTGGTATTTAAACATTCAATCATATGAAAAGTTTTATACATATACATATATAAACTCACTTCTGCATAATCTCTACTTTACACTCGACTTTTTTTGAAGAAATAAACAACATACCATTTACCATAGCATGTGTTCTTTAAAATATTAGTTTTACGATAACATAAAAGAGCAATTTGATATCGTATTATTCAACTTTATTCTATATACAGTAGAATCTCACTAATCCGGCGCTTTAGTAGATCGACACGTCCAATAATCCGCCACCCTCCGCCCGCCTCTACGCCCTATATAAATTGCACAAAAACAGATCTCAGTTAAGGATTATTTTAAAACTATGTAATTAGTCAATTGTGAGATATGTTACAGTTATAAAATAATGAGTACAATATGAACACAAATATGTTGTATTTTATGAAAAGCTTTATTTTATTACTAGCTGATGCCCGCGACTTCGTTCGCGTGGGGTTTGCTTTTGAGCAAGCTTTCTTCAAATGACATATCCTCCTCCACCCTCTGTACTTGGTGATTTCTGACGGTTGATTTTGCATCATATTATCGACACGTTTAATGGTGGTTGAGATTGGGGTTCGAAGTATGATTTGAAATTCAATAGAAATACCATTGTTGAAAAAATGAACCTGACTTTAAAGAAATTTACTTATTTTTTTTATAAATTTAATTAGTGGTGAAGATACTGTATCCACCTCGATATTTATTTCATTTAATAGATCATTTTCATTTTGAGACATTTTTTTTAAATTCCCTTTTCCCGGGATTCCTACTCGGGTTTCCGGTGCTAAATGCGGAAACCTCTAAGATACGAAGACAGTCCTTAAGAAGCAATAAAAGCAATGTCGAATAATCGTAATTCTGTAGAGAAAGGATGGATGAAAAGGTGAAATAAACGATCTCATAAGAAATAATTTTTCATATAATATTTCAATAATACATTTTCTATTTTTATAATATAGTTCTTTAAAAAAATAAATAAATAAATACAAAAAAAATATTTCCGTCCAACTTCAGATTCGAACTCGCATCTGAAGTTACGCAATGGGCCTGCTTTCTACCACTATTCTACGATTACATATATCGGAAATGGCGAAATAATCAAAGTATTTCATTTACATATCAAACTGTGATTGACATCTGACAATTCGAAAAAGTTCAACGCGAGTCAGTTTGCATTGCAATTTGGTGATATGGTGCCTTTAAAATTATTTTTAAATGATGATAACTTTTCTTTCCGAGAACCGATTTCGATAAAACAAAGCCTATATGTTGCCCCGGGCTTTACTTAATATATTTGTGTAAATTGCATGAAAATCCGTTCAGTATCTTCGGAGATTAGCGTGAACAAACAGACAGACAGACAGACAGACGGACAGATAGACAGACAGACAAGAATCTTAAAAATTGCATTTATGCATTCTGCTACCCTTCTTTTATCACCCCTCTTAATTTCTGGTAAAAATATTTGGTGAAGCGTAATTTCGATCCTACTCTTTTATTATATGTATATAGATATAGATTATGCGTTTTTCTATATAATCCAGTAATCCGAAAATTCCAATAATCCGGCACGCTCTGGTTTTTAATAGTGCTGGATTAGTGAGAGTCTACTGTATTGATATTTGATAGTATATTTCCTCAATATACATATTTTTGAATTGTTAATTATAGTAATTATAGTAATTATAAATAAATGTAACCTGTACATACATGTTGCATAGTAAGAATGTCAAAACTGTTATTATTTCAGAATACAATAGACAAAACACTAAGAAGCAATCAACAGGCACACAGTCGGATAGGGAAGCTGCCAACTTCCCGAACCAGACTCGCAATAAAATACTGGCAGCTATATTCGCTGCCATCGCCATGACAGGGTACGCTGTGGCTAATGGCATGTTCCAGGTGAGAATAATCATTTTATTTTTGTATTTTTCAATGTTTGAATGGAAAATTCATTATTTTAATGTCTCCTAAGTAAATAATGGTAACCAATAAGTTAGTATTCTACGTTGTTACGATTTTTCAAGTCTTTATTTTTATTAATGTCCATTTTCATCTATATTTTATAATAATACAACCTTATATGTCTTGAAGGTACCTAAAATTTTTTTAATAAGTTTGTTTTTTTTATTGTGAACACAGACAATAAATATAATCAGACGGTATAGTTTAAAAAACGTAAAACATTAACATCTGGTTACATAACTTACGTGGGAGGTATCGATTTGAATGATATTTCCGTACCAGGTATGTTGACTTACATATTTTTTTTTTTGTACAAGTGTAGTAGTTAATCCTAATGCTTATTAAGTTGCAAAAAAAAATATGCAAGTCGACTTATCAACCTATTCACACCTGACACGGATATATATAATGCACAATCCCTTCATTTAGATAGCACCTTAGAAGTTAGCGATCACAGAGTTGTAATCTTATTCATTCTCATTTGTCTGTTTGTCCAGGAGTTGAAAGAGTTTGAGCACTCGCAAGACTACAACGACATGTTTGAGAATGAAGAGGACGACAACTGACGCGCCGTCCCTGTCGCACGCAGCGCGGAGAGACAGACATACACTTTATTTTAATTATGACTTTCTCGACGTGTTTTATTTTGTTTCGACATTTTACTAAGTTTTCGTACCAAATATTGTGTATTATCAAAAACAACAAGATCAAAATTACGTTTTAGTTATTATTATATTTAATGAATGAAGACATGAATGGATAAAGGGGCTTTGTAACATTTATTACGTCGAGTGAAGGTTATGTATTTCCATAACAATATGTATATGAATAATTATTTGACAAATTTAGTTATTAAATAAACAATCAAGTTAGTTAATAATTGTTTAAAAAATATTCAACCAAACTGTTTAGTAACAAATAGTATCCACTCATGTCTTCAAATGTTACTAAAAAAATGTGGAAATCTCTATTTTTTTCAACGATTTCATAGTTTTGGTTTTTTATCTAGTCTGATGTTAATTGAAATGGTTGCCGGAGTTGATAAAAAACCTTGTCTCCAAATCATGCAGTAAAAGGAAATAGTAAAAAAGAAAAATTCATAAAGCACACATTTTATTGTTCCTATGAAAATATATTTTTATCAAATAAACTTACTAGATATAATTATTTATTCCATAAGTGGCCTTGCGAAACATTTGTTCAAGTTTGTCTCGCGAATTAAATGTGTATTGAGAGAGGCAGTGGCGTAGCTATCGTAGGGCAAAGTGGTGCAGTGCACCAGGACCCTTAAGCTGGGCTTTGGGCTTGGGGATGAGGGGGAGGCAGCTCTTGAAACTAGAAAATTTCTTACAACAATTTTTATTTTTTTCAAGATTTTAAATAAGAATTTATAACGCCCATAATGGAAGCGCCCTTGATTAGTAATCATTTTGTGTAGTTACTTAAAAAAATTGTCGGAGGGGAGGGGATTGCGATTATTTCTTTGCACAGCGGCCCTTGTCCACCTAACTACGCCACTTGAGAGAGGTCCTAGTATACATTGTAACCATAGTTCATTTCTGAGCTAATTTAAATATGATATTTTAACAACACCCTTATCTGAAGTGATACTGCCGTTTTAACTATAAATTTTAAGTGTAGAAAATATCATAATAACACAAACAGACTGGAAAATACGCATTTATTTTGACAATTTAGCTCAGAGAATATTGCAATTAATAAAATGCCTTAGTATGTTGTGGAATGTGTTTGGTTTTTTTTTTAAAGTGGATATTCACCGAATGTGGTTTCTTATCAGATGGCTGTAGATTGATTACGATACTTATATCGTTTGTGAAAAATGCATGGATTTTGACAGATAATGTGGTTATAGTATCTACATCTGTTGAATAATCTGACTGGTGACTAATGAATATTGAAACCGCATTCCAACGGCCGCACTCCGAAACGTTCATACAAACCAACAGTGGCTAGCCATCATCCACCTCAGACTATATTATTCGATCTTGTATTGTTTTTCATGAAATAACTAAATATCGTCGGTTCAAAGGTAAAACTCACTGTCATTTTGAATAAAAATTTTGGTTATTTTAATCGTAAACCTACTCTAAGAACAAAGCAGTAATTACGTATTCTGGTCCATAAATAAAATACGAAGCGCAATACACACTTATTAATTTGTACTTATCGTAAATGTACGCTTAAAATACGCAATAGTAGCAACATTTATTTTTATTCAAAATTACACTTAGTGAGGTAAAACCTTTGAAACAACTATATTTATCACGTAAAGTGGGGCAGACCCATTTCTGTGCCTGTTCATCATTGACCATTTTTCTTTGCAGGTAAGTAGGTAATCAGAATAAACATTATGGTACTCTTACGTAAAAGTATGAGACATAGACATTGTCTTTATTAATTTTATTCGTTTTGAGAATCCACAAAGGTGCGTTTCTGAGTGCGGTGGTTATTTTCTAGGATAATGAATAGTGGCGTAGAAATCGACTGTTGTTAGTTGCTTCAAGTAGTTTTAGAATGAGTTTTCTGTTTGATATTGAGAACGAGGTTGTTATTTTTAACTTATTTGATGAATGAATAAACATATTGGTTGTTGATTATGCCTTTCATTTTAGCGATTGTGTTCTTATAGCTGAAGGGAAACAGAATTATACTTTTCCATATAGACATTTATATTTTTAAAATCATAATTTATATAACTAGTTTCAAAACAAAAGAGCCCTAATTCTTCCTATAACTATAATTTGTTAATAGACACTAGTAGATTAGTTAAACTAGAAACATAACTAAAATCATATATAATAAATTAGAGTTATACTCAACCGCTTATCCCTATTAAAGTACTATTAAATGAACTGATATCACATGATATGAAAATTTAAAAAAGATGTCAATTTTGATGATTTTCAGAAATGGTCGTCGTGGAGTTGGCACAAGACGGTGTCGCTCAATCGCTTCCGGATAGCTCAGAAGCATTTTGAGAAGATCAAACGACTAAAGTCTGCTAAAGATCGTCAAGGTGCTTGATAGACATCAGTACATACGAATATGTTTAACTTCAATTTGATAAAATAGCTCTACCATAAGTTAAAGGTCTCCATGTAAATATTCAAAATTGGTTTCGATGTGATACGGCCTATGTTAAAATCGATGTGAAAGGAATGGTATCATAAGGACCTATTTCCGTCAATATTTCAATTTCGAGCAATATTTCAATGAAATGAGGCCTTATGGATACTCTTCCATTATATAGAAACATTTATTTGTTGTTGTTAAAGATCTCAGATTAGGATAGTAATTAAGATTTGAAGGTTTACCATCATCTCTTATCGTAGTATTACTTGACGATAGAGCGAGACAGCTATACACGATTTATCGCGCTGTCTCGGTTGACAAAGCATGACAACCACGACAAAATTTTGTCGACCGTTTTCTCGTGTTTTAATCGATTATGTCTTCCGGGTCTAACATGAGACTTACACTTAAAACTCGACTTCCAATGTCAAAAGTAGAGATTTGTCGATCGAGATTCTTGTCTATCAAAGCTATCGATGTCGAGATATATCTCGATATCTTATTTTGTCTTCACTCGTCCGCGAGATATCTCTTGATGGGCATGCTAAGAGGGCAGAACAGCCTTTCTGGCAGTCTTGGACCTAATGTGCCGGTAGTGACTAGATTTAGTGTTCACATAATAAACTGATTGTTTTATTACTGTCGAGCAAGGATTGAAATCGGTTAATTTTTATTTTCCAAAGCACGTGTCTGACTGAGATACCATCATATCATATTAAAGAGTAATAGACACTAAACTTACCACACTAATTTTTCCGGTAAAACCTTTATTATTTCGGTTAAACTCCCATAGTAAAACCGGTATTCAGTCCCCGCTGTCGAGTAATAGCAAGTCTCAGTGAATTTACGCATAATATTAAGACTATTAACGTCCGTCAGTAGTTGTTATGGACATTACATAGGAAATATGTATGAAGTGTGAATGAATGTCCTGTATAGTAATTAGATATGTTTTTTATTAATCAGTAATTAATTGAAAATTTAAGCGTACGTGTTATAAACCTGATATTAGTAGAAACAACCATACTGCATAATATGACGACTGAAAATTAAGAAATTGGGGGAATAATTGTCATTAAATGTTGACAACATAATATGATTTATACAAAAAAAAAACAAATGAAACTACATTTTGGCATTGATTTGTTTTATTTCGTTTATTTGAACATTTTTGCGTCGCTTATTCTTAACTCACAGTCTTCAACCTAAACCTGTTTATACATAGGTGAATATATTTACAGTGTTGCCAATTTCTTCCAATAAAACTTGTGTACATAACTATACACATACCAATACAAAAACTGTATATATAAGACAACACTTTCAACTCGGTTATCGAATGGCACTCAAACAATTCGTAAATATACAATTTATTACTCACGAAGATTTAAAATTGTACTCAATTATTTTAACAATTCAACATTATCTTCACATATTTTTAATACTTCTAGGATATCTCGTCCCGAATAAAAATAGCTTTTCTAGGCATTGATTTATTAACCATTCTTATTATATATTAATTTACTTGTAGTTATCTCCTAACGGTCTTATACATAAACTGGTATAAGCTTGAAATAGTTAAAGTATATTTAAATAAAATACTGTATACCGGATTAAAACGCGATTTATTATTTAAATTATTTATCCCGACGTTTCGGATGCTTTTCAGCAACCGTGGTCGCGGGAGACTGCGACCACGAGTTGAGACCACGGTTGCTGAAAAGCATCCGAAACGTCGGGATAAATAATTTAAATAATAAATCGCGTTTTAATCCGGTATACAGTATTTTATTTAAATGTGTGATACTCGCGTTAATAATAGACAATATTAGTTAAAGTATATTTGTCTCACTCTGTCAAATACCAAATGACTTACTAATGAAAGAAACAAAACAGAAAAACTATTTCAAACTTATACCAAGTTCATGAATAATGGTCTAACGGCCGAATTCTCGAACGCTAATCAACATTGAGGTGTACTTAAAAGTATCTCTAACTCTTTCATTACGAAGGTAAAATGAAAGACAGAAACATTTTAAGAAGCCCTCAAGTTTTGATTATCGTTTCAGTATTCCGCAGTAAAGCTTCAAAACGGTTGCATATATTATTCTCTTTAATTAAATAACAAACTAAAATTAGCTGCCATATTTACATCAAAAAACGTGTTTCGGCTATTATAAAGGATATCTTGAGAGAGTTGCGCTTTATTAGTGGCGGATTTACCAGCAGGCTGAGTAGGCTTGAGCCTAGGGCGGCTTTGGGACACAATTTTATTTTTACGTGTCTTATGGAAATCAAAAAGAATTCTGTAGAACGTTTTTATGATATAATTCAACGATTTTTTTTCCACGAAACGTTTAGTTAATACACCTACACCTCTGTAATGTGTAAATCCGCCACTGGGTTCTATAGAAAAAAAATAACAGTCAAAAATATTAAAATCCCCTAAAAGATGCATTCTTTTGTATTACAAAAAAACAACAGAATGTTGGTTTGTTTTGATTATAATAAAAAAGCAACTTGTTTCATTGAAACATACTAAATTTTTCCCAAAAATTGTGATCAATGAATTATTATAATATCCATTTAATCGAATGGATTTGTAATACTAACAGGTTACGGAGTCAAGGCTATTTATTATATAACATATTTTGAATTAATCGTTATGGTAACGGTATGTATTAACATTTATATTCTATATTACACAATCACTTTACAAGACTTAAGTGCGAAACTAAATAATAATTTTCTTAAAAATATTTTTAGTCTGTAATAGTGATGTAACGAATACTTATATTCGCATTCCCATATTTTTTGACATTCATATTTGCAAAATTCATACGAATATCAATGTCCGAATGAATATCTAAAGTGTAAACTATATAAGATATACGAAAGAAAACATATACACATTTCTAATCATTTTCATGAGAATTAGATTCATATTTCAGTTGAAACAGAAGGACTCATGTTAACAAACACCACTAATCAACATTTTTTTACGATCTGTTTTGGATCAGTCGGACATTGCTCAGAATAAGTCAAAAATGTTGATAAAAGGGTATCAGCTGACAAATTCGACCAAAGCTATATTCCGTAACCGAATATTCGCATTCGTATTCACGAATTGCAGATTTTGGTATTCGTAATATTTTAAAAATTGATATTCGTTACATCACTAGTCTGCAACATTCACATAGTCCTCGGAATGCCAGTCTAGGACATCATTGTTAAAATTTCAATACGTATAAAAATAAATTGTATACGCCAATACGTAGATTTAAAATTTTCGTAACTTATTGATAAAATTCGTTCAATTTCAACGTAATCTAAGGGTTGGGCCACAATAACACTAATCTCTTGAAAACGGAATCCCTGAAAATGAGGATTAGAAGTTAGCCACTGTGGGCGTGGCTTAAATACGAACAACGATGAACGGAGCAATTCTTTTTAATACATTAAGTTTTTTTTTCTAAAGTTCTTGTGACCCGCCCGTAAGTCAAATCCCTCGAGTAACAATAAATAATTCTTCCCAAAAATATATCCTAATTTGCTCAAATTATTTAAGCTTAAGCATATTTATAAGCTATAATGTTACTATACTACAATTTCAATATATGTACATATAACTACAATGGTTATAACAAGGACAGCGATCGCAGTCAAAACTTAAAACTAACTGTGTTTCGTTAAAGATTTCATAGAAAAATAGCATTCCCAGCTGTTGGAGGCAAAACAAATTGTAGGTATGTTGTATATCCCTAAAACTTCATCAAGATAATTATAATTCGAGGGTATAGTGCTAAACCCAAGTATAAAATGTTAGGGAATAAGTTATTCAATTATAAAAGTTTAGGGACAAAAATACCTAACATATACGAAGAATATATCACATCATAAATATTCATTGCGACGGTATTTTTGTATATTCTTAGATATTTTTGTCCCTTGAATTTAACTTACAACTTAAAATTTCATATTTATTTTAGACTATTCCTTCGATATATGTTCATAATATTAATTTTTAAATTATTACTTTTAATTAATAAGAATTCTTTATCGAAACGCAGAGTTCAAATTATATTATATAAATACTAAAGTTAAAAATATTAATTTAGTTAGAGCGGTACCATACATATTTTATGTACTATTTTCTATAATTGTTAAAATTTGTTGAATTTCCGAGAATTGAAATCAAATCAGAGTGGACCTTAATTCAGTTTTAAATTTAACATAATCAGTTGATGCGCTAGGCATTGGTTAAAACGCACCCTTACAGTTGACTTGGGACAATAATTAACAAAAATTACCGATTCTATCTAACTTAAATATAGATAAAGCAAAAACCGCTAAACCATTACCGGTTTTCGCTTATTCTTCACCATTAACCCTTAATTACCCAAACACAGCAAAAATTCCATTTTTATTTTATCCAAGTCCACACCATATGAAGAACTATTCAAACCATTTTTGTGGTCAAATATAGTTGGTAAAAGATGGAATAGACCGAGCACGAACAAATTGCGAAAAAGTATGATCGAATTTATAAATAATTTCTCGCAAGTTCGTCCTTGGGCCTCAGCTATTATAAGCTATTTCCCTCCCTTATCCTTTCATATGTGGATGGTCACCATCTTGTATATAATGACTTATACAGTTAACTTTTGGTGGCTATATCAGATATATCTTTATTAGAACGAATTCCAAAAGGTTAGAACAAGATAGCATTAGATTCCGAAAAGTCTATGAAGAACAAGCGATTTTTCCCTTGAACGATTATTTGAAAAACATAACTGACATCGCAGTATCGCAAAAAGCACGGGTAATTATGAGTTAAACATATAGGCTTTTGGAAATTTATAAATTAATTATATGTACTATTCTCCTAAGACAAACCATTATCCATTTAATCGGGTGCATTAAGCAGACTCTGCGAGTCCAGCAGCTGCGTGGCGTCGATCAGACTGACCTGTAAAGGTGTGACTAATATATTCGTATTAGGTATACGTAATAGGTACGGCTGAAGTTCCATATTAGGTAATACGAATGTTCTCATATTATGCTATCAAATAATACCCAGTCAAATAATATTAAATAGTGAGCGACGTACCTATTATTCGCCGCGAAGAATAGTTTTGGATCACAAGCAATCGATATCGATTTAATATTGTTATATATGTAAATATGCGATGTTATTATGGTACGAAGAATAGGGAATTTTGCCTGTTATTTTAAAATGTTCACTTAGTCGTGTTTATGTTAAAATTGCACAAAAAAACATATAAAAATATATGAAAAAAGTATGAAGGCTTTAATCACCCCATGTCTCATTAATAATAATTCATTATTATTATGATGATTTTTATATCAATGATATGCGCTATATAACGGTCAACCGTAATACGCAATTTTCAAATATTGCGTATTTTTGGAACTCTTGACTGTTATACTATTATTTGACTATTACCCAGTAACAGGTACGATATCTTATTATTTGTAAAGCGTTATATTCGATAATAGGATTACAAAAATTTGATACTAATGTAACATCTCTACTGACCTGCATGCAGTCGAGGCCGGCCCCCGCGCCCGCCCCCGTCTTGAGGCTGAACGGGTAGAAGCGCGTGGGGGCGGGGCCGGGGATGGGGGCGGGGGCGGTGGGGGCACACTCGTCGTCCTCGCCGTTGCGCTCGGTGAGGATCGACAGCGATGATAGTTTGCTGTTCAGCTTTTGTATCTGCAAGTTAGATGTCTATGTACGGGCCAGCGCCGTACATCGAGTGCCGTGTCAGCAGTTTACGCTGTTCACACGTTTATATAAGTCTTAACTTAGAGTTCTGCTCGGCCGCTCGGTGTCGGCGCACCGGCATCATTTAATATTAATACATCGATTATTAAAGAAAAAATAAATATTAAAGTAATTTATTTAGTTCATTTCGTCGTGATCGTAGAACAACGACGGTTCTGATTTTTTACGGTTTTAGTTTTGAGGCATAAAACTAACTAATTATCAAAGTACATGTTTTTATTTGTTCTGTGGATAAAGGGTTTTAGACAGTTCTAAATTATACAATATAGAACTGTCAAGGAGTTTCAGAGTGACTTATACAAAAGAACTAAAAAAAATCACCTCACATTGTCTATGCTTGAAAACGAAACGCATTTTCGGGGATTCCCGCAAATAATGCATACATCTAATCTCTATCCTACATCTATTTTCTTATTTTTAAAATTATAATATTAAAAAATACATTTATAATTGAAAAATGTTTACGTAAGCATGGGGGGGAGGGTGTAAGAGCTTTGCTTACTTTTACTTACGGGATGGGGGGTAAATAATAGTAATAAATCTGCTTACGTAATATTTGAAAGGAAATTTCCCGTATAGGGAAATCCGCTCCTAGGTGAACATAGACTAGTAAGTGACTATAGAGTAATGTGTATACAGAGACTAGTGTACGCGTGTTGTGCACGTCCGTACCCGATTCCTCAGCGCGCAGTTGTACAGGTAGTACTGCACGCGGCCGGCGGCGGGCGCGTCGAGCGGCGGCAGCCAGCGCTCGTAGCACTGCGCCCACAGCTCCACCGCCGCCGGGCTCGTGCCGGGCTGCAGGCGGCCGCTCTCACCGCCCAGCGGCTTGCGGCTGCACACTGACGACATCGCTGACAACAACACCTTACGTGTCATACATACATACATACACATCACAAAATGAGTCGTATAGAATCAAAGGCGGGTATCTGACTTATGGCTGATTGTGAGCAATTTAAAAAAGAAAACGTTTTTCTCTTTTATTTTTGTATTCGGTATCATTCATTGCATGTTTAAGGTATCTATGAATATTGAATATTAACAATTAAAGATAAAACCAAATATATAAAAAATCATTACAGTCTAAACGACAAGAACTTATTTTATTTCGGTAGATGGCCGGACCAAAAATGTCAGATAGCCGCCTTTGATTCTATACGACTCAAATGTCTGAAGCTTTGTCTGTATTGTAGCGACATCTATGATCCGCTACAAGAATCAATACGAAGACGTCTAATTCTGAATCGCGCTATACAAATATTTCCGAGCGCTGAGTATATATACAACATCTGGACTACAACCACTGGGACCTTAGGGCTGGCCAGTCAGTGGTTCGACTGGTCGAGGGTCCTCCGTTTAGGTTGGAGGAAGAGCTACTTCTGAATATCATGAAGCATGACGTCATTACTCCTTCCTACAACATCAATCAGCAGCAACAAGAATGTGAGTTGTTTTAATCTTATTATTTTGCTTCTTATTGTATTACAATTAATATTTATTACTTATATTATTTGATTGTATATGTTTTATTATTGTGATTATTATTATTATTTTGTTATTGTATTATTTGTAATTAATTAATGTAATTGGACATATGTCGGTTTTAATTAAATAAATCACGCCTCTTTCCCACTGGGGTAGGCAGAGATCACGGAATCTTTTTCCACTTATTTCTATACCAGAGCTGTCCAAATCAAGGCCCGCGGCCTGCATGCAGCTCGCTTGAATTTATGCGGCCCGCAAAATCTTTTTGTTTCTTAATATTGTCTTTTTTAAGATATCACTTGATGGTAGGTGATACCTCAGCCACAGAACATCAGTCGATGATGCGCTGTCGACCTACTTTTACAAATGCACAACCTAAATACGCAGTATGCACTTCACGGTTTTTCCATTTATGAATGGTTGTTCGTTACCCGGTCGGAATTTCGATATTCCTCACCCTCTAGAATGCTCGTCTGTCGATACCTAAAATTAAAAAAAATATATATAGAGCACCACTCACATAGTCTCTGCGAGGCGGCCACAGAGCTATGTCTGACGTAGAGCGGGTTGTAGAACAGCGCCACGTCCTGCTCGCTGAACTGCTCGGCCCAGTCCCACACCGGCCGCTGCACGAAGTTCTGTAACCGATATAACTAGATATATAATCTCGTATCACGGTGTTTGTAGTCGCACTCCTCCGAAACGGCTCGACCGATTTTGATGAAATTTTATATATTTGATAGGTATGAGAATAGGTATGAGAATAGGTCGTATATATTTCTTATCGCTAGGTGATTAGGGTTAGGGACACCTCAACTTTTTAACCCCCTACCCTGGTGATATGCGGTGAGATTTTATACTACCCCCCCAAATCCAAAATCACGTGTTTTTTTAGTACTAAATGTCTTTACATAGAAGGCCACGCGCCGCTGTTTGGTTATAAATCTCATTATTATCCCCAATCTTTTGATATTTCGTGATTTTTACCGAACCCCTCCGAGCCTCACGTGATTAATGGACGATCCCTAACATTGCGTATATACCTACACAATAATAAACAATTTTTCTGGCATTTCTGGGTAAGTGTTGCCACCAGTTACCTTCATAGCGGCGAGGTCCCTGTCCCGCGGGCAGTTGAAGAGGAAAGTGTCGAAGAGGTGGTTGTTCGCGGCGTCCCACAGCGTGGTGAGGTAGGTCTCCGTGAACTGGAAGGCGGCCGGGAACTGCGCCTGCAGCTGCCACGCGCAGTCCAGGAACAGCAGGAACACGGGTGCCATAGCGGGGGGCGCCTTCTGCGGCTGCTCCGACCCCCCGGGCCGCGGGAGCCCGAACCTGGGGAGCGACACGCTGTAGGGCTGCGCCGTTTGACATCATGTCGTCGGTTCAAAGGTAAAGCTCACTGAGTGTGATGTTAATGATGTGATGAATAAAAAATGTTGCCACTGTTGCTTATTTTAAGCCTAAACCTATGGTAAAATAATTTTTATTGAAAACTAGTGGACCCCGCAGACGTTGTTCTGCCACAATTTTGGCTTCGAAATTATATAATTATTCTTAAATGTGAATATGCCCATTTGCCCACTTTTTTATAAAATTGTCTAATATGTCACTGATTTGCAGTCTGCCAAGATGGCGGAGTTCCGAATCTAATTTATTTTATAATGAAGAAAGGGATTTCGTAAGATTTTTCAAAAAATTTTTACATACAAACCTTCTCCTAAAAATTCTGAAGACAACAAAAAAAAATTTAGCTCAATCGGTCCAGCCGTTCTCAAGTGATGCGAGTACATACATGCGGCATTTTATTTTTATTTATATAGTTAATATTTAGTGAGTTTTACCTTTAACCCGACGATATGCAAGGAGTCAGTTCAGCTAGGTTTGAATAGAACGAACCACCGGTAGAAGTTGTTTTATTAAAATGTGTGATACTCGCTTTAATAAAAGACAAGATTAAGTAAAAAAAGAAGCATCTATCATTTTTATCAACATTGTTTTATCTATTAATGGGTATATAACCCTGAATCAGTTAAAAAAAATGTTTAATTGTATTATTTTTAAATAATATTTTTAGCCAATTAAAATTCCTCTCCTCGGCATCCCAGTATTCTCCCAGTAAAAGCCCTGGGACATCAGGGATCTCTCAGTCCTCAACAGGCTACTGGCTAATATCAGGTTACCTGTCGCAGAAGGGGTGCCCGAGCGCCAGCCACTCCTTCTGCACCAGCGACTGGAACCCGGAGACGGTCCGGTAGTGCGGGTCCAGCAGCAGCTGCGCCAGGCTCGACACCACCGCGCAGTAGTCCACGCCGTCGCCTGGAACAACACCATCACACGTTACAACAACGCCTTTAGAATGCTGCTGGGACTACCAGGCACTGCAGCTGTAGCGCTTTCGAGATATTTGCGGAGGCTCACCAAAGATATACTGCTGCTTCCATCATGCTCAATGTAAGGCTCCAATGATTAATGTCGAGAAGTTGTATAAATACTCAGAGCTTGGAGAAACTTTATAAGGCGATTCTAAATTATTCAGGGGCTCGTTGGCACGTTCGGTAGAAAACCTGCTGTGCGCATCGATGGGTCGTGGTTTCGAATCCCACCGGTACAACATGTTTATAATTTTCTGTAAGTATGTTTTCCACACGTCTAGTAACTTCGGGCATTGAACGGGTGAGAGGAATATCGAAAATCCGACCGGGTAACGAACCACCGTTTATAGATGGAAAAACCGTGAAGTGCATATTGCGCGTTTCGTTTCAGTCTATGGATTTCCGAATGCTCGAAGTAAAAAGTAGGTCGACGGCGCATCATTGACTGATGTTCTGTGGCTGAACCTACCATCAAGTGAACCTCATATTGGTCTGTCGAAATCTATACCTATATTATAAAGAGAAAAGATTTGTTTGTTTGTTACGATTTAACTCAAAAACTACTCGACCGATTTTGAAAATTATTTCTCCAATAGATAGCTACATTGTCAGCGAGTAACATATTTTTGTGTAGTACACATCTACATTGCACCCGTGCGAAATCTTAACAGTATTCTGAAGGTGGTGGCTAACGGGCCAGATTCCTTCCTACAAAAGAGATGGATGGAGATCGCTATAATATTATCTTATACGAACATAATATAATATTTTTTTAACTAGTTTTAATATTGATTTGTACTGTCTGAAATAAATGTTTATTATAATAATATTACATCATACATACACAGCATTAAACTCAATTAATCTCCTCGACCAATAGAAAAATTTGATTCACTTTGACTGTGTGTAATCAAATAAATACCGTTTTCTTCTCTTTGAGTATAATTATAAAAGTAACACAGCCCACCTTCCTGCAACACAACGGTGACGTTGTCGGCGATGTGTCGCGCCGCGTCGTCCGCAAACACCAGGCAGTCGCTCACGTACCGCAGCCAGCGGCTCGACTCCAGTATCGAGTAGTACTGCGAGTCTTGCATCTGAGATCACAACTAATTATTATTACTCCGACTATTATACATTTAAATGTTTTTATAGATTGTTTGCTTGGCCTTGGACACGATTTAGCATATTGATAGAGACTGATAATGGTTACTTTATATTGTAATATTTTGAACGAAACCACATTAACTAGTTAATAATATTAAATATCTATGTCATTCTAAGCCCACCGGAGACGAAATTTATGTAATATGTATATTTATATATTTTCCTATAACCTTTTTATTAGTATGACTAGCCACTTCGGATGGATTGGAGAAATGTTAATTTGTATATGTTAACATAAATAAGACTACATTTGGGGACCAAAATAAGCCAAATTCACATGTTTAAATAAAATACTAACCGGATTAAAACGCTTTAATTTTTTTTATTATTTATATTGTTTAAATTATTTATCCCAACGTTTCAAATTCACATGTCTCCAGTGTTGGTGGTAGGGAGAAGAGCCGACAATTAAACTAGACAGTTACTCTGTAGATTGTGTTATTTGTGGTGACTGGTCAGATTTGAATTCGTGTTTGCGGTGATATTAGTTATTTCGACTATGTGTTTGCGTGTTATTCCCACGTTAATATAAGTACCTACGTGCTTCTATTTCACCATGCCTACTGCTGATAGAGGACAAGAAGGTTTGTTTTATTCGTTTATTTTTATAATGAATTACTTCAATATACACAGTCGCGCGCTGTGCATGATATCGCACGGACGCTTGTCTCTTTATTACCGGTGACTCATAGTACCGAGGACAATGACCTCGGTTACTGTTAAGTGCGCGAGTTGTAATGTCGTTATTAACGAACTTTTGGCATTTCTGCAAAATGTGATAGATTTCATGGATGAAGACTGCATACATCAGTTGTGTAATTCTTCGTTTTCTGCTGATGAAGTGCTCAGGGCAAGGTCATTGCTATTTGACTCGCTGCCTAATGCAAGAAGGATACCTTTGCGAAGAAAAGAAAGAAAGAAGAAAATATCCAAGGACCTTGACGATATTATCTGTGTCATGAAGAGTACAAATACAGAGGATTTTCCTATTTTTGTTGCAAAGGAATTGCATAAACTTCCACCAGTTACGTTTGACCACATAGATGCAACTCGGCTTTTAAGGGATATTTTAAGTCTAAAAATGAAGCTCACTTCCCTGGAAGAGAAAGTAGTAACTACGGACAGATTTGAATTACTCAAACAAGAGGTGGATAAAATTAAGTATTCTTCCATAAGTGATTACACTTCTACAAATGGAAACGTTAATACAAGGAGAAGAGGGGCGTGCCTTCGCAACAGTATTATTATGAATAGTTCAAATGTAACGAGATCATCGGATGATGAAAAGGTCAACGACCGCGCGGACCAAACGATCTATTCATCGCCTTTATTAGCGAACGAGCAGAATGATTTTGTCTCTTTTTCACACGTGCAAAGGCAAGCGACAGGAACACCGAAGCACGTCGAGGCATCAATTACTACTGCGATTTCAAACACTGCGCGTGAGTGCAGTCAAGAACGATCCGGCGATCTTGAAGGAACGAGCGAGATGGTAAAGCATGTGGAGGCCTCAGCAGAGAGTACAGAGGTTTCTCATCGATCGCATAACTTTGAATTGCGCGGTCCTATCACAATGACAAAAGAAACTGAACCAGTATCGGAATTATGTAATAATACTTCAAATGTTGTAAGTAAAAATAACAAAGCATCATTTGTTGATATAATTGGAAAGCAAGGTGAGTGGAAAACTAAGCAACCAAGTGAGGAGTGGACAATGGTCCAAAGGAAGAGGTTGAGGAATCGCTATAGTAGTTTTAAAGGGGATGCCATCATGGAGCCAGATAGTAAATTTAAAGCTGCTGACATTAAAGTACCTATTTTCATTTACAATGTAAACAAGGACACCTTAGCCTCTGATATTAGTGCGTATTTATTGAGTAAGACAGGAATTCGTGTAGTTTTAGAGAAGGTTACAATGAAGCGTGAAAAAGAATATAACTCTTTTAAAGTTTTCGTGCCTAAACATAAACAGAGTATGTTTATGGACTCGAAGTTATGGCCGGATGGGATTTCGTATAGACAATTTTTCAATCACAGGATTAAAAAATATACCCCTAGGCCGGTTGAGTGTAAAAAAAACTGACAAATTTACCTAAACATTAATTATGGAATGTCTGAAAAATAGTACAATAAATACTATGTCAAACACTGTGGTACCAGTAAATACGAGTTTCGTTAGTTTTAATTGCCGTTCAATCAAGAGATCCATAGATTGTGTAAAGTCCGTATGTAAGAAAGCTGATATTGTAGCCTTACAAGAGACGTGGCTACTACCGCATGATATACAGTACCTTGGAGAGATTGACCAGGATTTTGCATTTACGGGCAAATCGGCAATAGATACCTCGAAGGGAATGCTACGGGGGAGGCCCTATGGTGGAGTTGCGATATTGTGGCGTAAAAGTGTGTTTCGATCTGTATCTATAATTGAATGTATGAACGTACGAATCACAGCTATCAAAGTAGTGCTTGAAAACCGTCAATTTTTAGTGTTTTCAGTCTATATGCCAACTGACGTTAGTGACAACTTGGCCGATTTTACAGACTGTTTAAGTGAGATTAGTGCAATAACTGACTCATGTGAGGTGGATACGGTCTACGTACTCGGTGATTTTAATGCCGACCCGAGTGCACCATTTGGTAAGGAGCTTTTGAACTTTTGTACTGAGCAGAGGTGGTCGTGTGCAGATGTAGAATATTTGGGTCTATCATCAGGATCATATACATACCTGAGTGACGTACACGGTACTACATCATGGCTCGATCATGTGCTTATCACAGAAGCAGCAAAGAGCTCAATTGTAAATATAAATATTTTATATGATACTATATCTTGGTCTGATCATTTTCCAATTCAGTTAATTTGTAATTTAAATGTTTTATCGCCTAAAAAACCTAGTTATGTCAATAGTAACGTATGTAACAGTGTTATATGGGGAGTAAGAGACCAGTTGCAAAGTACTTTATATTCACAATTATGTACAGCACAGTTTCGAGAAATTGACTTTCCGTCGGATTTCAGAGAGTGTGCAGATAAAACTTGTAATAATTTAACACATAGAATAATAATAGACAATATGTATAATAAAATAATTAATGTATTAACAGAGTCAGCTTCAGCTAGCTACTTTAGAAATAATAATCAAAATGTTTATAGTAGAAAAAATAAGAGATATGTAATTGGATGGAATAAATATGTTAGAAAAGCTCATGGGGACGCTCGGCTTTGTTTTAAAAATTGGATTTCACAGGGCAAACCCTCCTTTGGGTGTGTATATGAGGACATTTTTAAGTCTAAGCTTAAGTGGTGCCAAAATAATGAGACCCAAATAAAAATGGATACCTTAGCGTCACAACACACGTCTAAAAATTTTAGTAAGTTCTGGAAGGAAACAAGTAAGTTGAATCCGAAGCCGTGTGTCCCAATGAGTATAGAGGGAAATAGTGAACCCGCCCAGATTGCCAACCTGTTTAAAGAGCAGTTCAGGGTGATTTCTCCACTAGGACGTGCAGAATCCTTCTCAGAGACCATTCCCAGTGGAAATAAGATTGTTAGATTCTCTGTAAAAGAGGTAGCACATGCAGTGAGAGACATGAAGCGAGGCAAATCTCCTGGCCATGATTCATTAAGTATCGAACATCTACAAAATGCAGGTGTTCACCTACCCAGGGTGCTCGCAATGTTCTTTAATCTCTGTGCTAGTCACGCTTACCTGCCGAAAGAGTTAATGTTAACAGTGGTCGTTCCTATTCTTAAAAATAAAACTGGGGACGCCTCTAGTAAAAACAATTACAGACCGATATCACTTGCCACTGTTATAGCCAAAGTGTTGGACAGTGTGTTAAATAAGTACCTGCAGAGTCATTTAAAGCTGCACGATGCTCAATTTGGTTTTCGTGCAGGTTTATCGACTGAGACTGCAATAATGAATCTCAAACATACTGTCCAGTACTACACTACTCGAAATACACCAGTTTACGCGTGTTTCTTAGACCTCTCGAAGGCGTTTGATCTTGTTGTGTATGACAGGTTGTGGAAGAAGTTGAAAGAGGAAACAGATCTCCCACGAGAATTGATATCGCTCTTTAAATATTGGTATGGCAATCAATGTAATTATGTAAGGTGGTCGGGGGCACGCTCGGAAGTGTATGGGTTGGAATGCGGCGTGAGGCAAGGTGGTTTAACCTCACCGCAGCTTTTCAACTTGTACATAGACGGGTTGGTTCGCGAGCTCAGCGGTACCCGAGTAGGCTGTTCAATAGACGGGGTCTTTGTTAATAATATTAGTTATGCAGACGATATGGTGCTGCTGGGCCCGTCTATCGGTGCCTTAAAGAAACTGATCGGAGTCTGCGAGCGTTATGCGGAAACCCACGGGCTTATTTACAACGGTAATAAGAGTGAATTTATGGTTTTTAAAGTAGGCTCTAAGACGCATACTTCTGCCCTGAATATCACTCTCAACGGATATTCTTTAAATAAAGTAAGCCGGTTTAAGTATTTGGGCCATTGGATCACGGAGACGCTCGCTGACGACGCTGATATGGAGAGGGAACGTAGAGCACTATCAGTCAGAGCGAATATGCTGGCCCGTAGATTCTCACGTTGCACAACGCAGGTTAAAACTACTTTGTTTAGAGCATACTGCCAGACATTTTATACGTGCAGCCTGTGGATTAAATACACACAAAAGTCTTATAGTGCTCTACGGGTCCAATATAACAATGGGTTCAGGGCTTTGATGGGGCTGCCCCGCTTCTGCAGCGCATCGGGGATGTTCGCGGAAGCTCGAGTTGATGGCTTTGCTGCCATACTGCGCAAACGAACAGCGTCGCTGATGCGCAGGCTGCGGGATAGCTCCAACAAGTTCCTACAACTTATCGCTGATAGATTATATTGCTCCCCCTATATGAAGCATTGGACAAAACTGCATTTCTCGGTGCAATCTTGATAGACGGCCTTATTCTTTTTATTTTTCATTCTCAAATGATTTTTAATTAATTTATTATTGTGTCAGAATTTAATTTAATTTTTATTTTTAATTTTTAATTGTTATTAATGTTATTAAATTTAAGTATATTCTTATTTAATATTCTTTGTGTTATATTTATAAATTTAATGTAATTGTGATGTATAATTATGGGCATTTTACCCGAAATAAACGATATTATTATTATTATTATTATAATATGTCATGTGGAGCATAGTGTAATGGTGCAACCAAATTTGGTAAAACCAAAAACTTGGCGATTAAAAAGAGCGGCGAAGAGTGTATTGCCAGTTCTACTCGTCCGTTCTACGCCCTTGATTTGAGATCTGGCAGTAAATATAAAATTAGAAAGATTAAATTTTTATTTTTATTGACGTTAATAAGTGTACATTGTGTTACCTAAATGTATAAATTATTTTTGAATGTGAATTTAAAACATTGAATATAACACACAATACAAACGTTACCCAGAACTGTGAGAGCGTGCCGGGCGTGCAGAGGTCGGCGAGCTTCTTGTAGGAGGCGTTGAGCACCGCGAGCGCGGGCAGCGCGGGCAGAGCGGGCAGGGCGGGCGCGGCCGCGTAGCTGTTGCCGCACAGGTACAGCACGCGCGGCGGCGTCAGCTTCGGGTGCGAGCGCCGCACCTGCGGGCGCGGACACGTAGTATTTAACGTCGCGGTCGGTTCAAAGGTAAAACTCACTAACAAGGGGTGTCAAACTTGGGAATCACAGATTCCCATCACTTTTATATATATTGTAGGGCAGGGTCCCCTCACCTTAAGTAGAAGGAACCTTTTTACCGGTTGCAGCAATGGTTCCGTGACTTAGTGGTAACGCTCTTGCTTACTGAGCGACCGGGGACGGTTGTTCAAGTCCCGGTTGAGTTACTTTTTTTTTATTTTTATAAATTATTATTTTATAGTTACATATAGAACTTTGAGTTGAAATTTCTCAATAATAAAAACGAATGGCGTCTTGCCGCTTTATATATTTATTGACGTCTTCGTACTCATTTAAGGCGCAGCTATCACTACATTTATATAGTAAAAACCGTACCTGCTCCAACAGCACGCTCTCCGCCGTGGCCGACAGCTCCGTGGGCAGCAGCTCCCCGCTCCGCAGCAGCGCCGCGCCCTCCGCCCGCCCCCACACCCACACCGGCACCCGCCCGGACCGGAAGTGCCGCGCGCTCTCCATCAGGTTGTAGTCCAGCACCGAGCTGGGCACGATCAGTGTCTCGCCAGCTGTCAGCATGAACGCGTCCGACGTGCCGTTGATGCAGGTGATCCGCCAGTGGGGGCACCCGCAGCGCTCCAGCTCGCGCTTCCAGTCGGCCGGTCGCTGGAACATGTTCATGTCGGAGGGCAGCGTCGGGTAGTAGGGCTCGCGGTACTCGAAGGCGAATAGGAGATCGTGCCGTTTGGGGAACGCGTGGTGGAGGAGCGCCATGACCACCTGCCGGCCGGTGCCGATCGGGGAGTTTGTGAAGTTGAACGATAGAACCTTCATGTTCTGAAAGCATAACAAGTTCTCTTAAAATTAACGTTGTAAAAAAATCCAATTATGGAGTCTATAAGTTATAACACACCCGCACGCTTCGCACGCGTGCAATAAAGATATACTATACATGAAAAAATAGCCTAAATGTTTATTGGGATAGATGTACTTTTGTAACTGTATACTCCTTTAATTTACTTTTATTTTTATATTCATTCTTGCTGCACCTTCTACTCTATTTTGTTATTTTCCCTTCCAGAGGTTTGCCTAGAAGAGATCGCATATTGCGATAAGGCCATCCTTTTGTACAATGTTTAGCTTTAGTTTTTATTGCTTGTATAATTGGTTTTTGTGTACAATAAAGTATATTCTATTCTATTCTATTCTAAATTAAAAAAAGGTATGTGTGTACTTATGTACACGCGTTAGAAGTTATACTTCTTTGGCATCTGAAGAAAAAATTTAAAAAACAAAACTGCAGTAAATATCGAAGAAAAATGTTAAAATCAATCAAATTCTATTCTGTAGCCAACTTCATGGGACATCGTGCGCGCGCAGGTCATGAATTCACTCTCATCTAAACGCGCCAAAGAAGTATAACTTCAAAAAATGTACAAAGTCAATATATATATTTTTTAATACATATATCCCGGGTTATTAATTATATTACCTTACACACAAGTTGTATTCCTTTAAGCTTGGCAGGGATATCAGTTCTGGGCAGGAGTCGTCGCCGTCGTATAGTACCGCCATCTGTGAGCCACAGTGCGCCAACGCAAGTCAAAGGCACGTCGAATACGCCAACTAAGTGATTCCGTTGACCATACTCCTGAAATTAGAAGGTACCAAGTCATGCTAACTGAATTATCCTTGAGAGAAGAAAACTCTCTACTAAAAATAAATTATATTATACTAGCGACTCGCCCCGGCTTCGCACGGGTAGTAGAGCATATTATTATGCCTATCTATATAGGGCCGCATTCGCGCGTTTAAAATTTTGCGATAACTCCTAAGATATTCATTTAAATTATATGCATGAAAATCCATTCAGTTGTTTTTGAGTTTATCGCGAACAGACAGACAGACGCGGCTGAGGATTTTGTTTTATAATATGTAGTGATGGAGTTAAGGTCAAGCACGACAACTTCCGTGAAAGTATTCATATCAAGAAATTAAATGAATTCCCGGACAAGACAGAACATTACTGACGAGACTTACGTCATTAACAGAAGAGTCAAGAGGTACGAAGGAGAGCTTGTAATTCGTAACGAAGAGTGCTCCGAACCGACCTCGTTCTCGCTCGCTGAGCGGGGTGAGCATCACCACGCTTTGCGCCCCGCCTACTATCACCTCTCCTGGAATATTGACAATGAAGGTTATTACTTACCGCAAATATGATTACATGTTACTCAACTGTGACACGTAATCATAATTAGCAAGACATGTATCGGATTATATAGGTCAAATTGAACTAAGTCTGGTTAGTTGTTGTATGTAGTTACAAATCCTTTTAAAATGTATAGAAAGTACAGATTACGGTTTAGAAATGTTTACAAATCTCAAAAGAATTACAAAGATTTACAATCAGACATATTATATGTACCTATGTACATTAAATAAAAAAAATGTTCTAAATTTTAGCCTAGGCATTGAATTTAGCCTATATCTAGCGATAGGTACTGTAAAAATGCAAATCTGCGGTTTTTTTTTGTTGAAACTTTGTTTGCTATCAGGAAAACCATTCAAATTTTGCTTAAGAGGGAAACCGTTGAAAATTCTTCTCGCTATTGTATAGTTTGAATATATTATTTATTTGTTATATTATGTACGTAAAACTAGCGGATTCTTACACTTAAGGCAATTGTATATTAAAGCAATATTTAAAAATAGGAACATGACCGTATGACACTGAATTACAGAAGGGAGTTCAGACTGCGCTTCTGATGACGACATCGACACCCAAGAAAATTGATATTACAATGAATTCAGGTAGGACACACTGTTTAGTCTGCCTCATTATAATACTTAGATTGTAGGCCGTTCATAGATTTTAATCCATTTAGTTATAATCCGGGTCATTACAGAAACCTTGGCCGGTAACATTGGCAGAGCTCAGATAGCCATTTCTTATCAAAAGAAAAAAACAACACGCACTGACCGTGAACAAACGTAATTCAGCGTTTAGTGACACCGTGAGCTCTTACCACGAATCTCCACGAGAATATTGTCTCTAATATGATTAGTGTTGCGAATTAGTTTGAGATGACTTAGTTTCTTTATATCGCCTTAAGATTTGAATGGTAAATATCCATTTCAAAAAGATTCAGGATGCATATATGTCTAAGATCCTAACTGAATATAGAAACAAAATAAACCTTAAACAATAAAACTAAAAAAAAAATAAGAAATAAATATATCTTTGTAAAGTAATAAAATAGTTATCAATACATAGGTAAAAGTAACTAATGCTGTTTGACCGACTGCTAAGTAAGAATCTTCTTAATTATGCAATTTATTATATTTAGGATATGTTCCGAGAGGTTAATAAATATTTTAAAATAGGCTGGCCATGTTGCTAGATGCACAGATGATAGATGGACAGCTCAGGTGACGAAATGGAAAGGACCACCAGGATCTAGAAACAGAGGCCGACCACACACGAGATGGCAGGATGATATAGCCGCGACCGCAGGATCAAATTGGATGCATATCGCAAAGGATAGGGAAAAATGGCAATCTTTGGAGGAGGCTTTTACCCGAAAGGGGTCCATTACATAAAAATTATAATATACATAAGATAAGGATTAATTTCTATATAATTACTAAACCAAGATTTATTCTCATTAATTTTATGTAAAAACTAATCTCAGTTTAATATATTATTGTATGTAAGTGTAATGGAATAATTAATAAAGCTTTTTTATTTATTTATTTATTTATTTATATAATATACTATATACCCATGTTCACTTGAAGACATTTTAACTGTACCTATGATGTTACGCAAAGTAGATGTATCACACTATATTTTCAATTCGTTATTCTTTACATGTTTATTAACATTAATCATATGAAATGAATAACTAATAGGCAACATTAAGTTGTATTCAGGCCATCTCCTATAACTCACAGCTAAAGTATAAGATTCGTGCGCATACGTACAAGATTCCTCTGAATGATTAGCAAATATTTCTGAAAACAATGATGTTACTGAACGACCTAAGGATGTACTTCATGGAACAGCCGCTTTATTGCGGGTTTTTATATTTATTTATGCCAATGATGAACGTTTATATAATTTATATGTTTATATCCTCTTCCTAATTCCTATTCATATATCTCGTATTGTTATTTAATTACACAAACAATACATATATTTTTGACGTCACTTAGCAATAACGTTCGTGAACGCCGGAAATTAAATCTACATGAGCTAGTCTTATAATTAGTTATTATCACTTGGCATATTAATATTTATAGATAGATGTCTTTTAATAATATTTATAGGTAAATGTCCTTTAATAATTTGGTAGAACACCTTGCGCTCCGATTTTGTAACCATGTCTTCGGGCATTACACGGTGGGAGTATCACCTACCATCAAGTGAAAGTAATGCTCGTCTGTCGATATCTAACATTTTAAAAAATGTTGACTTAAACAATAACTTTTGTTGAATGACATGAACCATATTAGCCGGCCTAGCATGACCGCCAAGAGATATGTCGCGGTCGAGAGAAGACAAACTAAGATGTAAGATATCTCGATATATTATATCTCAACATCGACAATATTGATAGAAAAGACATCTCGATCGACAAATATATCTATTTTTGATATAAAAAGTCGAGTTTTAAGTGTAATTGTCATGTTAGACCCGGAAGATATAAAGAGATAATCGATTAAAACACGAGAAAACGGTCGAGAAAATTTTGTGGCGGTTGTCATGCTAGGCCGGCAGATTTCATTATACTTTTGATTTAATGCCAAAAGTTGGATTTGAAATTAATTAAAAATCGAATCTGATTTTGTTGAGCCTGGAAGGACATTTTTGAATACTGATAGGTAAGAATTCGACATTATATTCTGATAATAAGTAACTGATAAATATAAAAACAAAGCGCCTTAAAATATTGTAAGAGTTAGATCCAAACATGATTCACGCGATGTTTTTGTGATAAACTATAAATGTGATAATGAGGTGTTTTATTTTCAATATTTTATTCCGAAAATTTTAATTACTGGTCTTATTTTATCCTGATTGGGTTAATAAATTCTTGTGTGGAAAAACAAGATTTTCTAGTATTGTTAACAATACGTCGATTTCAAGCTACATATAACCCTACTTGTAGCAACCAGGGATGTGCTGAAAATAATTTTATCTAAAAAATTAAATAGTGTTATTTTCTAGTAACCAAATTAAAGCTTAATTTAAATCCTGTATGCATAATTTTAGAACAAACTCACAGTTTTTATTTCCATACTTTATAAAATATACAAATATTACTAACCTCCTTTCAACCCCATGTTAACACCATAACAATTAAATATCAACTGATGTATGGTGCACCACTTCCTATATCACTTATTCAAAAAGCATTACTTTAATCCGCAAACTATGGAACTGTCACTAAGCGTTTCTGACCTTAAATTCCTTATAGGTAAAGGTGGAAATGGCATGCGCGTGTTTTAGTCAGTGTCGCAATAAAGGCGATACAGTTAGGGACGCGTAACGCATACGTAATTCAGTTATTATTGAAATTTACATCATCGCAACCTATGTGTCAATATGTATAATCTTGCCTGGTTCAGTCATTAAACTTTAGTTATACCTACCTACATATGTATATTCCTGTACACAGGATGAACTCATTTCTGTGTCTGTTATAGTCTTTTCCCTTAGTGTTGCCACAGGTGGCGACCACTAGACTCGGCCACCAGTTCTGGGCCTTTATGAACTTTATGTATATGAAAATGTAAAGCGGGGCCATTTCTCAGGATCAAATTTGATATATTTTATAAACATGTTATACTTTTACCATAGTAACTGTAATGATAACTGCTATGAATCTCAGATTACTATATACTACGGAAGTAAAATTGAACAAATAACGTTACACATGTCATTTGATAGGGAATCGCAAGACACATTGTTTGACCAATCAAACACGAGAGTTTATGTGAATGAAACAGTTCCTTAATTCATATATTGAATAAACTAAACTCTAAACAGTTGTTTGATGCAAAATGATTTTTTTTTTGCGCTCCTGGAAAGTTACGTATGTATTTTGGCATTTGCAGTGTCAGAACTTAAGCAACAATATTATCTGTACAAAGAAGTCATCATATTAAATACTATAAAAATAATAATAATTTTTCAATAAAGTTTTAATAGTAATCACAAGTAAAAAATAAGGACATCTATTAAATATTTATTAGCAGAAATGTTTTAACTTACCATTTAGTAACTTGGGCTTCAAATCATTGATTGATCCATTTTTTTCCCCATTGCTCTGGAAATGTTTATATTCAACTATTATTATTTTATTTAGTTTAAACAGTTATAATTGAGTTAAATATAATATTGAATCTAATTACTTATGCAACTAAAATAAATTTATTATTTTCACATATTATTAGAAAAGATGAATACATATATGGATTCATTGTCAATTATCCTACAAATGAACATACTGTATTATGCAACATGTAGAACTTTGAAATCTAATAGGTACCTATATGAAAAATATTGAAATAGACATAGCAGTGGCAGAGGTAGAAAAATGCCTTAGTTAAGGAGTTCGGTATTATTCTGAATTTAATTAGTACAGCAATATCTTAGTGCTTATTGGAAATAAACTTTAATAAACAGAACTTTAATGTGTTAGGTGTCAACTGTTGGTTCAATAAAGTATTAATATTTAAAATAAATATAATTCTAAATACTCAGTATACAACAATAACTTATAGTAACAGGAGAACTAGAAATATTAAGCCTCAACTTTATTATTAATATTATTCTGAAGACAAAAAAAATATAATTTTGAAGCAAGATTATTACAGGTATCTGGAATAAGATAAGGAAATACATATTTATAAGAATTGTATCAATGAAAGATAAGAATAGGTTACCAAAGATGTTACGTTGATGTAGCTCTTGAAGTTCTCGACTAACTTTTTATCATTCATTGTAGCACTGTTTTTCTCACACTTGACCCACTTTAACCATTAAAACTTAACGATTTCACCTCTTTTCATACACACCACCACATCTAAGTGTATAAAGTAACTTCGAGTATTTTTAGTATACGAAATCCGCATGATTTGGATTTATTTTAACAAAATTTGATAACAATCATTCGTTTTAGACACCATTCACATCTCCCTATGCTAACCCCACAAGGCGCGGCATTTTTAGGTCAAACGCCATATGTTTTAATGCAAACATTGTTTACTTAATTTAAAAATAAACATCGTGAAAAGTAAATTCGGTGTTCTAAATAATAATTAATTAAAATATTACATTGACGAAAATATATCAATGTTCTCAAGCAAAGATTTGACAGTTTTATTTAAATGTCACATCACAAATGTTATAATGTACTCTGTGACAAATGTGAAATGACCCAAACGTTGACAACAGCGCGTAAGTAGGATTTAAATTGATAAAAAATAGTGTGAACAATAATTATAAATAGCATTATTTATAAATTAAAAATATTATGTAATTTGTTTCCATCATAGTACCTAAATATAAAATCATTAGTTAGTTTGTGGTTAAAATTTAAAAAAAAGTTTTCTGTTTTCCCCGTATATTACCTATCCTAGATTTTTCCCTATGCTATCTGTCCATACTTTACTCTTTGTATCTGTCTCATTCATATATCTGTGGTTCTGTGCATGTCGCAAAAATGGCGATTGATAAATTTCTGTTCATTGATTGAAAGCGTTATATTTAAGTCAGTTAATTTAAAAGGTTAAATATTTATTGGTGAAATAGTGATTTAAACTTAATAATGGCTGATGCTATGGTGGAAAATAGACCAGCGGTCCGGTTTTTTTGCCACAGGTGTAACATGGAATTTGAGGATGTTTTGCAGGTAAAAATCAATACAATATTACAGCCTTATCTCTGACGTAGAATTATGGATTTGATAACCACAAATAGGTCTAATTATTGCTAACGCTCAAGGTTATGATGTAATTTAATGTTTACTGGGGCCAGGGATTTCCCTAAAGACCGAAAACCATCGACAGTTCTGGTCAAATTATGTCGAACTAGCAGAAGATGAGTTAATTTCAGTTATATTTAACGTTATACGTAGTACAGTAGACAATATTGATTGTAATATTACATCATATAAATATGAAATTTCTCTCAGAAGCTAGAATGATTTAATAATGAAAAACAAACCAAGATGAATAATTGAGAATCTCAAATTTGTTAAAATCTTAAACATTTTTTGGTATATATTTACTTATATTTCGATGAACCCATATAAATTATATTATATCACTATCAAAAAGTTGGGATATTGCAATTCTTAGAAATGTTACCAAAATAATTTACATAACCTCTTCTGTAATTTTTGATTATTACTTATTAAAGACATAAAGTATTACCTTCATTAAATAATGTATATTGATTATTGTGGTTTATATTTTTGTTATTTTCATTTGCTCACATGAAAATACTTTCCTGCAGGCCAAGAATGTGGCTTCTCAGATAGAGTAATATATGTGTTAACCATAACTTAATAATAAACATACACATAAATAATATGATAAGCCATGTTATTAGACTATTTTTTACTATTATATTTTACTAATAATAAAATTATATACTAAAATTTTATTTTGTATCAGAACTGTACATTTAGTACAACAACAAAAAATACCACAAGATTTAAAAGTTGCTACTTATATAGTTGCAAGCGGAGAAGTGAATTTAAGAAAATAACTAAGATATTAAAAAAAGAAAGTATTTTAATAAAATCACCAATGTACAGTCCAGATGTATATTACTATCATCAATACAAACTTTAAAACTAGATATTGTCTTTGTATAGACATTAATACATCTCAACAACTTGTCAATATTTCCTTCTCCAATTACTAGAACTTAACTGTAGGATGACTGTAGCCAGAATGAGCCGAAACTCTACTAGAAAGGTTGCATATAATTAAACAAGACCTGAAGCTCAGTTCTTATCATCGATTTGATTCCAGTAGAAAATGTAAATAGTTGCATTATTAGTTAACAGTACCAGTCCAACAAGTTTCTTGTTGTTATTAGTTGCTACACCATAGAATAAATGCTTTCATTTATGATCATGAATTATGACTTCGATTTAATCATATCCAGCACTGAGAAATTGGCTTTATTGGCTAAAAAACCACACAATTATATGATATACGGAATACCCTAGATGGATTGAAAAAGTATACAACCAACCTATTTTGTGTTTTTATTTTTAAGCCTTGAGATTTTTTTTTCTATGTAAGTCTGTATAAATACTGCTTTCATTTACTAACTACAAATTTCCACATTTTTATTTTGATAATATCTTGTTTCAGGAGTTCACATGCCCATACTGTGCCAGCGGCTTCATTGAACAGCTTGAGAATGGTGCAGAGAGAGTATCCCTACCTGGTCAGACATTCAGTGATGCTAATATGAGCAATATTGATGATGCTAATAACATTGACGAAGCCTTCTTAGACAGCACAGAACGCCCATTATTTCCATTAAATGTGAGTATTTTAATATTGTCTATTTTTAATCAACTCAATCTAAAATAGTTCAAAAAACAGCATCAAATTATTATTTGATTTAAATTTGGATTTTTAAGTATTCTTAAAAATACCTTTTTCAAAGTATATCCAATGAAAAAAATTATCACTATTCCCTTGTATACCCATATCTTCCAAATCTATTATGAAACTCGAAATTAGGTACATATTAATAGTTAAATCTAATTTTGGTTCATGGATTTATGGTGAATAATATGTCTTTGACTACAGTCCGTTTTTTCTTTGATGTCTTAAGTAGTAAACAAATTATGAGTGGCATAATGAAAATCAATTGTTCTACAGCAATTTATCATATACTTATATGCATATGATCATCCGTATATTATAATTAAAACATAATTAGTATTAAAAATAATAAAATAGTTTTGATAAAAAAAAGGAATTTTAGGTCAACATTTTTTTAATGAAATCATTCACCACAGGTTTATAGATATGATTGCCCATTCATTTCTTATTACAACTCTATACTCTACTGTCTATGGTTGTTATAACTCCAGATTTGTTTACAAGATAAGACATCTAAGGAGAAACTGACTGTATTATAAAAAGACATAAAATATTGTTAGTGGACTTAATGAAATAACAGATTTTTTCTCAATTTCAGAATATTCCACCAGTGTTACGAGATATAGCTTTCCTTATGTCAGGAGGTCGGTTAAGGTGAGAATCAAGTAAATTTTGGATAAGTTATATTATGACCTTGAACACAACAACAATTTGTTTGTTTTTGGAGACCTATGTTCAGATGTCATTCAAAAACATGAACTATATTATAGTAATTTATATACTTTTGTTTTCCATATATCTATAGCTGATATATTTACGTCAGATATCGACAGACGAGCATGAGGTTCACTCAATGGTAGTTGAGCTTCAGCCACAGAACATCATTCAATGACGCGCTGTCAACCTAATTTTTACTTCGAGCATTCGGAAATCCATAGACTGAAACCGAAACGCGCAATATGCACTTCACGGTTTTTCCATCTATGAACGGTGGTTCGTTTCCTGGTGGGAATTTCGATATTCCTCCCACCCGATCAATGCCCGAAGTTACAGAAAACATGCTTACAGAAAATTAACTATAATCATGTTGTCACGGTGGGATTCGAACCCACGACCCATCGATGCGCACGGCAGGTGTTCTACCGAACGCGCCAACGAGCTCGGGCTCGTACATATAAATAACAAATAAATAATTTTGACATTTAAAATTCAAACCAATTATTGGATTAGTTTTCTTTTTATTTTTATAATTGCATCAGACTCGAGACTGATTCAGTATGTATTGTACAGGGGTGCGACCCGACAACAGCCCATAATAGGGGAAATGGAAATCGGTTTTACACTGTCCGGGGGGCGAGGCGCCGCCCCACCAGGCACCGTCACCGCGGGCGCTCCGCTGGTGCTGCTCGGAACACCAGGCGACTACGTGTTCGGAGGGGAAGGTATCTACTCTTTCCTATCACTAAAGCCTACATGAAGTTTCTATATCTGAACATAAAGTTTCAAAGAAAATATATTTATGTTATAATGGATGGATTTTTTTAGAGTGAAACTGAATACCATACCTAGAACTACTGAATGGATTTTGATGTAATTTCCAGCATAAAGTAGAATTGGTTTCATAAAAGCATGATGATCAGTGAAACAGGCACAGAAAAATTGCTGCCTCATGCCTAGGGAAATAGGGAAATCACCTGAACATATCAATCAAAAGTACTCAAAACCGGGGATTGAAACCGGTTAATTTTTATTTTCCATAATATGTGTCTGACTGTGATACCTTGATATTAGTTAGCGATACTATTTTTTTTCAGTAAATTTGATAAAAAAAAGAAAAAATAATTTAACAAAACTTTATTATTTCGGTTAAACTCCTATGTAGTAAATTAACCGGTATTCAGTCACTGCTCGAAATCGTAGACGTGTACGAAAGTGCAGGAAGCGAAAGTGGTCTACCAGGAATGGAGTATATGGAAACCCACAATGGGCAAGAGACATGAAATATATGTATGTGTGTCTGCTACCAGCGTTGGACGCAGTGGTGACACAACTGCTGGGACAGCTGGAGCACTCGGGGCCGCCGCCGATGCCGCGCGACATCCTGGAAGCGATCCCCAGCGAGGCCGTGACGGAGCAGCAGGCGGCCGCCAACATGTCCTGTTCCATCTGCTGGGACAACTTCCAGCTGGGTAAGGAGCCAGACAGCTGTGCTGGTGGGGTGATGGGCCGTAGGATTATCAGCTTTTGATTTGTACATTGTATACGAAGAACCTTCTTACGTAGTAAAGATATTTTTAAGAAGTATGACGTCACCAGTTTTTTGTGCTGGTTCTGTATTTCAATTCAAAAACAGTAGATAAACTTCTTCTAAATCCTTTATTTCGAAATAATTCTAGAGCTCGAACAATACGGCACGTACTGGCCGTGCTAAAACCCAATAAATATTTAGTTTTAATTCAATTTTAAAAGCTTAGAGATCATAATACCTAAGACATACAAAGAATATCGCCGTAATTGATATTTGTGATGTGATATTTTGAAATTGAATAACTTAAAATTTCATGCTTTGCCCTCGATATACAAACCACCACAAACTGACACTAAACGAAAAATGTGTTTATTGGAAAATCCCGTTTAAAGCTCTCGTAACCTGTACAAGTTCCTAATAATGACATAAGTGATAATTGCAACCATCTAGCGGCATACCGGTGACCTTTAGAAGTTGAGTCGTAGCATTTTGAAAACTAACAATAATCTCACAAGATGGCGTTGATATTTGAAATTCGTTAATTTTCATTTAGTGGTTTTATTTTTAAGGTGCGATGTATACTAGTTATAGGCTTGCACGAACAACGAACGGTGTTCGTTTAAAAATATTATATGAATTATATGTTGTAATTTAAAAACCATGTGTTATCAATATCATATAGAAAATCAATTTAATGTAATAAGAGTTTTTTATTTTTTTTTTTTTTTATATCAGATATCGACAGACGAGCATGAGGTTCACTTGATGGTAGGTGATACCTCAGCCACAGAACATCAGTCAACGATGCGCTGTCGACCTAATTTTTACTTCGAGCATTCGGAAATCCATAGACTGAAACCGAAACGCGCAATATGCACTTCACGGTTTTTCCATCTATGAACGGTGGTTCGTTACCCGGTCGGAATTTAGATATTCCTCTCACCCGATCAATGCCCGAAATTACCAGACGTGGGGAAAACATGCTTACAGAAACTTATAAGCATGTGCTCCCGGTGGGATTCGAACCCACGACCCATCGATGCGCACGGCAGGTGTTCTACCGAACGCGCCAACGAGCCCGTCAAAAGAGTGGTGTAGTCAATAACGAAATACCACTCAATATTATACTGAGTGGTACAGAAGCCTTTGTATTAATTATTTAGTTTTATTTATTACTAATTATAAAACGCGGTTTATACGCGGTAGTAGCGGGAAAAGCATGGAGCAGAACAGCTAGGAACAGGAATGAGTGGAAGAGGTTGGAGGAGGCTTTTGCCAAATAGGTGTCTAGTTGTCGGTAGTAATTGAACCAGTTAATTTAAAAAAAATCTGATTAAAGGCTTTTATTATTATTATATTTTACGTATTTACAATTATTATTTAATTTTTTGATATGCCTCTATTAAAAGTTGAATGTATGTAAATATGTATCTTTTATTTAGTGCAATAAAGTGTAATATACAACTCCTTACAAAAAAGCAACAGGATGAATATATCCTATTTAATATCGAAAGATGTTTCGTTTATGATAAAAAATTTCATAGACAAAATATAATTAGAACGTTCGAATTGCAGGTGAAATGGTATCGAAGCTAGAGTGCGAGCACATGTTCCACTCCACCTGCATCACGCCCTGGCTGCAGCTGCACGCCACCTGCCCCATCTGCCGGCGCTCGCTGCTGCCGCCCGACCGCCAGCCCGACGCTACCGCCGCCTCCGCCACCACCGTCACCACCGGCACCACCAGCACCACCAGCACACCCAGCACCACCAGCACCACCAGCATCACCAACACCTCCAATACCTCCAACATGACCAACGGCGACGCGCCGCGACCGCGACCCGCGCTTAGTGAGTATTAAGTTTATTTGTATTGGGCTTTTATTGTTCGGGTTTTTTGAGGAGTTCGTTGACGTTAGATAGTCGTCGTTTAGACGTCGGAATGACATGCTTATTATTTTATGGAATAATGTATGGTTATGTCTGGTCACTACGAAAATTGAACGGGCCCGGGCGCTAGGAATATTTAAATTACGACCGTTTATAGATGGATCATTTGTTAACTGCAGATTGCGCGTTTCGGTATAATATGCGTGAATAGGTGTAACTATTTAAATAAAATACTGTATACCGGATTAAAACGCGATTTATTATTTATATTGTTTAAATTATTTATCCCGACGTTTCGGATGCTTTTCAGCAACCGTGGTCGCGGGACACAGAAAGATGACAGTTGTCTGATTTTTGAAATGTCACAAAGTTGCCATATTAACGCCATCTATTCCTACGGAGTTGATATTTACTGTAATTTTCTATATTATGACAATATTGACTAACGGTGTCCTCTTGTTTTTTAGTATGTTTGATTTGGGGTTTTAGATTTTTAATTACTGGATCCTGGATTTTCGGTTGGTCAAAACGTATGTAGTGTTTTGGCTTATCTAGAGTGTGTTCACATACTGCTGATTTGATGCAACACACTCTAGATAAGCCAAACCACTACATACGTAATCCGTATCGTATCCGTATCCGTATCCGAAACGTCGGGATAAATAATTTAAATAATATAAATAATAAATCGCGTTTTAATCGGGTATACAGTATTTTATTTAAATGTGTGATACTCGCGTTAATAAAAGACAATATTAGGTGTAACTAGTAATGAGGCGCATCAATGATTGATGTTTCGGTATCACCTGTCATCAAGTAACCAGGTTCTGTCGATATATATATATATATATATATATCATAAAAAAAATTATAATGTATATTATACTATTTAGAACCTAAAATAGCTTTAAAAGGCCCAAAAATGTTGGGTGGTGAAACGGTTACGGCTGATGATTCTTAATTACTGAACTGCCGAGGGCGCTACAATGGATATTTTGTAAATAAATTATTTTCTCCATTTATATATACTTAGGATATTTCATTAATATTTAAGGCAAATGGCAAAAGCACATTTTTTTTGCCCCACAATAATGATTGTGAGTTAATAAAACACACACACAATTATTATTAATGCTCTATGGATTCGCTGTATCTGTTCCTGAGACTAAAGGAGATGTCACAGCCAGTTGACATTCAAAAGGCGGTACATTTGTCCCGTACATGTCATCCAAAATTTAAGAGCGGCTCAAAATTTTAAAGTGTACTACTTCATAATATTTTATGTCGCGTTACTCTACGGTATTAATCTATGGTGTGAGAGCAAGGGAGCGAGGTATATGCTACAAATGGTATGTCAATTGCAGTGGCGGATTTAGACATTTCCAAAGTGTAGGCTATTAACTATAGTCCGCGCGGAAGTGCTGGTCCCCTCCTGCGGTATGTGAGCGGCGAGACGGGGGAGACGCGTATTTTCAAGACACGCACGAGATATATGAGAACAGATAAATCTCCGGATAACTATGTTAGAAACTGTCTTAACTAATGTTACGGGTAAATAATAGAATTATATTTTCTATTTCCGCGCTAAGCAAAACACACAGTTAAAAGTGTTAATTAAATTTTATTATTAATGGTACAAAACAGTCTTAAAAACAAATTAACATTCCTCGGTAAGTATTCAGGTTTCCGTGAAGATGAAAATTTTGTAATTTCCGATGTTTGCAGACTCGAATTTCATTTTCTTAATACCATTTTTCACTTGTCGTGGTATTGGCGGACCCATCTTAGGATATTTAACTCATGTGTGTTTGGAATAAACTGACGCGACTTATTTGTAGTCATGTAACCGTCGCGGTGGTCGACGGCCGACTGAGTCAGCTTGCCATGTGTAAATATCCCCCGCCCTGCCGCTCACATACCGCAGGAGGAGACTAGCACTCGCGCGACCACTATAACACACCCGATGACAATACAGTGGGCGCCTTGTTGGTGACAGTAACAAAAAGTCATCGTGACGAAAAATACAGTCTGCGAGCGGCCTTAACAATTCTTTTTGAAGTCGTGTACTACCCAACACTGGTCACACCAGTGAGTCATATCGACACTGAAAAGCAAAAACGTGGTAAATGTAATATATTAACTGTTTCATTCAACGATTTTCGAACGCAACGCGCGGTTTAGCTCAACGAACAACGTGTAGTCGCTAACATCATCCGAAGCAGCTTGTTTATATAACGCAAAACCAGTTGAATTGATTAACTGTTATAAAATTAGCTGCTTTTTTAACAGTTTGTAATAACAGATTCATTTCGTTTTCACAAAACCGTCAACGACTCTAGCGTCGATATATTGGCAGTCTATAGCTAATTTATTTAACGCAATCCGTATTCCAGCACCGCGCGTGGTGATCCGCCGGTCGACGCACCCGCTGTTCCGGCGCGCGTTCCAGACGCACACGTGGGACTCGCCGCGGGACATGAGCACGTCGTCCGACACGAGCTCGTCCGTGAGCGCGGGCGGGCTGTGGGCGCCGGCGCGGCTCGACTCCGGCACCGACTCCTCCGCGTCCGTCAACGACCGGACGCAGAACTACCACACGGACTTCGACTGTGATTAAACCGCACTAACGTTATAGACATTGTTTATCCGGTGTACCTTGTGAAATTTGAAGGTAATGTCGTCCGTTCCGTTCCGTTCGAAGGTTAAATTCACACAAGGGTAGTGTCAAACTTGGGAATCACAGATTCCCATCACTTTTATATATATTGTAGGGCAATAAATATATAAAACGGCAAGATCCAATTCGTTTTTAATATTGAGAAATTTCAACTCCAAAGTTCTATATGTAATTTAAGTAGAAGGAACCTTTTTACCGGTTGCAGCAATGGTTCCGTGGCGTAGTGGTGACACTCTTGCTTACTGAGCGACCGGACGGTTGTTCAAGTCCCGGTTGAGTTACTTTTTTTTTAATTTTTATAAATTATTTTATAGTTACAAATAGAACTTTGAATTGAAATTTCTCAATAATAAAAACGAATGGCGTCTTGCCGCTTTATATATTTATTGAGGGGACCCTGCCCTACAATATATATAAAAGAAGTTTGACACTCCCCGTAGTGTAGTGTACTGTAAGTGTAATAAAAATAAATTTTGTCTCTATTGCTTATTTTAAGCGTCTACGAAATTACTAAGTGCGTATTGCGCTTCATAGTTTTGTTATGGATCACAATATGCAATAACTAATTTACGCTTAAAATAAGCAATAGTTACAAAATAACACTTACTGAGTTTTACCTTTGAAGCGACGATTCTACAGAATGAACTCTTCAACGTAACAGAATTAGGAACACGGATAATGCTTGGACTATTGTATTAAATGGTATAGTGCTGTTTAGAGGGAAATTACTTGAGTTTTAAATATGCAGTAATACATAGAAATTTTACAATCGTATCCAGCTCAAAGTGATAGTGTGTGTAGTGCTACAAGTGTTAAAATATTTATAGAGTTAGCGGAGAGTCCGGAAACGCGTGCCTTTCATAAACTAAGTTACACTTTGTATAAAATATTATTTTCTCACGTAAATGCATAATCGTATTTGTTTGCATGGAGATTTGTAAATTTAAAATGGAACCTTTACATATTCTTTAAATCATTTAAAGAATTCATGTATTTATTTTATAATGACAAAGATATTCAGATTATTGTGATTTGTATGTATTTGTGAATGTTTAATTTTGTATTTATTTTTCAGTCGAATATTGCAATGGTTTCAATACTATGAATGTAATTTAAACTTGTAAATATGTATTTGTAAGAAATGTTGCCATCCCGTAACATGAATGTTATTAAATGCTAGATCATACAGCTCTTATTGTTTTCTTTTTGTTAATGCTCTATTTGGGGTTTTTTTATCATCGGCTATTTTAAAGTGTCACTTTAAACTAACATCTTTTTATTTATTAAGAAATAACTATACTTTAGTGACAAATATTTGAAATAATGATACCAATTTGGTACAAAATCAACTAGCCATTTTAAATCAACCCCGAGTTGAGTTTTCTTAGAATGCTACGAGAGTATGCATGAGGTAGATTGATATCTATGAGACTTGCATCACTAGCAGTGAGTTACCATACAAGCCCAAAAGCCCGGATTGCCGGCGTTATATATAATTTATATAATTATGTAATCATATAAGTCATATGTGACTTATATAATTACGTTAAGGGCATTATTTTATTGTTGCATTAATAAATAGGGCATATCGATCTTTTGGGCTTGTATGGTGGTTGTTCGTTGATGTTGCATCGCAATTTTGATCGTTATATCGGAGGCTCAAGCAAGAACAAGTTGCAAGAAAGTATTTGTATCGTCAATTTGTCAGTTGTATGAGGAATTTGAAATTGCATACAAATAACATAAATTTCTCCCAAATATTTTGGGCTTGGGCCCGTATGTGTGGAAAGTATCTAGAAAGCGTGAGATGTAAAGGTGATGTATAATATTGCATAATAATTACTGTGACAGTAATATTGTTGACAGTTAAAAGAAGTTATTATTTTTTGCCCCTTTTAAAAAGAAATACAGAATTGTGGTAATTATTGTTCCAGAATTCTACAAGATAACGTTTTATGAATTAAAATGTTTAAAAATTGTGATTTCAAACTGAACAGACTCGTGTATATAAATGTGCATATTAAAAAATAGTTGTCATACAATTTGTATAAAAGACTTAGTGTATTGCAAATTTGTTAATGTAAAATTGTAGTTAGCAGATATTTTTATCAGTAATAAATATAGATCTACTAATAAGATTAGTATCACTAGATGTCATCGTCGTCTGAAAGTAACTTGTCTATGGAAATATAGTACACACAGAACAGGAAAAATAGGTGGAAGTGCGAAGTAGGCGTGGCATGCGTGTCACAAATTAGCGCTTAATCGATCACAGTTAGCCAAAATCATCCTTATATCTTTCATATAAAGTTTAGTTATTATATTAGTTTGTTTTAATATTACAAAACGTCGTATATACTTTGTGCGCTAAGCCAAAGTAACCGTTATCGCAAGGCACTAAGATATATTATCAATTGTAGGACCAGTGTGATTTAGCTAGCTTTGAGGTAAATAAAAACAACGAATCGAAAAGAAACTGTAACTGTGTGCAGTATTAAATACTCCATTCATTTGTGTAAATTTGGCGACACTCGATCCGGTACAAATTATGACACATTGCACTTCTACTTACTTCTCCTGCTCTGTGATAGTACACGAGTGGTACTCACTGACGACATTGAGGGTATTCACGTAATGTAATACCGTATGTTCCTATAGTTTAGTGAATTGTTATAACATAAGAAATTTATCAGTATGTGTAAATTCCTGAATGTATATATATGAAGATTTGTGAGGCGGACTCACAGGAACTAGTCGAAATATAAATCACGCGTATTAATATGTTTCAAATTTTACATCTAGCTGTAAGTATACGCTAAAGACTGATGCATATTGAGATAGATACAAAATTTGAAATTGTATTTTTATACAGTATCCCCGTGGTCACTTTGTGTTGGTTATTGTAATATGGTAAAGCAAGTAGATACTAGAACAGTGACTGACGTAGTACATTGCGTATCATACATAGTATAAATTGTACTCATATTTTTTGTCTGAAGGAAAACCTTTTAGAAACCTGTTTATAATGAAAATACTATTACTAGTATCATAGAAAATAGATGTATATAGAAGAATAGGCCTTATAGGCGCGCTTGGCACGGTTTTTCTGAAGTACTAGTTAGTTTTAAAGGCCGGCAACGCACCTGCAAGTCCTCTGGTGTTGCAGATGTCCATGGGCGTCGGTAATCACTTACCATTAGGTGAACCGACTCCCGTTCCCCCCTATTCCATAAAAAAAAAGTTCTCACCCCAGCCACCGCGGCGCTGCTGGTATCGGTGTGAACGACACTCTGACACTGGAGTCATAGCGCGCACTCTCTCGAACCCAGCTGCTTTTAGAGCGTTATTGCCGTTCGCTCGTAAGAGCAAGCGAGACAACGCGAGGGGAGGACTCAGCGGACTTCTTAGATGTGTGTGTCACACCGATACATTGCCGTGCGCTCTACAGGTCAAAAATAGAACAACTTTTTCTGTGCCAAAAGTTTGTATGGGCCTGTTCTTCTATGCACATCTATTTTCTATGCTAGTATTCAATAATTTATTAATAGCTAGTATGAAACGTAAATAATTCGACGCCTCCCGCGTAATTGTTGTATTTTGTTGGTTACAGCAAGTATTGAATTAATTATTGTAAATGTAAATTAAACAAATGAATTGGTACATTTTTGAAAAGTTGATATATTACTTATGTATATACAGATTAAGGTATAAAAATATCAACAATTAGCATGAAATTTAAGTGTTTTTAAACACGCGTTTTATAAAATTGCCATTTCTCCTTCGCTATATCGTAATGTACAGTATAATAATGTATTAATTTAATAGTTGTTTGTATAATATAAATGTATATGTTTAAACAATATGTAAATGTTGGAAATGATTGGAAAGTTTTCAGAATAAATGCGTAACAAAATATTCTCTTTTCTTTGCACTTAGCTTAATTGGAATTCCCAATAATTATTATAGCAATATTAATTAATTCAATATTCATGATTGTGTTGACAGTTGACACCTTTACGGTTGCTAGTTGGATAGTAATAGAACTCATTAGAATGCAAGCTGCATTACTATTAACTTGCATATAAGCTATGTGATTATTATAAACTGCTTTATAGCAGATGTTTGAGACGTTTTTTTATTTTTAATAGCTGGGTTGTCGACCAGGCGGTTAGAAGTTGAAGGAGGTCGTTGCAATTACCGGCAGATGGCCAGACACGCGTCGGGTGGGTCAGTGCCGTCGGTATATTTATTTATGTTTCCGTAATAGCACGTGCATTTGCACAGGTTAGTTCATTTTAACTGGAAAATAAGTTGATTCTACAGTGTAGACGGTATAAGGTAATTGAGTGGGCTATGCGTAAACCACACGTACAGTATGTCACATGGGAAATAGGAGTGAATTATCGGGGTCAACAGCGTAATATTTCCCAATGTTTAACCTCTACATAACAGTTTTATTACAGTCGTATCGGCAGTTAAATTTCACCCACCGCCACTTTCGTACATAAAAAAATATTATATCTTATGATTACCAAAGAGATCCACTTATTGCATTCAAATAAATATAATCAAATTTGACGCTCACTTGATCCAAAATATTAACTTATTGCGAAATTAAGTCAGCAAATAATAAAAATTCCACAAAAGCTTTTGAGATTTCTTATAAGAAATTATCTAATTAAACGTGTTAAAATTAACGGTAAAAAACGAGGTCTTCGGCGGAATAGATGTTCTAATAATTTATTATATCGCTATAAAATTGATTGTGCAGGTCAAAGTATTTTAGTGACGGCAAACAGAATAAAACGGCGCGAGCTCACCTCAATTAATACAAAGGTGCGCGAGCAGCTGACTGCGCACCTGCCGCCATCTTTAACATTTCTTTAACTTTTTTTTCGCCATCGAAGGCATTGGCCTATTTTTTATGGCGCAACATGACGCAGCTGACGCGCACGCATTTGTTATAGAGTCCTTTGTTATCCTCGGACTCCAGGCTGGGCCTTAGCATTTAACGTTTATATTTCTCTTGGGAAATTCTTATATCAAAATAATTACATAGTACTTCATCAAGAAGGTCCCATTGAGAACAAAAGAGGCAATAATATTTTGTTCAGGTTTCGATATAAGCCAAGGCGCCAAACAGATATTATCTCTTCTTAATCGTTTCAGAATCTCTTTCATTGTTAGTAGATTGTAATTCATAATATTGAACAATAAATACTTTACTAATACTAATAGATATGATCATGCGCATTGAATCTAGGTATCTTTCATATAGGAGTTTTTTTTTGTCAGGGTATTTTTGGGTAGTCTTCAAAGTAATAGTGTAAGTAAGTAAGAAGGCATTAAACTATAAAAAAGTAATATCCTCTTAAATTTGATTAAAAAAGTATCAACCCTATCATAACTAAGCCTTCAGGTGATATCTAAGTCTCGTTCGGTTATCTAAGATGCGAACGCAGCTGTCTTAAGATTGAAAGGTTTGCGGCAGCTGTGGGTGCTACCACGTGGATCTTTTGAATCATAACTATAGTTTTTTTATCATTTGTTATCCCATGGGTTCCGTTGACAGGTAAGATCTATTGTGAATGTCTATAATCTTTGTTAAAAAAATTGTCGCTGATGTAGAAATTAATGATGATGTTTCTAAATGTGAATTTGCGTTGCATGCAGATGATTAAACCAAAATTTTCCCAATAAATTTAAGGTGGCTATTTGTGTTTTTTACGCACAAAGTGTTATCTAAAGTTTATTATTGTTTTATGGGTAAACTCGTACTAGACTAAAAAAAAAGCTTGATTTTGTGAGGTTGACCTGATGAGGATTTCAAGAAAGTATTGATAATTCCAAACAATCAAACATGGAATCAAACATTTGTTTCATAAAGTAAATATACTTGAAATCCAACTAAATATTATAAATACTCTTGAGATTTAAGTTTTGTGACCCCTTTATTTTTACATATGTGTATTACCAGACAACGATAAAACGCTTATACTTTTCAAATTTATGTCTAAACCATCTATAATTTTATTTTGCCGGGATACAGTATGCTAACACCAGTAGGATTTTTTTTTTTTTTTACAATAAATCACTAATAGAAAAATATATAGATATTTGACGATGGACGTAACAAAAAGCGCAGCGTATTGAAGTATATGCGTAACTATAAGCTTGTTGTAACAATAGGTAGTTGGTAATAAGTACAACAATATGTTGACGGCTAATGCCATAGCGAATTATTATGCCTATTTATAGTGAATGTTTGTATAATTAATAAAATTATAGTTTTAAGTAATAATTTACCATCTTACTTATGTATATGTACCATATTAGTTATATTATAATTTATAAATGCTACATTCTCTCTTTGTTTACGTTTTCATTTCTATTTCTATCTATGATTATTCAATAAATAAAGCCAGGGTCTTAAATATTGAAGACTGTTAGTGTCCATGCGGTCAAGACGAAAACTACAAGGTTCTTTACTTTACTACTGTAAATTCGATACACTGCGTCAGTAGTTCGGCAACAATGTCGGGGTCCCTCGACTTCACCTGCTTGTAATTAGTGCTAATAACACACTTGTTACCTGCCGACAACAAAGGCGAAATTTGAGCCCCACTGGATTACTGGAATTTCATCTTTATTACCTTCGTAAAGAACTCATTCTTAATGAGCTTTATTAAAAGGCTTATTGCGTAATGATCAAGGTTTTTGTTAAGATTTGCGAATTGAAAGTAGAGTATTGCAAACTTTTAGGGCGCGAAATGTGGACTAAAGTTTTATGTTGTAATTTTCTACTTTCTTATGATTAACTTTAATTTATATTAATATATTCTACCCATGTACATCTATACTAATATTATAAATAGGAAAGATTTGTATTTTTGGATGTTATGAACTCAAAAACTACTGGACCGATTTTAAAAATTCTTTCACCAATAGAAAGCTACATTATCAGTGAGTAACATATGCATAAATACATTGCATCTATGTGAAGCCGGGACGCGTTGCTAGTTAGATAATATAAACAGAATAAGTATGATTTACAATCCATTTTTTATAACAGAGTTATGAAATACTTAAGTTATCGATATACTCGTTTCTATGATATGTACTTACGAATTTTTAAAATAAGAGACAAAGGAACAAGAGTATCAAAAAAAAACTTAAAGACATAAAACATGGTCTCTTAAATAAAGTAATCCTCTCAATCATACGAATAGCAAGTTGGCCTATGGATCGATGGACCTCTAGGACTCCATGGAAAGTAGGTCATCAGCCCCCATGGAACGCACCCTCGCTGCGAGGGGCACTCACAGAGGCCTGATTCCATCGTCCTGGATGCGGATATTATGATTTTATAATTCAAACATTATTTGCCCCTTTTTTGTGGAAATATCGTAATTATTATTGTTGAGGAAAAATCAATTATGTAGTAGGTATTTTTCTGATTTTCCTCAACAATAATAATTACGGTATTTCCACAAAAAAGGGGAAAATAATGTTGAATGGGAAACATACTTATATAGGTATATTACGTTTAACGGTAGCGAACAAAATTATTATTTTAAATTCGGTCAAGTGCGAGTCGGTGTCACGAGATTAGGGTTCAGTACTATAAATACTTTAATTAAGAAATAAAGTAGTTAGATTTTGTGTCTCTATTAATTAATTAATATAAAGTAGTATATTCCTTTTTTTTGTTATTTATTACTTCAGCCTGAAACCGTTTTATCCTGTAAGACCTCGCCATAGGCTATTGGCGCGGCAAATGCATGGGCGTTGATAATTGCAATACAGTGTCAACCCACATGGTTGCCATTCTGAGAAAATTGAATTTGAAGTTTTAATTAGGTTTTATTGAATTTCTTTTAAAAAATATTAGAAAATATAGTTTTTTTTTTGTAATTATTGTAATTACACTATATTTTTTTCTTGTTAGCAATCAAAGTAATAGGATTTAGTGCATTATTTTTAAATATTCTAAAAATGGGTTTCGTGCCCACTAGTTTTTTCAATATTTTTGCTATTAAAACCATTTAAATTATATACATATATTTTGAAATATGTACTCCAGCTCATAAGGAAGCGATTGGTATCAAAATTTACATTAATACCATTTTGTGGGTTAACACCAGCGTCCAAACATAGATAAAATAAATTTAAAATTACCTTTTAGTAGTATCTATAATAATATAATAATTATTATAATTAAATATTTTTCAGTCTTGTAAAAAGTAGAATCTTTCTTGTACTTACCACGAATCTTTAGAGACACATTTCATAAAAACTGATATAGAAATATGCAGAATTTCGAAACTACAGCATAGGTGTCTATGTCGTTTGCAGTGTTTAATTGCATTAGCCCCATTTCATGGTGTCCTGTTAGGTCGAAGAGGGTTGAAATCAGGTCGAGGTCTTTCCACCCTCTAACACCGCTATATACATGGTTTTTGAAGCGTACCTAGGGCCTATGGAAAGGCATCGACAATATTTATATTTCGTACGGTATCGAGATTGTTAGGGCTTTGGATTTATTTTTTTCTCAGCCAAGGGGAAGACGACGACAAGACGTTGGCGCTTCATGCAACGTGGTAGTTTTTTAGGGAATAGGAAATTTCTGAACCTAAATAGCTTCAAGGGTTCACCAACCCAATCAGATGTTCAAGTTTTACATTTATTTTGCAAGGAAGTCTCGGAAGATGTAAGATCACAATGCCTCATATCATCGTGCTTTTATAGATCAAAGAGCGCTTAGTATTAGTACTAATAACTACACTTACTTTTGATTTAATATAATAGTAGGTATATGGTGTGGAAGAAGACCTAAAAGAGATAGGGGTTGGATGCTGTAGAAGAAAGGCTCTGGATAGGGAGAAATGAACCAAAATACTCGACGCAGCTAAAGCTAGTAATATAAGCTAATAATTTTATTAGTTTCAAAATAAAAGTTTTCACATTGGAACATCATGCAATATTGCAACTTTAGGTAGGAAGCCAAAGACTATCTCTTCATCTTCTATCCACTTCGTGTTGAATCCATGACCGTTTCGTCGTAGCCGTTTTGTGTATAAGTATTTTTAATATTTAATTATAATAGTATCATATGTTATTACGACGAACTAATTTCTCTCTCTCTGTCAACGAACCCCAAACTAGGAAACAAGCTGTTTAGCTAAGTCTGAATGTGTAAGTGTTAGTATGTGATGAACAAATATTAAAGAAATATGGTATAGAGTTTGTTTCAGCTTTAGGATGAGTATGTTCTTAATTAATTCTAAGAAGCCTGGTTTTGCACTGGAATTCCATCCCCATGGCATAACATAAAATAAATTGTTTTGGTCGAGCATAGATGACTTGTTAAGAATGATGATTCATGAAACAGATAAAAATACATTAGAATTCATTTTTCATGCTTTTAATGGTACATTACATCTCGATATTTACTGACTCTGAATGACTTTTATTGATGAGAGAGAGAGAAAATTTTACTAACTGCCAAAAAATATTTGTAAACAGAATTACTTAAACCTAAACTTAAGAAATAAGAAACAAATATTTTATAGTCAAAAGGCCTTGAAATGGTGTGGCACTCATTGCAGAAACTTACCAAGCTGATTAGTAGAGCATCACATTCAAATTTAAAAAAAGTGTTCGCTATAGAAAACGTACACAAGTCGAATAATTAACTGCAACGTAGTGTGCAAACTTTGCTGAGTTTGTAGAGCGTCGTAAAATTATAAAATTTTTGTTACATTAGAAGTTACGTTGTTAGCATTTCGACAATTTTTTACGTTATAACTTTCTAAAGAATGGAAAGTTCGCAGACAGGTATGACGTAAACAGTTAAAAAAGGGTGATACGTAATTAAGCAACTTTTACGTTGATGAATAAATTATAAACTTTGATTGTAAGACTTGACCGAATAGGTATCTACCTATTTTATAAAAAACCTTATACCTTATAAAAACTGAAAAGGTCAATTTCGGAGGAGAAGTGGTAAACAATTAGTTTGATCATAATAAAAGAATAAACCAGCATCACAGGACACAGATGTGGAACTGATCACCAATATAACTAACAGATCAACAACAGGACTTGCAGGTGCGTTGCTGGCCTTTTAGTAGTCTCTTTTTTTGAAGATTCCTAAGTCGTATTAGTTCGGAAATACTGCTGGTAACAACTGGTTCCATAAGTAAGTATGCGAGGCAGAACATTTCCTATGAAAATGTGGTTCCGGATTTCCTGACATCTAGGTGATGAGGAAGAGAAGATACTCAAATAATAAAAATGAAAATATTTCAATGGATTTAAAAGTATCAAAATAATCTCCTCGAATTATTCATTGTAGACTGAAAAATACTATTTATTTTATTTTAATCGCGATTTATTAAGTCGAGTATTCATCTGTTGAAAATATTTTTTTTTTAAAAGAATGAGTGACATCTTTTGAATAAATCTAACGTATTATTCGATTAAAATTTCAGTTGCATCACAGCTTTTTAGGTTCTCTAAAAATAATGTTCTTCTACCTGTACGTTCATAATAATGACGTGGTAATTGTCAAGTGTGGTGTGAATGAACTCAAAGAAGGCTGTAGGGTTCCCGGTTGTAGGGCAAGGGTTGTTAGCCAGTTGTAATGAGTGACTGAACCGTTAGTGGTCTAGATAGAGGTCGCACAGGGTGCTTTTGTTTTTCGAATTATTTAAAAAAATATATAGTGGAATTAAAACCTGTCAAGCTTCCGCTGTGTCAGTAATATCATAATTTTATAAGTAAAACGGGGTTACGGCAGAATATTGCATTGTGGATAGATAGATGCTGCACTCCAAACAATATATATTTTTTTAAAAGTCATTTATTTTTTGTTTTTAATGAATAATATCATAATAATACATATATGATATTGAACATAATATATATATTTGTTGCGTTTTCACCGATAAATCGCTTAACCATTTTTATGTCAGATATTCAAAAATGAGCGTGGTTTTCACGATGGTAGGTGATACCTCAGCCACAGGATATCAATCAATATTTTGCTGTCGGCCTATTTTTACTTCGAGTAATCTGCAATCCAAACTGAAATCACAATATGTACTCCATGGGCTGGGCTGGGCTTTTCCATATAAGTATTTTGATATTCCTCCCACACGTTTCATGCCCAAAGTGACTTATGGAAAACATGTGCGTCAACGAGCCCGCTATCATTAAGAAAGCCTCCAAATTTTCCAATATGACTGTACTCTAGTCCTGGATATCTACAAAAGTCGTCAGAGGTTATTAGGTATAGTAACTTCTTAAATGGGTATAACAATTTTCCACACTAAAATTGTAAATTATACGAAGACATGGCTTAGTTTCACCGTAGCCCGGTAAAGCTATTTCTATACACTTCATCGATGATTGGGTAACGAAGCAGAATTGATCTATTCTAATACGATTCCAATGAACACAGCGATATTGCGTGACGCACACGCGGGTTTGTTGTGATTTTCAGGTCAATAACCTTATTTCTGATTTGATGGAAACAATACTGATAAAGCAATGCTGCTTACTTTTTATGGGACTATAAGCCAGATATTAACTGCCCTCTGTTTAGCAATTAAAGAAACGTAAACATGAATCGGTCTAGCAGCACAGATAATAAATAATAGTTAATTCCCAATCCTCCTAGTGGCCATTGGACAGACACATTTCTGTGTCTGTTTCACTGATATTTGTTCAATGTCCGAAGTTACCAGAGGTGGGTAAGACACTGAAAATTATAATCTTGTCGTCCCGGTGGGATTCGAATCCACGACCCAACGATGCGCATGGCAGGTTTCTTCCGAACTCGACAACGAGCCCGGCCCTTGTCAATTAGTCTATTAAAAAAATCAGGCTTTTAAATAAAATAAAGCACATTTAAACGCGTTTTATTAATTATATTATGTAGCTCGATGTTTCGAATGCTTTTTGCGAAGTTAGCGTGAATAAAAGACAATAGGTCAGTCTTGTCATTATTTATTTATTTATAAATAAAACTTTGTTATGCATCCAAAACACACCGTCGTTTAGTGAAAATATACTATTAAATAGCACAAACCTCATATGTACTACTACTCGCTCAAAAAGCTCTCTTGAACAATGATAACACAAGTCTTTGTAGGTACAAAGAGTTACCAGGAGAGCAGGTGTCGTGAGAGCTTCCCTTGGGAATGTTGATACATCTGCCAGTTTGCACAGTAAAAGCGTTAGCGCCCTTTGAAGATAGATAGATTGCAATTTTGCTGCAATAGTTCTTGCTTTCCAGGCAAAGATATACTTCAGCCATGATATTAGAAATATCATTAAGGATTTATCACTTAAATATTTTTAATTAGTTTTATTTTTCTTGAAAATTACTAACAACACGCCTGACGCAAATCTTGTATATTTATATTTTGGGCATTGTAAGTCTAGTTTAAAAAAAATATTTTGTTATTATTATTATTATTACTTATATTTTTAAAAACTATCAAACTTTTTTTTGTTGCTGTAATCTTTGATTTGTTAAAAAAAGGTTGTATGAGGTAGGTATTTTTTCATTTTTATTTAAACAAAGATTAAATATAAATACTTGTTGTATAAAAATTACTTTTTAAACACAATATGTATATCTTAAGGATAAAAGAGTAACTTCAAGGATGAAAGAGAAATAATTCTAAAAATTGTTGTTTACACGCGGATATTATGTGCTGTTTTCACCAAGAAAAGTATTGAAACAAAATTTGTGTGACAGATTAAGAATGTTACGTGTTGTTTAGACCAATTTAATTGTATGCAACAGGCAAGAAACTTGCATCATGTTAATCGGCCTTTATGTTATTAGACCAGTGCCGAAGCCTTTAAAAATGGTAAAAAGTGAAAAAAAATTACAGTAGGTTGAAACCCATTAGAAAAGGAGGGGAATATGATTAAAATGAAAGGAAAAATAAATTACGGTCGATCCGAGTTCGGGAAGTGGAACCCACTTAGGGGGGTTTAAGGGTAAAAAACGGTTTATCTCGTTTTCCGGCAAAACTACAAGTCCTATGGAAAAAAGTCAAATGGCAAAGTTGTAGGTAATAAAAAATTATTTTTATCTTTTACAAAAAATAAATTTTTTCTACGAAATTTGGTGAAAACTTACCTTATTATGCCCCAAATACACTGTAATTTATTTGATTTAAAATATTTATTTTTTCGCCTTATTTTAACTTAATATCAAAAAAGCACCCTAATTTTCAATCGAAAATTCTGACGTCAAAATATCAGCTTTTTTCAAAAAGTCGGTGAGCTTTTTGTTTCTTGAAATCTCTACTTTCTGATGGTGTAAAAAATATATACATTACTATGGTAAATGTTCTCAGAAAATGCAAAAACCAAAAACCAAATAAGTTAATATTTAATAAGACATCTACAATATTTTGAGAAAATTGCAAAATCTTCTTTCAATTATAAGCGTAGATGTCTATTTATTGCTTTTTTAAGATAACTTGTATACCTGAGTGACCTACAGAAAATTTTAGCCCATTAAAATGTATTTCATAGAGAAGTGGGGAAGGCTCTAGTAGGGTCTGGGCCTTACTACATACCTGTTATTTCGTAACAGCTGTTAAAAAAGTATATATATTTTTTACACCGTCAGAAAGTAGAGATTTCAAGGAACAAAAAGCGCACCGACTTTTTTAAAAAAGCTGATATTTTGACGTCAGAATTTTCGATTGAAAATTAGGGTGCTTTTTTGATATTAAGTTAAAATAAGGCGAAAAAATAAATATTTTTAATCAAATAAATTACAGTGTATTTGGGGCATAATAAGGTAAGTTTTCACCAAATTTCGTAGAAAAAATTTATTTTTTGTAAAAGATAAAAATAAAAAAACAAAAACTTGGTTTTTTGAATTTTTCACATAAATTTTGAGGTTATGTGAAAAAAGTGTAAATAAAAAAGTTGTAGATCTTTTTATTACCTACAACTTTGCCATTTGACTTTTTTCCATAGGACTTGTAGTTTTGCCGGAAAACGAGATAAACCGTTTTTTACCCTTAAACCCCCCCCCACTTCCACTTCCCGAACTCGGATCGACCGTAATTTATTTTTCCTTTCATTTTGATCATATTCCCCTCCTTCTCTAATGGGTTTCATCCTACTGTAATTTTTTTTGGTTTCAAAAATTATCGACACTGGTCTATATAGTATTCGTTAGTAATTAAATCTTCTCTTGCAGTGTCAGTCGAACACAATACCGCAGTTCAGACAAATATTGACAGTTCGTCTGGCGTTCACTACGCTATGACTCATGACTATAACTGCTTTTATCGGAATTGATATTGTATACATAAATATTCTAAGGAGAACCTTTTAATTATATTAGATTTTTTATGTTAGACATCGACAGACAAGCGTTATATTCGCTCGGTGGTATAGCTATAGGATGTCAAATTAATTTATTTTTAATTAAATCATTCGGAATAACAAGGGCCAAGGAAATTATCTAGTTTGGACAGATCGATATTTCTCCCATCTACTTTGATTCAAGAAGCGAGATGTAGGGAATATGTTAATTAATATAGACAAATATGTTAACGCAGCGGAAATCTATGGCGCATGCGTGTACCGCTGCACCGATGAGCCCATTTTAAAACCTTTGTATGTGGCATACATTTAAATATTAAATAAAACGAAAACTGAAATGTATAAACGAAAAACTGGGATTAAAATGTGATTTCTTCATTACTAATTATAATTGTTTATCCCGTCCTATCGAGTGTTTTACAGCAAGCGTGATCACGGGCAGGCTGCATGAATAACGTTATATTTGGGTTCCTGTCTAACGTATTGGGTTCCTGTAATGTTAGACATAAGTATTATGAATAAATAAATAAAAATATTTTCAGCTAAAATGTGTGATACTCACGTTAACATAAGTCAGTAAAATTCTCTTTTTTTAACGATAGTATCACACATTTAAATAGGTTTTATCGAATTAAAACTATTATTCCCTACGTTTTGAAAGATTTCCAGAAAACGTGGTCACGGGCACACTGAAAACTTTCATTCCGCTAATAGTTTTTTAAAGAAGTCAATAAGAACCTACTACTTGAAAATTTTTTATCGTAGGATTTGAAAATCCATGGAGGAGGCTTACGTCTCGCAGTAGATATCGATAGGCTGAAGAAGAGAGAAAACGTCACATAGAGACGTCGCGCCGAGCCCGGCGTGAAAACTAGAGACGCTCGGCGCGACGGTTCGCGAGCGGTACGCTTTGTATTCTGAGCATATTCATATTACTAGTCAAACTGACAGTGGGATGGGAGCACGTCAGGACCGGCGCGACGCCAGATTTGTATTTCATTACCAAAATGAATATGTAAAAGGTTGAAAAGCTTATTGAAATTGTGCCTTTGGCCATCAACAATATAAAAATGCTTGAATCGCTCGTTTATTCAAAATGCTCGAGAAATCCGGCCAAGTATAGCGAGTCGGCCGGCGGGACGCTAACGGGATCATCACGCCCGCAGTGTAACGCCGCGTTGCCAACCCGTCTGCGTCGCGCCACCATCCCACCCCATGCGCTATTTGACCAAACCATAAAAAATATAAATACAAAGTTTTATTGGAAAAGGCTTATTCATTCATTGATAATAATATAGTGTTATAAAAAAATATGTGAATTCGGTCACGACATATCCTTCGGTTGTTGGAGAATATCTTTATATATATATTTTTTCTAAACCCCTAGGTGTTTCAGATTAGGGATGTTACGTACCTCCGTAACGTCCGTTCCGTTTTATCGGAACCGAAGTTGAAGTCGGAGTTTTTTTAATTTGGTTATTCGGAACCAGAACCGGAATCGAAGGCAGAGGCAAAAGAGAAATAAATAAAATAACGAGCATTGTTCATCAGTTTCTTTCATATCAGTTCAAAAAATAAAACACCTTTCTGGGTGTTGAAAAAAAAAAAAAAAAAACTAATTTTCTTAAATTTTAAACAGTAGTACACTCAATCAAATTAAATAGCGCTGACAACGGCCACTGTGCTTCAAATTTATCGGAATCGGAGGTGCAAAATCAATCGGAAGATCGGATCTTTAGGAACCGGAATCAAAGCTCCGTAACATTCCTGGCTTAGATTCAAAGTTGGACCCAATAGGTGTTGCGATTGAACATATTTTTATTGAAGCCAACATTCGGGCAGGACATTTGTCGTGTCGGCTAGTCAGTGCCGGTGTTAGGGGGGCGCACGATGGGGCGGTGGCCCAGGGCGCCAAATTTTGGGGGGCGCTGAGGTCGAGTCTCCTACCTCCCATGCACACGTTCAATACCTATGCCTTACGTCCTGTGCTCTACGCATATCGTACTCTGTCGATTGAAAATGAAACCACTGGAAAACTAGTATTTTCTAATTTAATCCGTGTATAAAAAAATAAGTAGAAAATTAACATTCGATATGGATTTCCTAAAGTGGGCGCCACAATATTCTTGCCCGGGGCGTCAGTGGCCCTAACACCGGCACTGCGGCTAGTATAATATACACATGTTTAGTTTCGATAAAGTATTTATTTTTTATGATAAGTTTCTGTGTACAATTAAATACATTATATCTATATTCTTAAAACTAATTCTTATATTTTGTAATGTTATCGCGTTTTTGTTAAAATTTTTAAGGTTTAAAACAATAAAGGGTTTTTAGGCAACGAGACACAAGGTTAGATCCATTGTTAAGATTATAACCACATGCCGTTGTGCGTTTGATATTTCTGATAATGATTATAAACTACCTACTAATTAAAGTGGCCTTGATGACGTCATATTCTAATATGTACAATATGAATAATGTTTGTATGGGGTTCACTGAGTAGTCCTTGAATGTCAACAGTCGAAACATACACGATTATATCAAGGTTAAAAATAGTTAGAATAGTCGGAAACTATTGGTTAGTGTTAAAAAAAACTCCAATATATATTGAAATATTATATAATCAGTGTATCAGACTCTTCCCTATCATGGCTCACTGGTTTGAATCCCACTGAGACCGTCATGTTCAAAGCCGGATATTAAATTCCTATCAGAATGCAAATTACGCGTTTCAGTTTGTCTATAGATTTTCTAATGCCTGAATAAAAGAAAATATATCGACCGTATCATTGATGAATGAAAATCTCATCAAATTCTTATTTCGAATGTTAGAAGAAAATATTTAATCGATTTCTTTTTCTATCGACATTTATAAGCAGGTCAAAAACCCATTTTCAGTAACATTCATAGATCAATCAATGAAAAATCCAACCCTCGTTTCCTAACCGCCTTGTAAAGCTTCATTATCATATATTGAATTAAAAGTTACAATAACACGCAAACCTTCAAACGGACATAAATCAGCGACTGGCCATTGTACCCTGCGGAAGTAACAGGAGTCGATGCACCCCGCACACACACAGCCGCTCCAACTAGCATAGAACACGGATAGCTATCCTTGTGCGCGTGACACGAATACAGAACACGGAAGTTGAACATTAATATACCCCACTCACACAAAGATAATCCAGTCAATATTGCTCTACAGAGCTGTAGTCACAACGCGTCTGTACTCACACTAGGACAAAATTTTCTAGGATCGTTTGTATGTGTTAGTGCCGACGTGTTGTTATAAGCGGGGGTGTGGCGGTTGTGATCTGAGTTTGCTGCTGTGTGCGTGACTGGCTGAGTAATAAGTATGTACAGAGTGATGTTTTGTTTTTATAATTCAATTATACAGCGTCTGGCTTTATCTAGAATTGGTAAATAGATAATATAGGAAGATTCACAGATTTACTAGAGGTCGTTTCATAATTTCTTTGGCTTTTTAGTTCTAGAATAGGCCGCTATATACGTATATATATATACTATATTTTCTATAACAATACTCTGCTAAAATAATAATACAAAATATACGTATACGTAATTGTATATAAATCAAATATCACCACGTCCAGAATATCCTAAACTATATCGCATTATAATTACCTACTTCTTTTAAATATAATTTATCACGCATTCAAAAATAAAAATGCACCTAGGAAAATCCGCCAGCCGGTAATAAGATAATGTGAACAGTCTGTATATATTGAGCTAGGGGCGCGGTGTGCGTCTGTGTAAGTGCAAGTTAACCTTGTGTGTGTTAGCTCGTCGGGGCTCGGCTGGCGCACCCCCGGGCCCCGTTCACGGCCAGGGGTCGGCGACCGCGCCCGGGCTACGCCGTAACCTCGCTACGGAGCTGCGGCTACGGCGTAGCTTCCTCTTTTGTTTCACTCGCATAGACATATTGTTAGCTATTAGGTCAGATATATTTTAGAGGCTTGCATTAAAATTTATCTGAATATACGTCTTTTAAATCATATATATCTATTAGTGCGTCACTGATGTACTGGCCTTTTGATTCATCAATTGCTATAAATAGAATTAAAATTTGCAAATATAGTATGGTATCTGTTAAAATTAACATTTATTTCATATTTCTTTGAAATTTGAAAGGAAACGGGTGATTATTAATAATATAATTAGATTTTACAGGCTGTGTGTGTAAAATCTAAGTATATTATGTCACGTTACAGTACCTTATAATATATAAAACGTAACCCGACTCAAACCTGACTAATTTTTAATATTTAAAAATTTAAACTTAAAATTATTATTTTTTAAATTATTACGACAACTCTGTACAATTTTTTTATAAGTTGGTTGTCTGAAGTCACCTTAGGGATCTTATGGAAATCAGCTTAGGATGATAATTAAAAAGTATTCTATGAGACCAAAGACGCGGATAAACTAACCTAACCGTAGTATTTTTGATAACACGAGGTTTGTAAACGGAAATGGAAATGAATATGGTAATCTGTCTTATTCAAGGACTTTATATATGTATATAACATATAAAGTCCTTGGTCTTATTACGATAACAGATGCGGTATAAAAGTAATTAGCCACAGGTGCAGAAAAATGTTTGACACGTCTTTGCAATCATTATTGCGTCTCAACGTATCGCGCAGCCTACTTATAAATGTTATTGCGTTTTCCTAAAAATATGCGTTGTTATAACTTTTTTACATTATATAACTCTACTGAGAATGTTCCAGAATCCTTCAAATAAATATCAAAACTCCTAGTATCGTAACTGAAACAATAGAGCTTCCAAAATCTAAGGAGATGAGATTGTAACATTTATTCATAGTATACCACGCCTGCACTGTTTTAATTATTCTTTGGGTTATGAAGTTTTCATATAGTGATAAAGAAAGTTGAACTCTATATGTTTTCACTAAGGTCTAGTTTTGAATGTTATAAAAGTTCGATTTTTTTAAGTATATTTTAGTACTGTACATATGTGCGTGTCTAGTCTTTTGATATCATAACCGGAGATAGCATAATGAAAGCCTCCACAAGCATTACTTTGTATTGCTTTACTATTGTCATAAAATATTTTCTTTAGAAATGTACTTGAAGTTTTAAATAAATGTATAGAATTGTGTATGTTTGCCGTCTATTCAAAGAGGTTTTTTTAGTCAGGTGGTTTACGAAGCGCTACTCATATGTTCCCATATTATATAATGATCATACTCTCCATGTGATTTCAAATCAAAGAATCATTTTAAAGTTATTTTATTATTATATATTATTTTGGTTTTATGTATATGGGAAATATTAAACTTAAAATTATTCATTATTTTACAAAAATACAGTATCAACTTAATTTAAAGTATTGATACAAGCAAACTATACTTGTGTCTTTTCCATCAAAAAAACGTTATTCACTATTCAGACAAAATTTGGATATTCCTTTAATCTCTCCAAGAAACATTATTCGGTTTTCTGTGAAAGACAGACATTATTTTTATTTATCCTAAGTTAGCTCAAAATTCTGTTTGAAATTTTTAATTACGATTAGTATAAGTATTTAAAATGTTTCAAAATTATTATGAAACTCACAAACAGAAAATGATTACTGTACGTGCTTCAATTCGCTTCAGAATCCGTAGTACAAATAGGAATAATAGTACTATTTATGTAGTGCAGACGTTTTACCGTTTCATTTTAATGAATGTTGGAATTTGCGTTGTAAATAACCGCCCATAATGAGGCATGCTTGAGGTTCTAAGTATCTCTCAAATGGTATATAATCCTGCGCTCATTATACGGGGTGTTCCAGTCATACTACTAGAATAATTCAAGTAGCCTTTGATATTGAATTTCTCAAATATACTAAAATGGCTTTTCGTTTTAGTATAGAATTTTAAAAATAAAATTTTCAGTTACAATGTACTATTGAGTCTAAATAGATGCGGCATTCGTAAATTAAAGAAAAATCAATATTTTGTAAAGCGTGATAAAATTAATAACATTTTAAAACCAGTCAATGTTAGCTTATATGATGCAACTAAATATTTAAAGTATAAAATATAAAGTCAAATGTATGAAGTGCTTCAGCTTAGCTTTATACATCTAATATAAAGTCATAGTATAGAATGATCTCATGCTATAAATAAGGAAATAAAACTTGCATAAGCATTGGTACTTTTGTATATTACAAGTGCGTATTGAGACTTCAGCTTACACTAATGACATATAGGTCACATGTTTTATAGAAAAAAAATTACGCGTTGCACTTCTGCAATGATTGTATACGGAAGAGCCACGTCACCGGTTACATAAGAGGGTGGGCTTACGCAAGGTGGAGAGGCGTCGGCTCTGGTTAGGGGTTGTTGGGGATGGGTCGATCGATGCGCGGCCGTTAACCCGCCTGCAATGCGCCGGCCGCAGCGCCAGCTCGCTCGTAGTTATGTTGCCCTGGTACTCAGTTACGCCTTGCACCCCGTTTTTCCGGGGAAAATGGATTTCACGAATTTTATAGGGGAATGGTGCTGATGACTTTTATTTAGTAATGCGTTAAAGGTAGTCTGATTTATTTTTAATTTGTAGATAGATTTATTTATAATAACATAATGTTTAGTTTGTAGGATGTAAAACTTATATATTGGGTATAAATAAAACTAATTTTGTTCAGTGAAAATAAAGTACTTGTGGCATTATTATATTTTTATTTTCCATCATAACAATAATTACTATAGAGCACATTGTTAGTTAAGGCTTGTGATTTATATACTAATTATAATAATTGACTGCAACTCTAAGAGTCGGTTAATAGAGTCGGAAAATGAAACAGTCTGCAATGGCGGTGTCTACGTGCCGTGGCTACGAGTTACGCCGTAGCGTCTACACTCCACGAATGGCTACGAGCTAGGTATAGCGTTGTTATGTAGCAGGAAGATTGATTTTGTCGGGGTTTTGTATGCGAGCGGAGTTTCGAGATACCAACGAGGAAACTCCTTTGTATGGCACTGAATTTTTGTATTATTAATCTGAATAACAACGTAGTACAAACTTGAAGAAATATGTTAGTTTAAATTGACTGACAAGAATGTCAATATCAAAATAGATATCTTTTCATGAATATGATATTATCTCTTTTATAAATCGTATATCGAAAAATGAGCATGTGATAGGTTGAGTCACAGAATATCAGTCTAACTTATTTAAACCGATACACATAATCTTCACGGTTTTTAAATTAATGAATCCTACGGTGAAATTCGAACCCGCTAACTATCAAAAGGCAAGGTGGCATCCCAGGCAATCCGAAACGAATCCGTCAAATTCAAACTCGTAATCACATCTTCTAGAATTTATACCACCAAAATAGTCATAATATGCTTCCTTTTTCTAGTTTTCTCTATCATGTCACCGCAGTACTTACCTCTTCTATGCATATTCCTACCTACTGCCGAAGTAAGGATATGAAAATGATAAAATTATATTTTAATTTATACTTTAGCCGGATTCAGTGATAAATGTACATGTAAGTATCGTTTCAAACTGGAAAGTAATTTAAGGCTATAATCCTTGCTGGAAATTCGCCAAAACTCTGAATGGTATTGAGGGAATGACTTCCAAATGGTTTTTAATATTTTACGTCTTTCGACCTTTTTGAAAGCTCGTTGTTTTCCGAAAATATTATTATAAAAAAGGGGATATAAAAATTTACTTCGACTATTGATTTACTGTGTTTAGTTTTAAACCCAGAGAATTACTTGATATGTAATCTATTGCATAATTTGTTGAATTTTCATAGTATATCCACGAGTGAGAGAGTGGAAGTAAATAATTATGTTCGGTATTTTAAATGAATCAAAAATCTCCAGAAGTATTTTTTGATTTTTGATGAAATTTATCTACTATATAAAAATAAGGTTTTCCTTCCTGACGCTATAACTCCAGAACGCTCGAACCGATTTCCACGGTTTTGCATTCGTTGGAAAGGTCTCGGGCTCCGTGAGGTTTATAGCAAAGAAAATTCAGGAAAAAGTTCAACAGAAAAGCGGGAACATCTTTTTTCTTTAAGAATAATTATATAATTTCGAAGCCAAAATTGTGGCAGAACAACGTCTGCGGGATCCACTAGTGTGATATATCTACTATATAAAAATAAGTCGGGTTTTCCATCCTGACGCTAAAACTCCAGAACGCACGAACCGATTTCCACGGTTTTGCATTCGTTGGAAAGGTCTCGGGCTCCGTGAGGTTTATAGCAAAGAAAATTCAGGAAACATTTCGTCTGCGGGGTCCAGTTAGAATAAAAAGGACACTCAGGAATCAGGAATCCTTCAGTCTTCTGTCTAGACTTGAATCGTACACGAATTCACTAGATAATGTAAATATATACAATACGCCAAACGATCTATTTTCTTTTACTTTACTAGGTAGGAATAAAATAATTTACGGATTTAAAAAAAAAGATGTATCCAAATAAAAATGTTTTGCCAAATTTTGTCAAATTTAGTTTATTATAGAAGTTATTCTCATATTAATTATTCTCGTTTCGCTAAACAAAAAACACAAAAAATATTGAGTACCAGATTATATTACAGATCCAGATATTGAGTATATATATAAAGTCCACACGTTACCTTACGTTAAAAAATATTCCATAAATTAAACAAACTAATACATAAGTTTAAATATTGATTTTATCTTGTCTTAAGAAGTGCATTATAGTTATTAGTGTATGTATAAGTTTATTATAATGCAGTTGTGGCATGTAAAAGTAAATATTTTATTATTTAATATTACCTCAATTTCGCAAATTAAAACCTTTATTCGAAATTCAACAAAACCGCAAGCCCATTCAATAATTGCTTGCATCTGCAGTTTTTGTTCAATGGCTACAATTATAAAAATTAAAATCTCAGTGAGATGAAATAACAACGAAACGAATTTTCCCGCCATAATGTTCGGATGAAAAACAATGGATACCGCCACACAGCAGTGCGTTTATCGAACGCATCGTCTGTGTGCGCAGACATGTACCATTCCCATTTGTAGCTATCTGATTACCATAGATAACAGTAACGGGCTCGTTGGCGCGTTCGGTAGAACACCTGCCGTGCGCATCGATGGGTCGTGGGTTCGAATACCACCGGGAGCACATGCTTATAATTTTCTGTAAGCATGTTTTCCCCACGTCTGGTAACTTCGGGCATTGATCGGGTGGGAGGAATATCTAAATTCCGACCGGGTAACGAACCACCGTTCATAGATGGAAAAGCCGTGAAGTGCATATTGCGCGTTTCGGTTTCAGTCTATAGATTTCCGAATGCTCGAAGTAAAAATTAGGTCGACAGCGCATCATTGACTGATGTTCTGTGGCTGAGGTATCACCTACCATCAAGTGAACCTCATGCTCGTCTGTCGATATCTGACATAAAAAAAAAAACATTTATTGTATTTATTACATAATTTTCTGCCTATGTATATTATATATACATAGATAGAAAAAAATTTTTTTTACCACGTAATCATCACAGAACAGAATTGTTTTTTCTGTTCTATGGTTACCATCCTCGCGAGAGTTACAGCAAGGACCTTTTTTATGTTAATAATTAATTAATATGTAAATAATATTTTTTAAAATAAATTAAATCAAATTTATTATTTTATATTTAATATATGTTAAGCACGGTAATGGTACTGGTTTTGTTTAAAGTAATGTAATAATTTAAATTTGTAATCGTTGTTCCCATTACGTTACGTAACAAAATAGGAATACTTTCAGATGTGTTAGTTTAAGTTATATTTATACGTATTTGTTTTATTTATTTTTTATTTCTTTACTAGATGTCTGAGGAATTTACAGATTTATTTTTAATACAGAAGATAACTTCTGAAGATAATTATATTAATCTCAACGTTGAAGATTTAAAAAACGAAGAAAACTGTTTACTGAGAACATTTTAGATTCCTTAGATTAATTTATACGTAGCGTATTTTGTATCTGTTATACATCTATACTAAACATTCAGGTATATGTTACCTTACGTTGTAATAGTAATGCTAATATTGTCTTTTATTAACGCGAGTATCACACATTTAAATAAAATAATGTATACCGGATTAAAACGCGATTTATACCTATTTTAGGAGACCAAAATCCTAAACAATATAAATAATAAATCGCGTTTTAATCCGGTATACAGTATTTTATTTAAATAGTAATGCTAGCTATCCTATCATTAAAAAACGAAACACTTATAGAAGTAATAACGTAATTAAAGTAAAATTGAAATTTAAACGGTATTTATATAATAGCACAAACGAGAATAAAATGTTGACTCCAGCCATTTGTCTGTCGTCTAATATCTCAGAACCTAAACACGTCTTTCAAAAAACTAATTACTGCTCCCTCGAGGCTGCTACAATAAGATTAAACAACGACCAAACGAAAATAGTCTTTAAAATATTGCAATAAATACGAAGCGGTGATATACTATTTTATATGTATCTAATACGTCTGGAGTTAAAAATTAAATAACACACGCACTAGGGTTGATGAAGTGAGGGAGAGTTTAGACAGAAAAATGCACTTGGTACCCCATGTCTAGACATTCCGGCTGTCTGGGGGAGCTGCATGGGGACACGGGACAACACCAAGGTCATACAGATTGGGGTTTTTGACATGTAATATAGATGCTGATGTCTAGTTTAGGAAATCGATAAGCACTAAACGGATAAGACATATTTAATCAACCTTTTGGATATTCACAAATGGAAAATAATCATTAAAATTTAATTCTATGGTAAAACACCTTACACTAAAAAGGTTGTTTTCAGGTTTTTTGTAAAAAGGGTAAAAAGGGTCATTCACAGAAATTATTTAAAGTACTTAGTGTAGGTTTTAAATATCAGATGAGGTGAATGTAAACTATTATTACTCGTAAATAAATTGCTTATCGAACTTAGTAATATCCACAGTGATCAATGTCAATATATAATATAACCAAAGAGACTACCTAATATATTTTCAAAATAAAATTGAGATCGCATATTTTTATATCCAAGGTACTTCACGTATTACTATATATGTATGTAGGTATTGCAAGCAATTATTTAGTATCTGTGCAGTCTAGCCAGACGAGGGCAGCCAGACATACCTAGGGATAGGTCAGGCATGCACTGTTTTGGTCGCGACGGTCGTGATATCGACTGCATTTTACATTACTATGTAGGGGAGCACGTTATTATTTCGCCATTGTTTTTTGAAGTGGTGATTGACATGCAGAAACCGTTAATTGAATTGATATAGTCCCGGCGGACTTATACAGGGCTTTAAATTTTACATAAAAGTAGATATTATATACGTAAAATACGTATTTAATATCTACTTTTGATTTTATAGAAATTTTGAAACCTTTAAACTACTAAACGTTTATTTTATTTATATACTAGTAACGCGCCCCGGTTTCACACGGGTGATAATGTAGCTTTCTATTAGTGAAAGAATTTATAAAATCGGTTTGAGTTTATTAATAACATACAAAAAAAAATCCTCTTTATTTATTTATTTCATACTCATTTACACAAATGCCATTACAGATCATAAAAAATATCCAATACGACTGTGCGTTAAATAAAAATAAAAAATACAATTAAAATTTACAATAATAATATAAATTAATCTAAACTAAACTATCATAGCAAATGACATGTGTCGTCACTCTTACGAAATCGCTCATTGTGCAAATAAAAATGTCTAATTTGCTGTGTACAGTATTTAATATGCGCAGTGCTCGCGTGGTTGGGGAGTTGTGCATTAAATTTGTTTTCGCTTTGGGTATCGCGAACAGTCTTAAACGTTGCCGTCTACTCACATAACCGTTAGGCACGTATAGACCCACCGACTGTAGCACTACCGGATTGCTTATTTTACCCCTTATTATTTTAAAAACGTAAGAAGTCCCAAGTCTCTCCTTGTCTCTAATTTGTTGTATCCAACCATGCCCAATACGAACAGTGTTGGGTACATCAAAGGATAATAAGGATAATGTTTCTGGTACAGATATCTTGTGAATTTGTTCTGTATGCGCTCCAACATAACACAATATTTGGTTTCACTAGGGGCCCATACAGCAGCATTATATTCATGTTGACTCCTCACCAACGAATCATACAACGCAGAAATAGCTTTGATGTTAGAGAAAGAAGCCACCCTCCGAAGGACAAAACCCAGTCGTTTATAGGCTTTCCTACACTATGTGACTTCCACTATGTGCTCCCGGAACGTGCACTGAACGTCCATTCTAACACCAAGATCTCGAACTGACTCCACTCTCTTGAGGGAAATATCAGCCAGCTTATAATTGTAGCGTATTGGAGTCTTAGCCCGACTAAATGTTTGACTGACGACTTTGTTGTATTTATTTTGAGCTTATTGTTATTACTCCACTCCAATACTTTATCTATGTCTCGCTGCAGGGATTGACAGTCTCTCATATCCTCGACCGCTAACAATAACTTAAGGTCATCGGCGAAAAGTAGACACAGTATATTATACGTAGATTATGTTATAGTTTTATAATCATCTAATTGATCTACTTTTAGTATTTAAATCATTAAAAGGTGGCTATAGATATGATACAAACGTGGAAGTTATTTCGTTATGATTACAAATGAAATGAAACTGGTCCATCTATTGTCGAGGTCAATTTCACGGAATGGTCATCCATTTCGTAAAATGGTTTTCGTACTTAAATTTTTAACGAAATCACAACCGGACTTACCAGGCTAACAAGGCCAACATACCGGAGCTGTAACAGATAAGTTACCAGGAGAGCATAAACTATGAGATGCTCTAATTGAATTTTATATAATATTATTTCGAATGCGAAAATATCCACGCTGTACCTTGCAGCAATGAAATGCGGACGACGTACGTCCGGCCAATCGCCTCGCGGTTCATTATCAAAGTTCACTAGTATGACTACACATACAAACTGTAACCTGAGCGCGGAACAACCAACTTTAATAGACCTCCTCCACCACCTACCGTGTTAGTGATCCAAATCGATATTGAGTTTACGAGCTGGTTGACGCAGGTCATGTTATAATGGTTTAGCTCGGTATGTTTTACGAACGGACGCGAGCCACGGGCTGAACATTTTGTTACAAGTTTCCTGGAGCCTGTAGCCTGGGGAGTTCGTTGAAATATATTTTTCATCACGTGTATTAATTGAGATAGAAAACCCTATCACTGTGTTATAATTAATTTAATCAATAAAAGATATTCCTTATGTTAGATATCGATATCGGTTTACTTGATGGTAGGTAGGTACAGAACATCAGTCAATGATGCACTGTCGATCTTCTTTTTTCTTCGAGCATTCGGAAATCCATAGACTGAAACCAAAACGTGCAATGTGCACTTCACGGTTTTTCCATTTTTGAACGGATCGTTACCCGTCGGAATTTCGATATTCCTTCCACCCGTTTAATGACCAGACGTGGGGAAGACATGATTATAGATAGGTTTTTTGTGATAAATAATTATAATTATTACATATTATTAATTATTGTACGAGGCCTTTTAGTATGTTAATTAATATTGTTCCCATATATTTATATTTAAAAATAAAGGATTTTATTTTTATAATTTTATTACCTCGTAACACAACGTGTCCATCGCTCGTCAATAATATTGCATGTTTGTATGTTTGCAAACAATATTGCATGTCTTGTAGTGTATAGAATTTTTAATGAAGTTTTGCTCGTTTCATTGAGGAAAAGTAGACAAATCTGTTTTTAAATATTTTCTAAAGGATATTTTACGTGGTCAACATTTTAAGGTAATTTCAGTATGTATGGTTGGCAATGTTGCGGCAAAATGTTTGTATTGCTCGTCAATATTGAAACATTTATGAGCAATATTGACACTGAGTATTGCTGCTATTGACGCTGATATACATATTTTTAATGTGTTTTTGTTGAAATGTAAGGAATAGGTATAATATATAAACATATAATACATTGTGTAACATATTTATAGGAATGTTTATTGAGATTAAATACAGTATTCACTCAGCAGTCGTGCCTATCAATTCACTCCCGAGTTACCACCTTACATTGTTGAGATATGTCAGTTTCTGTTCTGTAATAGTACTTTTTGTCTTAAAAAACATAGTGGGAGCAGTCATAAAAAAGTCATGCCATCGATGTGTCTGAACACAATAATATGGAGAATATTTTATTAGCAAAGCTTGTGCTACACTTAGTTTGAACAACTTAATGCCCGTCGAAATTACTGGACGATAAATCGTAGTGTTGATACTTTAATATATAAATAAGGATTTTGCATACAAGTGTGGTTCGTCTGTTACACAAGCTGATATACCAGGCGCTCATGACGCACAGGTAAAGGGTTGTAATGTATGAGCTTATAAGCTATGTATGGAACACGTTGTTTTGACTGCTCAGGAGCGCGTGAAATGAGTGCCGTGTTTGGTTTCGCTTAAAATTAACGATGTTGGATATTTAATGCTAGCATTAGGGGTGGCATTGAATGCGCAACATACATACCTGCATTTCTTCCTACAAGTAAGTCGCTATGCGTACGTGTCTGTACAAGTGATTTTTTTAATCAATGATGCAACGGATTTTAATGGTGTTTTCACCATAATTAAAAGGATTTCTTCAAAAAGGTTTGAATGTAAAAATTATATAAAAAAGACTGTTGTGAAATCTCGGTTTTTTTGTCTAGAATGTTATTTTTCGGGCGTTAACACGGGTTACGTTGACTTTCATTTTTGATAATATTTACAGCAATTTCCGTTTATAAAAAATCTTCCAGTGCTAAATGTTTCAAAATTCATCAAAAATATAATGTTCTTTAAAAAGTTAACTAAGCCGACATGATATTAATCCTTGTCAAGTTCATTAAGCAATACAAAGTAAAGTGTCCAGTACTTTTTGCAAAATGAATAAATGCTTCAGAAGTTATAAATTGAAAATCTACTGTAACAATGCAGCTGGTGCCAGAAAACATCGGTCATTTTCGAACAGTTGTTACAGGGTAATATTATACTATCTGTAATTCCTATTACCTTAGTATGTCTTGCTATAATATATTTTTTTATAATATATTATATTTTCTTTGGAAAGCGAACACAACCACCCCTGAACAACCAGAGGATCTGCAGATGCGTTTCCGGCCTAATAATAATAATCTTAATTTTATTTAATCAGACAAAATGCAATTGTAGTTACAACGACAATTCAAATTCTAAAATAAAATAAAATATGCTAAAACTGAAAAAAAGGTCAATTAAAAGTATAAGTATATATAAGTATAAAGTATAAAATACATATCTATTCAATAAAATGCAATTTTTGAAATTAACTAAAATTTCTACACAGTAATATTAATATTATAAGCAATATATAGAGACACATAATATAGTCTTCATTCGGATGAAGTCCGGGCGAATCTCTAACTATAATATATTTGTGAATAATTCGAAAGGTTAACGTAAAATGTCGTATTTGTTATAATTTTCAACATTAGGAACAATTCCAAGACAAACAATTAACTTCAATAAAATTAATTTAAAAGTCTAACAATATAACACTCATAAAACATAATAAAATAAAAAAGAATGAATTTAATAAAAACAATATTTCCAATGTTTTAACTATTCATTTTACTTTTTCGACAGAATTTAAAATTTTATAAAGCTGTGTTAACCTTAAGGTCAACAACATTAGAATCAAAGAACAATACCATTTTTCAGTAGTTCCACAGACAAAGATAAATAAAAAACGAAACCCATAAGTAATTAACAAACAATCGTATGCACTGTGAGAGGCTTTCAATCCGTGGAGGCATTAGGGCTTTAGAACGCAATTTGCTAATTACAATTGGCAGTCGACAGAATTGAAGCTTTAGGGGAGGCATCGATTGCAAGAGAATCTCAAAATTTAGATGATTTCCGGTATTTTTTAGCCTTTAAATACTGACCTTATATGATACATTATATATACTTAAAATATTATGTAAGAAAATTTGATCTCAACGCTTGGAAATATTTAGAATATTAAAAAAAATAAGTACTATATTTCTTAAGATATAATAGCCAAAAAGGGATAACCGCCATACAACAACTTTACATGAAAGTAATTTAAAGTAATATACGAAAAAAAAACCTTTGTAGTCGATTCATGAAGTTTAGGACAAATGACGCAGATAAAAAGCCAAATTATAACTAATCAATACAACAACAAACAAAATATTTTTTCAAAAATGTCGCTTATCCTTTTTTGGCCATTGCCATCGATATATTATGTAAATACAAGCGACCCGCCCCGGCTTCGCACGGGTCTAGATTTTTTGACAAACAAAAGCAGGGTTTGGTAATAGAAGAGTGAAAATTTAGGGTTGTATGTATTTTTTAATGCCACATTATAAAAAAATAAAAACAAAAAATTTCGTCCAAAAATTAAAAAAAAAATTTAAGGGTGAACAACCCTTATCACTTAGGGGTATGAAAAATAGATAGTAGCCGCTTCTCAGACCTACTGAATACGCATATAAAATTTGGTAAAAATCGGTAAAGCCGTTTCGGAGGAGTACGGTAACTAACATTGGGACATGGAAATAATACGATGCTGAGATCTTACCGGACTAGTGATTAAATTATCAGAGAGTGGACTTTATATTGAGATAATCAGTATATATAGAATAATGTAGCTTTCTAATTGGAAGTCAATTGTGAGTAAATCCAGACATAATAAAAAGTAATAAGCTTTGTATACTTGTTTTCATCAAAGCATCTCCATTCGGCGTGAAAATTACTTTATACCGCGGTAATAATGACGAGTCAACGACATCTTATGTTTCGAAGTCTGAAAGCCGCAAAAGCTCACAAAGGAACGGAAAAATATACAAGCCCTCGAAATTCTTCTTAGCTAGTCGAGTAAATATAAGTAGTCTATCATGAAGATCTAAATAAATTTAAAAATATGATGGCGGAATTCGATGCGCCATCCTCGACAAAAACAAAACGGCAAGAACTCTGCAACCAATTACTGACTTCATTTTCCGTGTAAAAATGAATTCGAAATAAAACATTGAGAAGCTGTGCTGCAGACAGTGGATATATTTTTTGATATGTCGGAACTGCGAATGTATCGTCCCCCGCCATTATGAATACTAGACTAGACTGGTTTAAATCAAATGTTTACCCTTTACGGGGACTTTTGCGAGGGACGTTTATTTGTTTAAAAGGTTGTGATATTTAGGGAATTATACGTAGTTACTTTATAGTTAAGTACGTGTAAGTAACTTACTCTTAATTATCATAGATAAATACCCATATAATAGTTTCATGATTTAAAATAGTTGTCTTTGGAAATGCTCGAGCGATTGAAAATAATTAATATTTTAATTATTGCATCCATTAGTAAATTATTTCTCTATTTATACGAAAAGTAATATAAATTAAAAAAGGAATGATCTTAGATTATTTCTGAATTATTTATTAAATCGGATGAATTTTGAAATTAAAATTATTTTGGTTGGACATTGTCGGAGGTACTAAAATCATATTTATTATCGTATATTTGTGTTATACATTTACATATTTGTAAAAAAATATACAATAATAGGTATAGAGATTAGATCTTAAAATAGTGTCTGTGTTCGGAATAGAACATTAATAAAATGTAATGTTGAGGGTAGTATGACGTCAAATATTATTGTCAATCGAGCGGAGTTTTTGACTATATTTTCTAATCTATTTTGTTATATGCTCAGATTAAGTAAAAGAGGGTATAGGCGTGCTCGTGTGTTCTGATGATACGGTCACTTCATCATAAATTTTCACGCCCGCGATACAAGTTATTCATACTGTTTTAAATAGTTAATAGTGTGATAGTGTGTGTTATAGACTTATTTTCTAATATGGAGAAGAATTATCTGAGCGCTGCTGTGGTAAAGTACCTAATATATTTTTCCCCTTTTACACCTATTCTTATATTTAATATAATTAAAATCCTCCTCTTAAGGACGCTCTCCCTTCATTTAACATTTTATACTGACAAGCACATCACAAAGATGCAAAATTCGCCGAACATTTGAAGGGTTATGTACTTAGTTATCTGTTATAATCTGTACTTGAAAAAATGTAATAAAGAACCTTACGAGACGCCGAAGCTCACTATTAGCGACATCTTCACCATATGAATATCGAGGAAGCCCAGTTTCTCGACACCTCTGGACTAGTGAGACGATTCAGAAGGAAGAAACCTTTTGAGTAATTCAGTCATATAAACTAAAGTGCATGTGGTACAGTGATAAATACAAATATCTTACGACAATCAATAGTGCAATAAGACAATGTGGGTACGCGTTGCAATTAAAACATCGATTAAATACGAATGGCCTATGCAAAAGATGGACGGCCGGAACTGCGTAGGAGTTTAGATGATGAAATAAAACAATTCCGGCTTAAGGAAGGTGGCACATACCTTTATATGATGCTGGAGAGCCTTCGATCCTCACACACCACTTGCACAAGACCACAATGAGAGCACGGGGTTTTCTATACTAAGTTTTATGTAGGAGATGCACGATAACGATCACTCATGGACCATTGGTGGTATTACAGTTGCCTAATTCAAATATAGGCCAAAAACAAATTTACAACAAGTGAAATAATTAAATCTAACATACAATAATATACAAGACAATAAATCAACAGAGGCTAATAAAAATAACTGTTTATTAGCCTTTTTTGATTAATTTACAGTACTTTTAGAAAGAAAATGAAGTTTAAATCACTGTAAGGTCTCCTGCTCCCACATTTTTATGGACACTTTTTTCTAAAAAAATGTAGGCGTGGTCTAACTGTCAGGTCAAATATAAACATTTTATTATCCGATTGGACTAGTTGACATTCCCGTCTTCGCCTGCGGGAGAAGTTAAAATTATTGACCGTTGCTTGATTTTGATTTTTTTTTATCTCAGACGAGCATGATGTTCACTTCCACAGAACATTAGACAATGATGCGCTGTCGACCTACTTTAACTGGTAACTTACTTACAAAAGTTACCAGACGTGGGGAAAACATGCTTACAGAAAATTATAAACATGGCGTACCGGTGGGATTCGAACCCACGACCAGGATGCGCATGGCAGGTGTTCTACCGAACGCGCCAATGAGCCCGTCTTGATTGACGGATAACAACGTCGCTATGGAAGTTTGCCCACAGGTTGAATATATCAAACATTATTTATTGATGTTTTTATATTAGTCGCAGGAGATCCCATTTTTTTCCTAAATGTATTGTACGGGAGGAATTTGGATACGTATTAAAACAATGAGATCTCGAGTATGACTGCTCATTTATTATATAAAACATTGATTAAATATCAATATAATTAGGTTACACGTGGAACGTTTACATACACAGGTATACTTATACACTACACTAGTTAAAATATAGGCGCTCAATAACTGGCTTTAGCTGAGAGTAATAATGTTATAAAAATCTACCTAAAGTTCCATTGGGTTGTGATATCGAAGCTCTCCGTGTTTCTCTATCGATCTCTATGTAGAAGACTGATTATACTACCTAATTAAGCAAATTGCTTCATATCAACTGGCCCGTGAAGAAAGTCGGAGCAGAGTTAGTAAACAAACACAAGTGCAAGGTATGTATATGCCGAGTGTAGGCTGCACTCACTACACCCTCTCATGCCTCCAATGCAGTTGTAGGGAAACCACGATTTACAGTATAATCGCTACAGCCAGTTTTAAAATTAATTAATATAAATTAAATTATCGAATAGTAATTATTGATATAAGTATAGATTATAATCTGTTATCACATTCTACAAAACTAAAAAGTACAGGATCTTAGAAAAGTATTAATAGCTGTAGACATGAGTTCAAGATATCGAAACATAACTTATTTATTTATTTATTAACACTTTATTGCACTAAAGAACTTATATGTGTTGAATATCGATATGTTTACCATCATAACGGATATTATAAAAACTATATCGAGTCAAAAGTCAAAGCCTCAACTAGCACCTGAGAACAAAACGTGAACTTCGCAAACGATACGGAATATCCATTGATACACGCTACCTCTCTCTTTCTAATTATATCTATATATAATATTGTCTTTTATTAACGCGAGTATCACACATTTAAATAAAATACTGTATACCGGATTAAAATAAAATACTGTATACGGTTGCTGTAAAGCATCCGAAACGTCGGGATAAATATTAATTTAAACAATATAAATAATAAATCGCGTTTTAATCCGGTATACAGTATTTTATATAAATATACCTATATATCAATACGAAGACGTTTAATGCTGAATCGCGCTATACAAATATTTCGGAGCGCTGAGTATATATACAACATCTCGACATCAACCACTGGGGCCTTAGGGCCGGCCAGTCAGTGGTTCGACTGGTCGAGGATCCTCCCTTTAGGTTGGAGGAAGACCACACTCCTTTCTCCACATATTCTTTAACTGGATTAAAAGAGATAAAGCAAAGGCGTGACTTTGGGCAAAATGTTTATATTGTTAATTTCGTCAGTTCGCAAACTGTATAGATATTTGAAAACAGCTTCCGATTTCGATATGCATTATATCAGTTACATTTAACCGTTTGTGAAAAAAACAAAAATGCCCATATCTAATTTGCAGGAGTCTGATACGTTTTTGATGTAAAGTACCTTTACTTTATTTCGTAAAAGAAGGTACCAATACCACTGCTTTGAGAGATGAGGTACATCCTATTTGAGGTTGGTCGAATAACTGGAAAAAATATAACTTTGAAAAATATGAGCCAATGTAGAAATTTGAATTATACTAAAACTTTACTTTGCATGCTATACACAAGACACGTATAGAGAGAAACCAAAAAAAGATAAAGTATCTAAATTTCAGTAAAATCAAGTATTTATGATATATTTGATTTTTCTTATTATATTTGCACATAAATCTGTCAGGAGAGTACATAATTTTACAATAACGAAAGTATGTACCTATATGAACTTTTAATCAACGTATGCTGAGTGGTCTTCCGTTTTTGGTGGCACCACTCTATAAGTATTAAGTCCATTTTTGTAATAGCATTAGTGTTTTCCAAAATAAATGTTCTATCTATCTATCTATCTAAAATATTTTTATAGGATGTCTCTTATTTCAGTGTGTCTCATGGTAAGGGCCATTGTTGCCTGTCTCTCGCCACCCTCATCCAGTTTGATCCTCGTTCAGTTTTTCCCACTTGATGATCTTCTTCTAATTGAAAATATAATGAATACTTGACTTTAATTCCATTGTCAGTTTTTCCAATTATAAATCTCCAATAATAACGAAAGATGGTCACCCTGGTGGCCGGGGCTCGGCAGGGTTGCCAACCGTCGCACATCCGGCGGTCGCCATGGATACGGAGAGAGACGCAACGTCATTAAATTCTCGCCTTTCCTCTATTTTCATTTATAAATAGTACAGACCAAATTCGAAATATAACTTCCGATCGTAAATTATTGTTTTTTACTATGTAATTATGCCTATATGGTGAAAAAAATGAATGGGATATTGAAAAAAATTGTATTAACTATTGTAAAAGAGAAAGTCGAAGAGAACATTTTTTTTTTCAGAAATGAGAATGATTGTTATTGCACTGTTTTAAGAAAGTAGGAGCCGGGAATCGAACTAACCAAAATACATATATGTATATATACCGTTTACCGATTTAATATAATCGATTCGATAATTAAGTTTATTTTAAATTATTTTTTATTATTAATATGGAATGACATATTTTAGGTATTACTAAGCAGAATTATATTAGCATAAAGTTCAGCGAATAATACTAAAATTACCGCTATTCAACTGCAATATACGACACGGCTATGATTGTAGGAACATTTGTAGAATTCGAAACGGCCTTTTCAAGTACCAATTCCATTGTACTATTTTTCCATTAGTTCTTCGCCCAATACCAAAGTACTCGCAATCAAGCGTTAATAATACGAACGTCATCACGGCTTCACAGAAAGAGTGAAAAAACCGCGACAGTTGGATATGTATTTTCTTTTGTTGACATTTCCTCGTTGAATGCACCCCATTGCAGTCAGACAACCCGCCGGGCCTTGGGGTAGGTCGTGCATTGGCGTCTACGTCGAGACAAAACCGCTACAACTTACACTGCACCTGCATAGTGTACATTGCTGGCTTAACTTCGTTACACAAGCAGGTAATCAAGTATAAGCCCAGTAGTGGAGTGTATATAAGAATGTAATTACGAATTGAAAATCCTTATAAAGGGGTTGTGGGCTCGCTCTTTAAAAGAATCCTAGAGCTGTTAAATGAGCGATGTTGCGGTAATTCTAATAATATTTAATAACATTATTGAAGATCGCTCTTGTATTTGTAGGTACCTTATTTGAATTAATATATCATCGTCAACCTTTTTATAATTTAAAATAGAATTTAATGCTAAAATATTTGAGACAATGGACGATGCTATTCCTAAATTTGCCCGTTAATCGGGTGGGAATAATATTAAATAGTTCGTGTAACCACCATTCATAGGTGGAAAAGCCGTGAAGCCGTATCAAGCTACTTTAAATATATCTAGTAGGTATGTACCCATCAAATATGTGTTGACTGTGTGATATGTGCGGAAGATTCCGGGTTCGAGTCCGGGAAAAACCATTTAAAAGGAATGATTCGGTGGGCCAGGGCATAGAAGACTGATCACTTTTTTATAAGAAGACATATTGCCGTGTCAGTGTCACAGAAGCAGAAAGTCTACTCCATGCCTCACTCCCCTAGTGGGAATTCACTCACCGAAAGGAAATTAAATGATAAAGTACAATATCTATACTAATATTATATCTAAAGAGGAAAGTCTTCTTTCTTTGTTTGCTACGATTAACTAAACAAAAACTACTGGAAAAACTAATTGATTTTGAAAATTCTTTCACCAATAGAAAGCTACATTATCAGCGAGGTACATATTATGCTTTTTTGGGTCATCTACATTGCACCCATGCGAAGCCGGGGCGTGTTACTATCTATAAATACTTCCATGAAAGATCAATTAAGCTAAAAGTATTATCTTTCTATTCTTTGAGGAAAAATACGATACTGATTTTTTTTAAACTTCAGGACTTTACTACCTATCTACACCAGATTGTAAAATCATATTCAAACAGCTTTTCAAGTTACTCATTTCCTCTCTCGCCAATTAATACGTAACAAAAAGCTGAAAGTTAGAGTAATACTAAACTGTATGCTAAAGTTATAAGGCTGTTTATTGAATGTATGGGGTAGTTTGAAAGGCTTTTACGGTAGTTATGTGTGCGTATGGTGCAGTCTAGCGATTTCGATCGCGTCTGCCGCATGCGAGATAAATGCAGTTATGGCTGTGTTTTAACAGAGAATCAAATATTTGAAAGACTATTTTAGTGTATGTTTGATTTATAAATTACTAGCAACGCGCCCCGGCTTCACACGGGTGCAATGTAAATGTACTATACACAAAAAATATCCAATGTTACTCGCACAAAATCAGTCCAGTAGTTTTTAAGTTTATTCATTACATACAAAAATACAAATCTTTCCTCTTTATAATATTAATAATATAGTATAGATTTAAATACTTTTCTTTGTATTGAGAGAGAGAGAGAGATAAATTTACATAGTTTTGGATACAAGACTTTGTTAACACGTATTATATTTGCTTTAAAAAAAGCACAGCCAATGAACTTGTGATCTACGAGTATTTATAATATTTGTATCCCCATTTTTGAAAAATCATTCAACAAACATCGCAAGTAGACTGTAAATTAACAAATTTGAATGAAAATAACTCAAAGTTGCCACACTAGCGCTATCTATCAAGATGGTAGTTGAGTGACTTATGTGTTTTTATTCGCTATATAAGTGTTTGATTCAATTGTGTAGTCTGTAGTTTGAGGTTGTCACTTTGACAATTATACTAAATGTCATTGTTTTTTCTTTATTCCGTTAAGATTAAAATTAGAAGCATACTTACGAATATCAAAAAGTTTTTTTTGCATTCCTTATAATATACAAGGAGCTAATCATCGCATCATTGTGGTCCTTGAGCTGGATATAAACTAAAAGTTGTGTTCTGCGAGATTAGTACGAGAACCAAGTTAAAATAATAGTTTGGACTTTGAAAAGTGTGTTTTAAAATTTGATATTAACTTGTGTGTTTGAACTTTAATAATTTATTGTAATACTGGACGTTGGACTCATAAAACTGCTAATAAACTTAGTATAGTGTTAATTACAATATGGAGGACTTATGTGTGTTGCAGGATAGTTATTTATCATCAATAAGTAAAACTTTAATCAACTTTAAAAAGACATCAAAAACAAGATTAAGTGCAAACTATATTAAGATAAGATTAGAAAATTTAGAGCAATACTGGCAGTGTTTTGTGTCAACTCACAAAGATATTCTTACAAAGTCAACATCAATGCAAAGAGAAAGTCATGTCTATTTTACTGAGGATATTTTCTCCAAAGGAGAGGAAGAATATATAATAGTTAAGTGTGAATTATCAGAAGCATTACAGAAAATGGAACCGTTACAAACCACATCACAAGTTTCAAATTTAAATAATTCTGAAAAGAATCAAGAAATAGTAAAATTACCAAAAATTAACATACCGCATTTCAGTGGGAATTATAATGATTGGAATACCTTTCATGATTTATACACTTCACTCATTCATGGAAATCAAACACTTAGTAATATCCAAAAAATGCATTATTTGAAAACTTGCTTGACGGGTGAAGCGGAACACTTACTCCAACATATTTCCATTACTGATAAAAATTATGCAGTTGCCTGGGAAACACTTAAAGAGAGATACAACAATCGCAGAGTTATTATTAACACAATTTTGAATCGTTTATTGTCACAAAAGAAAATTATAACTGCATCGGCTAAATCCATTAAAGATTTGCTTGATACTACAACGGAGTGCCTAAATAACCTCAAAAATAATGACATAAATATACAACACTGGGATTCTATTTTGATATACCTCTTTGTAACTAAATTAGATTCAGATTCACACAAGGAATGGGAAGAAGAATTAAAAGGCCTTCCTGTACAAGAACTTCCAACTTGGGAAAAATTCCACAACTTCCTTCAAGGAAAATTTAGAGTTTTGGAAATGATATCCACAGCACACATTAAAGAAAGGGAGAGACCTAGTATTAAAACTAAATCATTTCATGCTTCTGCACCTGAGACAAATACCCCAGATATATCCTGTGTATATTGTAACGGAGATCATATTATTTTGAAGTGTCAAGAATTTACTAAGATAGATCCAACTAAGCGATCAGAGTTTGTAAAGAACAATAGACTATGTTTTAACTGTTTATGGCCAGGTCACGGAGTGAGTTATTGTAGACATAAGACATCCTGCCATAAATGTAAAAGAAGACATCATACTTTGTTGCATGAAACAAATCCTAAGAATTTAGACAGAAACAATACAGAGAAGAGAGAGTCAAGAGAAGAATCAAACGCTAGTGCTTCACACATTTTATCACACGTATCTATACAGAGCAAAGTTACACTGTTAGCTACAGCGTTAGTTAACATTAATACAAGTAGAGGAAAACAAACTGTCCGAGCTCTTATAGATCCATGTTCTCAGGAATCGTTTATATCAGAATCTACAGTGCAGCGATTTCAATTGAGAAAGCGAGAAGTAGAAGGACAAGTCACTGGGGTTGGAAAGATGTCTACTCCTATTAGACATGCGGTGGAGTTAGAGTTCACATCTTGTTTAAATTCTCAATTTAAATTAAGATGTACCGCATTTGTTATGAAGCAAGTGACTGAAATAATGCCAGCACACAAGATAAACAGTCAGAAATGGATTCATTTTACAGGTCTGCAACTTGCAGATCCAAGCTATAATATGCCTGGACCTATAGATTTACTGTTGGGAGTAAACGTTTATACTGAAATTTTGATGAATGGCATTATTAAAGATAATACAGGAGTACAGAGTGCAATTGCTCAACAGACACAACTTGGATGGATAATATCAGGAGGAGTACAATCAGAACATTCTGTGAATAGGACTGGAATCGTTAGCATGCATCTTAATGTGAGTCTAGACAACATGCTGCAGCGATTTTGGGAGATAGAGACATTAGAACAAAAGAACACCCTCACTTCACAAGAACTCAGAGCAGAGAAGATATATGAGAAAACAACAAAAAGAGACAATGGTAGATATATAGTTAGTTTGCCATTTCGTACAGACAATCCAAGTTTACCAGAAGATTCAAGATCCATTGCACTAAGAAGATTTAAGAGTTTAGAGAAGAGATTAAACAGTGATCCAAAACTGAGAGAATCATATAATAGGGTTCTAAAAGAATACTTAACATTAAATTATATGGAACCTGTAAAACCAGAAGAGATATATTACAAATCTGTATATCTTCCACACCACGCTGTTATAAGAGAAGATAAAGAGACTAGCAAAGTTCGAGTGGTGTTTGATGCATCATGTAGAGGCAGTAATCATACCTCTCTTAATGATGAATTGTTGATAGGCCCCTCACTTCAAGAAGAATTGAGAAATCTTATTATAAAATGGAGAACACATAGAATCTGCTTTATTGCTGATATTGTTAAAATGTATTTACAAGTTCGAGTACGACCTGAAGACTGTGAATATCAGAGAATACTATACCGATTCAACCCAGATGATGAAGTGCAAGATTATAGACTACTTACTGTGACGTTTGGTACTGCTTGCGCCCCATATCTTGCACTGAAGACCTTGAAACAAGTTGCAAAAGATGAATGTAGAGATGATAAATACTCGCTAGCTAAAGATGTTGTTCTCAATCATTTCTATATGGATGATGTCTTGTCAGGAAGTGATGATGAAGAGACAGCAATAGAGATGCAAAAACAACTTACTGCATTATTAAAACTCGGTGGTTTTGAGTTACAGAAATGGTCGTCAAACAGTGATAAATTCCTAAAAACTCTTGAGCCTGAAAAAATAGCAAAATCATTAGAAGTAGATATGAATAGAAAGGAAAGTATAAAAACACTGGGAATTATTTGGGAAAGACATGAAGATAATTTAAAAATTGCACAAAAGAATTGTTTTACTGAAAACTTAACTAAAAGAAATGTACTTAGTCATATAGCTTCATTATTTGATCCTATGGGATGGTTAGCACCTGCAATAATTACAGCAAAGGTTTTCATGCAAAAGCTTTGGTTAAGAAAACTAAACTGGGATGAAGAACTGCCTGATGATCTGAAAAATGAATGGAACAATTATCAAACTAACTTACCTTGTCTGTCAAATATCCGAATTGATAGATGGGTTGGGTACACTAAAAATTGTGTGGTAGAACTACATGGTTTTTCAGATGCATCACTGGCTGGATATGCTGCAGTTGTGTACATAAGAGTTTTGAATTCAGATGGAACACCAAAGAAAATATCATTGATCACAGCTAAGACCAAGGTAGCTCCTGTAAAAGCTTTAACATTACCAAGATTGGAATTATGTGGAGCTGCATTACTTGCTAAATTAATGAAACATACTATGGAAACACTTAACATTGAGTTAAATAAGACATATGCTTGGATAGACTCTAAAATAGTCCTTGCATGGATTCAAGGTGACCCAAACAGATGGTCTCCATTTGTGAAAAATAGAGTGATAGAAATACGTAATAATCTAGATTCTCACTGGTCATATATTAATACGAAACAAAATCCTGCTGATCCAGCTTCTAGAGGCATATGCCCAAGTAAATTGAAAACATGTGATTTATGGTGGAGAGGTCCTCTATTACTCCATGAGCATGGTTTTTCCATACCAATTGAAGATATACCTGAAACAGACGAAGAAAAACGAGTATCAGTAAAATGTGCAATGATAAATCTAACTACAGAACAAGATATTGAATCTAAACTTACCTTACTGAAGAAATTCTCAACATTAAAGAAGTTGTTACATGTGGTCGCATTTTGCTTAAGATGGAAGAAACTGAAAAGAAAAGAAACATTTCCAAATTATATAACAATAAAAGAAAGAGAAGAAGCACTTACCATTTGTTTGAAGATAGCACAAGAGATAGAATTTCCAGATGAAATAAAAGACCTGAAAAAGGGTAAAAGAATTAGTACAAGTAGTAAGCTTTTACCACTAAATCCATACCTAGATGATGATGAAGTAGTAAGAGTAGGAGGAAGATTGAAACATGCAAATATAGAATTTAATTTAAAACATCCAATTATACTTACAAAAGACAACCTTCTTCTACCATTGTTATTAAGAGAAGCTCATTTAGAGACATTACACGGTGGCTATCAGCTAATGGCAACTTACCTGAGAAGTAGATACTGGATTATTAAAGGAGGACAAAGTATCAAGAGATATTATAGGCAGTGTACATTGTGTGCAAGATTCAATGCTACAACTGGTAACCAAATGATGGGAGACTTGCCTGATGTTAGAGTGAATCCATCTCGTCCCTTCTCGATCAGTGGGGTTGATTTTGCCGGACCTATTACTACCAGAATGAGCAAAGGCCGTGGGGTAAAGACATATAAATCATACATTTGCCTATTCATTTGCATGGCAACCAAGGCCATTCACCTGGAACTGGTTAGTGATATGACTACGGAAGCGTTTATTGCGGCATTCAAAAGATTTGTCTCCAGACGTGGACATTGCAAGGAGCTATGGAGTGATCATGGTACTACATTTATTTCATCAGAGAAACAACTCTTGGAAATGTGGCGACAAGGGAAAAATGAACTGCCTATAGAGCTCCAAAAGTGTTTGAATAATAGAGGAACTAGATGGAGATATATACCTCCAGGAGCACCAAACTTTGGTGGATTGTGGGAGGCTGGTGTAAAGTCTACCAAGTATCACTTGAAAAGAATTTTGAAGAATACATCACTGACTTTCGAGGAGCTTTACACCGTCCTCGCACAAATAGAAGCGTGCTTAAATTCTAGACCCTTGACTCCATTGGGTGAAGATCTTGATTATTTAACACCAGGTCATTTCCTAGTAGGAGAGTCTTTGATAGTAGTGCCTGACAAGAGCTATGATAATACAAAGATTTCAAATTTGCACAGATGGCAACTAACACAAAAGATGTTAAGAGACTTTTGGACGTACTGGCAATCAGAATACTTGTCAAGATTACAACAACGACCGAAATGGTTAACCCCGAAGGAAGATATAGACATTGGTCAACTGGTTTTAATTAAAGATTCCCGGCTGCCGCCTGGAGAATGGCAGTTAGGTCGTATTTTGAAAAAGTATCCTGGAAAAGATAGCCTCACTCGTATGTATGATGTGCGCACCAGCACTGGAATAAAACAAAGAGCCATTTCGAAGATCTGTCATTTACCAGACTAACAAGGACCGTCTGTCCTTGGCGGTGGAGAGTGTTTGATTCAATTGTGTAGTCTGTAGTTTGAGGTTGTCACTTTGACAATTATACTAAATGTCATTGTTTTTTCTTTATTCCGTTAAGATTAAAATTAGAAGCATACTTACGAATATCAAAAAGTTTTTTTTGCATTCCTTATAATATACAAGGAGCTAATCATCGCATCAATAAGTACTTAATATAATATAATATAGTATTATATTTTTTGTGGAGATTTCAAATTTAATTTTTGGCAACTTTTCGATTGCCTTATTTTTTAATGTCAGATATCGACAGACGAGCATGAGGTTCACTTGATGGTAGGTGATACCTCAGCCACAGAATACCACTCAATGATGCGCTGTCGACCTAATTTTTACTTCAAGCATTCGGAAATCCATAGACTGAAACCGAAACGAGCAATATGCATGGTTTTTCCAGCTATGAACGGTGGTTCGTTACCCGGTTGGAATTTCAGTATTCCTCCCACCCGATCAATGCCTGTAGTTACCATACGTGGGGAAGACATGAGTACAGAAAATTATAAACATGTCGTCCCGGTGGGATTCGAACCCACGACCCATCGATGCGCAAGGCAGGTGTTCTACCGAAAGCGCCAACGACGAGCTCGTCAAAATTGTAATCTAGAATTGGAGCACCAGTAATGATACTTATCTTTGAAGGTATAGTTCTCCGGCTTCGCACGGGTAGGACCTGTGAATGTGTCTTGGTAAAAGTATTTTTGCTTTATATATAGGTATACATATCACACGTTGATAACCTCCAGTTCAGCGGTATGCGTGTTGCATACCGCACCGGAAGTCTCACGTTCCAACCTCACAGGTAGGGCTGGGCACAGAAGTATGTTCACCTACTTGCCTGTAAAGAGAAATGATCAGTGAAACGGATACGCATATGTTACATGCTGATAATGTATAATAAATGATAAATTCGGTCAAGTAGTTTTTGAGTTAAATCGTAACAAACAAACAAATATTTTCTCTTTATAATATTAGTATAGATGTACCTAATATATTTCTTTAGATATCGATTTGGAATACCATGTCGTAGATCTAATTTTGGAACAAAAGTATTGTTATTATGTAGTAATTAGACAAATCTCTGACTTATTGATTGGTGTATTAGCTTAGGTATTTATTTTTAAATTTAATCTTAGATCAAACTTTGTAGTTCCTCAAGATACCCTCACAAAGTCACTCAACATCTAACGTACGTTTGTAACATTTTTAAACTCAAATCCAATTATTTATAATGACATCCGATATCTTTAGCCTTCTGTGGAATTCTTGAAATTGATTGAACCAAACAATTTTTACAAATCATTTCTAATGATCTGTTATCAATGAGACGGCATTTCAAACTGCTGCTGCGGAAATTAGGATGGTCGGTAATAAGTGAACCAAGCCATTCAGCGTGGTGGGCGTTAAAATAACCAAGAATCACGATCTACGGAGGGGATTAGCTGAAGCAGAAAATTTTTAGCCACTTGAATCTGCTCCATGAGTCGGTCTATTTCGGTATTTCCACAATGTGGTCTGTACAGGTAGGCGGGGATGGTCATCACAGTCTACGCGCAGGAAGAGGATAGAAAGGTCTCAGTCAACAAGAGCAGAGCCGGCTTCGCCGTTTCCAGGTGAAGGTGGATGGAGTCAAAATTAGAGTGGAGTCTTCCGATGTTGCAGAAGTTCGCGAGTTGCAAAGGTTGCCGACGGTGAAATCCGTGCCGTCCAGAGGGTCGTTTTCCACACTCCCTGGGGTAGTCAAACCAAAATTTGCGCTGCTATATTTTTTATACGAGGGATGGAATGCTAATTCAAGTCGGTGTCAAGTGAGAGAGTGGTACTTCCCCGGGCGTGCCCGTGTAACCGAGGTATACAGTGTAGCACTAGTAAGGTTGACTGACTACACTGGTGGAATAATCTTTGTCACAAGATGGCGTCCCAACGCCAACTTTTTTGTTTTTTCCTAGAAAATAATCTCTGGAGTTGCAGCAGTTACTGAACTCATTTGAAATATGTTTCACTTATTAAATTCTAAACTATACTTGGCATGATTAACATGATGTATTTTTATCTTGATAATATTTTTCGCTTTGAGTTTATAAATTAAGTCGAATAAACCTTCAAATAACTTAAACTTGGCCAGCTTTGAGTTCAATGGAAATTATGTCCGAGGATCAAACCATCGCTCATAGATTGCTCGTGTCAGTGTAAATAAACAGCGCATTGTTGAAGTCGGTAAAATGACCAATCGATGCTAATCTGACGATTAACAAAAACATTGTTACTCATTGACAACGAAATTAATTAATTGTTTTAAAGAAAATAACCTTCACTGGAAAAGCATACTCAGAGTTTAAACGCGAAGCGCGTTCAGGTCGTGTAGCCTGTAGGTAGGTAAATAATTAAAAACGCACTGAGATATTGTTTTAAAAGGATTAAAACAAAACATTCATAAAGCACTCGTCCAGATCGCCATTGTACCAGGGGAACAATACCTCTAAGAAATTCTTTCATAAGAAACTAGACTGCAATTTAGTGCTTGGGTCGAGAGAGTACGCCTTCGTCTACGACTTGTGTAATGCCTCTTACGTTGCAAAGGGCACTTATTTCTTAACTACGAAATGTACTAGAAATTAATGATTAGATTTATTTAAAATAGATACATTTATGGGTCTCAATTACCAAAAAAAACTTGTGATATAGTCCTGGATTCCTCTCGGCGGATAAAAAACACAATCAATATAGATGGAGAATGGGTGGATATTGAGCGTTTCGGTTTCTATCTAGTGAATATTTGAAAACTAAAAATAGGTCGACAGCGCATTATTAACTGTGGTATAACCATCAAATGCGCCTTATTGTCTGTCAATATCTGACAGAAAAAAAATACTACTTACTATTTGCTTAAGAATACAATGTTTTGAATAATGTACATTATTTAAATATAACAGGATTTTATAAACGCATAAGGTATTGAAATTTCCATATGAGAACTGACACCTGAATAAAATTACAATTTGAGCTTGTAAATAGCGGTTATTTTTCAACGGTTCGTAATGACTGCGGTCTGGTATAATGTCATATTTGCATATTCTGAGATACATTGTATTTTGTGAATTCATCCATTGAATGAAACATTCATTGCGGTGTTGTTTATTAATAAATTTGTTGGGGTGGTTTATGTTAGATATCCACAGACGAACATGAGGCTCACTTGAAGGCAGGCTTATATCTCAGTTACAGAAAACCTGCCAATGATGCGCTATTGACCTATTTTTTACTTCAAGCATGCAAAATCAGATTGGAACCGAAACGCGCAATATTCGCTTCACGGTTTTTCCGTCTATGAATAGTGGTTCGTTTTCGATATTCCTTCAATCTTTTTTAATGTCCGAGGTGTAATGTCCTTTTTAATGTACCAGACCCATTTGAACGCAGGGGAAGTGTACAATGCAACACACACTGTAGGACCCACTGGGATGTCTCGACTTCGTCATCCTTACTTCCAAGGGTTGCTGCTTGTTACATAATCTTTCTCTATTAATGTCGGTCGGTTGTACTGCGGGCACGCTGCACTAAAGTAGACTGAGTCGCCCTATGAAGTTAGTGCAGCATTTTGGTTTTTATTCCAAGAATTGTGATTATACCAATGAACAATTAAATCTATATAAATATGTATATTATATAAAACAAAGTCGTGTTAGTTACACCATTTATAACTCAAAAACGACTACACGGATTTTAATGGATAACGTCTATGTCCCGAATAATAACTATTAAAGTATCGGAAAATTTCAGGAAAAAACATATGAAGAAAATTAATTATAAAATAAATTAGGATCGGAACTCTGCTATATTCAGTAATTGACAGCTCACTTCACGCACGCTTATAGCTTTATGTAATAATTGATGTCTACTGCAAATCTATAAAAGAAAGGTGAGAAAATTAGCATATTCAAATCCGCTAATATTAGCATTCGAAAAAGTTAATTTAAAACCTTAAGTGAAACATGTTTGTTAGGACCGTACTATCCCCCTGTAATCTCTGAAGATACAGAAACTATTTTCATCTAGCTTTGTCACAGATTGAGTTTAGTCTGGGGCAACATCAAAACTTTGTTTTATCAAAATCGGATGTCTAGAAGAAAACTTATCTACATTTAAATAGCTTGCTCAAAAGCTCAGAAGCGAAGCCCACGCGATAAAGACTCCGGTACTAGCAAGTATGATATACCTACACATAATATGTATGTGTAAATACAAATAAATACTGAAACGGTTATAATTATTTCATTAATAGAGCTTATATCCTTAATTAGAGTATTCTAGTATGTTCCAGTTTAAGTCGAAATTTATTTTTGATTTGATATTGATGCCGCTATCAGTTTTTATTCAGGCGCGATTGGCACCAGTATTACTAGTTAACTCATAAAATAGAATCGAAATTCAAAAATTTCACGCGGGGAAAACCCGCTCACAACCTTTGCCATTTAATTTGCATATAGAGGTATAGATCGCCACTGCATAGTTTATTGCAGTGGTGTGTTCGCAAGCAATGTTGACTTACGTCGTGATTACTGTACTGCGTTATGTTTGATTAAAGACTAGCTAATTAGCGCCACTCATGTATGTACTTACTATTGGGGGATCTTTGACAGAATCCTTATTACAGCTTATATAAATCGTACTATATAGCCTCCGAGACTCAGTGTGTTTAGCAAAGGGTTCTCGATTCGATTCCAGGGGATAATACTGTTGGGTAGATCCAAGCTAGTGCACTCAAGGTTGGTAATTGTACGAAACAGATACGTACAATCTGTCTGCTGATGATACTAATTTATGTTTTTTATTAAAAAAATATTTTAATTTTACATTATTACAATATTCCGTAATAAGGTTAATATTTTGTATTTGAGATTTTACAGAAATAATCAGTAAGTAAGTATGGCTTAAGGATGCCATTTTTTACTTACTTATAAGTTAGGTTTAACGGCCGCGACCGCGGCGTAGTGAAACCAGTTAATGAAAATGTTTATTTAGTGAAATAAAACATAATTTTAATTCTTAAACTCTGATGAGTAAGAATTAGTTAGCTCCGTTAATTAGTTTGCAATCGATTCTCTTTTAAAATCAGTTAAATAATATTTTCAGTTAGCTTTTGAATCGTAGACCACACTTATCATCATTAGGCATGATCTAACAATAATCTGACTAAATAATTATCAAAGAGATGGCAACACAGCAAGCGAAAATTAAGCCTCACCATGATTGGTTTACGCCAGACGGCTCTTCAGACCGATTTGCTAATGATTCCATGGAAAAAATAAATGCAATGGGGAAGAGCATAAAGCTTTGTGGACTTTGCGTGGTTTCGACGGGGGTTTTAATGAAGCCGATAATTGTGTTAGGACTTTATAAAAATTGATAATTTGAAACCTTTTAATCGAAGTGTATAAAAAGTATATATGGAAACGAGTTGCTGAAAAACACTGATATATAAGAAATGTATGTAAATGCATAGACACATGACACTTATGTTATTTAAGTATTTTTATTGTTATTTAGATATTTTTTATGTTTTTTTTTTATTTGAGTCTGTTTTCAATACTTATAGTTAATTTTTATTTAGTTAGTAGAGTGTAGTTGATATATATTGTGTGTTGTGACGTAAGGGGTCCCAAAGGAAGATCAACTGGTTGTAACAAAATGCTGACAGTTTTTGTGACACTTTCGCTCGTAAAATGTATTCCTATGTGTGTTTTTTGTTCACAAATAAATATATCATTTCATTTCTTAAAGCATCTCATTAATTTCTTTAAAAAAAATCTAAAAATCTTCATTTCATAGCATGTGTTACATGATATTATCGCGAAAACCGTCAGTAAACACCACCGCTTTAATGTCTTATTGAATTCTAATGCTTAGGCTCTATCTCGTTCCGTAGTTCGTAAATGTACCGACATATGCAAAACTAGTAACCCTCTATCACCGACCAGTAACTACCCCTTTAGGGACCGAGTCCACGAGCGAGAGAATCGCGGCGATGTTATCGTCGAGCCACATAGTTCCACACACTCTCTTAGCAAGTGTGTTAAGAGAGTACGTAGCTCGGTCATAGAAAAAACGAATGGGCAGATTTATAGAAAGGCTATACATCTGCTCAGTGTCGTGCCTAGCCCATGTAACATTCGCGAGCGAACACTACATAGCACCTTTGTTCTTAAAACGAGATCTAATGATGATTGGGTAACGATTTAAATAAAATACTGTATGTCGCGCAGTCTCCCGCGACCACGGTTGCTGAAAAGCATCCGAAACGTCGGGATAAATAATTTAAATAATAAATCGCGTTTTAATCCGCTATACAGTATTTTATTTAAATGTGTGATACTCGCGTTAATAAAAGACAATATTATGGGTAACGATTTTTTAAAATACAATAATGTCACTCGTGGTGTAGTTCTTTACTACTTTTTTCAAAGGAAATAAATAATCATTTGAAAATCCAAAATATGTCGCAATACCAAATTTTCAAATCATCAATAAATAAAGAACAATACAGAGAAATCTGTTGCAAATTTCTCAATATGCAAACATTTCAATCACTGAAGACATTGCCGAGAACTGGTAATGAACGGTAAATGTCTTATCACATCAAAAGAGAGGCCTTAAGACGTTCAAGGCTACGCCGATTGAAGAGAATACAGCGTACTTATGCCGTTACATAGATATAAATTAACAGCCATGCTTGTCAGATCTTGTCCCTTTATCTGAGATGGGTACCTAGCCACTTAAAAGATTAAGCACGATGCCTCCCCAGTACCCGGCGTCCGGGTTCAACGCACCCCCTCTGCCCGGGACTGCATTCGGATTGACTCTGGTAGACTATGGTAGACTAGAGTCACGTATTCTTATGGGTGGTGATGATCATGTTACCTTCATGCTATATAAAATAGTACGTTTATATATATCCTGTAATGTCAACTCAATTCGGCAAATTTACAAATCTAATATTTTCAGTTTCATAATTATGATTCAAGTACTTTTATTTCATATAGCAATTCTCATTTAAATGAATTCTACAAAATGTAGATATTCTATAAACAAAAGATGTCTCTATCATAATAGAAAATACTCGAAGCCGCGCTGGTAGGAAACAAGAATTTCTAATAACATGTAGTTAAATAGAGAAGGCGGGGTGCAGAGGTGGGCGGTCGTCACGGCAACCGTTGCAGGAAGCTGCAGAATCGATGCTGCCAGACGACCGCTGTGGATCAATGTGTCTGTAGTACTACGCCGAGGCCCGGGAAATGTTTTACGCCTGTGTGCGAATAACGCCATCTCCCTCTAGCCTCAACCATTCTAACATGAACTGCGTTACAGTGTTGCACAGACCCAAGCACGTTCCAACTCCGCTAGCCGAGAAAAGCGCGGTAGCTCAGCGAATATAATCGGTCACTGCGTATGTGTGCATGATTTTCCCCGGCTAAAATCTATGTGTGCGTTAGTTGTATAAGTGTTACGCGCAGCTTTGAGCGTCGTGAAACTTGTGAATTGGTTATCTGTGTATGCGTTCAGGCACGCTGCTAGCTTTTGTGTTTGTTTTGTTATCGTTTGATACTGGCCGGTGAACGCGTGATGCATTCGGAAAATTAAAAAGCTGAAACGTCAAAGCGTTTAATTTTAGAAATTCAATTCTGTTAACTTTGAACTTCAATTCACTTCAAAATACCTTATATATCATAGGAATACCTATAGGGTTTTTGTATATTAGATATAGACAGACGAGCATGAGATTCACTTGATGGTAGGTGATACCCCAGTCACAAAACAGTCAATGATGCACTGTCGACCTACTTTTTATTTCGAATATTAGGAAATCCATAGACTGTGACCGAAACGCGCAATATGCACTTCACAGTTTTTCCATCTATGAACGGTGGCACGTTACCCGGCCGGAATTTTGATATTCCTCCCACCCGTTTAATACCCGAGTGATCAGACGTGGGGAAGACATGCTTAAGAAAATTATAAACATTTCGTCCCGGCGGGATTTGAACCCGCGCCAACGAGCCCGTCGAACTTTATTACAGATCATTATATTATTTATTCATTAGTACTAGATACCTTAAAAGATACATATACATATCTGAGAATAAATTTAGCAAGTTACGGTAGATCTTTTTTATCCATCAGATAACCAACCCACCTGCTCGGTTCAAATTCAAATTCAAATTCAAAAATCATTTATTCATTTAGGTAACACAATGTACACTTATGAACGTCAATAAAAAATACATATCAAATGCTTCTAATTTTACATTTACTGCCAGTTCTCAAATCAAGGGCGTAGAGCGGACGAGAAGAACTGGCAAGAAACTCGCCGCCACTCTTTTTAATCGCCAAGTTTTTGTTTTACAAATGTTTTGTAAGGAGCTGCAACCATTACACCATGTTCCACATGACATCTTTAAGTAATTAACTATAATAATCAAAAAATAAATATATAAACGAAAAAATAAAAATAAATAAAAACAAAGATTTGTCCTCTATCAGCAGAATGTATGGTGAAATAGGAGCACTCACTTACATTCTCGTCGGAACAACACGCAAATACATAGACGAAATAACTACTTGGTTGGTTGTCCGCACTGTTATAAAAAAAACTCAAAAACATTGTTATTAGTTTATTAGCTCTGATTTTTTCGTTTTATAAATGTATAGCTTTTGAATATATGAGAAGTCAATTTAGTTTTAATTTTATTTCGACAAAGATTTGAGGCAAATATAAAACATACATTAAAATACAATAAATTCAGGTAGAACGTGACTCTAGAGGGTTCCTCAGAGGATTAGCGCGCTCTGTAAACAAGGGGTGAGTTTCTTAAATAAAACCCTTAATTATACAATAATAACCTTTATTTTTCAACACATTAAGTTTATAATCGAGTAGAGATTAGCTACATCAAAGTATCGACAATATTTTGATGACCAGGAAAATATTGAAATACCTTAAAGGACTAACTTTACATTGTTACTGAAAACAATGTTGATTCTTTTTTATATTTATTTATATAATTCAAAATATATATCATAAATATATTTATGATATTTATTTTGAATTATAAAGTTGTATATTCTATATTAATAGCTCAATAAAAATTAAAATTCTAAAGCAAGTTATTAACTTGATGTTAAATGAACTCATTGCCAAAAGACATCAATGAATGAACGCTGTCGACCATTTATATGTAGGTATACTTCAAGCATTCGGAAATACTATGTAAATACACAATATAGGCCTCCTTCCATCTGCTACGTATGCTTCTTTTCCGTGCCAAGTGATCCGGAAATCTTTGGAAAAACATGTTTACCGAACCCGCAACCCATCGGAACGCAAAATTACAACCGAACGCCTCGCAACACCAGCCAGGCCAGAAAATTACATTTTAATTCAAATTCAAGTTCAAAAGTCATCTATTAATTTAGGTAACAATGTACACTTCTGAACTAAAAATAAAAATTGAATTCTTCTAATTTTACATTTACTGCCAGTTCTCAAATCAAGAGCGTAGAACGGACGAAAAGAATTTTCAATAAACTCTACGCCACTCTTTTTAATCGTCAAGTTTTTGGTTTTACAAAATGTTTGTATGAGCTGCAACCATTACACTATGCTCCACATGACATAATATTGAAGTAGTTAATTATAATAATAAAAAAATAAACGAATAAAACAAATGTGAAATCATTATAAATCTTAATGATTCTCACAATTATTACTTTTCTATAAAGGTAATTATAAATATAATTTTGTTTTATTAGAATTCTTCTGAAGGTGAACCAATTAACTTGAGCCAAATGAAAGTGTTCGAAATGAATACAATTCTGATAATATTAAAGCTGAATTTTGCGCGTAATGATTATTCAACTGTAACCTGTGTCGTATACTCATATTAGACTCTTGATTCCTCCCACAGATTTTATAAGAGTATACTAAACTTAATATATTTATTACTGGTGATTTATTAACATTTACTAAAGCCACACCGCAACATAATTTTAACAGTTATTATTTTTAAATTAATAAATCAGATGAAAATTATGAGATATATTTTATTTTAAAAAAAGAACATTAATCCTCATTTCCCACAGGTATCATTTCGATGGTTTATAAGTTTTGCCTTTCCACTGATCATATGTACTTATATAGTTCTTATATATGTACATTGTATATGATATTGCATGATAAATGGACGCTGTTAAGCAATACATTGACAACCCACATGGTGGCCATTTTGAGAAAATTGAATTTTAAGTTTTAATTCTAGGTTTTATTAAATTTATTTTAACAAAAACAGAAGTAATAGATTTTTTGTAATTATTATTTTTACAATAAATTTATTATATCGTTTTTCTTAGTAGCAATCAAAGTAATATAATTTAGTGCACTTCTAAACATATTCTAAACATTTTAGGGTTTCGTGCCCACTACTTTTTTCAATATTTTTGCTATTAAAACGATTTAAATGATATATATATCTGTTGTAATATGTACTCCAGCTCATAAGGAAGCGATTGGTATCAACATTTGCATTTTTATAATTTTGTGGATTGACACTGTATTGCTTAACAGCGTCCAAATATGATTTCATAGATACATCACGATAAATCAATTAAGTGCCTTCAATATAATATTATTGGTCAAGTATATCTACCTCGGATATGTTTGGATATCCGTTGCATATTCACGAGATGCACAGATTATTTATAATCACTCCTGTGTGGAAGTCGAAAGTCTTAATTTCTCACCTTAAAAACTATTTTGACGGGCTCGTGGGTTCGAATCCCACCGGGAACACATGTTTATAGTTTTCTATAAGCATGTTTTCCCCACGTCTGGTAACTTCGGGCATTGATCGGGTGGGAGGAATATCGAAATTCCGACCGGGTAACGAACCGTGAGATTAAGAGTACGATTGTCCAGTAAAAGGAAAATAAGTTCTAAATGGGCTTCCATCAGGTAAGCTGCATGCTTCCTCCACCTCCCATTTCCCTAAACACAAAAGGATCGATATTACGCGAATAATTAATTTAAATGCCACTAAGCAAACTATCAACTACTGAATGTTCTATCGGGAATGTTTAAACAACCGGAATGTTCAAATTGCAGCGACATAAACAAATGGCGATAGCTAACTACCTTGTGTACCAAACGAGTAATTAGTGGTACCAGGCCTTAATTTTTAATTCTTATTGGAGGGAAATCGAGATATGCCATTTAGTAATTACTAGATGCGACAAGATACGAATGTCGATTTAACAGTACATTATCAGATTATTCTTAGAAATGCTAAATAATATTTTTTTATGTTATAACATCTCTCAAGTTAAGTATGAGAGATTGTTACTATAGTGTTATTATTAAATTATTTAAACCATTTAAATGAATAATAATAATTATATGGGTGATTTTATTGGCTATGTTAGGTTCATTATTAATATAGAAGTATATATAAATATTAATTGCTATAGGTACTATTTTTATAGAGTAGAAATTATTGATTGATTATCTGCACTAATATTATAAAGAGGTATTTGTAAGTTTGTGAGTTTGTTAGCAGGAAGTAATCTCTGGAACTACTGAACAAATTTTGAAAATTATTTTACCAGTAGAAAACTACATTGTTCCTAAGCGATATATTTGTTGTTATAAATAATATTTTTTTATGTGAAATAACAATAATTTTTAATCAATTCTCAGAAAAACTGATTCATTGATTTATTATGATCGGGTCGGGCTAGTATTTTATAACTTCCAATATTTTGTATCCTCATAACAAAGTTAATACACAGCGTTCATCGAAGTTTGACCACCTCCGTAGTTCAGCTATACTACGAATTTGATTGATCACTGTTGCCTATAAAGAAAACCGATTAGTGAAACGGATACGGAAATGTCTGCCACATGCCCCGCTAGGGGATTGAGGAATTTACTAAATTGATAACTATATTTGGACGATGTTAAGCAATACAGTGACAATCCACAAAATTATAAAAATGTTTTGTTCGACAAAATCATTATGAGCTGGAGTACAAAACTGGTACTTCAAAAAAGAGATATATATATCATTTAAATCGTTTTTATAGCAACAATATTAAAAAAAACTAGCGGGCACGAAACCCCAAAATGTTTAAAATATTTAACAATAATGCACTAAATTCTCTTACTTTGATTGCTACCAAGAAAAACGATATATATTTAGCCTAATAATAATAGTTACAAAAAAAATCTATTAATTCTGTCATGTTTAAAAAGAAATTTAATAAAACCTAATTAAAACTTCAAACTCAATTTACTCAAAATGGCAATTGACACTGTATTGCTTAAGAGGATATGTCGAGAAAAATGCGGTTTTTCAATAATCCACAGCCTGAACAAGTTACACGTAATAACGTGTATCTTGTTCAGGCTGTGGATTATTGATATGAAATTTTGGAATTTGTTTTTTGACTATATTACGCAGTGTCGCTCAAAACACGTTTCAATGAAATTTTCTCTATAGAAAAAAAATGTGAAGCTATGTCTATTTTTACACTTTTTTGGATCCCAGGGCATAACGGCAAAGAGTTATTTAATTTAATTTATTTTAAAGGATGTAGAATAAATGTCTTTAAGATTGCTCAAAACCGATTTTTAATCAAATAAAGTATTGTAAAGTTATGAAATGAATTAGTTTTGGCACATACGTTGTTTTATTCCGAGCGTGTTCAAGCTACAGCCATCTCTTTTTTGTACATGTCTCAAGTAATTATTTCAATCTCGCTCACTCACATTCAATAAAGCGATTTGTCGGCCTGCGAGCCTCATCGACATAGGCCCTTAACAGCGTCCATTTTAAATACGTCATAAAACACAATTCATAAGCTAATTCAGTATCCATAGCTTCGTGTTAAGGGCAAAGCACTGCGCGGAGAGTGGAGCGCGACTGTGCGTCACTCACGTATTGAACGTTGTTAATTTTTCAACATTTTAATTGCAATCACTTCAAAATACACGCATTTTCACTTCTTGTGCCATTGTTAGCGAGAACTGAAGGGTTGGCAAGGGTCCATTAAATTTTGCTCATTTTATTGCCACTTTGATCTAAAGTAAATTTGAAAAGAGAGGTGGCGTAATCAGTACATTTAAGTAATGGTGATGAACGGCAGAGGCGGGACCACTATACAAGCCCAAAAGCTTGGCTATTCTTATAAATGCAACTATAAAATGAAAAATAATACAATATGATTACGTAATTATTTAAGTAATATTAATATATAAACACGTATTACGTTAAAGCCGACAAGCCGGGCTTTTGGGCTTGTATTGACGACCCACCACTGATGAACGATAGTAGCCGTAGATGTGAAGCATCCCTTTTGTATTAAAAATAAGAAAGTAGAATAATAATAATAATTAAAGAAAAATAATCTACAATTCTTCGTACATTCGTCAAAATTCTATTGCATGATGAAGATTCTTCTTCGACAGTATTATAACCTTTGTAGTTATTCAGTATCGATCAATCGACGCTCAGAAATAACAAACATTTCCTAGTTTACTTCAAGGTTCGTTCAACGTTAGCATTTAAGGGAAACCCGCTGACTAAGTCATAGGGTTTTCCAACTATTCTTTATTATACTCATAATTTTCGATAGTTCTTACACTTGTAATTTGATTAATTGTAAATTTTGTTTAGACGTACTATTGATTTCTATTTTTATTTAATTGAGAATTCGTAGACTTCAGACAAAATGCGAAAATACAAAAATACATACAATCTAAAAAGAGTTACTACTAAACCTCTTGCCTGCTCTTAGAGGTAGAAACAACATTAATAACCAGTTATAGCTTTCAAAATTGACTCTACTTAAATCAAGTTATATTTAAATACACTTCACTTTTAAATAAAATACTGTATACCGGATTAAAACGCGATTTATTATTATATTGTTTATATTATAATTTTAATCCGGTATACAGTATTTTATTTAAATGTGTGATACTCGCGTTAATAAAAGTATTATACACTTCACTTTGCTTTTCCAATTTGGCTACGCTGGCGGATTCGCTATTTATCCTACCAGGCCAGACGGAAATCGAAGCCACGACACAAAATTAATAATTCCACTAGCGGGACCGTCATAACCTTTCCTAATATAACAGACTCCCTATTTTATTCCAGTGCAAGCCACTAATAACACTAATTAATGTTGATTATAACTCTAGTGACGTACACAATAAAACCTTAATAAAAGTTGGATCATGGGAACTTGGGAAAAATAAAGGTTGTAATGTGAGTACCGGAAGCGAGCGATCGGATGTGCCGACCGCAGCCTCCGCACCCGACATCTGTCGGGATCAACGATAAGCAGGACATGAGATTTATTAAATTTCCTTTTTTGGCTATAATAACTTATTAATACTTACGTACTTTAATGTTGAATGGAAAAAATTGCTGTTGTTACTTAATACATCAAATTCAAAATCATTTATTCATTTAGATAACATAATGTACACTTATGAACGTCAATAAAAAATACATATTAAATGCTTCTAATTTTACATTTACTGCCAGTTCTCAAATCCAGGGCGTAGAACGGACGAGAAGAACTGGCAATAAACTCGCCGTCACTTCACATCGTACATTAATATGTATTTGAAATTGTTTAACCTTGAATATATTCATTTCCTGCTACAACGTAGGTATTTACGGTATATCTCCTGTGGCCACCCTAGGCTAGATAGGCTGTGCCTAGTTTGGGGTCATGTCACTTCCTTAATGTATTGTTAAAACTTATTTATTTTTACTAATAATGAAATGAAATATATCTTTATTGACACCACAAAAAAATTAATATAACATAAATAGAAAGAAACATAAAAAAGCAAAAGGCGGCCTTATTTTTTAAAAGCGATTTCTTCCAGGCAACCTGTACTGGCTAATCTGAAATAAATCTAGCTGATTAGGTAGCATTAGGTGGAGCTCTCGATATACATATATAATTTTAACATAAACATACAGTAAATAATTAATAAATACAAGAAAATAACTAATAAATTTGTCACAGTAAAAATAATACAATAATATCTTGACTTAGTAAATAAGTTATAACTACTTTATCTTCTAGCTTAAATAAAATAACTTTTACCAGATTAAAACGCGATTTATACTATGTATTCCGACGTTTCGAATGCTTTCCAGCAAGGTGGTCACGGGAAGGTGACAGCTGTCTGATTTGAATTTTCACAAAGTTGCCATACTAACGCCATCTATTACTACGGAGTTGATATTTGTTGTAATTTTAATATTGTAATTATAAATAATAAATCGATTTATTAAAATTTACTAGTAAAAGTTCTACTAGTAGTAAATTTTTCTATCTTTGTTTATCTACTTGTTCAGTATTCCTCATAATAGTATTTTATGATGTATATAAATTTCTTGAGAATATTCCTATTCAACCGAAGATATTAAACTCCGAAGATGAAGACGATTTATATGATATTTAGCCAATCAACAAACAGGCCCTTCTAAGAAACTCTGAATAACGCCTCAGATGGCCCGTTTTTCTAAGATTTCGGATAAATATTGAGCCAAAACGTAATTGTATCTACGTATAAGTGAATTGAAGTTCTCTGGGGCATGGGGGGCAGACTCATTTCTGTCTGTTTCACTGATCATTTATATTTACAGGCAAGTAGGTGATCAGCCTTCTGTGCCCTGCCCGACCAAAATATTTTTTATTTTGTTTCCCCGGGATTCGAACCCAGGACTTCCGCTGCTAGCCGCATCGCGCTTACCATTGAGCCACCGAGGCGGTCATTGTAATTATAGGTATTTGCCATTCCATTCATTTTAATCACTCTCCGTCACAGCCTCACTCGGAAAACTGAGAATCAAAACGTATGTGGCGGTACGATGTTTACGATTTTTGGAAATTATGACTTTCAGATATAAACATACTTTATAGGGTACAACCGCACTATTCCGGATAGAGTAACGATATTGTTGTTATTTCATTAGTTTCATTTATATCTATACGAATATTATAAAAAGGAAAGATTTGTATTTTTGGATTTTTGTATGTTATGAATAAATTCAAAAATTACTGGGCGTATTTTAAAAATTATTTCACCAATAGAAAGCTACATTATCAGCGAGTAACATAACTTTTTGTGTATAGTACATCTACATTGCACCCGTGTGAAGCCTTGCTAGTTCTAAATATTTCTAATCATTGTTAATTGGAGGTAGAATAATGTTTTTATATACAACGTTTGGAACTATGCAACATAAGTTAAATATGTATTATTTGTGCTTATAGGAGAAACACTACTATTTTAAGTTGGTACTTGCTAGGGTCAGTTTCTTTACCTCGATAATCAATTAAAGAAATGTGTCTAAACATGGATGGAATAATCGGGAAGTGCACATTGCACGTTTCGGTCTGAGTCCGAAAGCTCGAAGTAAAAAGTAGGTCGTTGATTGACTGTTCTTTTTTTTTTTATGTCAGATATCGACAGGCGAGCATGATGTTCACTTGATGGTAGGTGATACCTCAGCCACAGAACATCAGTCAATGATGCGCTGTCGACCTAATTTTTACTTCGAGCATTCGGAAAGGAATGTTCTGTGCTGTGGCTGAGGTATCAAGTGAACCTCATGCTGGTCTGTCGATATCTAACATAAAAAATAACGTTTACTTTTTGTACACAAAGTAACCCGCGCAGTCATATTATCGATATCCAATGTGACTGAAAATACAATGTAAAGCTTAAATAAGCCCGCATTATCTCACAAGTACAGTTTACACTTTCTATCAACAATCATCTCGCAGGAAGTTGGAAACTTGACACTATTTCAACAGAAATGATAGACCCTGTTACGTGTTAGGGTTGAAATTTCCAAATGTTTCAAGATGAGAACATCTGTTGAGTCTTCTCTCCACTTGGGCACGTTTTTTCTATTTGGTAGGATGTGATCTATTTTTAAGTAGGCAGGTGTCAAGCTTAGAAAATGGTGCAAAATTGTCTATGCTCTATTTGTTTGGGAGAATATTTGTGAACGATTTAACGTAACGAAAACGAAGTAAGAAGACTAATCAACTACTTGGCAGTAAAGAGAAATTATTATCAATGAAACAAATACAGATATGTGATTGCCCCGTTTCCCACCAGGGGATTCGGTAATTAAATAATTCTTATGTGCCTTTATATAGGTCAAATAATTTTGGTTTATTTGCCACTTGTCCGAGTCAAGATATGCACAATAAATCCCTATAGATTCAATCAAAAGTCAATCAAAAGTTTTTTTATTTCAAATAGGCCTTTGCAGGCTCTTATGAAACGTCTAGTTGCACGGTTCCAAAAAGTGGGTCTCATGGAGAAGAACCGGCAAGAAGACCGGCAAGATTTAACTCAAAAACATAAACATTCGGTAGAACACCTGCCGTGCTCATCGATGGGTTGTGGGTTCGAATCCCACCGGGACGACATGTTTATAATTTTCTGTAAGCATGTCTTCCCTACGTCTGGTAACTTCAGACATTGATGGGTTGGAGGAATATCGAAATTTCGACCGGGCCGAATCACCGTTCATAGATGGAAAAATTGCATAATGAGCGTTTTGGTTTCAGTCTATGAATTTCCGAATGCTCGTAGTTGAATGTTCTGTGGATGAGGTATTACCTACCATCAACTGAACCTCATGCTTGTCTGTAGATATCTAACATAAAAAAAGTATTATTCATAGAACATAAGATTGTGTAGATCGGTTAGGAGTGGGTTTTAATTCAACAAGCAGCTTTTTAAACTGCTTTTCTAATGTTAACGAATTAGCTGTTTTTCATTTACAGAAAAAGCCGTTAAATATATAAACTGTTTCATTTTGGAACGCAACGCGCGAATTAGCTCAACGAACATTCAACGCGTAGGTAGTCGATAGCATCTTTCAACAGTTGAATTTATTAACTGTTAATAAAATTAGCTGTTTTTTTAACAGGTTATCAGTTTGTAATTAACTGTTTCATTTCGTTAACACAAAAACCGTCAACGACCCACTTCTAAGGTCGGTTGTATCGCTACGGTAGCAGTCCCTAACCCTTGATGTTAATGAGTGGGTAGGGCGGTAATCCGGCAAATGAGACGTTTGACCTCAGCCTGCAGGTCAAGGGGCCTGCTAAGGTGTCAGAAATATAATGCTATGAGCCTTTCCCAGTTGTTATGATGGGTATTGGGGTATATGGGGATGGCTAATTTTAGTGGTTCACACTGAAAATCAGTGTTGTGATACTGATGCGCTACAATATATTATGCTGAGTGGAATCCCTATTTGGACGGTGTTAAGCAATACAGTGTCAATCCACAAAATCATAAAAATTTAAATGTTGATACCAATCGCTTCCTTATGAGCTGGAGTACATATTTCAAAAGAGATATATATTATTTAAGTCGTTTTAATAGCAAAAATATTGAAAAAACTAGTGGGCACGAAACCCTAACATGTTTAGAATATTTAACAATAATGTACTAAATTCTATTGTAGCCGGGGTACCTCAGGGGTCGGTTCTTTCTGCAACATTATTCTTACTGCATATTAACGACTTGTTAAAGCCTAATATGTTTAGCTACGCAGATGATAGCACTGTTGCTGAAAGTTATGTGTCCAATGCTCGTGCTACACTCGGAGAGATTACAATAGAACGGAAAGCCATGGTGGAGCGTGTGAATCACACCCTATGCGATGTTTCTGTTTGGGGTGATGCTAATTTGGTGGGATTCAATGCTCTTAAAACCCAAGCATGTCTTTTCAGTGCCAAACGGAGTCCCTTTCAACTGACTCCAATTTTCCAGGGTGTGAGTGTGGAAACCGCTAACCATCTGGAGTTGCTGGGCGTCAGCTTATCGTCAAGTCTCAACTTTGGAGGGTTCATCGTGTAAGGTTATTTAGCCAAGATGTTGATACTGTTCAGTAATTCTAGCTACTACGTGACCATTTTCACATTATATAAATATTATAAATTACAATGATTATTATTAATAATTTTATCTAATTAATACAAGCAAAATGTTTAAACGATTATTTAATTGTATCGAGAGATTATTATTTTTGGCAACATTATGAGTTGCGTTTTTTTACGTTATGGAAGATGAAATATTCGAATGGTAACTATGGTAACAAGTAACGAACAGTTTTACAGAAATAAATCTGAATATATTCCAACAATCTTTGTTTAATTGAGAGATGCGTAGTTAGATCCTACATCTCAGAAGAGGGATCGATTAATTACGCCCACGATTTTGAAGAATTTATACTAAAATAACTACGTGTTACGGCCGAAGCACGAAAATCAATGCCATAAGTAATGAACAAAATCAGAGATAATCGCAAATGTACGGAGCGCAAAGGACGTCGTGATCGGAGCAGAAATTCAAGATTAAACAGTAAGAATGACCGGAAGCAACGAAGGCAGCTATCGGATGACGAGTCGTTGGAATCTCTTCGGAGTGTAAGCCGCGATTCCTGTGAGCAGCCTGCTAAACGCCGTCGCCGGCATCGGAGTCGCAGCCATGGCAGGAGTCGAAGCAGCAGCTACGAGCACCGCCGCAGACACCGTTCCAGCCGGGGCCTGGACGGGAGGCGCAGCAGGCGAGTTCACAGCAGACGCTCAGAGTCCAGCGTCGAGCGAGAGACACCTCCACTGCCTGAGCATGTGAGTACTTCTAATATCCTTAATAGTGACACACAAGCGTTTTTCACCACGTTAGTGGAAGCCTTGACCAATAATCGTCCTCAGGGCAACAAATTTCCGATGTTAGGTAATGTGATTCCTGATTTCAACCCTATGGTTAAAAGCCAGACTATACTTATGTGGATCAATAAAGTTGATGAGTGTGCGAAACTTTACGGTTGGGGCGATGACCAGATCATACATTACGCTTTACCCAAACTGTCAGGGATTGCAAAAACATGGTATCAGGCCCTGCCATCTATGTCGTATTCATGGTCTGAGTGGAAGTTTAAGTTAGAGCAATCGTTTCCGAGTAGTGAAGACTATGCCGAATTACTTACCGAGATGTTGTCGAAACGTGTCAGATCTAACGACTCATTAGAACACTATTATTATGAAAAGTTAAATATATTAAATCGATGTGAAATAAGTGGAAAACGTGCGGTAGATTGCTTATTATATGGTATTGAAGACAGATCATTAAGATTAGGTGCGAAGGCAACAAAATGTCAGGAACCGGAGCAAGTTCTACAATATTTTCAGTCAATCAAGCAACAACCTCGTGATCCAGATAGGTCGAAAATGAATCATGATATACGTAGCCACACCGCCCCTTTCTTACTCAATAGTAGTTTTAGGCAGACAGTAAATAGCAGTGAAACTAAGATTCCAAAATCACACAATAATACGTCACCTGTATGCTTTAATTGTAATGAGCCGGGGCACTTCAGTTCAAAATGCACAAAAAGGATATTGAAATGTAACATTTGTACCAGATTAGGTCACTTGTCTATTAACTGTCCCAGATTATCTTCTGACTCGACTAGTAAGAATGAAACACCTAAAGATAATTAATACGTGATGCGTATTGAAACAAATAATTTTAATGATAATATAAAAAATAAATATTTAATGTATTTGAAACTCAACGGAGAAGGTAGGATACTGATTCAGAACTTTAGTGAGATTTCGATTCTTTTAAACAAAGGTTACCTCGTTACACGAGCTTTTTTTGTCAGTAATCACTTAAATATAAATTTATTGGACTTAGGAAGTGTTGAAACTAATACAGTTCTTAATTTACGGCAAACAACTAAACGAAGATGAAGTTAATAGACTAAAAGAGTTACTCAAAAGATATGAAACGTGTTTCTCTGATAATTTAATAGACTTACGATTGACTAATATAGTTCAGATGGAAATTGACCTAAATGACTCACAACCAATAGTTTATCGCCCATATAGACTCTCCTACCCAGAACGTAAGCAGGTCCAATATATGGTTAGAGAGATGATCGATGCGGGTATAATATGCGAGTCGAACTCGTCTTAACTAGCCCTGTTTTACTGCGCTGGACAACCGAGAAGGCAGAATCGTTTAGAATTTTGAAAGCAAAATTAGTTGAACGACTTATTATACGACCCGAATTTAGAAACCGAATTGCATACAGAATTCTTTTGCAACGAGGCGTTGATGGCTTACTTAGGGCGGTGGAATATTACAGTCGTAAGACTACAGCCGATGAACAAGCTACTTTACTAGGGTTAAGATTTAAGATAGTGATCGACTGTAATGCACTTCGTACTACCTAACTAAAAAAAACCTCATACCAAGAATTTCGCGCTGATGAATTCAGTTCCAGGAGTACGATTGCGAAATTGAGTACAGGCCGGGTTCGCGTATAGCTCACGTTGACGCACTTAATCGTGGCCCTGTCAGCGAAACAGGGTGGCGATAGTGAGATAAAACGAATAAGAGATATTTTAGAAGTGATGAAACGAAATTTGTAGCTGATGTGCGTAAAAACTATCAGTTAAAAGGTACGAAAACGTTGTTGCGTTAGATAAAATTCATCCTTGGATCTGGATGGATTGGACCAATAAAAGCAGTGATAGTGACCAGAGTGAGGGAATAGATATGGAGGTAGGGAGAGAGTACAGTTTTCAGTGCTAATTCATCTGGTCTGGTTTCTTTTGTTGAATAATATTTCTGATAAAAGTATATAAATATTGAGTGTGTGTCATTATTAAGGATGTTGATAGCATCCTGATATATACATGAGCAATCAGTGCAGAGTCAGTATGACAGTGAATGGCATCAAGATAACGATGTCGCACAGATGATTGCGAGATAGTGAGTAAGATTAATTGATGTGAGCGAAATCTATCATGAGTGGTCAGTGCAGAGTCAGTATGACAGTGAATGGTACCAAGATAACGGTACCGCACAGATGACTACGATGATTTGATAGATAGCGCGAGATAGTGAGTAAGATTAATTGATGTGAGCGAAATCTATCATGAGTGGTCAGTGCAGAGTCAGTATGACAGTGAATGGTACCAAGATAACGGTATCGCACAGATGACTACGATGATTTGATAGATAGCGCGAGATAGTGAGTAAGATTCATTGATGTGAGCGAAACCTATCATGAGTGGTCAGTGCAGAGTCAGTATGACAGTGAATGGTACCAAGATAACGGTACCGCACAAATGACTACGATGATTGATAGGTCGCACAAGAAACAGAATACATGAATTTGAATTGTGATTTAGGTAAAGATTTAGAATTGTGATTGAGATAAAAAATAAAACTGCGATAAGGATTTGAGATAGGATAGAAATTCAGATGGAATAAATATTTAAATCAGGTCAAGTAAATGACAAGTGATTGTAATACATAATACCAAGTAATCAATTATATCAATTAGATGAAGAATTAACAAAATGTTCACTTTAATTTTTTTATTTGTACACTATCGAAGTTTTTGTTATATCATTATATTTCTCTCTCTTTATTGTTGTTATAATTGAATTGATTATTTGTTGTATAAACTTATACTGAATAAGTGAAGGGACTCACTTAAGCAGGATGGCCGAGCTGTAAGGTTATTTAGCCAAGATGTTGATACTGTTCAGTAATTCTAGCTACTACGTGACCATTTTCACATTATATAAATATTATAAATTACAATGATTATTATTAATAATTTTATCTAATTAATACAAGCAAAATGTTTAAACGATTATTTAATTGTATCGAGAGATTATTATTTTTGGCAACATTATGAGTTGCGTTTTTTTACGTTATGGAAGATGAAATATTCGAATGGTAACTATGGTAACAAGTAACGAACAGTTTTACAGAAATAAATCTGAATATATTCCAACAATCTTTGTTTAATTGAGAGATGCGTAGTTAGATCCTACAATCGTGTCCAAGGCACGGGTGGCTGCTAAGAAACTTGGCATATTGGCGAAGGTGAGACAATATTTCACATCCGGACAGCTTTTAAATTTGTATCAAGCCCAAATCCGATCGTGTGTGGAATATTGCTCTCACCTCTGGGCAGGTTCTGCCAAATGCCATCTCGGTGTCTTGGATGCGATGGAAAGACATGCAAAACGACTTATTGATGATCCTGTGCTCATTAATCGCCGACTTTTACCTCTGGAGCACCGTCGTAGAATAGCTAGTCTTTCAGTATTTTATCGACTTCATTTCGGTGAATGTGCATCAGAGCTTCACCACCTTATTCCACCATCTCCTTTTCTTCATCGGACATCTAGACGTACGGAGGGATACCATCCTTACTTGGTCGATGTACCGAAAGCTCGTACAGGACGCTTTGCCTCGTCTTTTATAGTGCGAACAGCCAAGGATTGGAATTCCCTACCGTCGTCTATCTTTCCAGAAACCTATAATATTGGGCTCTTCAAGTCAAGGGTAAATAGGCTTTTCATAGGTAAGCGTGATTTACCACCTTAGTTTGCATCGACACTTAAGATCAGGTGTGATCGCAAGCAAACGCTTTCCTATTTCATCAATAAAAAAAAAATAAAAAAAAAAAATCTATTACTTTGATTGCTACCAAGAAAAACGATATACATTTAGTGTAATAATAATAATTACAACAAAATCTATTATTTCTGTTATTTTTTAAAAGAAATTTACTAAAACTGTATTAAAACTTCAAAATCAATTTTCTCAAAATGGCAACCATGTAGGTTGACACTGTATTGTTTAACAGCTTCCATATGATATACCTACTCTTACTTGTTTTATATGTACACACTAGCCGTCCCCGCCCGCCCGCTTCGCTGGGCGAATTGTAAAGGATAGACGAATATGAACTATCCACATAAATTTGAAAAAAAAATTGTAAAGGGTTGATGGAATTCAAAAAATGAATAGCCTTAAACCTTCTACAATTAATTCCGCGCCGAATGGTCATGGTATCATGCCGATCGGTCCAGTAGTTTTCAAGTTTATCGATAACAAAGAAAAAAAAAGTTGCTTATATATATATAGATAATATTTTTGATTTCCATATTAAATACACTTAAGCAGTGTACTTTTCTATATATTTGTTTTATATATAGATTGATAGATGAACCGCTGGATGCTACAGGGTATGGGTTCTGATTCCGCTGGGACAAAATGTTTATAATTTCCGGTAAACATATTTTTCTCATGTCTGGTCACTTCAGGCTAGTACGTTTAGTAATAGATGGAAGTTATGTCGAAATTCCGACCGGGTAACGAACCACCGTTCATAGATGGAAATAACCGTGCTCTAATATTATTTCTTTTAAATATTTTCAATTATATCATAAATGTACTTACTTTCTTAAATAAATACTTTTGAACTTTAAGTAAAATGTGTATTTACTTGAAATAAATACAAATTGGCGCAAAGAATTTTGCACGTGTAGCGATTGTCGTTGCCTAGCAACCAAACACTCCCAGGCACAATCCTGGAAGGTACCTACCTATTCTTCGTGTTTTGTACAATTGATAAAAATATAAAATACCAAAATTTTAAATTCAGAATGTTTTAATTGAATCTTATTTTTCCAGATAAGATTTTTTATATTTGTAGGTAACTAAGGTTATTTTATATATTAGATATTAGGTTAAATATCTAATATATAAAATTCTCGTGTCACAGTTTTCGTTGCCATACTCCTCCGAAACAGCTTGACCGATTTTGATGAAATTTTTTGTGCTTATCCGGTATCTATAAGAATCGGCCAACATCTATTTTTCATCCCCCTAAATGTTAGGGGTAGTCCACCCCTAAATTTTTTTTTTAATTTTTGGACGAAATGATTGTTTTTATTTTTTTATAATGTGGCATTAAAAAAATACTTGTATGTATTTTTTAATGCCCCTGCTTTTTTTGTCAAAAAATCTTGACCCGTGCGAAGCCGGGGCGGGTCGCTAGTATTATATAATATCGTTTTATCTAGGCACAGAAGACTGATCACCTATTTTGCTTTTATTAAGATTTATAAGATCGTATAGCGATAGATTATTGTAACATCGTAAACAAAAGCTCATTTTTTTGCTAAACAGAAACAATTTTCGTAGTATTTAAAAGGAGTAGTTACCTGTGGTAAGTACCTACTTGTATGTTAAGCATCTTTCTTTAGAAGGTTTATCAAGTACTATCGCGCGGTCATTAACCCACCTTATTCCTCCTCTAATTAAATGTAGAGTTCAATTTATTTTATAATAAATAAAACCATATTCATTATGAGTGGCTTGGAAGTTGGAATCTAGGTTATCTTTTCAGTGACATCTAATTCAGCCAGGATTCATTTACATCAGTTTTAAATTTGACTCATACAACCAGGAATGAAGTTCGTAATGTTAATTGGTTTATTTGCAACCACAGAAATTATAGCAGCAAAGCTTTCGAGTGCACAAACAGATTAACAAGTATTTAAGGGCTAAGAGACCGCTTATACCACTGAATTATTTTAGAAAAACTTTTTTTTTCCTATCTACCTATTTAGAGGGAGTTCAGAGATGGAAAATCTGTAATGTAGATTAAGGTGGCAATGCACCTGCAAGCCCTCTGGTGTTGCAGATGTCTATGGGGGTGGGATCACTTACCATCACGTGAGCCACATACCCATTTTCCCGCATTCTATAAAAAAATAGATTGCGTGCTTCGATTTCAGCCCACGGATTTCCGTATGCTCGAAGTAAAAAATTATATGGCTAAGATATTCTACTATCAAGTGTGTCACACGCTCGTCTGTTGATATGTGCGTCGGCCGTGGGTTCGAATCCCACCGGAACGACAGGTTTATAATTTTCTGTAAGCATGTCTTCCCCACGTCTGGTAACTTTGGGCATTGAACGGGTGGGAGGGATATCGCAATTCCGTTCGAGTAACGAACCACCGTTTATAGATGGAATAACCATGAAGTGCACATTGCGCGTTACGGTTTCAGTCTATGGATTTCCGAATGCTCGAAGTAAAAAGTAGGTCGACAGCGCATCTTTGACTGATGTTCTGTGGCTGAGAATACCCACCAAGTGAACCTCATGCTCGTATGTCGATATCTAATAAATTCCACAGTTTAAAATAACTGTCTTTCATCGGTCACAGAGTAGTAGAAAAGTGTTCAGTGAGACAGATACAAAATGACTGCACCATATCCGAGGAATAGAGCAGACTTAATCTGTGCTTGAATTCACTTGTAGCGACATCTACAATCTGCGACAAGAATCAATATGAAGACGTCTAATCCTGAATTGTGCTATATATTTCGGAGCGCTGAGTATACATACAACATCTCGACATCAACCACTGGGGCCTTAGGGCCGGCCAGTCAGAGGTTCGACTGGTCGAGGATCCTCCCTTTAGGTTGGAGGAAGAGCACACCACCCTCCCTTCCATCACACACTTTATAAGGTACTAGCAACGCGCCCCGGCTTCACACGGGAGTAATGTAGATGCACTATACACATAGCCTATGTTACTCGCTAATAATGTAGCTTTCTATTGGTGAAAGAATTTTTAAACCGGTCCAGTAGTTTTTGAGTTTATTCATTACATACAAAAATACAAAACCTTTCCTCTTTATAATATTAGTATAGATTATGGATTGCCAGAACGGAACATTTGAATCATTTTTCAATTTGAAAAGTTTTTCTGCATCACTGATACTTACATACTTCGTGTTACTTAGTACTAATTCAGGACACTCAGCCTCATCGTGTATGTAGGATCGTGATGAATAACCAATATCAATATTATAGAAGCTAGGCTAGACATTATACCTTTTTTCATAGTCTACCAAATTGTTATTTTTCCTATTGGAATATGCGTATTGTGATGGATGGTTGTAAGAGGTCTATGAAGAATTTGTTTTTTCTGTACAATATTTCACAAATTTCTTTATGAGGTGAGAAATAATAATACTAGTGTAAGTGTCAGGAATAAGAAATAAAAGATTTTGTTCGAAATTTATAGTTTATATTAGATTTATAATAAGATATGTAGTCTACAAAATTTCACAAATTTTCACAACGTTATTTGAACCTAAAGCGTCTACCCATTTTAATATGAAAATAAAATTATCGAAATAACTGGATCTACGTACGATGGAGGCTGATTTTACGTAACCTTTATTTTTTAAAATATAATCTAATAGGCAGTTTTTAATCCTCGCGTATCATTACTTGAGTAAGTCAAAAACTAATAACGGTAAAAAAATAAAAAAATATGAATTCATAAAACCAGCCCCCCGTTAAACGAAATAACAATATCGTCCCATACAAATACAATAATATTTATTATCGTTATATTTAACTAGAGTTATACAGAATAATGATTCCTATGAAATATAATTATGCATTTATTAAATTTATTCAATATAATAATAATAATAATACTTAATAAGTATCAATAGGTAATGGTTAGTCAATGTCGTGCTACAAACTACTATATTTTATAATAATAATAATAATAATAATAATGAATGAGTCGTATTATTTCTTTATTATTTATTACTTTAAATTTATTAGTCGATATTAACCACTAAACGAGCACACGGCAGCCTCGGTCCGCGCTACGCTTGCGCGGGCGCACATAATCACAAAAAAACATCGTCAACACATAAAATAATAATCAATAATAATAATCGTACAGATAAAAATCATTCATAAAAACATTACAATAAAAATCTAAACATTAAAACACACTTAAAACAAACATTATATTAATATTATCATAATCATAGTGTGTACGTATGTATAATATCATTTAAGCGAATAATCGTATAGTCAAAATAATGAGCATGGGTCGCGGGGGAGCGCTGCGGGCGGCGCGGTGCTGCCCCACTCGGCGCAGGCGGCAGTGCTGCCGGCTGCCTGCGCGGGCGGCCATTACACTACTCTTACTCTACCTACCGACACAACAACACGCCCTGCAATCATTTCCTATCAACAACACATTGGCTAAGGCCGCTCCGCGCGGCTCGCTCCCCACGCCGCCCGTCCCTCGCTTTTATAATTATTATATTACGATATCTTAATATTTTACGCTACTACGTTAGGTAAGCTTTATAAATTTTCGATTTCTCATTTATGCTATCAATAATAATAATAATTATACAACTTTTTTTAAATTTTATGCATTTTTTTTTCGAAATTCTATCGTAACGTACCTCGACTCTCTCTGTGGCAACGAGCGCGGCTGACGCTCGTCGTCATAATAAAAAACGTTCATAATAAGAAAATATATCGTGAGTAACTCTGCCGACTTACGATAGGTACGGCGCGGCGGACGGGCCGTGCCGGCAGGCGCCGACTTTTGGCACCAGGATTTCGATTACGCGATTTTTTTTATTATTTTCGTAACGATTTAAGTAAAAAAATCGAGCCCCGCAGTGACGGGAATGCGGATGGCCGCATGAATTTATGAGATTATGCGAATGGCTTGATGTGCAGGCGCTGCGCAAGCAGGGCAAGGCGCGGCCGTCGCTGCAAGCCGCTGCGCGCACTCTAAGCAGTAGAGATTGTGGCCGCACGGCACCAGAGCTGCCGCCACTCCGCGCTCTCCGCACACCGCGCAGGTGCGTGCCGGCGACGCTGCTGGAGACGGCCTCGGCGGCCCCCAGGCCCACACACTGCCAGCTCCCGGCGACTCGAACGATGGGGACTCGCCGAGCCCCTCGTCGCGCTCAGTGGACGACCAAATGCCAAGTAGATCTCCGAGTCGGCCAGACGATCCACCAGAAGAGCACGAGCCTGCAGATGAAAACGCGGCCTCTTGTTCCGGGCGCAGCAGCGACGCCAATCCGGCGCGATACAGTTGCGCAAGTGGCTCGCCCTCGCTGCTAGGGGCTGTGCCTGTCGCTGCTCCTCCAGCTGCTCCAGTGCGCAGAGCAATGTGAGCTTCGATCTCTTTACGGGCCGCTTCGACGCTCTCAGGCAGACCGGTCACTTCGAAGACGGGCTCGCGTTCTCGCGAGGGTGTCACGATGTAAGTGTGCGTCGTGTGCTGGATGCGTTTGATGGTGGCTCCCTTGGGGCCGACGACGAGCCCGACGACGCGGTAAGGCACGCGCACTTGGGCAGTGACGTGTCCGGGCGCGCCAGCGGGCGGTGGCGGGGCGGCGCCGCACTTGCGGGACGCGCGGATCTGGGAGAAGTGCTCGGCGGCGGAGAGGATCTCGCGCTTGGCCCGCGCGACGTCCTCCTTGCGGCCCGTGACCACAAACACGGGTTCCTCACCGCGCACCGGTGTCTTGATGTAGGTGTTTGTTTTTGCGCGTAGAGCTTTTATTTTGCATCCTGAAACAATTGAAAATGACCCTTAAGACTCAGGAACAAGTTATATTTAAACATATTATTTTATTACGTCATATCATATGTTATTAGCATTGTTTTAGAAACTTATATGAATAAAATTACTAAGTTAATTTAATGAGCCGTTCGTTTTTAGAATACAAGTGAAGATTCACAGGATATTTACACAAGAAGATATGTAAGAATTAGGTATTCTATAATGGAACAAAAGAGCGCTGTACGCTCCAGTATTCCAGAGGTCTGTAAACCAGCGCGGCGCGATGGAGGTTGAAGACACCCACCCCAGTTTTGTCATGCGGTTACTGGAGTACGCTCTACTCGCCGTACACTGTACAGTGCACGTCACTTCGCGCCGGATCGCCGAAGAGCTTAGACGTAGACATATTGTAGTATAATATACCAAACGTCATATAAATCGGCTTCCATTGAGTGTTTATTATAGTCACGTTACTTCATTGATATTATTATGTAAAAATAAAGTTCATACGTTTAAACAACAAGTGACTTGCATCTCTTATTAGCACTCTGGTTATCGTATATCTATCTCGCTCGCGACCCCAATGCGGCAAAAACAACGTGGCGTAAACTCGGAACTCGGATACGAGAGACGACACAGCCGTCCGCAATCAATATAAATTGTTTTCTTAAGATATCATCTCTTGACGAATAATTACTAAACGTACTATTTTTCTCTATCATTCTCAAATTCTCATCTCATTTAAATCTATAATTAACTAGATCATCAATAAAATGTACTTGTCTAGATTAGTTATGTTTGTAACATTTTTTTTTAATTTTTTTGGTACAATAAAGAATATAATAAATCCATGGTTATAAATGAATCGGGTATTCTATATATTATCATGTTTTGTAGATGTTCCTGTACATGAAGTAACGCGTGTATAAATCGAAGTTGTATTTACATGACGTATTTTCAGAGCAATAAATTCTTCTTGAGGAAAAATACGCATATCCCCAGTTATAAATGGGAAAAGCCTTAGCTAATGGACGGTAGTTTTATGAATCAGGGGACATTGACATAAAACTATATTGAATCGCTCGCTTTTCGGACACGTGAATACTATGTTTAAAGTTAATAATGCAGTCAGGAGATGTGCTCGCGTGTTCGTTTCAATAACTATGTGATAGCCTTGAATCTAAGTTATTTCTATAGTGGATCAATAATATAATAACAATAACAGACAGCGTTACTATAGTATTTATAATATTTTAAGGGAGATAAACCAAGTCCGCATTATATAATCATAGACAGCAAGAGTCGTATGGCCAAACGAGAGGAGATTTAAGCCACACAATACAGTCAGTTGGCATGGAGCCAATGATATTGTACCGACAAATTAACGAAACTAAATTTACTATCAGCTCCAGCCTGTGTATTCAGTGTTAGAGCCTTGATGATCTAAATTAAGCTATGATGTATGCTGTACTAAGCCGATAGTTATAGAGATTTGACTTAAATATATTTAAGGTAAGATGACGTAGGAACGAATATGTTTTGCAGGCGTAAATTAAAGAAACAATTTTAGAACATTTATATAGATTTGTAAGCAGAACGACGAGAAATAAAACATATTTTTGTTGAATAGAAGAATCAAATCATAATTCAAAAATAGAACATACTCATAACATGTCGAGGATTTTGAAACAAAAGAGTATCAAATTATTTTTCGTTTCAATAAATCGAAAAACACATTTTCCACATATCCGAGAAATGTGTTCGAAACAAAAATGCTGTACTGGGCGCGATCATTAAATATACAAAGCGTCCACGTTTTATTATTCAAACGGTCGAGATTAATGTTATCATATATGACGCTTAAAATTGTATATGCTAAGCGCTATATTAATACAACTTATATTTTAGCTTTACTTCAGATTGATTTTAATTAGTTAAAAATATATTTGCTGTCATTTTGATTTATTTTCACCGTGGTCGGATAAAATAATGAATTTTGTCGAGTATCTTCACTCACCTACATTTGCTACGCTCGTAGAATGTAGCGGGCACTGCACTCTACGCCGTAGCAATCAGGTCACACTCGCTCCGTAGTTTTATATGCCTACGTGGATGTTACAGTTAAGATAACTAGGGGATATGATAATTATTATCTCGGTTATTATGCATATGCAACTTGTTTTTAAAATTTTTTTTGTTTCGTAAATTATTAAAAATAATCGTATAACAATTATTGTTTTTAATTGTATGTATTGTTATTTGGCGTCCATGCGTCGGGTTGTCTCTCTCCCTAAAATATGGCGAGGGGGTCGATGGCTGGCCATGCGTCATACTCGTGAACGGGTGCTACTTGTGGTGACTGGTCGAACTTGAATTCGTGTATGCGGTGATATTAGTTATTTCGTCTATGTATTTGCGTGTTGTTCCCACGAGGATGTAAGTGAGTGCTCCTACTTCACCATACATTCTGCTGATAGAGGACAAATCTTTGTTTTTATTTATTTTTATTTTTTTCGTTTATATATACTCGTATATTTTTTCGATTATTATAGTTAATTACTTAAAGATGTCATGTGGAACATGGTGTAATGGTTGCAGCTCCTTACAAAACATTTGTAAAACAAAAACTTGGCGATTAAAAAAGAGTGGCGGCGAGTTTCTTGCCAGTTCTTCTCGTCCGCTCTACGCCCTTGATTTGTGAACTGGCAGTAAATGTAAAACTAGAAGCATTTAATATGTATTTTTTATTGACGTTCATAAGTGTACATTGTGTTACCTAAATGAATAAATGATTTTTGAATTTGAATTTGAATTTGTTAATCACAATATTAAAATTTCTTTGATCTCATTCAAATAATTCGTTGTTTTTACTCCTTATGATATAAAACATAATCGCCAGGGACACGGCAGTGTGCCTTACTTTTATATTGCACTGCGACATGAATATTTCACATTCGCCACTTTTATTCGGATATTTTTCCACATTCGTTAATTTATGTGGGTGTTTTTTCATTTCGGTTTGCATTCAATAATATTTTACGGTGATCATCATTAAATGAAGTGCTCATTAGGAACGAAAACGTACAATTTTTATTATTTTGTTTCTGAAACTTACTTAAATTTTATTATATTGGGCGCGATTTTAAATTGAATAATTAGTACATTTAGTGAAAAGAGTTATATTTTTAATTACGACTATATTAGTTGTACTAATGAATAACTGATAAAATGTTTAGATTGCTAATTTTCAAGCATTCTATTTTAAAATAACCGTACTTAAAGAATATGACATGGCATCTATAAAATGTATATTATATTGAGACTACCTTCTTGATAAAACATTTAAAACTTATTTGCCAATTATTTCTAGTCCTTCAACAAACACGCCTTTGCATCGCTTCAAGCGAAATTCAATATTAGTGGGGTCCCTGGCTTGAGACTTGTCCTGAATAATAAAAAACAAAGCCTTCATGTAGCGTCTCTTTCATACGGATTGTCTCTTTCGCTCAAGAACTTCATATACATATTACATATGTATATGCTTTTATGTTTTAGTCAACGTTAACTAGAAGTGAGCTTCTTACGGTAAAACGGTTTAATTTTTGATAAAAAATCAGTGCAAATAAATTATTTGTACAAATACTATATCCCTAATAGGACTTCTAGGTATATTACTGAATTATAGAAAGATATTCTTTCAAGAACTGACTGAATTGAGATGAGATTTCTTTGTAAATAAAGATCAAAATGAAGAAATAACATCACTCCGAGAACAAGTACTAGGAATCCACAGGGGGCGAAGAGATCGATACCTGTCCGAAAGTACTTCACCCACATCTTGTGAGCTTTTTACTTTGAATAAATTATGAAGAATGCAAATTTAGTATCTAGCTACGTGTTTATAAAACAGCTTTTCGTTTGATTAAAATATAAACTTAAGTCTTATTCGTTGCTTGAATCTTATTGATGTTCAATGGATATATTTTACTGGATCGGGAACACATCAAGAACATAACGCCGTAAATATTCTTCGTAATAAAAAGCGAAATTTCTTTCAGTCAGGCGTCAATATTATCCTACTTACTGATATTATTACGTCGCCATTACAATAGATCAGTACCATTATAACGAATTGTATATTAGAATTAAGGAATAACAACTGTTAAACAAATTTCATAAACTTTTTTAATCCATATAAGAAGGCCTTATAGTATAACTTGTAAGTTGTAATAATAGACAAACTTAGCGAACGGAAATCACAAGAGGTTGCCATAACAACCATTTCCAGGGATGGGAAACTTCCCCTCTCATAATATTCATGCGTACAGCTGTTACTTTGTACAATGTACGGTATAATATGTATATAGTATATACTGCGAACATAGAAATCGCCGAGTATATATTACTTGTTTTTAAGAGAAGGTGTGAATAGTATCTATTTGTAAGAATTTTCAAATGTCAGTTATTGTTAAAAGCCACTAAAAATGGTTTGTCTAGAGAGGTCGATGTGTTAAATATCGTGAGTTCAGAAAAATAGAATGATGAAAGTTGAGGAATGTTTATGATAGTTGAACTAACCCTTCGATCATAACAGTTTGGCTGGCAGCCAATACGACGCACTTGGAAGTCTTACGCCAACAACGAAGAAGTCAACGTTTTGGAAAATTTTAAGAGTAATACAAAGATGAATTAGATATTTTTATACATTTCTGAATGCTAAAAATATAAACAACAGCATTTTGTGGATTTCCGGATTACAATCTATATCTATACTAAATATATTATAAAGAGGAAAGATTTGTATTTTAGTATGTTATGAATAAACTCAAAAACTACTGGACCGATTTTAAATATTCTTTCACCAATAGAAAGCTACATTATCAGCGAGTAACATAGGGTACTATATTTTGTGTATAGTACATCTACTACGCTAGTTATTAATAAATTTACCATTCGAAATAAAAATTTAAATTACTATCGTACATTACAGCGTGAACAATATTTTGTACAATTTAAATTTCAATTACGTACGAGTATTATTAGAAAAACTGATCCAATTTTTACCCCTAAATCATTGTATTTTCGGTGAAAACGCGAATCATATGAAATGTCGCATGCGGTGTTTCCCGGCTACGTGCGAGGGGTTGGCGGGGGTGTTTCGCGGGGGGTCGGGGTGCGGCGCCGCAGGGGCGTCAAGCATCGGTCGATACCGGTCAACGACCCCGTGCGGCCGGTGCATTGGCAACCCCTGCCACGAGTTTAACCCACATTCTACGATACCACGTTGCCCCGCTAATTACGCACATGGATTACTACTAATAATTATGTTGGACAACTTCGTAACGGTTTTAAATCCATCTTAATCATAATTTTAAACTCTTTTAATGTCAAAATTGCTGTTAAACTTCTTATTTTATTTTTAACTATATATAAACCAAAAGTAAAATTAGTTATTGACTTAAATAGATTAGAAAAAATATAAATCAACAGAAGCCGGGCTTAAAGACTTCTGACAATAAAATTAATCAACCGAGCGGACCTATTGAGTGGTAAAAACGCAAATCATCATATTTTACACAAGACTAAAAATTAAGATTACCCGCGGAAATTTTCCCTAAGCACTTTTCCGCGGCCATTGCACTCGGCTTACACAATACTAGGGGTTCAGAGGTGAACGAGAGGTTTGCGCGTGGCGTAGTACAGTGAAAAATGTGCCTTACTACGGTTGTATTAAACTTAATATTATGCAAACAACAGGAAATGTTTGTTGCGTTGTGATTAATAGTGTTTCAGGTAGTCGGGGTTGATTGTACTTAAATTGGATGCGTATAATGCTCTCAATACGAACATATGCCTTATATAAAATTTAATAAATGTTGAAGATCATCAATCTCAAGATATTATTGTATTAATAATAAGACTTGTCTAAATTACTTAGATAATAAAAATATCAAGATGAAGGTACCGCGTTATATGCGATCAATATGGAATATTGAATTTCGAACGATAATTGTCTGCTACAAACTAAATGAATAAACAAATTACCATCTTGTTTCAACGCAATTAAGTTCAAAATTAAATAAAGCCTTAGATCAAGTTCTACTTTGGCAAGATTTTTGTACTGATAATTCAATGTAGATCTTAATCAAAGATAAAATAAATTTCAATTTTGTCTGTACATGACTATTGACAAAAATATTTTACGGAACGTGGCTTTGAGGCACAGCATAAGCGTAAAAGAGATAACAGCATCTGTCTCTTTCATACTAGAGACGAATATATTTCTAAGGAAATGTGTTACGAGTAATTGATACTTATTTCCTTTTTCAAATAATTAATACATTTTTCTAAAATCAGATGATTACATTGAATCTAATTTTCGCCAACGTTGGAAGAAACTGTTTATATGTTTTTCTCTGGTATACGAGTAATTCATAACTACCTATTTTTATCTAAATTGGTTTGGCCGTTCTAATATAATTTAGTGACGTAGTGAATACGTCATCGTCGTATATACCAGAAACATAGACTTGATATACTTAGCCTTAAAAGTAAGTTGACTGCACAGACTGAACTGGATATTTACCTGAAATAACAAAAAATCTAATTAATACATAATAGTCTAATAAAATATATAATACATATTATAAACATATAAGAATATAATCCGATACTTTAAAAAATATTATCTATTCGTTGTATTATCGTGTAAGCTAGTTTAAAGTATAGCTCTATTAGTTGCATCAATTGAGCTGCAAAACAGCTCACAGATCATCTCATTTTGTCTCTTGTGCAAAGCAGCTCAAATATACGCAATACATTTGAACCGGTTCAAATCGGAGAATTCCTCTAGCTCACTGATATAATACCACCCAGCCCAATAACACAAGGAGACAAATTGACAAAATAAATAAATAATCACATTTGTTCATAAATAATACCGGTTGCGGTCAACAAGGCTACGGCTTTCGGGATTCCAGTTTAAAATGTTAAATAATTTCATTGACATCATATTTTTTTCTAGGTTTATTTTGTTGCTTTTAATACTTATAGAGGCCATGTGTATGGGTATGGCTAGGTAGAACAGTTTTTATAGTCTCGAAAATTGTTGTATTATTTTTATATATTCATAACATAATACACGACAATTTTACGGATATTATTTGTATAATACTAGCTATTCGCCCCGGCTTCGCACGGGTGCAATGTTAAACTGTAAAACATTATCCTCGGTAAAAAATATATATTTTTTTAATAAAAGTAACCATGCTTTCTAATGCCTCTAAGAATATGTGTACAAAGTTTCATGATAATCGGTTGTGTTGAATACTAGTTGTTCCCGGTATTTGTTGCTATGCCATGTAAAGTAAAAAAGTCGTTTTTTATTGTGGCCACCTTTTTTCAGGAACAACTCAAGAAAATTTCATCATAATCAGATGAATAGTTTAGACGACAAACATAGTAATTAATAAAATAATATTTTTTTTGTATATTTTATTGTTTATTCGCTTCTATCGAATTAAAGAAAACTAATCGATTTTAACAACAGGTATAAACAAACAAGCCGATTCAATATAAACTGTCACAACTAATTAATTATAACACGGGACCCCAAGGCATGACTAACTGATCAAAAACGTGTACATTTTAACCCTGTGACTCATCACTGCACAGTAAATTCATAACTTTTTTTATTTTCCTTCTTGTAAGACCACCTTCAGTGCTATACAACAGCATTTTGAGGAGGGCATCGTGTTTTTGGTTCGTATAAACATACAAAATGTCTCTAAGAAAAATAAATCTCTATAATTAGCAATCACCACATGTGACACTAATTAAAAAAAATCTCAATATCAGATGTTCATTTGTTTTCTATTTAGAAATGTTTAAAGCAGTAAAAGCTGATTTCAATACATTGTTTATTCTCTCAAGGAAGTAGGTCTTAATGTGTAAGACACTGAAGGCGACAAGGTTCCAGTAGCCTACATTTTGTTGTTGAAAACTTTTGACGGGCTCGTTGGCGCGTTCGGTAGAACACCTGCCGTACGCTCCGATGGGTCGAGGGTTCGAATCCCACCGGGGAGACATGTTTTATTCGTATGCATGATATTCTGTAAGCATGTCTGGTACGTCTGGTAACTTCACGTATTAAATGGGTGGAAGAAATATCGAAATTCCGACCGGGTTTGTAGATGGAAAAACCGTGTGGTGCATATTGCGCGTTTTGGTCTCAGTCCATGGATAAGTAAAAAGTAGGTCGACAGCGCATCTTTGACTAATGTTCTGTTGCTGCGGTATCACATACTATCAAGTAAACTTCAAGCTTTGTAGATATCTAAAATATTTTTTTTTTATAATTATGTCATTGATAGTATGAAAGTCAGAATCGACCACGAAATTCTGCGACATCTTAAAAAGACGTTCACTTGTTTTTATTAAGCTTCCTTTTGCGGTGATAGGTGCACATACAACGACTTAGATATTTCCACGTTTTAAAAATTATTTGACTGTCATGATAAATACGATAAGGATCATTTGTAGGAACCGACAGAACTAGTTATTTGAGGATATGTATGTGAAACACGTACTAAAGTGACCTAAAATATATGGAACCGGATTTGTGATTAGTCAAATTATTATAGGTACAAAGAGGACTGGTATGTTACAAAGAATTATTAGATGAATAAAAAATGGTTTAAATTTTGTTTAAAAAATAACATGATGTCAAAATATTATTATTTTACGAGGAGATTGAAAAAATATATTTACGAATAACTTAAATAAATTGTAAGAATGCATGTATCCACTATATAAGTAAAATAAAATATATTTTTTTATTTACAGCGTGGCGCAAACCTGTTACCTGATGGTAAGTAATCATCACCGCCCATGGACATTTGAGATTTAAATGTCTCAAATGCGTTGTCAGCCTTTTAAAAATGATATGATACTATATAGTTTTTTAATTCTTCATTTTGTAGGTATATAATTAAAATTGTCTTTAACATTTGAGAGGCATGTAAGGTCCTTCAAGTTTCTAGGTTAGGGAGTTGCCAGTGCTTTAGGAAATTATTCATGAACGCTAAATTAGCCTGGGGGCGGCTAGCCACCCGACTTGTGTTTTATGGCCTTGTTCTAAGTTCTGACAAGACGCGTAAGTATTTGAGTTTCAACATGAAGTTCTTAGTTTCAAACGTATGTAAATATTTCTGTAGAATAATAAAAAACGATAATTTGATACCAACCACCATACACCAATAGATAGAAATGTGGGAAAATACAGAATGCGCGTTTTCGCGTTAATCTGATTTCAGAATGCTTGTAGTAAAAATAGGTAGACCGCGCATCGTTGAATAATGTGCTATGGCTGAGGTTAACTATTACCATCCATGCTGTGATCATATTCGTCTGTCAATATCGGACAGTACCACTTTACATCGAATAAGTAATACAATTTATTACGGGTTTCTGAGAGAGCGTTGTTATCCTATTAAAATATAAGAAATGAGTATTTATAGCTACGGAAACCAAAATCTAAGATCAGTGCCAAACATGGTTCAATGTACTCCTTGACCGCAGTTCAGGTGTGAAATGTACGTAATCGAAGATTTTATTAGCCTCATTAGTTGCATGTGAAAATGCACTGTATCTACTTTACATAACAGTCAGATTGCTGTAATCAATTTGTGAAAACACGTGGTCAGTGTGACGTAGGTCGGGATATCATGAGTGTATGTAAATTTTATTTGATTGAGAAAAATTGCGTAAGATGATAACATTGAACGTGATTTTCTGTTGACGAAAACTATTCCGTCATACTCATTTTATAACTACTTACTAAAAAGTGTGTTCCGGTTTGAATTTCTGTCAAAATTGTATTTTTAATTTTTCCTACTTATGAAATATAGTCTATAAACCGTTAATATATTAAAATCAACAGGTTGCAATAGATTTTTTTAAATATTGCTAAGATTAGAGAGAACTTAAAAAATACATTGATTATTATTATTTGCAAAAAATATTTTATTTTCAAGTTTTAGTGGTTGGAAAAGTGGATACAACGTTCGAATTCTATAAAAAGTCGTTAGTTCGCTTAGCAAGGTTTGACAAAAGATTGATACAAATATAAAAATTCATGTTTTCCCATCAAGAGATCCACAGAAAGCTAGGAATAAGGATACAACACGTATATTTTACGCTTAATAACAATAACTGTAGGTAAGTATAATAATGAAATAAGGACAGAAAAACCTGTATTACGTATACCTAACATTTGAAACAAATAAATCGACATTTCAATTTATTACCTTTGATAAAAATGTTAATTACAAGGTCGCAGCGAGCGGCCGAAAGTCACCGACATTTTGATGACATAGACGTGCAAAAAATATTTAACAAATATGAACAAACAGCTTATATTATTAAATAAGATGGATTATCGCGATATTTTTAATTCATCTAGTAAAAATAAATTAGGTTTCTTTCTATCCGCATGCGGATAAGCTAAAGGAAAATGATTTTTGTTCTTCCATTTCTATCCATATTGACATAAAAATCCAAAAAGGACATATCAACGTAATCTAGTTTGAAACATTTGGAGAATAAAAACAATCGTTTATAATTATCTTTACGAGGTGTATGGTAGGTGAACGCACCATCGTGGCCCGATTGGCTCACCGCCAAGTCTCACGGTAAACGCTACTAATCAGCCCAGCGCCTGTTAGCTGTTAAACTCCTGATAGCTCATAAACGCCTAGTACTTGTAAAACAATTGCACGTTAAAGTTACGTTCATCTATACAAATATTATAAAGAGGAAAGGTTTGATTTTTTGTTTGTTTGTATGAATTGAATAGGCTCCGAAACTACTTGGCAGATTTGAAAAATTCTTTCACCAATAGAAAGCTACATTATCGCTGAGTAACATAGGCTATATTTATTACTAGAAAAAAATAGAGATCCTTAGAATTTCCTACTAAAACCAACCCGAGGTGTAAAAAAATTTGCCAAAAAATGTTGTTCGTCGCATGCGCTGCGAAAAGTATTGATGATAGAACAAAATAAAGTTCTACAATATTATAGAACATATAAATATCTACAAAAAACTTCGCGAGACCATATGTCTAACTATTGTAGTTATGTTACTATAACTACTTTTGTACATTTTAAAAGTTGATAGAAATGCCGATCAAAATCAGACCCTGCTATCCATACCTCTGTATTAATTCTTATCCAAATAAATTGTTTCATATTTAAGACTGTTTCAATAGCTGTTGATTACTTTTTGAAATATTGAAATCGGACATTCCATTCAAAAGATATTACGAAATTAAAAATATCAATGTAAACAAAAAATACACGCCGTCCGCTTCGCACCGCTGTGGCTCCACGCAGGGCATCGAGCAATACGGCGAGGGGTAGTACTATGTCATTTTGTTCAATTTGTGGGGTTTTGTTACGATTTAACTCAAAAACTACTCAACCGATTTTAAAAATTCTTTCACTAATAGAAAGCTACTATATTATCAGCGAGTAACATAGGCTTTGCTTTTTTTTCATCTATTTGCACCCGTGCGAAGCCGGGGCGTTTTGCTAGTTTTTATAATAAATTCTTTGTCACGTCTACACTCGAAAATGTTGTCCACATTTAATCCTAAAAACAACACTAAACAAAATGGATTTTTATTATATAAAACTAGCGACCCGCCCCGGCTTTGCACGTGTCTAGATTTTTTGGCAAAAAAAGTAGGGGTTAGTAATAGAAGAGTGAAAATATAGGGTTGTATGCATTTTTTAATGCCACATTATAAAAAAATAAAAACAAAAAATTTCGTCTAAAAATTAAAAAAAAAATGTAAGGGTGAACAACCCTCATCACTTAGGGGTATGAAAAATAGATAGTAGCCGATTCTCAGACCTACTGAATACGCATATAAAATTTAGTAAAAATCGGTAAAGCCGTTTCGGAGGAGTACGGTAACTAACATTGTGACATGGATATTTTATATATTAGATTGACAATTTGTATGTATTATTACTTCACAGAGTTGCATTTTAATGTTAACGCTTATCGGTTGATCAACCCGACTATCTGCTTCAGTGACATAGACCTTACATAATTATGCGATGATAAGAAAATTTAGTCACTTCTAAGCCTTTTTCCCAATCAAGATTCTTGTTATTTATGCTAGAAAATTCGTATAAACCACAAAAACTCCTAACATATTAAGATGCTACACTTAGATCTTCGTCTATGACCCATTGGTTAGCATTTGCGACTCGTTTCCGTAGACAGTACGTGAGGTCAACTAAATTGCGTAATATTTGCTCGTCATGGCTCTATTTCGCCGAGTTGACACAGGAAATTGAGTACAATGTCAGCTTTTGGCAAATAAAACTTCTTTCTTAGCGAAGTAAGACCATGAATTATGAGAATGGTTTAAGACTCCTAGCATATCTTAGAATTATACTTATTATTAACCTCTACATAAATAAACTATAAAACATCATTAGACATTGAGATTGTGCTTAAATTTTATCTGATTCAATTTCGTATCAATTATTATTATCGCGTCATTTTACTGTACTTTAACATTGTTGTAATTCCTTTGTGTAGTAAATCATAAAAAATCAGATTACATCGTGACATTCCATTGGTTCGTAATATGAGTAAATTGTTTTATGATTAACTTAAGTATGCTATGTTATATATGTTTATATAATTGTTAAAATAGTTATTAATTATAACTATAATATTTATTCTTCACGACACACAGGATTTGGCGAAAAGTTTGCAAATTTTCTACGATTACTAGGACAACATCATCATAATAGGTATTATAATCGCAATAGCGAGATTGTCTCGGCCTTGAGGTTCGGTAATGACCCTGAATGCGTACGTTATGCCTAGTTCAAGTTTGCTATAAAGCGTGATATTATAACTAAACGTATTTCTGACGTACCTACATCAGTAGTAGTTAATTTAAAGGCGTTATCCTCTTTGCGCTTTGATATGAAGCTAGATTAAAAACATTTCACAACAGTCCAACCAATTCGTCCTAAATAACTACAAGGAAAATCGTGTCACATATAAGAAGCGACACAATATTTATAAATTAAATTATGTATAGATATTCTTTGATTTACAATCTGTGATGTCAGTAAGAATAATTTGCAAACCTTCGAATTCATAACCTTTAATTATGCTAATTCGTTAAAACTGTAAAAATATGCAAATAAAAACGTTCTATGTCGCAAGCACTTGAGATTAATTCGTTGGGCGTTCATGTACAAGAAGGGAACGGATTCGAATTGTTTGGATATTTCTTCGTGTAATGGATATAATATTTATAATAATTTCAAGTAAATTAACAAATAATACATGACTATTAAATTCAATAAATACATTTTGAAAAGGTGTTTACATTAATTTAAGAGTAAAGAAAAAGCTGATTAACCATTTTTGGCGACTCTACGATAATTTATGTCGTAAAATATATAGATGTAAGAAAAAGCTAATAATGTTTGTTAGTGCAAATATTTATCACACAATCGAAAATAATTCAAGATGAAATTCAACAGTCAATACAATGAAAGCTGACGCAGTGTTTATTGTGTAAACTTTGAGGACAGTTCATTGTCGGTTCAGGGACCAACACATTTAAAACCATTTACCGAGGTAAAGCAACGCGCAGCGTTTCACTAAAAATGAATCATTATACTGCAATATTTTTTGTCATTTACATAATGTAAGAAAAGTAAGATTGATTTCCGTTGTACTTATTTTACGACCAAATATAATAATTAAAGTAGAGGAAATAAAGGAAATTCAAGAGATAATTGTTTTATGATGTGATTGAAATTGCCTTATTTTTATAGTATTTTTTACACTGCCCACCTCTTTCAAATATAAACTACTACTACAAAAATTATTCAGTACAAAAGCGTTTAACTACATATATCAAACATCCTATAAAGTGTATAGTAACGTTCATTTATAAGCAAACATAAACCATACAATTGGCTTTGATCAAGTTCCAGTTTCTAAACTTAATAAAAAAACGTCAAGGTCTAGAACTAAGAATATCATCTTTTATAAGCCAGTAGCTAAGGCTATTCATACAGGTAATTCTATCCCTAGGGACAAAATCCATTCGTTACGGAACCAATGCCGAGCTTTTTTGTTAAACCCTGAATAACCTACAGCCACGGGCAGCCTGGGGATAGAACTTCAATCAGCTATAATGCGTCTACGGCATGATAAATAATAATGAGATTGAGATCTCGTTCTGAAATTACCATTCTTTCCATTATGCTATTGCGCATGTGTCATTAACTATATTTATAGCGACAATCATATTCACAAATCGATTACAATAATGAAACTTTAGAAGTATGTATAAATCGATTATATCCGGACCTATGTCAACTTATGTCTTGTTTGCAAAAAAGCACCAGAGACGATTGTATGCAGGGCTTCTTGACGAAACTTAAGCCTTCAAAAGGGCGAGCGTTAGTGTTTGGTATATAATGAATTAACTTTGTTTTTGTTTTAAAAACAGTGAAACTAACAACATTAGGTTTTCAATAACATTTGTCCAGTTACTGTTGTTCAGATGTTATGTTCACGCTACCCATGAAATGTTTTATTTCTAGGTTAACCTTACTTATTTTAGTATCGAAACAATTTTCTATGGAGTAATAGATGACTCTCCTTCCTTCTGCTTTCTTGTGTACACTTTGTAGAAAATAAAGACCATGGTGAGTGAGACCACCACAGTCTTACCGTATGTACTTGCTTAATGCATACAGGTAAGACTGTGGTGTAAATAACACTTGAAAAATAAAAGAATATGAATGTGTATAGAGGCGAGATGGTGCCGAGGGCCACACAGTAATTTGCAAATATTATTAAATGGGAACAAAAGACGGTGTGCCGGCAAGCGCCCCCGCAACGAGACACGTGTGACACACTCCCGATACATACATACATACATACCGACGAATCGAGTACATCGTGTAACGTCTTTTAATGCTTTACGTTCTGATCCTCGGAATGGGATTATGAAGAATGATATGCGTCGTGTCCCAAAATAAGTCAACGATGTATGAAGTACCACGATCATTCAACAGTTTCGATACTTGAAGTTTGCTATGCCTCGCCTTTACACCATCAGTTGGATTAGGATGATTTAATAATAAATAAGACGATTATAACCAGTATTGACCCAATCGTTAGTCTGTGTTACCGATGTTACAGATATTTGATTAAAACATTTTTTTAAACATTTCATTGTTAACATTGAGTCGATAGACGCTGATATTAATCGCTATTTATTATTAATAGAGAAACGTTTAAGCTTGTTTTAAAAATAGAATAAAAGCGAATTGTCGCAGCGAATAAAAACACACCCAATTATTTATTCTCAAGTCTACAATAGCACTTGTACATCCTGTGCCGTTGACCGCTGATCTTATATCTTGCACCTTTATTCCTTTGGAATGTAACGTGATAAATATCCGAAGTCGCTTTTAAATTGATAAATTCGTATAATTAACATCATTTGTTCAGACTGCAGTCGCTTTACGCATATTTGTTTGTTTTTTATTAGTAAATGTGAACATTTATCGAATTTAAATATAATATTGCCAATCAAGATATAAATGCTAATGACAATAATATTATCTTAATAGCGATATTACAATTATTATAAATTACTGAAGCGATATTTTATTTGCGAAATTGTCTATTAGGAAAATATTCATCAAGTAATATACAGTTTTTACCAAAATACTGAAATTACCAGTTTTGTAAATTTTAATATACGCGCGTATAATAAATAAGAGCAAATAGCAATTATTTTAAATAGTGCACCATTCCCAATCATAACGATTTATGCAGTAATACAATAGTGCTTTTTATTCGTGTTAACAGCGTTAAAGGTCAGCTTCTACCTGGATAATATTTCAAAAATGAGAAGTTAAATAAGAACAGTCAAGTTAAAAATACAAGGTTTGTAGTAGGTATAGAAGTTATCTGGAGGAAAGAACCACACGCTGTGAATTTACATTTTGTAACTTGAGCTTAAAATCTTCATTATCGGCTTCATCTACTGTGCACAAAGTCTCGGTTTGTGTGTGAAAATGTATTTCGAATTTAACTTGATATTTGAAGAGGACGCTTCTTTATGTAGCACCAGATGCATTCTAATAGAGGAAAAATACTTTGACATTTGAACTTGTTTGATGTTCTAAGACAAAAACTATAGTAACACTTTTATTACTCATTATAATTTGCTTGCAACTGCAAGGATCTGAATGGAGTGTACTAAGATCCAAAAATAGCATTCCTGATTGAATATGAGCCCTGTATCTAGTCTATAGTTGGCGCCTGCTTCGATACTAAAAATAACTTAACCAGTAGAAATGTCGATGTCTAATCTTTGTGACATATTGGCGGCTGAGCCCACAGAATGAGACAGGTTAATCGAATGATCTGTACCTGAGGGGGAATGTGAAAAATGATCACCTATTTCCTGCATAGTAAATCTAATGAAATGCGATTTAGGTTGCACAATAAAAACCAGCTGGTTGGATTATTGCCACGTAAAAAAACTGTAAACTGTTCAACGTTGTTTACAAACATTCAGCCGAGTTTCATGATCGTCTATGGTTCAGAGTTTGTTACACTATCGGAGCTATGACTTTTGCCTTTCAACACCATTCCACAAGCAGCATGATTCATTTATATAATGTAAGTTATGCAAGTTAATAGTTTTTTTAAATGTCACACTTTGTCGTTCCGCCATTACGTGAGGTAAGAGATGACTGCTAACCAAACTCAATTTATGTCGTTTACCATTTGACAGCCAACGTACAAAAAGATACGATTACGTTTACGGCTTAGCATATCCAAAGCTATTGATACAATGAAAAGTTATAAGCGTTATGGGGACGAAAAAACTACTACCCACTACGTGGACAAAATACGAGGTTTTGGTAATGTAACCATCCATTACCGATTTTTGTTGATTGTTTAATGAATGTGTAGTGTAAAGAACTCGATGTAGTCAGCTGGGTGGAGTAGAAGCGATGACGAATGTGAGGGGTTGATGAACGCGGGCGGTCTATTTCGGAGCGACTAAATGTAGCGTCTCACCGAGTGACATTTACTTGAGCTAGGTGCATCCGACTACTATCAAAATGTACATACCACTGTCTTATGATAAATTAACAGATATTATAGCTGACCAATTATCAATACGTAGGAAACTAGAAATGGGTACAAACTGCGAACTTAAATTATTTCCACAGGAAAAGATAGAACAAAAGTAAATTAACTTGGTTGGAATTTAACACATAAGTATCGATTTGAGCCGCGACGCGTAGCAAATTAGATTATACTATAAAAAATAAGTCTGATCGTTATTATAAATAAACGCACGAATTGAACGTTATAGTCTTTGTTCTCATAATTTAACGTTTTTCTATTAAATACATTAATATCTATGTACTCTATAAAGTCAAGGGCAATGGTCCTTCAAACGGATTTACGTAGTTTTAACATAACACTATTATGCTTTTATGTATAAACATGTTAAGCTCATATGTAGTATAATAAAGTCAAAAGAGAGTTTTACCAAGAACTTTGTAGGTCAAAGTGACCCGACCTTGGCGATACCAGGTTTAGAGAATCAGAAAATCGGCTGAGAATGCACCATTAAGCAAAATTGATAGTGATCACGACGTGGCCCGCACGATATCCGATTGCAAACATTTTAATTAGGGCTTCGGCCATAATGCGATACAGTTTCGACAGACAAAGCGGGCGGCAAAAAACTTGCTAAGTTCGAAACATATTTAAGCTCGTCCAATGCAAAGGAACAAGATTTAGATTTAGCTATAACATGTTTCACGAGCAATGTCTAACATTAATCAATCAATTCCTCATAAAAATGTGGATTCCAAACGATCACAATTCACCAAGTATGATATAGAATCAAATTACTGATATCATCCAAGTAACAACCATTTTACATACTATTGACAGCTTTGACTTGAGAACCTAGAAATTTCTGCAGCTGTTCTCAAAATATATTACTGATATTAGTTTATATGTATAGCTTTTATTATGACTATATTGTATATATTTTTTTTTTTAACTATCTTCCACTACTGTCTTCTGCCACACTGGGGACTACTGAAAATCAGCGTCAGAGCTTATGCTCTGACATATGCTGAGTACCTCCCCTTATCGTGGCGGCACTTCTTCCTATATTTATTAATTGTTAGTTTATATTTTAAGTTGTATTATTTATGATGTACTTTTACTTACTTCTGTGCCGTCCCGAATAAATGTATTTCATTTCATTTCATTTCATATTACGAAAGGTCAAAGTTGGTTCAGAAGTCATAAAATTCCATTTATACATTAAAGTTAGCTGGAGATTTGTGGGGATTATTAACATAAGTTTATTTAGACTTATATCAGAACCCTAAAATAAGCTCGGGGCAAGTAAAAAAGTGAAGTTCTTTTCAAGCGAGTCAGCTCGGCCGCTGGGAATTAGTACCACTGTAACAATTCTGCAGTCCTCTACTTTATTACTTTTTCAATTTTAATGTGTTCTTGCGGGTGACGTCATTAATTAATATGTATTTATATAGTATTTTTTTTGTACTTTTGATTTATAACGTATTTTTCTCCAAACGTCTTCTATATATTTTAATCCTTTTTAAAACGCATATTTGCTTGTTCAGAAGACTTAACAACATTGTTGTAATAATTTCTCTAGTAGTATACATGTTTTGATATATATTAATTAAGGTCAAGGGCTCAGAAAGTTCACATAATGATATCCCTTACGATATAAATCATCAGTTTTAACACCCAGTGTCTCGATGATTGATTGATTGGCAATAAATTAAAGCAAATACCTTAATCAATGTTTCGACCAAGTAATAAAAGGAGGTCCCTGACCGAGAGAATGACCTGCGACTAGGATATCTGGTAGCAAATCTAGACTTTTCTCACGCAATACAGCTGTTTGTAGTATGTATAATTATATGTTATAATTAGTTAAGATCTAGGTTATTGTTTTATTTTTATAATATTTGTAATTCTAATGTAATGTAAAAATTATTTAATATATTATAATAAATTATATTAAATAAGAGATTATAATAAAATACCATATATACCAATTTTAATTAAAAAAATATTAAATAAGCTATATATATATAATCGTTTGCCGATCTGTACGTAACGGATAAACTAGTAAGCAAAAACAATATTTGAAGTGGTAAAAAGTGAATATTTGAATGAAAGTAAGCATTGCTTTCATTTTTGTTTGTCCTCGGGTTCTATTCAGGTTTGGTCTGTCACTTTTTCTTTCGTCCGACACTAGTAGGATGTGGTGGTGAGCCTTGACCTTCGGCGATCGGACGCGCGCCGGTTATCGACCCCACTCGACTCCGCAAATTAGTTTCCTTATCTAGGTACGTATATAAATAAGACAGACGAATTAAAAAGTTCTACTCTAATTATGTATGCAGGTGGATATGACAATTATTTTGTTCATCAGTTTTAGCAATGGATTATCTATACTAATATTATAGAGGTGAATTTGTGAGTTCGTAGGTGGTAATCTCTGGATCTGCTGAACCGAATTTAAAAATTCTTTCACCCAAAGAAAGAGTATAGGACATCTAAATTGCACCCGAAGCCGGGGCGTCTTGCTTGTTATAAATAAGTTCAGAATTCAAAACAAAAAATGATTCTTTATAGTATTAAGGATATATGGGTAATAGGATAATAATTATTTTATAATAATAATAATAGAATCATTTTAAGCAAATGAAGATTTTACTTTATAATTTATTCTAGTTTGAGCACTTGAAGTCCCAAGGAATTAGCTGTGTCCACACTTGAAAGCCAAGCCGCATCGTCATTCAGGAGTCGGTGTTTAACGGTGTGTCCACACTCAAGGGCCAAGGCGATCGGCAGACGGGAGGAAATGGCTTGTAATGAGATGGAACAGTGTTTGCCGCGTGGTGGAGTGGTATCGGTTCGTCTTGAGGGGCGCCTCGCGAGCCGTGACGGCTTGGTTTCCGCGCGGACACACTGTTAGTAAAAATGGTGAACTAGGTTTATGAATAGCGATAGGTATTTTATTTTTTTTTAAATTGTAAAAAGTATATCTATACTAATATTATAAAGAGGAAAGATTTGTATTTTTGTATGTTATGAATAAACTCAAAAACTCCTGGACCGATTTTGAAAATTATTTCACCAATAGTTTTGTGTATAGTAATAGTACATCAACATTCCACCCGTGTGAAGCCGGGGCGCGTTGCTAGTCATTTATATTTTTGTTCCTTTACTTTTTAAACCCTATTTCAATTACGATAAATAATACTTAAGATAATCGTTATTTTTGTTTTTTAAATGTTTTACAAATATCCAATTATTATGTATACCATATTCTCTTAATATTATATTGTTGACTGTGGAGTGTTGAATGTGCGATGCGTCATCCGCGAGTGCTGTACGTCGCACTGTTAACACGAGTGCTTGAATTATCGTGCGTTAACGGCACACACATGAATGTACTGTACAACATACGCTACGCGATTCATTCAATTTGTTTACTCCGCCCGTCGCGGGGTGCGACGGCTCGGTCAAGGACGACATCCATTGCTCGGTAACTACACACCCGAAATATGCTGAAGTAACTTCATAACACGATAGTATTGATACACCGAAAAAATCCACTCAAATGATCTCTGAGACGATTTCTGAATATTGTCGGTTGTGACTGGCTAAACAAGTGTGTAGGTTTTTGTTTTGTCTAATATTAGTCAGTTACGGATGTCCCTCCGTTCTTTCAATAATCTAATTCACACCGAGTTATAAAATAGATTATATTAATCTTGAACAATTAGTCGGTTTACTACGTAATTACGTACGTTGGTAACTGAAACGACGATGAAGCCACATGCTGGCCCCACGTGGTCCCGAGACCTTCGGACCACCAAGTCTTAGGTCATTTACTCCACTTACGTAACACCCGTGTAACAACTCTGTATATAATCGGCGGAATTTTTATTGACTAATTATTCGCCATTTTTTATAAGCGGTGAAGTCAGCGGATATCGCTAAATATTCAACCAGTGTATCATTCGAGGCTAACAATAACGCACAAAAAACGAACCGTCAAAATTATCTCACGTCGATATCTAGTTTCGAATAACGAATTGCGGATCCACCGCAGCCCGATGTGTGGAGTTCGAGAGTAATAGTTGGGTGTGCATGGAGGCTGCGAGATGCAACATTCCACGATGATGACTCGCGGGTCATCGCCACCACCACCATTGTGAGTTTTTCTCCCGACGTATGAACATCGCGGAAAGAGGAGCTATTTAAAGTTTACTGCCTTTACTTGTCCTGATTGTGGATGAGTGAGCCATTCAATGGTTGCGACTGGCGAGCCAGCGCGGAGTCAACGCCCAGACGGATTAAAGGGCCGATTAACGAGCACAGTTTAATTTATAACCAGAATAATAAACGCTCACGGAAAGACCGCCCGCGCGCCTCTCGCTATCCCATAAGTCATAACTGAAATGTCAACAAAACGCTCCCCGACTATACTACTATAGACAACTTTTTCACTTTTTATGCCGCGCTCATAACCTGTTCCGTGCTGTCGCAGACACCAGACTCGTTGTTTAGACGATTCGAATTATCAAACGGTGGCCGGGGACACTTTCGTTTTCGCAACATAGATCTAATATTATGGATGATTTGAAGCCCCAAAACGGGTCGGCCCACTTGAATACTGTCATTATGTTAACGACTTAGCACACGTGGTTACTGGTATCGTCTCATTCGCAGATTAAAATACAGATACATATAACACCCATAATATAAAAAAATATATCCAATTATAAATTTTACAAGTATTGGAATTGTAATTTTAAAGATTAAATCAGACTTTTGCAAAGAAGAGCCGGGATGGAACTCTGTTCAAAATGTGGTGATCTACTTTAGTAAAAACATAAATGAAATACACTTTAATTCATTAAGTAGATTGTGTAGCAACGCTATTTTATAAGAATGATAAAGTTATCAAGACCGGAAAAGTTGGTATGATTCGGTAAGCAAGGCACCAGGGGAGCGTGACTGATAAGAATGTTACACAACGGGCTGAAGGAGCCAAGGTCGGGACAGATGTGAGAAGCACAAGCGCGTCGTTCATTGCTTATCTGAAGGAATGTTTGCCGAACGCAAATAAGCAACGCCGCGCAATCGAGCACGGCCGCGGGTCCGAGCCAGGGTAATATATAGGTGTGAATGTACTCGACACTCGCGCTCGCTTCGTGAGAACCACAATACTACGTATTAGAACCGTGTTATAAGATAACACACGTGGTAATCGAGCGAGCGTGATGTATACGACGTCACTTTCCGATAGCACATGTGATAAATGTTTCGAGGTCTTGCGCTGCGAGCTTCAGATCTCCTAAATGAGATGTACTCAAATCGATAAAAAGTTCACGCGCTCTCTGCAGGAGGGCGAGAGGACGCACCGATTACATTCCTAAAGCGATATTATTTATTTTTAATTATGCCAATGAACGCTAAAGACGTTAACCTTCGATCCGTCTCAACATAAAATAATATTGTGTCGTTTCCTGCTTGATCGATCACGGTATATCTTGTAAGCGATACTGATACAATTGAGCGCGTACGGACGCTGACACAGCGAAAAGCATTCGCGCCGGGAATCCGGTCACAGGCAGTGGGTCAGTGGACCCGCTGGATCGCCGGTACCCTGTCCTGAAGGCCACTCGTAATTAAAATAACATCAACCGCGTGGGAACGCATAAATGCCAAATAGTCAGACCGGTCGGACCAGCGAATTTAATTGTTCTTGATTGATATTGGCGTGAATAGCGTCTGAAACCTTTGTCATTAATATGAACAACGAAAGCTGCGGGGGCAGCGTCAACAAAAAAGACGAATGCACACAGACGATCGCGATGCGTCAGCGCAATGCACTCCTGTCGGTCTGCGACGCACTTGTCGGTGTATATCTGTCCCTGTCGCTCCGGAGGCGGGCCACGCATTCCCGTTTCCTGTCTCGTTTCTGCGGATAACACATTGTTTCAGGAAGTGCGCTTAGCATTCATCGCTGTACAATTGCAAGGCTTGCGTGTACAAGAGATTAGAAGTCGCAAATTTGGTCGTTGAAAATAATCGTTCGTGAAGTCTAGCGCGTGTGGTCGCGACATTTCCCCCATAACAATGAGTGATAGTGCAGCCGTCTCTTTCACGGCGGACCTTGTCGTGCTGTTGCACCGGCCAGGTTCAATATCCCAGACCTTGGGCCGATCGAGAGTACCAACGGGCAGTTGAAACTAGTTGCTCGGACCTACCACCTGCGATAATTTATCGGGTATTTTTAGCGAATGTATTGGTTCAATCGAAACAATTGCTCGATGTGGCCACCGCTTCGAAGGGAAATGGATTTTTCCATAGATTCTTTGTCGGCGGTCCGCTCGGGTCACGTTTTGACATATACGACTGATCATAAAACATTTCGAATGGTTTATGATTCGACTACCAGGAAAACTAATGAAGCGTCGGTGGTCACCGCGCGGCGCCGCTCGCCGCTCGGCCCCACTTCAAATATATGAGCGGCCAATTAGATGTCGGGCGCATTGCGAAAATATAAATATTAGTAGACCCGACAAAGGTTTTTAATCACCGATCTCGATACATTTTGTTCTTTTTGCGGTCCAAAATTACAGGCTGTGAGTTCGATCACCTCGCCACGGCGCGCTTAGGGCAACTATGCTCTTGTGTATCGTGTGAAAAATTACCCGATATTTTGCTCTTATTTCGTTATAAGTGGAATTTGATTTGTATAATTTCTGCATCCGTTCAAAAGTGAAGAGGGATTTTAGCTGTTACCAATAAAATTATATTCAATTTAAATTAAGGAGTAGTAAGGAACGTTTATTTAGTATTATGGTCAAAATGAAGCACCTACTATTTTTTACTAAGGAGCTAGTTATTTTCAAATCGCAGCGGTGCACGGTGATTTCATATCGGAACGCTGACTTATTTCTTAATAAAGAAAAATAAGAAAATAACACTAATGCGAAATCTCATTACAGATCCTATACTGCCGTCATAACGAAAAAGGGCACAACTAACATTTTTTCGAAATTGAGTTTTATGCATATTTGGAATCAGGAAAAAAAGGCCTATCTGCCTATATTTTTTTTTTAATTTTACAAGCACGATTAAAAAAATTACCACAAGCTCAAAAGGCACAACTGACCCATTTTTTCTAAGTTAGTATGTAAAAAGAGCACATCTAACTTACAGTACGTCAAAAGGTCACAAATGAACAGATATGGCTTTTATTTTTTCTTATAATTTATGAATTTATTCATCGGAAAGGCATAATTGACCTAATTCAAGTAGTAAAGGCTTATGTGGCAAATGTGCCCTTTAATTTATTATTTTACCGATACTGCATCTTATCATTTCATTTAAAGAAAAGTCACAATTGACAACTATGCCTTTGCTACCAAACATCTTTGAATAAAGGTGAGGTGAGGTTTTTCGATCGTACGAAGCGAGTAGCATCAGTTATGCCTTACTTATACCATTCACTAAAATAATGTAAAGATTACGAGGAACGTAAAGTTAAAATTAAACCTGGAAAAAGTTATAATGTTACCCTGTATGGAAGAATTTAAAACCGGTAGGAGACAATACAATGGGTCAAACTTTGGCCGTTTTACGAAGGAATATCTGGCAGAAAAAGGCTGGCTTGATAACTGTGCGGCTTAAAATAAAAATTGATATATTTGGTAAATTCTGCTGAAGTTAGCTTTGAAAACATTTGTTTGCACTATTTAGAAGTCGGTCACACTTACATGGTTGCAGATGGATTCCACCATAGAGTGGAACGACCTTTAAAAATAAAAAACGCGTATTATAAACGACTTTGAGGACTTCTGCAAAGCTGTAACTGATACAGCCACTAGAACTATCGTAAAATAGATGACCGTTCAAGATTTTCATAGTTTTGAAGACTGCTCTTCAACATTGAAACTAAAAAAATCATAAAACAATGGTAAAACATACCTATGAAAACTAAAAACAAGACTGAGTTTTTATATAACTAATTTTGATTGAAGTTCTAGAATTTGAGTGTCGTGATGATTGTGATAACTGAGTAATAATGTACGTTATTTTTTAATTTTGAGAAAGTACTTGTTTTTTTATTTTGATAAACCTTTAAAAGTGAAAGTGCCATTTAGTTTAATTTTTTTTACATAATGTGGTTTTGATTAAAAAGATGTTCCTCAATGGTTGATATAATTACAGTTATACTTGTAATTCTTTAAAAAAAGGTGTCAATATTTTCAATTTTTTTTGTTCCTGTTTTAATAAAAGTTTTATATTTCCTGTGTTTTGTATAAGTACAAGATAACTTTAACTTGTTTAAGCTAGAATGAAAGGACAAAATTGAATAAATGTGCCTTTTCATTGTAATATTTCATATTTTTCCCCTAAATATTAGAATGAAAAGTCACATTTGGTTAATTATGCCTTTTATACGTAAAATTTATGTTTTTACTAAATTTTTTTAGTCACGTTGAAAAAGAAAATGTAGATTATTTGATAAATGCTAATAAAATTAAAACTTGTAATTAATTATTTTTACAAAAATCATGCGGATGCTACTATTTTCATTCAAACATTTTCGAAAAATAATATACTGTCGTTTTTATTCACCAAAAACTAAGAATTTTTTTAAACTCGATTTTCTCCGGATTTGCAAAATGTTAGTTGTGCCCTTTTTCGTTATGACGGCAGTATAGAGCTATGAAAACGAAAGCGTTGTGCGATCGTGAGCGCATCTGCGCCAAGGTTACGTGGTAGGGGCGGCGACCGGCGAGACGGGTGTGACGTCACAGGCGCCGGAAACGATGCCCGCCTCATAGTTACGGTTACATTTTGAGTTTAGAAGAAAGTGCTTGGCGTGGCATAGGTCAGTACATTCCCCTTGAAGAACACACCTTAAACTTATGATCACCTGGTAATCGATATTAATCACAGCTCATTAATGCAATCAAAAAATAATTACATATGTACTAGATAATCATGAATATGACATATCGGTTGTGGTAGATAGTTAATTAATAAAAACCTGTACATTGTGCATAGCCTTCGTAAGTTTACAAGTATATTTACCTGAAAATAAAGAAAAACGACACATTAATAATTATATTTCAACTATAAAAACCATTCAAGTTACACTTTAATGCCGGTGCAATAAAATTAATGCTGCTTAATCTCTATACGACCTTAACGACATACACAGATTTTACAAATACGCAAAAAATTGTTTACAACCAATTCAAATGGCATCTCGATTGTTGCACGAACAAACATTGCATCTTCTTACTAATTGACGTATTGATTGTTCTAAGAAATTATTTTGAAATCTTGAGTTGATTTGGTATTTCATTAGCTACGAGATACTTTCGATACAATTTTAAGTGTTGCTAAGCTAAAAGTGTTTTCATTTATAAGTTACTAAAGAGATCCTTCAGTGCTCTAATCCTCTAAGATAACCGTAATATTCTGGAATTGAAGACTGGATTTATTATAAAAAAAAAACAATAGAAAATCGCCTAAGTTGCAATAGTCTCATGGTGTACATAGCGTATTTTTATTCTATACTAGCTGATGCCCGCGACTTCGTTCGCGTGGGGTTCACTTTAAGCTGAGATATATCCTCCATCCTCTGTACTTGGTGATTTCTTTTGGGAAAGAGCTATCAAATTAGTCATTGACGGTTGCTTTTGCATCATGTTCTCGACATGTTTAATGGTGGTTGAGATTGGGGTTCGAAGGATGATTTGAAATTCAATAGTTGAAATAATTAACCTGACTTTAAAGAAACTTTAGGGAGATTCATATTAATTAAATTTTACGTGACCAAAATCCAGATATGTGTCTTTTTTCTACTAATCAGAGTTCAATCGAAGATTGGATTCAATGCATTTTCTGTCTTAAATAGATGCGTGCGTTCATTTAATTGGTCATTTTCATTTTCGGACATTTTTTTTAAATTCCCGCGATTCCTGCCCGGGTTTCCGGTGCTAAATGCGGAACCCTCTAAGATACGGAAGCAAAAAAGCAATGTCGAATAATCGTAATTCTGTTTAAGAGAAAGGATTGATGAAAAGGTGAAATAAATGATCTCATAAGAAATACTTTTTCATATAATATTTCAATAATACATTTTCTATTTTTGTTATAATATAGTTCTTTCAAAAAATAATAATAAAAAAAAATATTTCTTTCATTTCAACTTCAGATTCGAACTCGCATCAGAAGCTACGCTATCGGACTGCATATCCACTATTCTACGAATACATATTGGAAATGGCGAAATAATCAAACTATTTCATTTACATATCAGACTGTGATTGACATCTGACAATTCGAAAAAGTTCAACGCGAGTCAGTTTGCATTGAAATTTGGTGATATAGTGCCTTTAAAATAATATTTAAATGATGATAACTTTTCTTTCCGATAACCGATTTCGATAAAACAAAGCCTATATGTTGCCCCGGGCTTTCCTAAATATATTTGTGTAAATTGCATGATAATCGGTTCAGTATCTTCGGAGATTAGCGTGAACAAACAGACAGACAGACAGACAGACGGACAGACAGACAGACAGACAAGAATCTTAAAAATTGCATTTATGCATTCTGCTACCCTTCTTTTATCACCCCCCTTAATTTCTGGTAAAAATATTTAGTGAAGCGTAATTTCGATCCTACTCTTTTATTATATGTATAGATCTTACTATTTCTGAATAAAAATCTTCTCTCGCCTCTTACAAGTGAACAGGAAAATGTGCACTTTAAGGTATTTCATGCAAAACGCTGTGAATATGATGAATGATTTGAGCGAGTCGTTTATACCCGTCGCAGCAGTTAGCGTTTCCGATAGGCATGTGACGCGGCACCGCGCGTGGCGAATACAAAGTGACTCACGATATGAGCCCGGGTCAACATTAAATTGTAGGCCTATTGCTGGAACATTCTATTCATATTTGTCGCGGCTATTTCTGTAGACATGGGCGTTATCAGATATTTCTGGTAACCGCTACCTAACCGCTATTTGGTTTTAATATCGGTATTGATAACCGTTGTCGAATATCGGTATCTGCGCCCGCCGTGTTTTATTATATCTGTTATATCACGCATTGTTGGTTACCTCGCTAGTTAGTATTAAAGCTATCTAACTATATTAGCTACTTGAAGTAGCCAAATGTACTTAATGTTTTAGTTTTTTGAAATTTATATTGGCGATTTCCCTTCACGCTTTACTTAGGACTAGCACAATTTTTATAGTAAGTACAACAATTTTTATTGTACTTTCTATTTCACTACTTCAATTTTCTCAACTCAACATGAATTCAAAACTAATTATATTTACGTACGCAATACAAACTAAACAAGTACTCGAAACAATAATATATGTGCTTTAAAATCAAAACAAATCTGCCGCGTAAATATTCAGTGAGAGAATGACCATTTTAAAATTATTATAAGTGCCAAACCAAAAACTACTTTATCTGTGCGTTCATAGAGTTTAATGTATGGCATTTTGTAGGTCGAGCTATAATGAACCAGCGATCACGGGACGCGCATGTCACGTGATCACGTGGCGGAATATTCGCTCCGTCTCGTTTTTGCATATTGAGGCTCGCTTAGAACAAGAGAGAAAGCATAATTATTTTAGCTATCGCTTCGCCGGCACCAACTGACTTCTAACAGTTGACAACTTAGAATCATTGACTAACCAAACTAGCGGAACTCGCCGCGGTTAAAGAAATATTTGATAGCTGAAAACGGCTACGAGATATGATAGCGCCGCTACGTTAGTTACAGGCTCGGTAACTGTTTTTAGCTACGTTTTGCTATAGCCGACACATGTCTATATTTCTGTTCGTCTTATTTTATTACGTGATGTTAGGGTGAACATTTCGCTGTAATAAGCAATGTCTACGAGTTAAAAATAAAACATTAACAGTATTTAAAGATCACAAATACCTACACAAGAATAAATTAAAAACTTGAATTGCAAATGATATCCAATTATAGGCAAATAATATCTTAACAAATTGATAAGCTTATAGTAATATAACATGTACAGTAAACTTGACAACCTCCAAACGAGTTTCAAGTTAAACGAAGAAAATACCTCGCGAGCCTCATTTGCGTAGATATGTTTGTCTTACTGCAACGCTATAGAGCCCATTCTTCGATATATTGATTTATGTTGGTATTATAGGAATAATAAAGCAAAAAGCAAGAGCGCGTCCATTCTCAGACTTCGGCGCATCGAAATCAAACGAAGTTATTTTCACGCGAACTGATTAAATCCTTTAATATGTGATAAAAAGTAATGAACGAATTCACGCCAGTTGTCATTACCGCCCGAGTATAACTCAGCGTGCGGCAGCAGTAAAATTAAAAACGCGTAAAGTTTACGTTGCCCGCCAACTTCAATTAGATTTCGCGAAAGGTGAACAATAAGAAGTAAAATCTGATCTTTTACGATCGTTCTGTCAGACTTCGGTCAGCCGAGATGATCGTAAACTCGGGAATGCAACGGGTTCGATGTTGCTAAAAAACCAAGAGTTCACATCGACTTGAGACGAAATGACTGCATTGAAATTTGACGGGGTGGTTTATTGTCGCGTAAGTGGGTCATTCGCGTTCGACCACGCTCCAAGCTTCGACTGATTTCGCCGGAGACGACGCGACGCCCATAACAGATATAAAGCAAAAGCTCGCCGCCACCCGACTAAACTTCTAAGCAGTAGATTTTAATGAAATACATTGCGACATAGATTTTGTTTATGCTGAGCGCTGATCCGATCGATTCAGTGCAAATTTTGATTTGGAAACGGCGGAGGCAACCGACGCACAAGAATACTCGCGGAATGCAAAATGGAATCTGGCTCGGTCTTTGTTGCAGATTCCCAGACGTCGGCGACGGGCGAGAGGTAAAAAGCGGTCACATGCACCGCCTTATAAATTATGAACTCCGGCGGTTATTAGTCGTCGAAATGACAGGGGTGCGGGGTTGCAGTGTCGAATGTTACGCCGTTTTACCGTTACAAAACCTAGCGAGACTTGTAAAACATAAAAACATACGAAGGGCGTTGGGGTCGAATATCCAGTTGTGCGACTCCTTTCTTGCCCTTTCTTGATTTAAATTCGAGGTCGTTAGGGCCCCAACGGGAGCGAATAAAGGGCTTGCGTTCTTCGGTGCTACAAAGCGATCAAATCAAACCGAATCACAATAAAGTTTAAGGAGTAAAGTTGTTTCAACGGTCGATCAAAGAATAATCGTTATTAGGAATACAAAAAATACAGATATGGATTGCAGAAATATTATTCTTATCAAGTGACATATGAACCTCCCGGAGCGCATTAAGACTCACAAGTTAAAAGAGTTCCTCACAGTGAAAATGGTTATGTAAATATGATTAATCGATTACGTAATTATTTACAAGGCATTCTTTTACGAATAATCTCTCGCATTCTATTTACGTAGATATATTTTATTGTTGGTCAATAATTCTCGACAGGGATATAAATAAGAACGGAGTGTAAAATGTCCGAGTGGGAGATAAAGTTATTTATTCGTGCATAAACGAGATAGGGCGTATGCATCTCATCGGGGTAGGTCGGGATTTTGGGAGATTGTTAGCCGCTAATTACGACGGCGGGTAATCGTGTAGCGTTATTAAAACATCAGAATGGGATGATTGATGTGGTGCAATGAGGCGCCTCGACCTTGCAGACACGTATTGTTTTCGCCCATTCGTCTGCTTAGAGGTCAACATCGCTTAGACTGCCATTGTGGACTACATAATCAGCTTAATATTTAAACAAGTAAGCTCAATTTGACCTCTACGTTATTCATAATACCTTGTTATCGTGTCCTGTGTATTTTATCGTGTATTGTGTGAACATGTTTTGTATTTAGTTATTGAATTTTACGTCAATACGAAGTAGTACTCCTTTCGGGAGGCCTTCTTATAAACCTTTTCTTATAAATGTTTTCAACATATATATTTGTATGTTGTTTATATTATATTCATTGTAATAAGAATGACTTGAATACAAAATAAAGTTTAGGTTATTTATATTTTTATGCAATCGACAAGGGAACAGAGTGCAGAGGTTGTGAAATTGCGTGCAAGTGGCGACCGCAAGACATCCGGTGGACAATGCGTATGCGCCGGACGAAAGCTCGCCGGATGCACGTAATGCGCAGATCGACCCTGTTTATACATTTATTGGTTAAACACTAGCGCTAGTCTGCGGTCATGTCTGGAGTATTTCGAAGCTTTAAGATTTAAAAAATAAATTTAAAATCATTTATTCATTTAGGTAACACAATGTACACTTATGAACGTCAATAAAAAATACATATTAAATGATTCTAAATTTACATTTACTGCCAGTTCTCAAATCAAGGGCATAGAACGGACGAAAAGAACTGGCAAGAAACTCTCCGCCGCTCTTTTTAATCTACTATCCTACCTACTATAATACCTACTATCAATAGTTTCGAACCATGATTGCTAGAAACAAGCCATACAAGGACTAGGAGAATATTATAACATGAGAGGTATCAAATGAAGCGGTCTATCACAGCTCGTTACCGCAAAACTAGGGAAGCCATGGACGTGTGGGAGCGTAGCAGGTTTGTCTATTCTCATACCGTGACTCAAGTTTATTTATTTTATTGATGATCTGCCTTTTCACGATTAAATATCATGTAGCCATTTTAATAATTATCGTATCCATCTTTTTACATTTTAAAGTAACACGGAATATGCAATGTTCTTTTGTCAGTAATATCATTTATGAAGTCTTGTTGCACCCTAATTGCTTCCATTAAAGCCCCGGCATATGTCAAAACAGTTTTGCGTTGCAAAAGAAACACCATGAGCGTCATTGTTCGATGGTAATTTCGAGAATGAATGGGGATAGCATTCTTTCAAAAAATATATACCATGTTCAATTTCAATCACGCGACTTATGGTAACTTTACATAAGCTGCGGCTAACGTTGTATTTGGTTTTATTTTATTTTCTAAATGCGTATCAGATTCGAGTCACTTGTTTGTGACAACAATGCAAAGAAAACATAGCTTTTGTTTGCTTAAACGTGGAAAATATTAAACGTAATATTATATTTACATTTAATATCTTTAACGTTTTAGCATCATACAGGGACGAATAGTGAATGTAAGATTCTAAGAAAAACAACTGGCCAAGTGCGAGTCGCTCTCACGCATCGAGGGTTACGTACAAACGTTAAGTAAAAATTTTCCCAATAAAAAAACTATAAAGTTTTCGGATTATTTCCTTTACTTGTGCTAAATGACATTGCTTCATGCCAATTTTTATCATTCTAAGTCAACGGGAAGTACCCTATAGGTTTGGATTCCCTTGCGAGAATCAAAATATGCGGCCGTATCTTTTGATGGCATCGATTTAAAAGTTTGATTTCACTGCTGCCTGAGTATTAGATATTAATTTCAACTTGAAACCAAGCGTTCTTGAGAAAAAGGGTCTGGACAGACGGATATACATACATACGGACAACGAAGTGATCCTATGTGTTCTCTTTTTGGTACGTATTACGGAACCCTAAAAATGGGGGTAACAAGTTGTATCATTCTCTTAGTTATAGGAAACCTATTTATTCTGACCTTCAGAACTGATAGGTTAATTGCTTACAGATTAGCTTTTGGCGGTTTTTTAACTCAATGATTCATAATTACATACCTAGAACACCAATCATAGACCCTGTCATTAAGCTATACAAATAATTACTTATGTACAATCAATCTTAATATCATGGCAATATAGGTATTAACGTGTTACCTGTTGTAAAAATCAAATTAACTTTTAACAGTTTTAAGTTGCCTTCCTGTTCAGAATTGGGAACATATATTGTTGAAAATGTATACGTATTTTGCTTTAGTATTGCAGTACTACGTACTTTTTGGCGGCAAGATAGTTTTAATATCTCAAAATTAATAATTATTATTAAGCAATCTATACTAATATTATAAAGAGGAAATATTTGTATGTTTGTATGTTACGATTTAACTCAAAAACTACTCGACTGATTTTAAAACCGACCGTGAGAAAGTACACCTATTTATTTAAAATTAATCTAATTAGGGATCCCTACTAAAACTTGAATAATGTAACCCAAGATGTAAAAAAAGGTTGTAGGGAGTAATATCTGGATCTGCTGAACCGATTTTTTTTAGTACAGTACATCTACATTACACCTGAGCCACGTGGTATACTATAATTTCGTTATACTATATGTTCGTTCGTTCGTTATACTCCATGTATAGTATTACATAGTTTCATTATACTATGTTATACTATAATAATTTCAAAACATATTTTAATCCAAAAACAAACTATACGTTTATTTAAATAACATCAATCACCAAACCGTTCAGAGATAATTTATTGAACAGCAAATTACCAAAAAGGTAGGTTGATAACTAAGTATATTTCATCGCGAAATTCTCATCTAAAAAATGTTATTCAGTAACGGAGAATTAAGATTAATATCGATATTTTTTGCTAGTGTATCAAACCCAATGATTATGATTTGAGGTCATTAAGACCCTAGCGTGTGACCCACGAATGCAGATGCAATGACGCAATGATACAAAATCATTCTGCAGTTACAAAATATACCACCCAGATACTAAATCATTTAAAATAAATCTACTAGCACCTAGTCGGGTGTAATACTAATTGTTCATTTATTTAACACTAGTATCACGCCCCAGCTTCGCACGGGTGCAATGTAGATGTACTGTACACAAAAAAGCCTTGTTACTCACTGATAATGTAGCTTTCTATTGGTGAAATAATTTTTAAAATCGGCTTCGGAGTTCCAGAGATTTACACCTTGGGTAACATTATTCAAGTTTTAGTAGGGATCCCTAATTAAATTTAGAAATAAATAAAATAAAAATATCTGGAAATAAATATAGCCTATGTTACTCGGTGAAGATGTAGTTTCTAACGGTGAGGTTTTTTTAAAATCGGTCGATTAGTTTTAGTTTATTCGTTACAAACATACAAAAAATAAAACTTCTCTTTAATATAAGTGTAGATCGTGCTCATTTTAAATCCGATACTCGAGGCATCAATTTTCTATATATTTGCAACGTATTGCAGTTCCGCTATTATAACGAGCATAAACGTATCATTCATTTGTCATGTTTTGACAGTTACACAGATTAATAATTGCTAATTCGTTACATGCATAATGCTCAAAACAATAGATATACCGTACACAGATTAAAAACGAACTCAATCAAACAACCAGTATCGAAAATAACGTATTAGAATAATAAGATAATAATACGTCTGGCTAAGCGATACGGCGAATTGCCGCGTTTTTTTCCCCAGTGATGTTGCCATGTCTGGTCTTCTGATTTATTCCCGCCCAGTTAACTAGTTCAAGGTTATTTTACATGTCGCGATCGTGAATGGGCGGCTTTATTTTAATTTGCGATAGGTCGTCGTTAGGTCACTGGGGTCACCTGAATGTACGCTTTAAAATACAAAGCTTCTTGTGTGTGCACATCCATAATAATACAATCTTTAAACTAAAATGTTTACTAATAATTTCACACAATAATAGACAGTTATTGTTTGATTGGACTTTTGAAAAATACCGTCTCCAATAAATTCGATTTAAAATTAATTTGGAACATATGATAATAAGTTTCGGATTCCGAATGCGGATTTAATTGTTGCAAATAACGCAAAAAAAGCGACGCATGACGGCGACATTAAGTTATTTTGTAACAGAGTGCATTGCACTGGGAATTGACCGCGTTAGGATGGCAACACTGAGGGTGCGACCAAACCGTCTGTCTAATCAGACCGTAAACAATAATTATTAGAATTTTAAATTTGCCACGTGATCAACAATGTTACTCTACTCATCCAGAAGTAAATGCAATTAAACTAAGAAATGTATAGTTTACCAAATTGACACAATACAATACTTACAATTAGTAATAAAAATTTAGTTTTTATGAGATTTGATTTATTACATATTTATATTTAATCCATGTAATAATTAGTAGTGTTAAGAAGGTGCATGTACTAAAACTATCATGGTGAGTCCATGAATATTTTAAAGTTTATGCATTTGTGTACCAGGTACTCATAAGTAGTACACAAGTCGTTCAAGTTGATTGATCTCAAACTTTCCAATGAACTTCAAATGATAAATTGCGGCGATGACGCCACCGTAGGTCAGTGAGGAGAGGAATGCTTACGTAAACTTATTATTAGTTCCAAACCATGTAGTTTATAAAAAAAAGTTGTTAAAATATAGATAAATATAGAACTATTTCTAAGTAAAGGTAAACCTCGTCTTCAAATCTGGCAATGACGTATAGCAGAGCTTTCTCAAATAGAGTACACCCTTTTCTGCGTATATTGAATTCGAGAAAAATATTTTTTACTGATAACCTTGTCTGGGTTACATCCAAAATTGAACTAAACTGGGAATTTGTGAGTACGTTGATATAAGTATATTATGAACTCGACCAAATGTTAATTAAATTGTTAATAATACGGACCCAGACAGCCATATAGCACACTCCACAAAAAACCTTATTTTTTGTTTATACGAATTACATATTAAACATGTGAGATCTCAATTCGACCTATCGGAGCGTAAAGTTTATATAATTGGCATTTACTTTTAGCTATGTTGGACCACCTCGCTGCGTCCGCGCAAAGTCACTTACAAGTCACATTGTTAAAAAACAGGCCACCGGGGAACTAATGTAGGCTAAGAGCTAGTGATATATCACGATTAGATTGTTTAGAAATATTATATTTTTTTCTCACCTATACATATTTATCAGATGTAATATTTTGTTCAATTCATTGGTTCTGAGTTATAAATGTATATTTTTTAATTTCTTGTTTCATAGACGTTGAGATGCGAAAAAATGTTTATTTTGTGTAACCAATGGAAAATTTGCTTCAAGAAAAATAACACGGCTTCGAACAGCTACAATCAAGATATCGTTTATCTCCTTGGACATTTTCTATATATCGTCTTAAAGCAACAAACCACCGTTTGCAGATCGAAATTAAGAATACATAGAAATCCACGTAGATATGATCTCTAACTCCTAGCCTAAAAGTCATCGGTGTGAACATTATTTTAGAGCATGTATGCAAAATATCAAAATATCTGTCAACCGACGGCGAGCTTTGATCTACAGCGGGCGCAGTGACCGCGACCCGACTCTTGACTAATCACTTGGATAATACGATCCTTATCAATATAATATTAATACTTATACCTCATACCTGTTTTATTAAAACTAATTTAAAATTTATATAGTTTTTGATTAACGTCACTATTTTAACTGTATGACTACGTATTATTAATAATTTAGAAGGAAGGTCCCGAAACTTCCTTCATTCATTCATTCATTCATTTCCTTGACTCCTTTGCCGTGTTCGTCACTTAAGTAGCCATCTTGTATTAAATTTTTGAAAATTCATGAATATAATTTTCATTCATTGTATATTAGACGCTGCGCTAGTGCGAATATTAAAATTTCTTACTTAAGAAAGCGTTGTCGACCCCTGGGGTTCGATATATAAACCATTGTAGATATTGAACATTTAGAAAAATTAAGTATATTGGAAAAGAGTACAATGTATTATCTAATTTGTTCAAATATTAAGATTTGCCGGGAAAGAAAATTCAATAAGTCTAAGAAACGTTTCGAGGAAAGACGTGCCGCGGAGATTGCATGTTTCGGTTCTGAAACCGAGCCTGAGCAAAAGATTACCAAATACTTGAAATAAAAAATAAAATAGGTCGACAGCTCATCATTGATCGATACGACTACCATAAAGAACCTCACTCATACGTTGACACACAAAAAACCACTCCCTTCGAATTGGAAAAAAGTAGCCAAGAAGTACTGAAAATTATCCATAAGGTTGTATATAATTCGGTTATGAAGGCTTCATACCGAAGTCAACTTTTTGATCATTCTGTATTATAAAGTACATAGTAAAGTTATGACATTTATGGCTTTAGCGAGAAAAACGGGGCCACTTAACAATTTCATGGTCGGAAATGTTACATTTTTTATTCATCGAAGCCATGACGTTATTAGTTTTTCGTCTTAAAGCGATAAACATCTGTGAAATAAATAGTTAAGTCGGCATCTTCAAAAAAGGAACGATTGCAACTTGACCTCAAATAGTAGAACTACAATAGTTATTTATTAGGCAGCAGAATGTCTACATAAGGCGGTTAGTAACCCGATTTGTGGAAGTAGCTTAGATAGGGTTGCCAATTTTTATACTGTATTATTATTAATGTAAATACATCCGCCATAAACAATAAAAAAGTAACTAGATAGTGATTTTTCTACAAATAATCGTGATTTCTGTATTTACTATTATTATTACTAAAATACCCACGTTCACTTATTTTCATTAACAGAATGACTAGTTACTACCCATTATCCAACGCTAAATCCATTCGATAAAAATGCGATCCTTTGTTAATTTTTGTAAGTAGGCAACCCTAGCGGTACAATATCACAAAGAATATGGAATTAGCCGATTCTGCGACTATTTTTATAAGAAAATATGTTGTCGGCATTTTAATGACAAAACGTACGATATTTGAACATCGATATCGCATATTTATTACCTTTGTGGCGAACGCCCTCTTATATTAAAACGTGATTTATAGTTAATACATGTTTGTCGACGGTGGTCTTAATTAATTGACCATTAGTCAGACACGGAGAAACCGCATTGAACTGACAAGTTAAGCTACCTACATGTAACATTTTTTCACCGGGACTCTTTACTGGCTGGTTGTCAATACTTTTTTCTCATTTACATCAGAAATTATTTCATTCTAACATCTAATCATGAAGATCGATGGTACTAGATACATATATGTATACATACAAACACCGGACCGTCCGAGTTGCCTCGCTTAGTCAACCAGAAACAGCACAAGACAATATTATTTTCACAGACTAGTCATGTCCCGCGGGACCAATTAAGCGAAGTGTGTTTCTGTGTCGACGCTTGATCAAAAAATGTCTCTATGGCCTTTTGCTGAAATTTAGGTTAACTTAGAACATATTATGACGTCCATATTTTAAGTACTAAGCAAAAGAATATCAAAAAATTCGTCTTTTAACTTTCACTGTTTCTCGTCGGCCGCAGTCATTTTCCAATCGTTAAACATTAAAAACAATATGGCGGAGAACAAAGCGAGCACACGCGCAAAAACGAGATCGGTTTAAAGTTCTGAATAAAAAACAATTTCCAAGAAGCGTTGACCGACTCGCCAATTATAATAAAATTGTTGTTCAATACCGCCGGCGAAGTGACCGTTTACCATAATATTTGATCTCTATAAAATGACATCAAATCAAACTTTTTAAAATACCTACTTTGCAACTTGAACGACGCAAAAGGGTATTTCACGAGCCTCATAAATGCATTATTATAAAAACGACAAGACTTTCAAGTTGTCAAATTTGACAATACAACATCATTTTCGTACTAATTGAGCGGCCAAGAGGTATCAGGTATCGTTGGAAAATAAAAGATTCGAGGACTTAGGCTAAAACCAAATGGAGTGTCGCAAAAGGTTCGATGTTCACGATGCGTCGCGAGGCTCGGACCGATTCTAAGGATTATTACCGTGGAATGCCGCTCCGCAGCTCTCGCTTTTCGAGCACCCACCGCCTATACCCGTGATGTAATCGTTTTATAGTTTATTTAATTTAATACACTCGTTCCAAACGAGTAATCGGCATTTGGAAATAATCCTAATCGATTAAGTGCAATCGATTGCACGTCATTAGTTCAGGTAGAGTCATGGAGATATATTATTGATTGGAATCGATCAAGAAATATAACATTTTTTTTCAATTATCTGCAGAAACTCAAATTACAGGTCGGGGCGAGATGCGTGTGCCGATGTTATGTTTTATTTTTAAGTATTTCGAGCCTACGGTGTCAATTGCCGCGTAATGGATGTACGGAGGTGCATTACTTTAGTTGTATTATGTTGTTGAAAACAAGACACGCACGATTCGTGTTGAATTTATATTTTATGTACCAGGTTCTCATGAGTTATCGGGCGGTGTGATCGGTCTGTAAAAACTCGGGAGTTCGCGACCGGCAGGTGCAGGCGGCAGATGTTGATGTAGCGTCGGGCAACATTACGTTTCGTGAAAACAATATAGTTAATAATATTTCTAAGTAATATGTATGTTAACTTCGCACGCTCGCGCCGCCATATGTAAACCGGCGTTATTTCAAGCTAAGCTTTCATACACAAAATCGTTTCGTGTGTAATCAGTAATACGCCAAATAACACCTACATTGTTTAATTCTGATACTAATTAGAGTTTCACTTTTGCCAAATCTAGGATTATAGCCAATGACGGTTTTACAAAGCGTTTGATATAAAACCTGTTCGATGATATTTGTATGTTGATAATAAACATAACTGAAAACATTTGAAATTGGAATTGTTGAAATTCTCCAAACAATAGGTACGAGTCCGAGGCACCCCCGACAGATGGCGCACAACTGCTGTCTTAACGAATTGCAACAGTTGAACCACAGCGGCGCGCGTTGTACTGGAACGAGACCACTCCAGGTTTAACCGCCTCCCGCTCGAGCAACACAACCTCCACCCGCTGCTACAACTCAAATATTTGTTTCTTTAATAATCTATAAATGTACAGTTGACTTGAAGGTGAACCTGTGCGCGTCAGTCTCCTTTTCTTGATCTTTAATTACACCTTACGGCAGGTGGCATATGAGCTTTTCAGCACAACGGGTATTTAATAATTAATGGCGCGGAATAATGAACCAGCATGCGAGGCGAAAATCTAAAGACACGCACTGAACGGCAACTCGATATGTGTTGATATCGACCATTGAACATTTTCACGAGGGAAATATCGCCTTACAGCCAGCGCCACCCACCATGTCTTCATAGCAACCTCTAAAAAATTATGCGACCCTGGTCCTTGCACTCATTCGACATTATATGAATTTGAATAATAATATTTGATTTTGATAAAATTTGTACTTAACAAGATACCGATAAATCTTCACACTAAATACCCACTTTTAATTTAGTGATACGTGCAGGTAAAATTTTAACTGCAGGTAGGCTTTTAGAAGAACCGAAACCCAACATAATAACAGCTCGGAGCGATTGGAACAAAACCTTTTCTTTACAAAGGGTATTTTTACAATACAGATAAAATTCTTTGGTGAATTTAGAAATCCGTTAAAATCGGCACTTCATTGAGTACTACTTAATTATTTGGTTAGTTCGGTATTGTACGTCCGGTGAGTTTGATAACCCTGACGTCCGTAGAAGATTACACGAGCCATATTTTATGTGAAATATACCAATATTGACCCATACTAAGAAGTTAGATTCGTTGCTTTCTTGGAATTAGAGATGCACATTAAAAATACACCATTTTCGAATAACATATTTTTTACGAATCTTGTGTAAATAAAGTGTTTAATTCTTATCAGTATTAAATTGGTAAAGGAAAGCTCGTATTCGTATACGCCCGACAGCTGTGAAGTTGAGATAACAGTGACAAGCAAATTACTTACCCGGCAACCATCATGACCCAAAAACGTTACCTGGTCTTGTCATCATCCAAAAAATAATTACCTTCCTTATCATAATGAAACTTGCTAAGTTCTACCATTAAGTAGTCACATATTATAATTTAGTTTATAATATGAATAATATTACAATTGTATTACTGTCAAGACCCTCATTATATACATTAAATAATAATTGTTTAAAACAGAAGCGTTTTGATCACTTTCCAACTGTCCAAGTTGTGATTAATGTGACTTTCAAATTAGAAAAAATATAATTAGATTAGGAAATAATAAGCTACGAAAATAACTGTAAAGTTCAAATATTAATAAGGCTAAAAGCATTACCATATTGTTAATGGCTAAATTACCTATATTATTTCGGAAACTTAAATACGACCAAATATTTACGACATTGTGACCCTTTGACTGTTCAATATTATATAGTTAATAGTTTCAAGTAATTTTCAGTGCTTGAATTTTCATTGTCGTAATTAAATTAAGTTTATACTATTGGAACTACGGATTTATACTTAAAGGAGTTTTTAGATATTTATTAAACTGTTTATTTAAAAAAAAGTAATAATTTTACATAGCACAAAAGAAGGAGCTATGAATTACTGATTGATATTTGATGGAATTCGATATATACGCCGATTTTAGTACGATTTCAGTTTTAGACGGACATTTTTTAATTGTTTTGTTATCGATCATCACGATATTTCAAGGTCATTTAAAAAAAAGCAATTATTAAATCATTTAATCTTATTATCATACAAGCTTCGAATCTTGGACTATCTAATACAGTTAGAAGCAACCAAGAGTAGATGTGCTTATATGAAATAGGGTTTTATAAAAAATAAAGTACTACAAAGCTTGGCCCGCATTGTCATCAGATCTCTGTGCAGTGGAGAACACGTAATATGACGCACCTTCAGTGTTAATACTTCTTCGTCGGCTTTATGACGCCTTTACATTACCTGCATACGGCCTACCTGTATGTGTTATGTATTTAGGAAAAGCTGACGATGATACTTATTTCTTAGATATCTTGTTTCACTGAATGGATCGAGAGCGCATCATTGACTGATGTTCTGTGGCCACAAGGGAACCTCATGCTCGTCTGTCGATATCTAACATTAAAAAAAATAATTAAGGTATAGTTTTCGATGCATGTGAACGGCAGCGCATTGCAGTGAGTTAAAACACCCTAACGGATAAAAAACGAAAATCCTTTAAGTACAACAATAGCGCAACTAGGTGACCGTTGCTCACGCACGTTAAAACGTAAAACGCAGCTGCTGTCGTACGTATAGTCGTTGCCCTTTCTCTGCTCGACGCGAACGCAGCGTACGCTAAGGTACACGCACCAATTGATGTACTCTTACTTTCATCTGACGTTTAACGTCGATTTAGTTTATTTATAAGATACTAGCTGACCCGGCAAACGTTGATTTGCCATGTAAATAATTTCTAAAAAGCAGGGGTTGGTGATAAAAAAGTAAAAATTTAGGGTAGGATGTATTTTTAATGCCACATTATAAAAAAAAAAAAAAAAAATCGTTCAAATATTTAAAAAAAAAAAATTAAGGGTGAATAACCCTTATCACTTAGGGGTATGAAAAATAACCTACTGAATACGCATATAAAATTTGGTAAGAGTCGGTAAAGCCGTTTCGGAGGAGTACGGTAACTAACATTGTGACATGGAAATTGTATATATTAGATATACTAAAAATACCGTCAAATTGAACGCAAATCACATGGGAAAATGAAAATAATAAAATATTTAAAAGTCAATGGTGTAATTTAAGCACGTATATAGGAAGTAATTTGCGCGTTAATTTACGCTTTAATTCACAATGGATTTTGTTTTATAATAACAGGCCACCAGGTGTTTTATTTTTTTAATTCGTTTAATGGTATGGTAAACGAATTAACACGAGGAAGTTATTTTGCTTAATTTGTATTACATTGTAATTACTCGAAAACCTTCTAAATTCGGATTAGAGTTTGTAGAGGACGCTTTCAAAGTTTTCTAGTAGCATTGAGTATTGTGAAATTAGAAGTCTTCAATACTTCGATTGTATAGGAAAATTTATATATTTAAATAAATGCAAACTATTATGATTCTTACAATTTATAAAGGATTGAGTACTTTTATATTTAAATGGATATTCACGATTCATTACCTTTATCCCTTATTTAATTAGTTGATGAATGTTCAACATCATACCTACAAGACATTATACAGAAATCTCGCTAATTGTAACCGATATTCAATTGACGCATTACATTAATTTCAAAGAATATCAATAAATTCAAAAAAAGAACATGACAGTTAGCAGTTAGGGCAGGCAGGTGTGTCGGCCATTGCAAGACACCACTTTGGTGTCGAGACGGGTAAAAGCAGATGGCAAAGTTACAATACAAACGTGTATTTATACGATTTAAGACATTTACATAAAGTAATCTATTTAAATGTATTCGTACAAGACATTTATAGGCTTAATTATTGTTTAAAAAACCGATAATTGTCATCTCCACAATGAACGCCATACGTGTTGAAATGAGAGTATTTTTAGTAGTAATGATTGGATGTAATTTGTGTGAACCAAAACTAGTTTAGCCGGGGGTATTGTTAAATATGAATTGTGAACGTAGTTATGAGTATATCGACTAAAGCCACATGTGTCGCTGCTCGCTACCAGGCACCAGTTAACCCGGGCACATTCTTACAAAGACAACTTTTCGCACATCTGCGTTCTACGGACTTTGACTCGGTGGCATTAACATCGTATCCTGTCATTAAACATTTACAAGAAACTGAACAACTATTTTTTTCCTTACAATATAGCAGTCCGCAACAAATAGATTAATCTCGGAACAGAAATTACTATCGCATAGTTTTGTAAGAAAATAGCCACATTTGCTGGCAGAATAATGAAGAAGCACGGAGGATCACTTATTACAGTCTACGGAGTAAATCGAAATGGGAGTGAGTCTAATTCGCAGCGGCGCCTGACAGCCTGAGATGGATTGTTGTCAACATTAGTGCGGGAGGCACATCGACTTGTCGTTTTATACCACGCTTACGAACACCACACCAACGAAACACTTCAATCATGATGCATTTAAGAGATAATAAATCTAAAGCTCAACTACATACGATCTTATTCCCCTCAGCACCACGTTGACGTTTAAGACTCAATAACTGTGTAATAAATAATCATTCGCGTCCGCAAGTACATGGAGCGGTTTGACTGGTACTCGATTTCAAACTTAGATGCAAAAGAGCTGAAAGTTCATAATTAAATGAAGGAAATGGTTTTTGCATCGGATTACGGGTTCATTCGTGCTGCCGCGGCAATTAGGAAGTCATTCATTAGGATCCCTAAGTTTCGCAGACGTGGGGGTGCCCTCGACCAGTGTCGTCACGCCACGCCGTTTCTTTCGCAATCGACATTGCTATACAAAATGTATCATGGAAGACTGTACTAACTACGGCGATATATTTAAAAGAATTCTGTTTAAAACTGTTACACTAATACACAATACAAACAGGAGCGTACTAACGCGACCTGTTCCCGAAACTGGCGCCACCGAGAGCGACAGAGACAGGTTGATATATCTTAAAATAAACCTCAAATTCATCGTCGTAGATGCATCCGTAGATCTTATTTCCGAACGCGTGATAAGGACGCAAGATGCGGTTAGCGGCATCCCAGAATGCATCTGTCAAGTTACACAAAAAATGGGGCCATGGAATTTCGGGACGTCTCTCCGCCAGGACACATGCTCGTTTATTTTTTTACCACAGTAGTTTCATTCAAAAATTGTCAACGAACAGAGATTTGTGTAATCTTGTTAAAGTAACAGCAGTTAACAATCAATTTAGTGAGTAATAAAACTTTAAGTCTGACTTAAACGGTCATAGGACATGAATAAAATAAGAATCATTGTTAAACATATAGAAAAAAACTGACCAAAACATTAATATTATGACTGCTTAAGAATAATGCTAGGGACCAACGATGTTTATAACACAATAATTAGTAATTAATCATCATGAGAAACTACAATAATGCGTCAACCAATCAGATTCGCTTTTAGCTCACTCCATTTCCATTCAATCGAGGAGAGCGCGAGTACGCTCTGAGTACCAGGCGTGCAGAAGTGTGCAGGAGCCGAAGCCTTGACCCTGACTGCGGTGGCGTCGACCGGAACGCCCGCTGAGCTACACTGCAAATCTCGATTCCCTCTCACAGTCCAACCGCATAACCAGTGTTGTGGTCTATGTGCACACCGCTCACACGTGTGCTATGTTCAACATATTGTTCTCTTTCATCGGCGAAAGCAAAAGGGTATAAATGAAAATTGCTACCTTTGTCCAACGCTTTTTCAGCTATCTATTCCACTATTTAAACAATAGTAAATATAATTATATAATTCACTCAGAAGTGTATTTACATATATACCCAAATATTTACGTTACTAAATTGTTGAAAACGTATATCAGTTGTAGAAAAATAAGCTATGTATTAGATCGGGAGTAGAGGCCGAAGGGTTGGCAGTCATTGATGCGGAACCGGTCCTAGGTTAGAACCGGCTCGTGACGGACAGGGATGAATTACTCATAGACACGACGTTTGGGAACTTTATGATCTTTCATACTTTAAATACCAGACGCGTTGTCCATTTCTAATGAGCGTGTTTTAAATAATTAGTCTGGTCTTTGTGGGTATAAGGAATAGCTACTTTGTATTTTAAAATCTATACATAGAATAAAATTGAATTGAGTCTGTGCATTGAATATTTAACAAAAATTTAAAGAAAAGTACATAATTCATAAAAATAATGTTTACATTTTTGTCAGTCTGTTCACGCTGACCTCCGAAACTACTGAATTTTTTTACGGGTATATTAAGCTAAAGTTGTTTACTTTCTGAAATCTGATGTCGGGAATAAATCGATGAGATATTTACGCGCGGATGTAGTCATAAAAATTTAAAGATTATATCGAAGTGATTTTAAAGAGATAATTCCTATATGAGTGATATACTGTCTAAAGGCAGATGTAGTGTTTACCCTACACCGAACTTACAAGATGCAAAACAGGGCGGCGCGCCACAACAAATCAAAACAACAAACGAGCCGACAGGATCCGATCGACTTCAGAGACAATCGAACATCGGATCGACAATCAATAGTCGGGACTCAACATCAACCGGACGTGACGTCACGCCATGTCCGCGGGTAAACTCGAGAATTTTAAACAACCTCCTTTTCGTGTATTGCGCTGAACACATGTCTGTATCAGTATAAACATAGGCATTTTCATAGTTTCTTTTTTTTAACGCCGTATTATCTTGGTATTAAGGACTACTATTGAATTAATTTGAATTATTCAAAGGATGTGTTTTATATTCATGTCATAATATAGTTTGTAGTTATAAGGTCGTAATTACGTGTCGAGCTGAATTTTAACGGTTTAAGACGAAGGAAGTTTCTTTTGTTCGCGAAATCGAAAATTGCTTTATACATTTTATTTTGCATATTTAGATACAGGGCCGGATTTAGAGTTGCCTTGGGGCAACAAAAGAGTGGGGGCCCCGGGCCCCAAATTATTTACATGTTAACAATATGTTTGTACAAACTACAGTTATAGGTAAAGGTACAACAGCGAATAAAAATATCAAAGGAAAAGTTTTTTTTATTGTTTATTTAGTGGAGGCCCCAGGGCTGTTGCCCCGGATTCCCTCCCTTAAATCAGGCCCTGTTTAGATAATTCGTCCGTAATTGCTAAATACTAATTTTGGTTATTATAACTGGATTAAAGATTGTTTGAAAGAAGTCCAAAGATTAATTAAAATATATTATTAAATCGTAGTGAATGGCTTAGTGGTTTAAAAGATTTTTTTTTTATTTATTTATTCATAAAAACTTATGTCTAACATTACAGAAACCCAATGCGTTAGATAAGTAGCTTAGATTGCCAAAACACTTTTGTAATTATTCCAGAATTTTTACATTTTTAAAATGATATTAAGTATCCATTCGAATCTATCTAACCTTTTTTTTGTAAAGAATAATACTAGTATACTAGACGGTAGAATGTTGTACGCACACGGGAATTCACTATTTTAGTAACTAGCAGTAAAATTTAGACCCAGTCTAATTTCACCGAAAACTTATCGGTTATACGTTGTTGCTATTACAGCGATTTATATTCATGTAGGTACCTTCCCGTGTTTGTTCAAATCTATAATATGAATTTGGGGGCACGGCACTGCTCTTGTACATAATAATCCTGCCACGTAATATGTTCCAAACGTTAGTGAAAACGACATTGAAACCCATTTCGAAACTATAGGCCAAGACACCGATGAATGAATGAATTACCACTGTCTCTTTTCTACTTAAATATATTACAGGTAGAATTCTACAAAACGTACCCCTAAAATATATAATATTTTAAGTATCCTGATTATTTTAATTGAATAAAAAGCAAATACTTAAGTTAAGTCTTAAGTTTCATATAAAAAATTATCAGTTTTAGTAACAAGTTCAAGTCGTAATATATAATCATACTTCAGCCTAATAAAGACGAGATCAACAGACTAACAGTATTGATGAACAAACATACATAAAACACAAATTGATTTAATTGAGTAATCCACTGTTTTTTAATTCAATGAAAACTGGAGTTCATACATAATCATTTCAACCCATCTAAATCGTAACTTTAAGTTGCTAACATATTCTTAAAATGAAAGTATCAACAAAGCCAAACATCGATAGGAAAAATAATATTCTTCGAACAATGGGCAGACCCAAAGGAATTATTCTTCAGTTCACACAAAGAAATGGAAAAATAGTACCTATAGCGAGGGTTTTTCTGATGCAATCGTACTTAATTACAACAAAAGACGTTTAACGCAATACAAACCTTGCTCAGCACAGGTACTTGAGCAGAACTTTATAAAAAATCCTTCTACATGAAAGAACTTTTATGTATTGAATTTCCAGACGTATTGTATGTTAGCAGGATTCTTTAAAGGTTTAATTCTAAGATCGATTTTTATTCTTTTGTCGAAACAGAACGAAATATATAATAAGTAATACCTATAATTTAAAGTTTTAGTTATAGTATACAAAGAAAAATTGAATTGAATTGAAAAACAAATATGAATTTCATTTTCTACTCGTCTCCATTTGTCGATTTCAATTATCATTATAATGAGAAAATACGTCAACAAACACAAAAGTTGTTCAAAAATACGCGTTCCTAAAAGTGAAAGAAAGAACCATAAAATCTACATTTAACCAAAACATTGAAGCAGTCTAAACTACCATCTAAATATAACTTAACCTACATTATTATTTCTGTTCATGGAACTTTGTCACTATGAAGGGCGGTCATAGTTGGGAGTGTTATTAAGTAGATTGTGAAACAGAACTTACGATGACAGGGTTGTAAGTCGGGTTAGCTTTTTACTTACAGTATTACTACGAAAGCAGATTACAGCCAGTACGACGCTGTAGAAAAGCTTACTGCATATCAGTATTGTTCTGCTTAAGATAAAGCCTTTCTATCGTTACATTATTTAATAATATTGTTATTAAAATATTACTTTATTAAATAATGCTTATTTTTTATATATAAGTAAAAAAATCGATAAACATTATCTCCATACTTACTTTTTGATTATTTTTACTTTACTTAAAATAAATTTGCAAACAAAAATGGTTCGTGGGCGGTGCAGTTACACTATTCTATACATTCGTGCAATTAATTGTTTCATTTTTTTATTAGAAATCAACACTAAAATTGCTAGGCTATTATTTAGATACGTTATTAACATACGTACACTCGTATATTATTAATCTGTCAAGAGTTGCGCACGAGCAGCGAACTGCATGCATACTTTATATCTAGCTTTTAGACATTACTACTTACTACATATGTTATATACCTTCGGGCTTTTTATAATATGCATGATTTTTATTTGTTACGAGTACCTATTTCAACATACCAATTTTGACCTACCTAGTACTTGATTAGAATATATTTTTATAAAGTTCCATCTTTCTAGCTTCTAAATGTAAAATTAATCAATTTATATAATGATTACAAAAATTATTTATTATATTGTGGGTAGATCTATTTTTTCTGTCACACAAAAACTGCTGCATCCAAAGAAATTACCTATTCCACTAAGAATTTGACCACGAAATTAACTTTTTTCGCTCAAATCTAATGCACATTTACAAAAATTAGTCTCAGATAAAGCAGCATCGAGACCTTTGTCGGTATTTTTTCACCCTGACCCACTCGAAAAAACCCTACCGACATCCCTTGGGATGATTTTTTGCTAACGGTACCTTTTAATTAGTGGATTCCACTTTTTCAATACGGACTAAACGCATTACGGATGAAGAAGTTACATAGGCATGGGAACTAGCGACATGCAATTATTTACGCATTAATATTTATACAATCACTGCATTCTACGTGCATCGAGCTACGTACGTCTACGTAATACCTACGAAATGTGCACTACGCGTAACGCGACTCAACAACGACATATTTGCAAGAGTAAACAAACAAAAAATTGACGGTATTCTCGCTTCTAACGTATTTCATCAGCCGGTATACCGATCGAAGATAACCTCAATCGCACGTGCGCCCTTACATAAGGGGTGGAGTGATGCGGGGTAGGTAACGAACGTCTCACTTGCCAGCCGGCGAGATAACCTCAAATCTTAGATAGACATACCTTGTCTGCCAACGATCTCGGCGACGTGTTCTGAAGACGGCACAGGCACGCATTCGGTCATGTTCTGCGATTTCTTGGTGCGATCATCGGGCGGCGGTGCGAAGCCGAGGGGGCTGGCTAGCGGGTTCGATGAGGGTAGAGTCTCGCCGAAGTTAAGCATGCTCAGCTCGAGGGCCAGCTGGAACGCGCGCTGGTCCTCCACCAATCCACCTCCTAGCTCTCCGAAGAGGCTTGACGGCATTTCCACTTGTGAAGCAATCTTGCCGGCTGAGAGAGGTTGCCCTCTCGTATCTGTCACTGGGTTAAAAAAAAGCACGTTCGATCGTGTGGATGCCGCGTTTTGTAGCGTAACGTGCGTGCGATGAGGTCGCGGCGCGGCGGTAGACTGACTCGCCGGCCGGCCGGCACGGCATGGCTGGCGCACGCGCTCAGCGGCCGGCGGTGGGGGGTTGCACCGGCCGCCGGCGTATGCAGCTTCCGCCCGCCCGCCCGTCAGACCGTTCACCCAGGTAACTACTCACTATGCACTTCGATAAATACATGCCTAATTAATTGGTTGCATTCGCGGTGTGACGATTGTCCGTGAAATGTTGAAGTACGTGCAGTATGGTGAATACTGAATTGACAAGGTTATACTTTAAGTTAGGCAAGATTTTCAATTAGATATAATTAAGTAAATACCTACATATAAAAAGCTATCAAGTTATGATGAAATTACAAACGCCATTTTAAATTTCATAGACTATGCTGTAACTAAAACTGCGTAGGAGCTACGCAATTCTTAATAATGTTTTATAATATAACATATTATTATCTTAAAATAAATTTTATAGGTATTCATAAAATTAATGTTTTTATACCACTTAATTATTACGAGTTTCACGGAGGAAAATATGAGCTCAGTTTTATTATACACTGTATATTACGCGTAGTTAAAAAATCTATAAAACAAAGAAAAAAGCACCTAATTTTTTTCTTTATTACTATCGAAAAGATATTGAATATAAATGTCAACATTTAAAAGGCATTCGCACAGAACAGTTTACATCTTCTGTCGGCATTCGAATATTCGAAAATGTATACACATTAAACTCTTTTTGAATAAGGAATATGCATTTTTAAAAGCAATTTGATCATCATCTTTTTACAGATTAAATTTAAAATATAATATTTCAAAATATAATCATTCTGAAGAGAATATAAATTTGTATTATAATTATTAATACCTAGTGATGTTACAGCACTTATAACATGAATCGGGCAAGTGAACGACGTAAATATATTGTGACCTATACCAATAGGTGTATTTATTTACCGAGTATCCGCAGAAAATATATCATCCGAGTAAAGAAAAACTATTTTTTAAGTCCATTCCTGTGGATTTTCATTGTTTATACACTATAATTGAATTTGAACATAGCAAATGTGTGTGTTAGCAATATCCCTCGAGTCTGGCTCAAGTTTCGCGATATGTTTCAACAATTCGTAGGTCAAGGCGAGTGAAACACTAAATCTTTACTACTTTTGAAGCTACGTTACTATTTTTATGATAAGTCAAATATAAGTCGATATGTATATTCAGAGATCTGAGGGCCAAGTACAAAGGACTTGCGATGAGGCATTCAATGAATACTATTCATATCGCCAATATGTCTGTGGTATGGGAAATCATTTCAAATTACATACAAAATACATATGACAGATGTCTCGCAAGTCGTTCGTTCGGTTTCTAAAGGTTTCCTTGATTTTCAATTGACGTTTTTTTTAATAAATCCTGCAAACTATTACTAGCGGCTTGGGCTTTCAAAGTTTTCCGTGATTTTCGATTGACACAGTTTTTTTAATAAATACCAGCGTCTGTGCCATAACCACTGAGGGGTCGTTGTGTTCTTTTTTTTTTAAACTCAACACCTCGTTACTACTCTGCTGACAATTTCAATATTAAACAAGAGGCGGTTTGTTAATAACTACTTAATTAAGAAAAGGTCATAGAACAAAAAATATAATTATTTATTAGTAAACTCGATACTTGTATGTAGGTGGTCGTCATGTCGTGCGTGAATTTTTTTTCAATAAAAATATAATAAACAGATGGTGAACGGCTTAACTAGGTACTTGATTTGTACACGCAAGACAAGTTCGCGTATGACAGACTTAACTATTACCTATAGTCCTATACATATTTTCAAAGTAGCTACATCCACGACCCTTTTTTGGCGGGGCTATGTTCTGAACTTAAGTTTTACATAGGTCCGTATAATATTGTCTTTTATTAACGCGAGTATCACACATTTAAATAAAATACTGTATACCGGATTAAAACGCGATTTATTATTTATATTGTTTAAATTATTTATCCCGACGTTTCGGATGCTTTTCAGCAACCGTGGTCGCGGGGAGACAGCCCGAGTAATTTAAACAATATAAATAATAAATCGCGTTTTAATCCGGTATACAGTATTTTATTTAAATAGGTCCGTATTCCAAGACGTGAATTTGAATCAAGTTTTGAGACGTGTCAAACCTTTTTTTCTCTATAGAAACTTGTTATTTTGACAGTTCTCAAGGATAGATTTCGAGGTTGAGTCTTGGAATACCTTGGAAGACCTTAAAGTACAAACATCCTTTTAACACATTCTTTATTATAATAACAAATCAATATACCTACTGAGATGTATTTATAACAAAGTTGGTGGTTCTTAACAATGATAATACATATTAAAAAGAATTCTGACAATATGGATGTCTCTTATTGATTAAATTATAATATCTATACTTCGATATACTAATATTATAAAGAGAAAAGACTTTATTTTTGTATTGTATTTTTGGATTTTTATATGATATGAAAAAAAAAAAACTTAAAAACTTAACTCAAAAACTACTGGACCAATTTTAAAAATTCTTTCACCTTTTCTTTTTTCTTAACATTATCAGCGAGTAACAGAGGCTATTTTTGTGTATAGTACATCTACATTATACCCATGCGAAGCCGTTTAGTTTTATATAAAACTGTTTTTATTTTTTATTTTGACTGATTATCTTAAATTAATTTGGACTTTAAGCAGGTGGTAACGTGGGAACAGCCAGGACGCATAGATATTACGCGACGACATATTGTGTAAATAGCTTTTTTTACTGTATTACGAAACTTTATATTTTTTACATAAAAAGGTAACACAAGCTCTGTGCGCTATTGTAGACACTCAATAAAATAAGAATTTAGAATTTCGATTCAGACTGTATCACAGGGTGACCACTTTTAACTCGCAAGACTGAAACGACTGTGTTAAAATTTAAATATTTACTTTATTGGAAAGACGTGAAAAATTTAATATTTATGAGAAACTTTAATAAACTTTGTAAATTTAGTCTTTACACTAGTAGCGCTTACGGATTGGTCCATAAACGCCTTAAATATACTAAGTCTTAATATATATTTAAGTTGATCATAGTATATTTTTTAAAGATCTATTTTAAGATTACTTTGTTAAGTATACGTAACAAATAAAGACACCTCACTATCTTACCACACACAAACTATATAAATTGATAATATACATAGGTGAAGTATAGGTATATAGGTGGTAGTCTAAAAATACTAGCTATTCGATAGCTAAACTATGTAAATTAAAAAAAAAGAAAAAAATTAAGTCCTAAGCTACATTAACTTAGTTATGTTACATACTAATTACTCTCGTAATTCTATACATAGGTGAAATATAGGTATATAGGTGGTAGCCTAAAAATACTAGCTATCGAAGGAAACTATGAAAATTAAAAAAAAAAATTAAGTCCTAACTAAGCTACATTAATTTAGTTATGTTATATACTAATTATTCTCGTAATTCTTTCGTATATTAGAAATATATATATGCATCATTGCACAAGCCTATACACGTATTAACCTAATTATCCATCACTTCCTTTAATAATAATCCGTGAGAAAATCCCGAATGCTCTCGTTTATAGCGTCACCCTCTGTCTCAAGTTCAAAGTACAGACGAGTACAACATACAATAAGTACGCAGGTACCCATTTTTTCTGGCCCTCTACCATCTGCGTATAAAACGCCGGATAGCAGATGCAAGCCCCGCTATTGTGCTACGTAGAACATTTTTTTTGCACTTTATGAAGATTGAACGGATGTGAAGACGTATGGAGAATCGATCTTAATGTAACAAAACAGTCTCCTTAATTTCTAAAGTTTTTGTTCGGTGTTTTTGTTGATAGGAAATAAGGTTCCGGTGAGACGGTTTTAGGATTGGTAGGTATTTTCGTATGTTTATGAAATGGACGTGATTTTCGATTATATACCTACATATATAATACATATGTATGATTATATACATGTATATGTATACATCACGCCTCTTTTCCATTGGGGTAGGCAGAGATCACGGATTTCCATAAGCTCCGATCCTTACATACCACTTTCGCTTCTTCTACTTTCATACACACTCGTCGGTTACGAGTACTTTTGACCTGGCCCTTTTGCAGAACAATTATAAGTTACTAACAATCCGCCCCGGCTTCGCACGGGTGCAATGTATCAGATCATGATAATAAAATCGGTCGTGTAGTTTTATATGGATAATTTTCCCCGTTTCCTTCGCTCCTAATGGTCGCAGCGTGATGTTATATAGCCTAAAGCCTTCCTCGATAATTGGACTATCCAACACAAAAATAATTTTTCAATTCGAACCAGTAGTTCCTGAGATTAACGCGTTCAAACAAAAAAAACTCCTCAGCTTTATAATATGAATTAAGTATAGATATAATATTAGTATAGATTTATGATATAAGGGCAACCAGTTTTCACCGCTCAAGATTCAAAAATATTCCCTGTTCTATATAGGCAGTGAATCAAATTCGTGTCAAATACACTTCCGACGACAAGACCCAAAGTGGCCTACATTCCAAATTGGTTGACTGTTTATGTATGTATGTTACATTTTTTTTCATATTCAACATTAATTATTGTTTTCCAGTAGTCATTTTTTAATCTTGATTTGTATTATGAAGCTCCTTTTAAGTGTGTAAATTGTTTTATTTTTTATTTTTAGCAATCTAAGTTTCCTTTAAATGACATTCAAACTACAAACACTCGGGTTTCGCTTTCGTTCTCTAATCATCTTTTATTGAAATTTAAAAACAGGCACTTGAGGATCAAAGACTTACTCTTAAAAAGTGGAAATGTTCAGAAATCAGACCCCTTAAGGCTCGAAGGGACGTTGCTCGAGCGTCAACCCTTAAAGAGTTCACTGAACTTTGTGCTAATTTTAATTGTTTTATGTTTGCAAACGGGATCTTACAAATTACGGCGTTAGGACATAATATGTTGTGCTTATTAAACTACTATTACTCTTTGTAGACAGAAACTCATAAATGACAAAAATATTATGATATTTAAGTATATGTTCTTTTAATATTATATAGTTGAACACAAAGCACTCAACATAATGAAATTAATACTTGGGTGTTTTGAGTAAAAATCGACCTAATAAAATCAACTGTTATCCTGTTTTTAAATATTTTTACAGGTTTAAGTCAACGATATCCAAAAGGAATAATTATATTATAAATAAATGTTTAGTTTCAATAGCCAGTTACTTTAAATGATAAATGAGTCAGTAATTGTACTATTTTATAAGCAATACCTATTTATTTAGTAAGTATAGTTATTTAGCCTTAAAATGTCATAATTACAAGAACATTAAAAATATACGAACTAAAAATGAAAACCCCAACAAAAGTGGTTGGAAGTCGTCTTGAATGCAGGCCCGGTGCAACGACAGCTGGCGAGGCCTGAGAAAGAACCCAAGCCTTTGGGGTCAACAACGATGCAAAAATTTCATTTACTCCGAAACTTACCGAGACGTAGATTTATGCGGTGGGAATTTTTAGTTTTATTTGGTACATATAATGTGGCTTCGATTTAAATCTCGTTTTGAATTTTGTTGTGTTTCTTTGTTTAAGATAATAATGACCTGATCTTGTACCTATTAAGATCAATTAATATCTTCTTTGATTACTACTTAAGTAGCCTTTTTGAAATAGTTACGATGGTGATTGCTATGTTTTTGAGGATATTTTGCGTTTAGAATAAGAAACCTTAGTTTTATACCTACTAAATTAATTAAAAATTCCATAACTTCATATTATTAATCATAGGGATTGCTGTGCTATATTATTCCAATTTTGGGGGAAAAAATGACACCATTTTAAATTATATCAAAATAATAAAAAAGTCGTAAATGTCTAGATATCCTATCTATAGTTAAGTATTTTTTATAAAAGAGATATTTTAGTGAGTTTGTTCATAACATGAGCATCGGATTATTTAAGCGCAAATACTCTAAGTACAACAATTAATATCTCCCTTAGGGTAATATTACATCGTACGTTTATTTGCTTAATTATTATTGTAACCCTTCGTAAACAAAGCTGCCGTAAACGAGTAAAGTTGTCAACCTTCTTTAAAAACCCTTTTTGAAAAGATTTACCTCTATAAATAATTATATATAATAATCAATTATTAGGTAAAATCTCTCGTTCCAATTTAGGTGAGTTTTATAAGAAATTACTTAATACTCTTAGCACGAATTGTTTTTGTTTGATTGTTTTATGACATTGTAGACTTAATACGTTTTAGTAATAATAATTATTACTACGATATTTCCACTAAATAGCCTTTCTCCTTTTTAAGAACTAAAGAGAATTTATTACGGCATAGATAAGATAAAATTCAATGTATATTTTTATTTTCATTCAATACAGGCGCAAATGTGTATCAATGTTGTTGTAATATTTAAATAATAAACTATTATGTAAATATATTTTGTATACATTATATATTATGTATGAATATTTGATTTTATTAGAATATATTTTTAATATAAGTAGTTATACAACAATAAAAAATGAAGTGCAAGTCAAGAAGCAAACGATGAAGTATATTATATACATATTATATCAAACAACTATATAACACTAAGATAAGACTTATATATATACATAATCACAATAGTACAGGGTCACTTAAAGGCTACTTTCCTAATAAATCTAAATAGTTTAGACTTTAGAATATAAAATTCCAAATAATATATATTGATAAAATGTATCAATATATAACAATTTTCTCTTGTTTATATTCTACTAGTAAAAATCAAAGTTGCTATTTGTGTCTGTTTCTCCTCTTAATTTTTCTAAAATACGCACCCGTTTTTGATACGATTTTTGTTATTTAGAGAATTTCTTACTGACGGTAGTAGGTAGTATCTACTATATACAGGGCTGGATTTAGGGGAGATCATCCTCTACAAAAAAGACTTCGGAAAAAAATTAGACGGCGAGTAAACACCAAACCTTTGATATTTTTTTTCGCTTTATTACCTTTACCTTGTACTTTGTAGTTTGTACAAACATGATTATATTAATCGTAAATATGGAAAAAAAATCATTACATTTTTTGGGGGCCTGCACTCTTTTGTTGCCCCAAGGCCTCTGGCCTACGGCTACCTCTAAATCAGGCCCTGACAATATGTTCTGTAAATATATGAATTAGTAGAGAAAATTCATTTTTTTGTAACTTACTCATCAAATCGAAAAATAAGTAACGAAAAGTCTAAAGAAAAGTCCACGATGCCATATGCCTATGTCCAAAGGTTGATACACGGTGTGAATATTAACAAGTTCATTATAAACTAGTAACACGCTCCGGCTTCGCACGGGTGCAATGAAGATGAACTATAAACAAAAAAAGACCTATGTTACTCGCTGATAATGTATTTTTTTTTGAGGTAAATCGTAATAAACAAATATACAAACAAATCTTTTCTCTTTATAATATTAGTATAGATATTTGGTTATTTACGAAGCTGTTTTCTCTAATGCAGTATTAATACTTATCCAGGTAAATATGTTAGTTCCGTGATTGAAGCTTTTTGACAGGTAAATTGCTACCATGCCGGGGCGGGTCACTACTAGCAAGAGAAAATGTCATTTGTAAAGTTGTAGATTGATTAGGTTAACACCGCTCTTAATAATTAATTATTAATGTACTCGTATATACTAACACATACTGTAAACACAAGAGATAATATTATGTATTGTGTATGTATGTCGCTAACGCTAAGGTAAAATAACTCTTACCAGATTAAAACGTGATTTCCAGCGTTTTGAATGTTTTCCAGACACTTTCTGCCCGCGACCACGATTGCTGCACACACTTGAGAGCTTTATTATATTAATCGCATTTTAATCAGGTACAGTTATTTTATTTAAGTGATTCATCCAAGTTATCACCAAAGCTCATGAATATCGACAACACTTAAATTGCAGGTGCTGTTAACTTACATGCGCAATATTATACACGGTGCATGAATATGGTTTTTATTTATTTCGTTGTATTATAGAATTCTGATGTAGGTATTATTTTAGCTTTATAATAAGTAAGAGCGTATAATATTTCGGTTTTGAATATCTGATAGGCTTCTTCAAGATCGCAGAGCTTTCTATTTTCTCTTTAGATTTAATATTGATTATTCGATCACTCGATTCGACAAGCGATAATGCAAAGAAGAATATTTTTTAATGCAGTACATCGAATGGCTTTTTTTATTTTTTTTATGTTAGATATCATCAGACGAGCATGAGGTTCACTTGATGGTAGGTGACACCCCAGCCACAGAACATCATTCAACGATGCGCTGTCGACCTACATTTTACTTCGAGCATGAATGTTTATTAAATGAAAGAGACGTATTACTAAAAGACGAATAAATAACTATACGAATAGTTAAAATGACATACCGGTAAACCTAAAAAATACTAAATCATAATATTCTTTGATCATAGAACATAATATAATATAATACTAGTACCTTCACGTTGGTTCCACACGCACTTGAGAGTTTTATTATATTCACAATACTTGTATGCACAAACAGAGTTATTCTTATTACTTGGCCAATGCTACCTGGGTTTTACCTGCACTCATTGTACACGAAAGATGAGACTTTCATTATTATTACTACTCAGGTATAGAACTCATTGAGCGTACAAAACTAGTGAACAATTATATTATACAAAAAAATAAACAATGAATTATCTACTATCTTGTGTATATGGACTAGTATTGTATTCTTTACACATTTGTTATGATAAAAGTCGGCGCTGATGAAATAAATCTTTCTTAGATATTTCTATGAAAGCGTAGCACAAAGCTTAAATCGTAACGTTAGTATATTGCCTTTTATATTAATTTAAATGATGTTGTTTAAGTTACTGTCTAATTATTAATTCCTCTATAGTTATAATAACATAATATTATATATATTATAAGTATAACAATATAAAACTGGACATGACAAGAAATACATTAGGGTAATGACTGCAGCACAGTACTACGCAGAACAAGGTAATATAATATAGGTACTCTGCCGGCATTGAAAATGCGCAATGTGGTATTGCGCGTATATAAAAATATTATACGTGGTTCGTCCACCTTTTAGTTGTTTTTTATTAAAATTCGATGAGTTTACATTAGGACACCAAATAACAAAGTTTACACATCTTTATAATTTAAGAAAAATAAAAAAAACATTTCCCGTACCGGGAATCGAACCCGAGCCTCCTGGGTGAAAGCCAGGTATCCTAGCCACTAGACCATACGGGATGTGAGTGGAGTGTTAGAATATAAAATCTTATGAACGTTTAGCCAAATATAATTGTGAGAGATAAAAATTAAAAAGGTATTTTATTAATTTTAATAAAATGATAGTCACGTATTTTCGTTCGTCTAAGCCCTAATGCCTTAGGGCTTCTAAGTTGAAAATTAGAATGAACAAGAGCAACTATCGAATTTATTTTAATATGAAGATGTACCTACCTATTATAGACACATAGCATCAACTTTATAATATTTAAAAACCTCAGATAAAGAAACAAAACTTTATCTTTGTTTAATAACGTAAACATACTGTAGAGATGAACGCATCATTAATTTTTATTAGCTGTCAATGTCATATTCAACGTTAACTGTCACTGTCAATTTTCTATATTGTTTGTCAAGATGGCACGTCAGCAGGATGTTGACGAACTTTTTGATATTAAAAATGCTTTTTATGTTGGAAATTATCAACAGGCCATCAATGAGGCCCAAAATGTGAAAGTAAGTTATTGTGGAATCTTTAGTATATCTCAATTCATGTCATCTGCATTTATATTAACACAATATAAATGCAGATGACGTGTTGACGTTTGGTTGAAATATTCTATCGTTTTTATATGTCGTCAATAAAATATATAATTTGTTATATTAATCGTGAGTTTCCTTTTTAGCCCTCATCCCCGTTAGTCACCTTACAGCGTGATGCTTTTCTCTACCGCTCCTACATAGCTCAAGGTAACTTCAGAATTGTTTTACAAGAGTTGAAGACAGCCGATCCATTGCTGCAACCCCTCAAGACTTTGGTTGATTATTTGTCCCCGGGCGCTAACAAACCTTCCATTGTTGCTGATATTGATTCTAGAGTAAGTTTCTATATTTTTAGAGTAGATTATAAAAATTCATAGAATATAAACAAAGTAATTAATAGTAATTAGTATAAGCATCACCTTTTATTTACACATAGTGTTCAATCATCACTAACTCAGAGCTAGTTACTGTTAACTATTGCATTTCAATATATTATTTAGCTTTAAAGAAGAAACTGTTTAAAATTTATTAACAAACAATAAGTTGATTGTGCTTGCCTATTTTTTTTTGTCTGGATCTAATTCCCTATTTAATTATTAATTTTTCTATTACAGGTGGCAAAGGGTACAGAACTTGCAAATGATATATTCATAATTGTGGCTGCGACTATTTATTATCATGAAGATAATTATGAAGCAGCACTCAAGTATGTGTGACAATGTTTAAAATAATTAAAAGGTTTTCTTATATAAATTCCAACTAACGGATAATTGTTTCCGCTTCAATATTACTCAGGATGCTCCTAGATATGAACAAAAAACTTTCTGTATGATTTTCTAGTGATTTTTTGAGTCCCAAAGATTTGATTATGCGAATCTTTAAAAATAATATTCCAGGATTCTCCATGGTGCTGAATCTCTAGAACTTCGTGCATTTACTCTGCAGTGCTTGCTTGCTATGAACAGGCCAGACTTGGCTCGTAAGCAGCTTAAACTATTGCAAGACATTGAAGACGATGGAACATTGACTCAGCTTGCACAAGCGTGGCTTAATTTGTCACAGGTGATGTGCATTTATTTTTCTGTTTAATTTAACGTGACACTAACAAAGATTTTCACTTCCTCCTAAACATATGGGGCTATATAATTATCTACCTTTAAAGTTTCAAAAACATTGTTTCAGTAATTGCTGCATTATTGAGTAACACACTTCTTCAAATGTTTATCAACACATTATTTTAACCACATACTTCTTACAAATATGATGGTTATAATGTACAGTCAAATTCTGTTATAAAGACATCAAAGGGACTACTCATATTTGGTCGTAAAAACCAATAGTCGTAACAACCGGTGATGTTTTCGGAGTACAAAGTACAGTCAGACCTTTGATTTTGGTCTATATAACCAGTATCTTCTAAATGATGTCATCATAAACGGTTTTAACTGTAGTTTATTTCATAAAAAAACCCAATTTAAAATAACACTTTTTAACTTCAAATAACATACATTAAAATGATTTTTTTTTGAATTGTATTATTTCATGCAAATTCAAGTGCTTTATTTGCTATAAAGTTTTGATTGTGGAGGTAAATTCTATTAAAAGTTATATGAAATAATAAATATCTCATACGAAATACATACTAAGATAATATTCGTCATATACAGGGCGGTCCGGGAGTCCAGGATGCTCACTACAGTATAATGGAGTTAGCGGAGCGGCTCGGAGCGCTAGGCGCAGGTCCAGCTGCGGTGGGCGCTGCGGCTGCTGCCTCAAGGGGTATGTCTGATACTTATTTATAATTCTGCCAACGGTGGACCCATCTAGTAAAATTTGTACAAAAAATAACATGTAAGTTTGCAAATCATTGCAATTATTGATGTGCTGCGCTCTCTGTGGATAATACTGGTATACCTTATTCTACGCGCAATTATAATTAGGCTGGTAAAACACCTTTGACTCCTAGTTGCAGGATCTTATAAGTGGCAGTAATCTCTTACCACCCATCTGGTATTTCAAGTGCCACCAACTGGCATCCAACATTATGAAAAGAAAAAATATATAATATCATATTAAACTATTTTATAGTATCAACGCACCCTGGCTTCACATGGGTGCAATGTAGATGTATAGTACTTTACACAAAAAATAGCCAACGTTACTCGCTGACAATGTAGCTTTCGATGAATTAATTTTAAAATCGCTCCAGTTGTTTTTGAGTTAATTAATAATTGTAAAACTAGCAACTATTTTATCGTTTGATGGCAGTTTGATTTGTATAAACATTTATCCTTAGATTAATAATTAATTGGTCTCCGCGCGCTACGACTAGATACAAAAACAGGTTCCTGAATGCGGCAACTCAATATTGTAGTGTGTGTAAAACACTGAGATTTTAGGGTTATATTATTTTACTGTGAAATGTATGACGACTTATACAATACTTACTGATGGTATGTGATGCCAGTATCTTTCTTGTTTCTTGTAGTATTATTTTTTGACTACGCAAACCGGAAATTTGCTACGGCGTAGTATTTCTTGCCGATTTTTTTAAGCCGCCGACGGTATCTAGTCGTAGCGCGCGAAGACCAATTATTAATCTAAGCATTTATCATTAAACACTACAGGAATGTCTTTCATTGCCCAATAATTGGGCAATGAAAGAGATATTCAAGAGTAGTCTTCCAGTTACACTGCCATGCAGACGTGTTTAATACCTTGTCTCACTTATGCTTCTCAAACATGGCCACTGTCAACAAAACAGACTCACAAGGTTAAAGTGTGCCAAAATAGTATAGAAAAGAGTCTCTTGGGACTAAAGCTAAGCGACAAAGTCAGAATTAAAGACCTTAGGGAAATTACCAAGGTAAAGGACATAGAAAAAACCATAATGTCCCAAAAATGGAAATGGGCTGGACATCTACAGAGATCACCAGGGCACAAATGGTCCAAAATTGTCACGAATTGGTACCCTATTTATAAGAAAAGACGAAAAGGAAGGCCATTCAAAAGATGGAGTGATGACATAGTTGCCACGGCTGGAGTAACTTGGCATAGACTGGCAAGAGACAGAATTAAATGGAAAGAAATGGAGGAGGCTTTCACCGCCAGAGCGGTCCTTACATAATAAATATAAACAAATGTATAATATATAAATGTAAAAAAAAAAAAAAATGTAAAATTGTAAGGAATAAATAAAGCTATTATTATTATTATTACTACAGGAATGTGGGAGGAAGCAGAGCAGATGCTGACGGAGGCTCAGACGCGAGCGCCCCAACAGCCTGAACTGCTGCTGGGGCTGGCCGTCACCGCCGCGCACAGCTCCAAACCGCCAGAGGTATTTTATAATTTTTTGTAACGACATGGTTATAATTTTTGTTTTGTTTTGTTTATATTTTTGTTTTTGTTTAGTAGGGAAACGAAAAAGATTAATGAAACTGGTGTGAGTGGTAGAGTCGGGAGCGGTCGACCTAGGCGAACGTACCTCGATCAGATCGGGGACGTTCTGCAAAAGGGCCAGGTCAAAAGTACTCGTAACCGACGAGTGTGTATGAAAGCATTGATGAAAGTAGAAAAAGCGAAAGTGTGTGCAAGGATCGGAGCATATGGAATTCCGTGATCTCTGCCTATCCCAATGGGAAAGAGGCGTGATGTATATGTATGTATGTTTATAATTTTTTGTAAGCAGGTTTCCCCATGTCTGGTAACTTCGGGCATTGAACGGGTGGGAGGTATATCGAAATTCCGACCGGGTAACGAACCACCGTTTATATATTGAAAAACTGTGAAGTTCATATTGCGCGTTTCGAATTCAGTCTATGGATTTCCGATTGCTCGAAGTAAAAAGTAGGTCGACAGCGCATCATTGATTGATGTTCTGTGGCTGGGATATCACCTACCATCAAGTGAACCTCAAGCTCATCTGTCGATATTTAACATAAAAAACATACATTTTGTAAATAAAATTATATTTTTAGTACTCAACAGTGGCATTCTATCGTTGTGTCCATAATTATAGTAAGACCATGTCTCCTCATACGCAGTTACACCCATACTTTGGTACAATCCTGTGCAGCCGGCCAAGCATGACAACCGCGACAAAATTTTGTCGACCGTTTTCTCGTGTTTTTATCGATTATCTCTTTATTTCGTCCGGGTCTAACATGACAATCACACTTAAAACTGGACTTTTAATATCAAAAATAGATATATTTGTCAATCGAGATTTTTTTTTCTATCAAAATTGTCGATGTCGAGATATAATATATCTCCATATCTTACATCTTAGTTTGTCTTCTCTCGTCCGCGACATATCTCGTGGCGGTCATGCTAGGCCGGCAGATGTTGCATACGTCCTGGGTTCGATTCCCGGGTTGGTCACTATATGTTATTCGCTTTTAAAAGTGATATAATAAATTGTGATCAATGTTTGAGAAACTTGAGGGATGTTTGAAGCCTGAAAAGGTGAATAACATAAAATTGTGGTGGAAGTTTGAAACCTGGGCAGACGGCTAATAGGTGGATAACTAACATGAGTGGGGCCAGCTGGCTAAACATTCCTACACTCCCCCCGCACCTATACTCCCCCCGCATAACATCTCGCGGGGGGATACCCAGTGCGTAATTATGCATTCCCCTCTTTAAAAAAAAAAGGCCGGCAGATGTCAGTTGTTATATCACAAGTACCATGAGATTATAACAAGTGTGACAATTGTTCCAGGTGACGTCTCGTTACTTGGCCCAGCTCATAGACACGTACCCGGAGCACCCGTTCGCGCGCGAATACAACGCGAAACAGAACGAACTGAAGCGGCTGGCGGCGCAGTACCAGCCCTCTGTCGCTAGTTAGATGTAGATAGCTGCATTTCGTATTGTATAATGATAATAATAAAGTCATATGTTTATTCATGTTTTTTAGTTTTAGCCTACGCGCAGACTAGAGCCACTAGTGGCGACCACAGCATTGCCACCGGTGGCCGCCACAAGCTACGGGCGTAATATTTCATACATTTTAGGGCATCCGCGGAAACACGGCACTCGAGAGGCCGCCACCGAGCTTCTAGCCACCGTTGGCCGCCACAACGTGCGGGCGCGATATTTCGTACATTTTACAGTGGCTGAAACGCGACCACCGGTGGCCGCGTCTAGAGGCCGCTTCTAGTGGCGGCCACCAGTGGCTCTAGTCTGCGCGTAGGCTTATTGTCGTAACCGTGAATAGCTTTTTTACCATTCAAAGTAATATGTAATTATTGGTGTCTTAGTGGGATTGCACCCATATTCATGAATAAATAAAACAGAGTTTTGTTTTCTGAGTCTTACATTTATTGGGGACATACTATATTTCTGAAGCTATATGTTGCAATACGCTGCCATCTTTATAATTTACCCCAGGAGATTCTATAACTTTGTATATATACAAAAATTTGCGAATCCACTTTAGTCTAACAAGGGAAGTGTCAAACTTGGGACTCACAGATTCCCATCACTTTAATATATATTGTAGGGCAGGGTCCCCTACAATGTAACTATAAAATACTAATATATAAAAATAAAAAGTAACTCAACCGGGACTTGAACAACAAGTCCGGTCGCTCAGTAAGCAAGAGCGTTACCACTAGGCCACGGAACCATTGCGTTCCTTCTACTTAAGTTACATATAGAACTTTGAGTTGAAATTTCTCAATAATAAAAACGAATGGCGTCTTGCCGCTTTATATATTTATTGAGGGGGGTCCCCTAAAATATATATAAAAGTGATGGGAATCTGTGATTCCCAAGTTTGACACTCTCCTTGTAAGATATTAGAACTGTAAAAAAAAAGTTTTTTTCTCTTTTACACTTCGTTATTCGTCAAAGAACACGCTATCAGTCTGCATCAGCTAAGTCTTCAAAGTAATATAACATAATAATAGTAAGTAATATAATAAATGATAGCGTAAGATTGATATGTAACCACATACAAAAATATAATATTAGTCCAGAATTCACATCTCACTCGTTTCGGTATCATTACTATGTGCCCATGTAGGCCCCGTGCTCCGTTCTACGTCTTCAAGCCCTTGCTTGCATTTTTCAGTTCATTCATTTTAATCCTTATTAAAATCATCATTGTGATGTTTATGAATGATTTCTGTCTGCTAAAATATTTTTTACCCTCTTTAATTTTTTTTTTAAATAAAAAGTCTAATACCTCTATGTGGCGTAGTGGTAGTTTTGGCGTGAAAGCGTAACAAACAAACTTACATTCTTACCGCACTACCTACTAGGTCAAGGAGGCAAAAATATATCGAGTAGGTACTAGGGTTTCATAACACGCTAAGAGGTGTGTATTTGATAATAAATTATGATACAAATGAAACGAGTACTATAAACTATTCTTTATTACGTATCAATAGAAGCTATAATCGTAGTCAGTGTCGACGTCCTCGTCCCCCGGACTGGTAGCGCTGGCTAGTTTGTGGAATTGTCGTAACTTCTCGTCCATTTCTGCAAGTTCAGCTGCTTCTGTGTGCGGGCTCGATTCTGACCACGCAGTGGTTGTTGAGGCTCGTGGTATTTCGCCGGTCAACCCTGAAATTAATTGTTTAGTGAATATTGCAATTTTCTGTCTATATAACGTTGGTAATAGGACAAATATATTTGATGAACTACGCAATAATATGTTTTCTAATGTTAAAAAATTGTTGAAAGAAATTATGAGGTGTTTAAATTTAAAAATAGTGCGGTATGTAGAAGATAGGATTGTTGAATTCAATTTAATAACGCTGGTTTGTGAAGTCAAAGGAATATCAATATGGCGTACAAAGTCGCTATAAACATTGTTTCAATGGGATTCTCCTTTGGGGACGACCAAAGAGTATATAAGTAGGGACGACTTTCAGGTGCTTTCTACCACATGATAATAATTCTGACAGTAAAATGTCTAAAAAGAGGTCGGCAAAAGAAAATAAAATGATAATGATATCAAACGAAAGCAATATTCTTTAAATACAATAAATAATTTTGAAATACTTAAGACTAAACTAAGGTAAACGATATAATATGAAGTATGTAAGTTAACAGTTTGGCCGCACCATGTGTATGTATCTCGACGTCCTCTCCGTCCGGCGCCACGACCGGTGGCGCTGTGTACGCCTCTAAGTCGTGATGCGTTCCATTCTCTCGGTCTAATCTCTCTTGTTTCTTCTGCTGTCGCCATGCTTTCTGCAGATTGAAGCGCTCTGGCCTGTTTAAAAAAACATTTATGGCGAACTATTCAAACGCTAACTTTGAATTTAAAACGCGACTTATTAATAATATTATTTATTCCGACGTTTCGAAAGCTTTAAATCTGGTAAAAGTTATTTTATTTAAATGTGTGATACACGCGTTAATATAAGAAAAAATAGGCATATACTCTAATCAAAATTGATTTTTTTCATTTACATACACAAGACACTTTCATTTACATACACAAAATTAGAGAAAGATTTTTAAGTAGCTCTCAATTTTCAACACAAATGTCGACAACGCATCTGAAACTTTTAAGTTGCGATGTTCATGGGCGATGGTAATTACTTACCATCAGGTAACCCGTAACCCAGGGTTTTTATTCGTTACAAACATAGAAAAATACAAATCTTTATGAAATTAGTGTAGATTGTAAACTACTCTTACTAATTACACTGATAGACAAAAATTACCTTAATGAAAGTTAAATTAAATTGAATGGATTATTTTGCATCTACAACTAGCCTGTAAACAATCTGCATTTTTAAATTATTCAGTCACCCTCAGTTTTTTTGCAACAACTGTGAGCGTCTTTTTAAGAAAATACATTAAAAAATTGTATCTAATGAAGAAATACAACATATATTTTACTTTTATTCGGGAATTTCGGGAATATTTAGCATCAGGTGTATTGCTATTAAGTGTCCAACAATAGTCAGCTAACATGTTCGGACTCCACGTGCAATGGTAACGGTCCTGCATGTTGGATATGTCCTGATGGAACCGCTCACCATGTTCGTCGCTGAGGGCCTCCAATTGATTTTTAAAAGTAAAGTGCGGTCAAATTTAGCAAAAGTTATTAGGATGGTTTACACACAATCTGGGCATCTTATTTCGAAGTATAGAAACACCTATCACAAAAAAAAACCGTTTTAATTTTAATAATTTGATGTTAATTTATCGAAAACTCACGTTGGTTTCGATTACCAACGTGAGTTTTCGATATTTCATATAATCAATCTAGTCGATTTTTAACAAAAACTGAGGGTGACTAAAAAAACTAAGTATGAGTTTTTAATACGGGTTGGTAGTAGGGTTTAAAAAAATGACTCGATTTTTTTTAACAAAATTACTGTTGACCAGTGTTATTAGTATGCCATATTTCACTAAAGCCAAAGGTTAGGTTAGATGTCTGAAAATGTTACTTACTTCTCCCCCTCCTTATAAACTCTAGCCTCTAAATTTCGTATATCATGCCTGATATCAGCAAGAAGTAGTAACATAAGATCCATTGAGCCTTTGGGGCCCCTCGCGCCTCGCGGGCCTCTTGGGCCTTCGTCCCCTTTCGGACCTTCCATGCCGGGTGGACCGGGTGGACCCTGGAAAAAGGGAACTGAGATATTAAATCGACAAGCGCATATAAAATATCAGTAGGTATGTATTTCTATAGGTGGGTAAGACTATTTTTTTTCATGTTTGATATCGACAGACAAGTTCACTTGATAGTAGGTACCCCAGCCACATAACATCAGTCAATTATGTGCTGTCGACCTATTTTTTTACTTCGAGCATTCGGAAATTCAAAGACTGAGACCGAAATGCGTAATGTGCACTTCAGGACTTATCCATCTATGAACGTTGGTACGGAAGACATGCTTATGGAAAATTATAAATATGTCATCCAGGCGGGATTTGAACCCGCAATTCATGGATGCGCAAGGTAGGTGTTCTACCAAACGCGCCAATGAGCCCGTCAAAGAAACTTAATATATGTACATAGCATTTTTTTAAATTTAATGTTTCAATAACATACTAGAAGTATGTAGTCAAAATTCATAATATTGTAGGACGTACCCTGGGTCCTCTCTCGCATCGACAGTAACCGCCCTCTAGAGGCGCAGTTGCGTCGAGTACCCTATAAGCACGGGTTCCTTCCGCAAATCTATCATCATCTGTGATACAATGAACATAAAGATAAATAATATTTAATAAAATTAATACATAATATAGTTATAATGTTATCAAATTCAATGTCAATAAAAAATTACATATTAAATGCTTCTAATTATACATTTACTGTCAGTTCTCAAATCAAGGGCGTAGAACGGACGAGAAGAACTGGCAATAAACTCTTCGCCGCTCTTTTTAATCGCTAAGTTTTTGGTTTTACAAAATGATTGTAAGGAGCTGTAACCACTACACGGTGCCATCTTGAAGTAATTAATTATAAAAATAAACGAATAAATTATAAAACAATCGAAGGTTTTTCTTCGTTATACATTGAGATATTATTTATTTATTGTTCTTTAGAGCCAATTGATTTATAAATTCAGACAAATAATCGCCAACGTCCACACCACGTTGAATACACCGGTTCTCGTCCGATCACCGAAGTTAAGCAACGTCGGGCGCGGTCAGTACTTGGATGGGTGACCGCCTGGGAACACCGCGTGATGTTGGCTTTTTGCTGCTTTTGAACTTGCTGATAAGTGATACATTACTGAAGCTTAAACTAGTTTTATCTAGTATTTTTTCCTGATACCTTCCTGAATCTAAGTCTGTCAGGTATTTTTTCTTTAGTACAGTATACTTAACAGAAATGAATCGTCTTTTCTTAAATCTACAGAATATCCGTCAATAAACTTGTACTATACAATATTGCAATCTTTTCGCCTTACTCATCATACTCATCTGATAATAAGAGATAATGTATGCGCTTAAAAATTTACCTTCTCCCTTTAATACTGGGTTGTCAAGCAGCTTTCTGAGCGCCGCCTGCGTAGAGTGGAGTTGGTCATTGAGCTGCTTCACCTTCCTGGAAAGCCATGATACGGTATCGCAAGGGGCGTAACACCTAGACGCAGCTCTGACCAATGGGAGAGGCTCCTGGAAATAAACCAGATTATTATCATTATACCGAATACTCAAACCCTAATCAAAATTGAGTTTTATTTAAAAGTATTACTGTCACTTTAATTTACATTTTACATTATCTATATGAAAATAAGGAACATTCTAAACTCTTTACTTTGCCTTAATATACCTACTTACTTATTCTAAGTTGTAATAAGCCCTGGTAATGGGTTTTATCTTCTCTGTTTATAGATTTTGTTTTTTAAGGATAGATAGGTATAAGAAATATCGATTATATCATAATGTATCGGTTGTCTGATATATTAATATTGTAGGATAAGAAAAAAAAACTTGGTGACAAAGCCACCAATAAAATATAATTAATAAGTGTTAGTTAATCTCTTATACCCTGTGTATCAATTGTATTTGTAAACGATTGAAAACATTGTCTTACGGGAACTGCGACGGCAACCGATGACACGCACTTCCTCCCGTCAGGAGCGACTGTATAGGGCGGAGCGCACTCGCAGTGGAAGCCGCCTGGGTCGTTTACACACTTGTGTTCGCACCCAGACTTGTTGTCTGCACACTCGTCTATATCTATACATAGAAAAATGTTTGTTTGGATTTGTTATTCAAGAGATTATAATATAGCTTAGGTCACAACCTTCAATATAAAACAGGTATTTATCGATTTAAGAATCTTTAAAAAAATGGTTTTTTTTTCAATATATGTATGGTATAAAAGCTTTCGAGAACGGTCACCCATCTAAGTAGTGACCGCGCCCTACGTTGCTCAACTTTTATCTTGAGATGAATCGATATTGTATTCATTTCGTGCATAAATAAAATATGGCAGTGAAACATAAAACACAGTAAAAAAACCAACATCACGCGGTGTTCCCAGGCGGTCACCCATCCAAGTACTGACCGCGCCCGACGTTGCTTAACTTCGGTGATCGAACGAGAACCAGTGTATTCAACGTGGTATGGACGTTGGCGATTATTCAGTTGAATGTAATATTTATATTAAAGGAAACAAATCTACGATAATATAAAGAAAATCACAGTGCAGTCCGTGGAGAAAATGCACAGTTTTTTATTTCCTACCTATACAGTATGGTTGTCTTTTCCTCCTATAATTGTCCTCGCTGAAGGTGAAACCTGGATGACAGGTGCACCACAAACGCTCGTCTCGTACTTCGCACGCTTGCTCGCAAAGTCGCAAGCTGCATGGTTCTATCGATTTAGGAACACAACTGAAAATTAAAAGCAAAATTATTTTATAGGCGTATACAATATAAAATAGATTTAAATCTAGCAGTGTAACTCACGCTTATTTGAACTATTTCAAGAATTTTAATAACGATTGAACTGTCAAAAGAGGTTGAATAATACATTCTAGAAAATTCCCTTCAAACAAACATTTCAGTCTGTACTGTGATAAGTTTACAGATTTAAAGTGTCGGTAAATAACCGTGACTATTAAAAGTATATTTATAGAAAGAAAGTAAAGCTGGTTATACAAATCAATAGCTATAATTACTAGAATAAATAACAACGATTCCTAAATTCGTATCTTATCATCGTTGACAGCAAAAAGCCAACATCACGCGGTGTTCCCAGGCGGTCACCCATCCAAGTACTGACCGCGCCCGACGTTGCTTAACTTCGGTGATCGGACGAGAACCGGTGTATTCAACGTGGTATGGACGTTGGCAATGTTAGTATTGAAGTTACAGTTGATAACAATTTTTATTATCATGATAGAACTTCAAGATTATGTTTTCCTGGTAATTGTATGTAATGTCGGTCTTAAAATTACGGTAAGTAACTGTTTAATTTACCGTCCAGCAATGTAGTTGTGTGACTCGCAGCAATGCAGGCGGATGCACTGCACGTCCGCCCCGCCCACTCTGCACGTCTCCCGCGATCGCAGCACTCTGTCTGTAGGACACGCTGCCCGCTTGTCTACCCTGCAAATATCATTGTTGTCCGCGTTTTAATTAAGGACCTATACGATTGATTGGCCTACATCTGAGTAATATAGATAAAATATAGTTGTACATATTATGTATGTTTAAAACTACTGATGTACGCGTGCCACTGTCTATCAGTCGAATAATGGCGCTATTATTTTAAAAACTACGATGGGTAAGGTTATCTCCGAAGAATAAAAAAACTAAAGGTAGGTATTATTGGGAATGATAATCGGGGACATTCTGCAAAAGGGTCAGGTTAAAAGATGAACTCGAAACAAGCGTATAAGAAAGCTTTAATAAATGTGGAGGAAACGAAAGTTGTATGCAAGGAGTATATGGAAACCCGTGATCTCTGCCAACCTCAATGGGAATATAATATTATATTAAAACATAATAGGCCTATTTATATGTGTAGTATGCATACATGTGTATGTATGTGTAATACATATAACAATAGTGATCAAAATGTTATAAACCAATGAAATTACTTTAAATTGATCGATTTCAAACACTTGCTATCTTTAAAAAAAAGTTAAAACGGACTATAATGATGTACTTCGGCTTATCTTATCACTATTATACGCTCTCATGTAGTCATCATTCCATTTAATAGAACAGAATACTTCCATTTACTACATTAGGGACACTTGTAAATAAATCCTCCTTAAAATATGTTTATGTTTGTGTTTAGAAGATAATCGTGATTGGTCACAATTACTCTAATTATAAGTATAGTTATATCGTATTGCTTATTATATTTCGTTGATAACGCAACAGACTTATTGATGTATCAGGTATTGACAGGATACCTACTTGCCAATTTCAAATTCACCCCAATAACCTCCACGCAGGTCCGTAAAAAGACAATTAGGCTTTATTAGGAACAGGGATATTTATAGGGGAATCATTTGACTTAAATATTGTTTGACAGTTCAATAAATTCTGAGTTTGTCTATACTCAATGTTATAAGACATAAAACACTGCATATATATTTTTTTACCTTTTTAGGCAAGCAAATTAAAATGTATTCCAGAAAGACATTGAAATAAAACCTGGTTAATACACATTTTTGCGATGGTAAAAACCAAAAGTGTACGAGTTCAATGATCTGGGAGTAAGAGTGATTACTCGGTAACTCGTTCCCTGAATACAATGCCCCGTATGTTTAACTATATGTGTCCTCAGTACAACATCGTGAATATCGGATATACTTTATACAAAAACTAAGTTTTCAACATTCTTGATTACATTATTCAGAAGAGAAATTGTTTGATAATTCTTCCGATTTTCCATAATAATATAATATAATAATGCTATATAATTTTAAAAGAATGTGTGTATCAAATTTAAAAAGAAAAATGGGGACACGTTATTAAGAATACTTTTCAAGGGTGCACCAAAATTAGGTTACCCAAAGAACCTCTGCTTTTAATAGTTCTAGACTCCGCACTTTTAGATTACCTAACCTTAATAGATGTTAACCATATTTAATGCTATCTTGTTAAGCAATTCAATGCAACTGAGCCACAATTAATTCATTAGTATTTGGCAATTGGCATAGTTATTCCATTTGTACAATGCATCGTGATTGTTACCGATGATCAAAATTCACCACTGTTCTTACCCATTCGTAAGCTGTGCAAGATTTAACGACCTTAAGTAAGGATATTATAAATAACGCTTTGATGCCGCTTCTCGGAAAGGAACGGGTCAACGTATTACATAATAACTCATAACTGAACAGTGAACTTCCATCATTAAAGCCACCGTAATCACTTCCGGGCACATGTTATGAATCGGAAGCTTTAAGCTGCGAAGATGAGCTTTTTGTGCTTGAAGAAACTGTAGTACCTATATAATGTATATAATAATAATTTTGGCTGATGTCTAATTCTTGAACTCCATGGCAACGTTGTTTGGATGTTTTATTCCTTGGTTTTATTTAGGAATGGTAACAGGCAGTGACTTATGCGTAGGTTGTCAAATTGGTCCCAAGTGATGAGCCCTCAGCGTGGATTTGTCACCATTATATCTTGTACTTTTTACCCTTCCATTATTGCTCTATATGGTTTCCTAAAGACATATCAAAAACACCACAAGATACTATAACTAAAATAGTTGTCTTTGCAGTGATTTGCTGTGTGCAAGTGATTGCACATACATATATGTTATTCGATAATATTATTTTGCATAGGTAGGTTATACGCTGCTAATGAATCCACGTATCGTCTTGTTGCTGCAAAATGTAAAAACAACGCATTTATTACACGTAAATCTATTACCACAACTAATATCGACTGATTAGAGAATCTCCAGAAATTAAGTAGGTACATTACAATACTTTTCACATATTTTTACATTAAATGAAGGAATCTTCAGAACAACAAGTACTGAAAAAGCAGCGGTAACTATAGTTACGTATATATATATATGTTAATTTATGATTAAATAGTTAATCTGAGAGTATTATATAGTATTTCTGAAATGGTGATTGATTCTGTTCCATTCTTTAGGGACTCTACCACAGTAATATTACAAGAGCCCTTGACGATAGGCTATCTTCGAATACAAAAAATACTTATGCATTATCGCATAAAATATATATTCATATAATGGCTTTTTATGAATAAAAAAATATAATAACAATGTCACTCGAATGTTACTTGCGTAATTCACGTCGTCCCTGATCTAAGACAAACAAGATATTTTAGTTGTATACTCATAAAAATAGACATTCTCATTACGTTTTTACATTATCGGTGTCCACTGCGCTGAACATATAATTTATATTTTGCTGCACATATAAATTATAATTTCTATGCGAAGTCAGTCTATCGTCAATGACTCCTGCAATATACATATTATTATATACTGTGGTATACATATTATAATAAATCAACGTTGAATATATTTAGTATGTTTTTAATGGAGGGTAACAGAATATACCTACTTCAAAATAGTATAATTTTTTTCGTGTTAGTTTGGAAAAATATAGCTTTTATCGAAATCGGATGTCAGAAAGAAAAATTACTCGAATAGTTATTGTTTTGTACACTAAATAGAATCTCACTAATCCGGTACTATTAAAAACCAGATGGTGCCGGATAATTGGAATGTTTGGGTTATAAATAAATAAATTACTGAATTGTATATAAAAAATCATAATAAATAAAATAAATCATTTCATAAAGACAAAACTAATCCTTAATTGAGACTTGTTTAAAAATACGGAGCGCATACGCGGTTCGTCTCGTAGAGAGGGGCGATGGAGGCGCGGGCAGAGGGTGCCGGATCATTGGACGTGTCGGTCTATTGAAGTGCCGGATTAGTGAGATACTACTGTGTTCCCCGAGATTCGGCCATGGGCCTGAGCCACGGAGGAGGTATAAAAATGTAACCTTGCTATGCCCTGCGTCATAAATTATATTTAATTGAAAAAGTATTATGCGGCTTCAAAGAAACTAAAAGTTTATGTGTGAATAAAAAATTCTTCGTGTAAGATTTCAAATCTACTGCTAGACAATTTTATAATAATATTATGAAGGTTTCAGCAAAAACAAATTCATACGCAAATCTATTAAAAATGCCGGAAGCGATGACGGTTTCTTGAGATAAATTAAAATATGTTTATTATAAACATTACGTAATGTGAAATTTTACAGTCAGTTTTCAGTATTGTTCGATAATTGTTCGAGAGACCGTTTTGATGGTATCACTTTAATTTTATAGGAATAGGCAGTGGCGTAGTTAGGTGGACAAAGGCCCCGGTGCAGAGAAAAAATCGAATCGGGGGGATCCGGCTAAATTTCAGCAACTGCACAAAATTAATTATTTGTAAATTATTATTTATCAAGGGCGCTCGGCGCGTCCATTATTATCGGCGTTTCGTCTTCATTCTTTCATTCTTGAAAACATTAAATTCCTGCGAGAATTTTTCTAGCTTTAAGAACTTCAGGACCCTGGTGCACTGCACCACTGCACCCTATGATAGCTACGCTACTGGGAATAGGTAGTAAACAACGGCATAATATTATGGAACACATTGAAAATAATATAGCATTATGCTATTTAGTTTAAAGATTGATAATAAAATTGAGTGTATTGACCCATGGTTTTATCACAGAAAGTGCACATTGCATCACATACAAATGATATGCACTGTTTTTCGGAATATTTCAGCAATTTGAAAGGCACCATTAATGTTACATATTATTTTAAGTGGTAAATTATTATAGTAGGAGTCTCCACCAACTAACAATTAACAAACGCAACTTACTAACATACTAATTTAATTTACAGATCGGTACTTTACCAAGATTTCTAAGTACAATATTATTGCAGGAGAAGGTAGTAGCTCTTTCTATCGCCAAGAACTAATACAATAATACTGCTTTGAACGAAGGCGGTACCTTCCTTTTATTACAATATTGAAGTTATTCTTGTAATAGAAATAACATTATAATATATATTTACTCACTAATTTAAAAGGTAAAAATCACAAGATAAGCTCATTATCACTTCACTATCACTGAAAAAGCACTTACACATCAATGACGTCATCGTGGTAGCCGTCTTCAGCATAATACCCGCTGTCCTGGGGAGTGGCGAGTACCGGGGTTGTATAAATAATGAGGAAGATGAGAGCCACGGAGCTCAGCGGCGCGCGCATCGTGACTGCGCCCGCGCAGATGCGTTTGCGCACTGAATCTCAAACTTTAAAGCTTGGTACACATTAGTGTTGATTATCAATACGTATTATTGTTTCAACGTAACTTTAGAAAATTTTTTTTACTAATATTGTCTTTTATTAACGCGAGTATCACACATTTAAATAAAATACTGTATACCGGATTAAAACGCGATTTATTATTAATATTATTTATCCCGCCGTTTCGGATGCTTTTCAGCAAGCGTGGTCACGGGCATACTGAAAGGTGATAGCTGACTGATTTGAAATAAAGTTCATAAAGTTGCCATATGCATAAACCTTGAAAACACTAAAGCTCTTTACCATATCATTGGAAACAATTATTAATTCACATAGCTAATCCTTTCTTCAAAGAAAATAGATATCTATTGACAGGATGTTAGCATTATACTCGTATATTGGCATCATAAGTGCATAATTGTTATGTTGGTTATGGGGGCATTGCACGTGAAGCGGACAACAAAAAAAACTTGAAAAATCTGCTCCTCAGTTTTTTTCAATTCTTTGAAGTCGCTTAAATTGGTAGCTAAGCAAAAAAAAAATAAAAAAATATGCACTTTTATTCAAGTCCAATAGAAGTACAATTAACCAAATTATGAACAAAATCCAGGACTTGACTTTTTTTTTGTTGTCCGCTTCACGTGAAATGCCCCTAATATGGTCAAGGCTAGGGAACTAATTATATAATTTTATCACGGTCACAATTTTTTTTAATGACTTACAGTAAAAATAATATTTTGTATCGTATACTATTTGCAGCTATTAAGTACCCAGCTTTACCGTAGGATTCTGTATGTGGGCTGCCTTATCGTAATATCATTGAGTCTGTAAGGGCAGCCAATAAGGTTTAAATTTACGCACTTAAATAAGTGCCATCATATGTTCAGAAAAAAATTAAAGTTTTTATATGTATAATTACGACTGATTTTTGATATAAAGGCGTTGTAAATACAGATACAGATTTAGCACTGATGGGAAGTTAATAACGCCACCCAAGGACAGAACACTAGAAGGCTTTTGGTGTGTTACCAACCTACAAAGAAAAACACTTAACACACGCTTGCACCCGCGATACAACTAGACGAAGTTTTGAATTTTTTTATAGTAGAGGGGGCAAACGGGCAGGTGACTCACTTGATGGTAAGTGATCACCGCCGCCCATACACATAGCTATATACTTACTACAAACTTAAAAACTTGCGACAAACCGATTTTAAAAATTATTTCACCAACAGAAAGCTACATTATCAGCAAGTAAAATAGGCTATTTTTTTGTAAATAGTAGAAGCCGGGGCGGATCGCTAGTTATGTTATAAGAAATCTTTGAATTCGTCAAGTATTTTTTATGATGTATGATACATAATATACATATAGATACTGTGGAGTTGTGGACCACTTTCAGTGATTTCTATATACCTCTAAATATAGCCAGGATATATTGTATATGTTGAAGTAGAGAACGAACAATTTGTTAAATTTTGAAAATAACTTCAGACTATGATAGATATTATTAAATAATTAAAATAGCCTTATAGGACTTGTATACAAACTTATCAGTAAATAACTGTAATAGCGTAGAGTGGGTTCTAATGTTAATACTATGCCTCATTACATTAGTATAGGGAAGATGTAGCGGCACTTCTGCCGCAGCTTTATTGATGCCTCAGATATTTTAATTCGTATTTCAAAATAAATTATTCATCACAGATACTACACTGTTCCCTATATAGATAGCCTCATTAAATTTAAACGGCCTATTGCTCTTAGCTAATGCCTAAGTATGTCTGATGAATCATTTTGTTAGGAGAATTCCTTTTATAAAGGATTTCGACTAATTAAATTACATAGTAAATTGCCATTTATATAGTGCTCTCTGCTTTGATATTCCTTAATTGAAATTGCGATTTCAGATTCGACTCTATATTTAGACGAGTCGTGTATTTTTTCAAACTCTATGTTTACCGTCTCTTAGAGATGGGTCGTTGACAGTTTTTGAGTTAACGAAATGAAACTGTTAATTACAAACCTGTTAAAAAAGGCCGCTAACTGGTTTGCAGTAATGTCAACAGATTTTTCGTAGCAATTATTAGTTAATAAATAAATTTACAGTTAATAAATTCAACTGGTTTTGCGTTAAATAAACAAGTTGCTTCGGTTGATGTTAGCGACTACTCGTTGAATGTTCGTTGAGATACGCGCGTTGCGTTTGAAAATTGTTGAATGAAAAAATAATATATTTAACGGCTTTTGCGGTAAACGTAAAGCTGCTAATTCGTTCACACTAGAAAAGCGGTTTAAAAAAGCAGCTTGTTGAATTAGCTCCCACTCCTACCGTCTCTACATTAGATTTATTTATTTACTGAGCGGCTCACGGCCACGTTTGTGCTCTACTGACACACTGGAGTTTTAGTAACGTCACAGTTCAAACATTCTTAAATAATACGATGGCGTCATAATATACCTAGTACAAGATAGAGGTTTCGTTTTTCTGCAAGTTTTCGACACAAGGACTAGAAAATATTTGAATTTACTAATTTTGTGTTTAAACGGTTTTTTTAGTATATAGGTAAAGTGTCGTTAACAAGCGCAAAGGTCACTTGGATGCACAAAATCAAGAATGCGATATCAATTTTCACTTCGAGCATACGGAAATAATAGATTTCCATCTTCATTATTTCCATTCATATATGAGTTGTGATTCGTTATCCGGTCTGATTAATGTTCATAGTATAAGTAAGATGTTGGGAAGAACTATTTCCAGAAAAATATAAGCTTCTCTCTGGGTAAGATTCAACCCAGCGATAATTTATATACTATCAAAATACCCTTGAGATATTTATATGAAACGTATTTATTATATGTATTTTTATACCGACCCGTATTTCATATAACAAATTTACGAGCATACTGAAAGGTGACGCATTCTGAAATGATTTTTAATATGTTTTTTTTTATTTCTAAGTAATGAAACCCAGGTGTTGAAAAGTTAAATCAAGTTCCCTATTTAAATTATTTATATCTTTCGTAGGCTTCGCATACCATTCTTGGAAATATATATTTTCCGGCACAAGTATTTTTCATTGGTCAAAGCATACCTATACTATACAATATAGCCAGAGAACGTCAGTCAATGATGCGCTGTTGACCTACTATTTACTTCGAGCATTCGCAAATCCATAGACTGAAACCGAAACGCACAATAGGTTTTTCCATCTATGAACGGTGGTAAAATTTAGATTTATATCAGTTATTTTATCGATGCGCAAATTATACGCCATCTGTGTTAAACACGACTCCATTAGATCATAAGTCTGGTCCATGTGAATGTACCGTATCTCCAGGGTTCCATAATGAGGTCGGCACTCGGCAGTATACCCGATAGTTTTTTAAACATCCAGTAGATGTCTCTGGATTAAATATTTCCTAAAATAATAATAAGTAAATCATATGAATATTTTAGAATGTGTTCTGATAGGCTATGACTGAAAACAGCGTGGTCAAAACTTTACCACATTATGCTGAGTCCAATGGCCTTTTTATCAAAGGTGTGCTTATATAAAACGGTGAGTTAGTTTTATTTAGATATTAAGTATATAAAATCGCCACAATTCTGATAAATAAACTTGTCTATCAATTCTATTCTAATTAAGGTATCTGTTAAATGAAGTACTGTTTAATGCAATTATTAAGTTGCAAAAATAACGAAGAAGATAATTATGATTATGGAAAACAATATGTTAATATAATATATTAATCTGGCAGTAATATATAAATGTTATCAATAATAGTAAAGCCTTTAAAAATACTTTACTCGAAGCATTCCTTACAAAGCGCCATTCACACAATACGCTTGATCGAGTCCGCCGGTCCCAATGGGACTAAACTTTCAACTTTCACGCGATTTTTTTTAATAAAAAAAAATCCAGATGAAATTAATAGGGTACACGATTGTAATAATAATTTTAATTTCTATGACTGCTAGTTATGATTGGGTACCAGGATATCATGGTTATCATGGAGTGCATAATGGGCTCGAGAGTTCTAAGGATTACATAGATGAATGGACGGTGGAAGTGCCCGGTGGCGAAGAAGTGGCACAGCTGGTCGCGCTCGAGCTAGGATATGAGTATGACGGACCGGTAAGGATCTTTGTATTTATGATGCCCTAGTGTTCTGTTAATTAAACGATTAATTAAATTTAATTTTCACTGTATTTCGTCATATTTTTTTCCTCTGCAATGAATTAAAACTTTCTTAATTAACAAGAATCTTAAAAATTACATTTATGCATTCTGCTACCCTTCTTTTATCACCCCTCTTAGGTATGGTATATTTAGTGAAGCGTAATTTTATCATATGATAAAAAATAGATATGGAGGTTTCTACGTCATATACTCAAAAAAGTAATTAAATAGTGTTGAATTTATTAAAGTATATATAAATAAATAATTATATAGGCAATGACAGATTTCAAGTTTCATCTCGATGTAGTAAAAATTGCTATAGTGATTTTTTTTCTTAACGTTTGATGCTGGTGAGAGCATTTCTAAAGGAAGAATTATTTTCTTTTGCATGAGATAGTTGTAAAACTAAGTCAAAAGTGACAATTAGTTAAATGGATTACGCTCAGAAGCAATAAAATTCATGGGCAAAAATTGTGGGACATTTTAATATGTCAATCTTTTAAAGATTCGTATTATAAAAAGTGTTTTGGATATCATAATTTTAATCCAAATTAGAATTTTAGTAATTTAGTATGTACTTCATTCAAGAAATGCAGATCCTTTTACCGTAGAATTGAAATATTAGAGGTTCTTCTAATAAATTCAGTCGCAAAAATCCTACAGCGGTAATTTTGGATCTACTATCAGGTATATTTTTTGTCTTGATATTTTAATATATCTACTTATAGAACACTAAATATCATCAATAGTTTCTACATGATCGAAGTAGACCGATACAATTTAAATAATTCAGTACAAAATCCCATATTATATTTCTTTGAATGTGATAGAATTCTAAAATTAATCCAGACAGATAGCTTTATCATCTAATACAGTGATTCCCAAAGTGGTCTATATCGACCCCTTGGGGTCTATGACAACCTGCAAGGGGTCTACGTCTGCGAAAAAAAATCTGGGGGTCCATGAAATGAAAATGGGGGTCCACGATAGTGGATCTGTTGAGATACACTGATACCTATTTACATACATCATACTATCTTATAATATCAAAACATATACATTATTTATAAAAGTACCTATGAAGTAAAAAAAAATATTATATATGTTTATAAAATTGGGTAAGTTGTAGGATGTTGGTATTCGCAATTAAAATATGGCAAGGGGTCTACGACATAAAAAAGTTTGGGGAACTCTGATCTAATATATAAAATTTCCATGTCACAATGTTAGTTACCGTACTCCTCCGAAACGGCTTTACCGATTTTTACCAAATTTTATATGCGTATTCAGTAGGTCTAAGAATCGGCTAGTATCTATTTTTCATACCCCTAAATGATAAGGGTTGTTCACCCTTTTATTAATTTTTTTTATTTTTGGACGAAAGTTTTTGTTTTTATCTTTTTATAATGTGGCATTAAAAATACATACAACCCTATATTTTCACCCCTACTTTTTTTGTCAAAAAATCTAGACCTGTGCGAAGCCGGGGCGGGTCGCTAGTCATAGCTATATTTAACTTTGATGCCCATAAATGCGATTAGGCATTTCGGCCATCGATCTGGCTTCATCTATCTATTTGCGTTATTTATTTCGATCCTTTGGCGAGGGCGGTATTTCACAGGTGGCGATAAAAAAAGTTGATTTCCTTCAACGATTTTTACGTCAATATTTTGTTGTTGTTGATTTCTTGGTTTATCGGTGACGCAAAGTTTCTCAATAACTATTATTTAGGAAACTTATTTCGTCTCTATATTAATTTAAATAACTATACATCTCTTCTTGCTAATTCTTTGTACTTTATCGTAATTACCGAGCACCTCTCTTTAGGTCGTTGTTATTCAATAAGAGTACCCTTTTTACCACACCCCAATTGTTTTATAACAAAAACTAAATCGCATAAGTGAGCGGCAAAGCACCATAGACTCATAGAGTGTGCATAGACAGCATAGAAATGCTACGCCGCTGATCCCTTCATCTTGGGGTGGGCATCGAGTAAATTCTGTGGTGTCCAAATAAATTAATTTTTATTAAACAGTATAAAACCTTAGTATCAATGTACAAAATTATATTTTCTAAAGCTTTTAATTTATAGAAGCTTTACCATTATAATTGAAAACCCGAACGCGATTAAGTCTATTTCATTACTTATTCAGAGACTTAATTAGAATAAGTATAATTATAAAAGGCGGCGTATTTTACTATGGTTTTTAAATAATATGTTGTGTTCTTATTTTGAAAATGGAACATATCAATGAGTAGTTTCAGAAAAAATCAGAGCCAATCACAGAACAGAAGAAGTAAGTAGAAGTGCGATGTGTCATAATTTGTACCGGATCGAGTGTCGCCAAATTCACACAAATGAATGGAGTATTTAATACTGCACACAGTTGCAATTTTTCTTCGATTGGTTGTTTTTATTTAACTCCACAGACCCTGTTCTGTGGAGCCAATAGCTTACCTGTACTGCAATGGTCGTTGAATTGATTTTGATGATAATATCAATCATACTTATACGAATTCGTCGTAGCTTATGTTGCTCTAGATGTGGCCGAATACCGAATAACAGCTATCAACCAGGAAAAATCGTTGAGAACAGTCCATACAAACAACAAGAATGTTTTAATTGGGCCAAAAATACGTCAAATGTTTTCTTATCTAAAACACGAATGCTTTAAAAGATTCGTATAATAATAATGTATATGTTATGAAACTGGTTTAATATTTAAGTGAAATAACTACATGTAATATGTTATATTTATCTACTATATAAAAATAAGTCGGGTTTTCCTTCCTGACGCTATAACTCCAGAACGCACGAGCCGATTCGTTGGAAAGGTCTCGGGCTCCGTGAGGTTTATAGCAAGGAAAATTTTCAACAGAAAAGCGGGAAAATCTTTTTTCTTTAAGAATAATTATATAATTTCGAAGCCAAAATTGTGGCAGAACAACGTCTGCGGGGCCCACTAGTTCTATATAAAAAAGTATCCAGAGACTTTTTCTGATGTCTTAATTTTTTTTGATTAAATCTTGTAACGTTTCTAAGTTGGCTATTTACGATTATAATTCCGGAAGAACTACAACATTGAAAAATTACTGGCAATAAAAATATTTTTAACATCGTTGAAGTTAATTAATTGTGAGCTTTTGACGTTACAGCTTTGGATAAACACAATATTGATAACGCTTATCAGAAACCACTCCATGTTGTGACGGCATCGACTTTGATTTCAACAATAACACTTGATAATATTAACAGAAAAGTGGGACTTTTTCCACACGATAAAATTTTATATCACTAAGTTCAATCCCCATCTCCTTAGTTTAGTGATAAGCGGATTGTGTTAAGATTCGGGATTCGAATCCCACGTAACAAATAATTATTTTTTTAATGTTGGATTTCGACAGACGAGCATGAGGTTCACTTGAAGGTTAGTCACTGAATATCCTTCAAGTGAAGTCAATGATGCGCTGTCGACCTTAGTTTTACTTCGAACATTCAGAAATCCAAGGACTGAAACCGAAATGCTCAATGCTTCACGGTTTTCGTTCACATGTTACGGTCGAACAGGGCACAGAAGGCTGATCAGTGAAACGGACACAAAACTGTGTCTGTCACAAGGGGAAAGGAACCCTATTCAAAAGACTGAAACCGAAATGCTCAATGCTTCACGGTTTTCGTTCACAGGTCGAACAAGGCTGATTAGTGAAACGGACACAGAACTGTGTCTGCCCCATGTCTCACAAGAGTGTACCCTATATTGTGTCTTTACCATAAAAAGAAGTCGTTTGCTAAAAATATATATCTAAAGACACATTGACAGACGGACAGTAATAGTGACTAATGTAGGGAATTAGTTGCGACGATTTATCTCAATTCGACGCAACATTTACTACGCCAATTACATTTGTTCTAAAGTTAGTTTATACGTATCTTCAAGTAAGTATATTAAACGGATTTTTTAGTGATACAGATATTTCAAAGGTAGTATCGGACAGGGGAGTTGCATAGTCGATAAGCTACGATAAAATAAAAATACTGAAGCCAAAAAACTTTCTAACATTTCGATGGTTTCCACAACAAAGGGCGTATCTCCATTGAGCATACTTTTAGTAATGAGCAAAAAACGATTAAAAAAAAGTATTTCTCCGATATTTATTATATTTTTTTCCCCTTATGCTTGTAAAAACTTTATTTTTCACCGTAGCGCAATTTTAAATATAAGGTTCGATAGAGCTTCGAAAACTGAACATACTGCATTAAAAAGTAATTTCAGCCAAAATGGTTTTTACGCCCTTTGTTGCGGAAACCATCGATTTCATGATCAGAATAATTTCCTGATATGAGAATATAAGTAAATTTAAGCCTTAATTTTTATGTGAGTTACAAATTACCAATGAGGGTGCAAACAAGAGGGGCAGACGGGTTAACCGCAAAAACCGAATCGGTCACCAAATTTTTTAAATGTCATCTGCGTACCAGGATAACATAGTGATAAAACAGTTGATAGAAACTTGATTTTTCTAAAATAACTGAAAATTCTAAATTAAAATTAAATGGAATCGTAAGTCAACTACAAATAATATATAATGATAGTAAATAAATTATAGTAGGTAACTATTATAACTGCTTAATGCTTATAGATCAACAATGTAAGAAAATTTGAAACTACGAGTTCGTGACAATTGTGAAGCTACGCTTACCTACTTCCTAAGCTACGGTATCTACAATATCTCTACATGTAATGATGTCTTGATTTAAAAAAATATGAAATATGCCTTTCTTCAATCGTCTCCATCAAAAAATAAAAGGGGTGCCTTTTATTTTTAATAAATAAATATTTTTACGTTATAGTAACACCTAGGTACATATCTACGTCTAGAATAATTTTGGCACCATTGGCTATCATTATTAAAAAATATTTAAAGTAGGCACCCACGCTTCTATATAAATAGGAAGAGCCTAACTAGGTTTACGTCAAGTTTAACAAACGTTAACCGTTCCGGAGTGACCTAGAAACTTAGAAAATAACTTTACTTTTCTTTAACTAAAACTATCCAATAGAATTAGATACAAAACGTTTTTACTCAAGAGAAGACTGCTTTTACGAATACATGTTAATATTCAATACGACATTATTCTTATTGAATATATCTTTTTAAAAAAGCGACTAAAGACTAGCTAAGGCACTATGACTATGAAGAGACGGAAAGGTTATTTGTTTGATGATCAAGTAGTCAAAGATATACTCGAGCGATATTGTATTTGTAATATAATGTAACTTGTAGAGTTCCTTAATATAATATTAATGTATTATAACAAGTAGCCTTGTATAACCTTAGCTTTTATTTTTGTTTTGTAAATTTTAAGATCTGCCTTAAACGTAATGTTACTATTTAAATAAAATACTGTATACCGGATTAAAACGCGATTTATTATTTATATTGTTAAAATTATTTATCCCGACGTTTCGGATGCTTTTCAGCAACCGTGGTCGCGGGAGACTACGTTTGCTGAAAAGCATCCGAAACGTCGGGATAAATAATTTAAACAATATAAATAATAAATCGCGTTTTAATCCGGTATACAGTATTTTATTTAAATGTGTGATACTCGCGTTAATAAAAGACAATATAATGTTACTATTGTCAAATGTGGGAAGGAACTGACTTCCCTAACACAGGTATACCCTAGCTGGGAGGTCAGGGCCGATCATTAGTTTTATGATAAAAATGTTTAAGTTCAGAATAAAGATTATTATTATTATTATTAACATAATATGTTGGTATATATATATTGTCTCTATCTAAACAAAATTTAATGAATTTATTTGGGTTTTGTTTTACCGCACAAAATTACCCGAAAAATATTAAATTCCGTTTTAAATTGATAGCCAATTGTTTGAATATAGAACTGTCCCGTTATGTAAATGTACTTTAAACATAATAAAAAAAATGTAATTAAAAGTAAAATGCTAGTTTTGTTGAATATTTCATAAAATGACTATGAATATTCAAGTCAAATATTTAAAAATAATGATAAAAACTTCATAGATGGCGGCAGTGTCACGCGTTTCCGTGAAATTTTCAGGCGGCACAAACGACTGAAACAGCGTCATTTGTACTAGGACATAAGAAAGTGAAGAGAGAAATATTTCAGCGTTTCAGCCATGACATCTGTGAATCTATTTATGAACGTGAGCGTGAAAAAATAGATCCAACCCTCAATGTGTGCGTAATGCGTATCTCGCTACGTGTTCAACAGATGTTATACTTTTCTTAAATACTGTCACACACTGCTACTTTTTACTAAATTTGTGATTTATAATTCATAAATAAATTATTAATAGCAAGTTATTGCTGAAGGATTTATAAAATAATGTCAAATTATGAAAATAATTTTAATATCATCAGCGAGATGCACCAATGATGGTGCTCATTTATTTTGGTACTCCATATTATTGCCAGTCTGAAATATCTTTTTTATTTTCTCTCGAGATTGTTACTGTGGATTGTGGATGTAGTTGTGGATGTCCACTGTTAATAAATCCAAACGCGTAGGTACCTATAACGAAGACTAGATGGCAAGTTATTTTCGTTTTGTCTCTTTTATAGTAAATATCACAAACATTAAAGAAAATTTCAAAATAGGTATTATGAATGAAATAATAAACATTACAGTATTTACACAGAAACATGGAAAAAGAAACATATTAACTATTTTAGTAACTAAGTAGTATTGTAACAACTTTAGTAAACTTGTCCCGTTTGAATATTGATTAATGAAATATAAATTACTAGATATTTTGAAAATCTTTACTTTTATTACTTTATTATAAAGTATTTATATACTTAAAACATTTTGTATGTGGCGAGCTTTGTATGATACATATAATTTTATAAAATTTTGCTTGATTTCAAGGCTGATATAGACTCATGTATTTGTAATTCAACCCTCGAGCTCGCTATGAGGGCCAACCCTTTCCGCCGCCCTACTCCTATACGCACACTGATCACTGAACGCACATATGTGGTTAACTCTTCTACAGTTCTGTTATCCTGGTACATACGTGTCTCGGGAAACTCACATGACACCAATGTGACGTGCTTACGCTAGACACACACGGTTGAAAGATGGGGACATGGTCTCATGGTTCACACACATTACCGTTCTTGTTTGTTGTTCTTAATAAATATATGTATTTTTTCACTAGTAACTTATATAATAACACTAGTAACTTCTCGAAATAATTAAATAAATAATAATCACGATCCCGGAAATGAAAGTGTCTAATATATTTTTAAAACATAGTTTTCATAAAATAAAGGTAGCGATAAGTAAGAACATGTGGATAACAGTGTACCTACTATGTCGGTGTGTACACATACATACTCATATAATATTATGGTAACCGTATGATAATGATGCCGAACACATGTGAGTCACACCCACACGTGTGGCGGTCATATCTTGATATTCATGCTGCCTTAGTATTAACGTGTGGCAAGAACATCATATGACGACATCCATTTTGATGTGACAGACAATGACGACAGCTCCGACAGCTGGTTAGCGTTTCTTCTAATTTAGGTTACTAACCTTGTTTTGACGAATTTAACGAATAAAGGTGGTTCGTTTTCCATACAAAAAGTCATGATTATTAACGAAGTCAGTTTAGAGTTTCGATACTAAATATTTGTGCAAGGTTTATTAAGAAATATTTCACGTTGTTATATACATGATTTCTGTATAAAATAACATTATTTTATTAACTCCGCGCAAAGAACTCCCGGAAAGTAAATAGTTGCACAAATCGACTTGTCCGTAGAACAACGTTACATTTGACCTTATTTTTTGGTGAAATTAACTTTATGAACCATTATTTGACTGTTATCTTCGAAAACAAGTTGTGTGTTTTAAAATTTTGATTTTACTAGTAAATTATATCGGTCAGTTTAGTCGTACAAATATAAAAAGGGGACTTGGTATCATAATCATATCGGACTTTGTTCTACGGATAAGTCGAAATATTTAGTATCGAAACTCTAAACTGACTTCGTTAATACAATCATGACTTTTTGTATGGAAAACGAACCACCTTAAACGTAAATTGTTTAATATTGGTGGGGAGAGTTCGACATACAATATATTTTTTGTAAGGATAATTAATATGGCCTAATGTGAAAACAGAAGAAAAAAAATTAATGTTTAAAATTATGTATGTTATGTATGTATGAGTCTCAAGGTTCTAATATCCAAAAATCTCCTTTAAGGGTTGAAAGAAAGTTATTGAATAGATTTATTTCGAAAAGGTTTCTTTTTATTTGATTTGATTATTAATTGTTTATTTAACCACTTTTTTACTATAGGTATTAAAGTTAAAAATATTCCTCTCCATTATCTTTAGGTTACTCAAGTTTCATTTATTTTGCATAAAAATTTGCATTGATGTGACGCAAAATATACATTCAAGGCGGATAGGACGCAACGCAACTATGAAGGGGTGTAAATCCGCCCAAGCTGTCAATTTGGCTTTGTCTAGGGCGCCGCCTACATCCCATTGTTTTAGACGTCAACCACCAGGAACAAAGAAGGGTGTAGGAGGCACTTTAATATTGAAGAAAGGGGTGCGCAAACGGGACAAAAACTCCAAAATGATAATGAATCTTCGCACAGTAGATACATAGGGAAGTTTATTCAGAATCCGTCATAGTTGTTTGAGTCAAATAAAGATATAAAAACATAATTATTAAACCCCGCAAATTGCTAATACGCTGATAACATCCACTTAATCCATGAACAAAAAACATCTTAATTTATTAAAAAAAACAAATTGACCTAATTTATTAATAATTATTGATTTACTATTTTTAATAAGATAGGGTTAAGTTAAATAATAATTATTATATTTGTTGGTCAGGCGTATTAGCAATATCCCGCATATTAGGCTTAGGCCTATAGAAGCGAAGAAATTGTTGATAAGTTTATGAAATGAACATGTTAAAATTGAAAAAGAAATTTATTATATTATTAAAGACAGTTATATTGTCACAACAATTCTGTTATTTAAGACTATCTCTTGGTTTTCAGGTTCTTGGATTCCCAGACATATATGGATACCGAGTGCATAACAAAAACCGTCGCACCCCAAGCGAACACACCTCGATACTCGCCAACGATAGGAGGGTGAGTTGGATGTGTACTCCTTGTCTTTCATGGGGCCCTGGTAAAGATGACTTTAGAAACACGTGGTGTTTTTGATCATTCATATCGGACGGTAATGTGGTACACACGCACACATAATATTATCAGTGGCGGCGTAAGGCGTGGGCGACGTGGGCCACCGCCTACGGCCTCGCGACCCAGGGGCCTTCGCGCCTAGAAAATTTATCAATTACTTAAAAGACGCGAGCGTGCCAAAAAAAATTTTTTCCAAAAAAAAAAACATCTTTTGCGCTGGCCGAGAGTCTTGCCCATATAAAAGGTCCTACGCCGCCACTGCATATTATTGTATCGGATCGTGTCTGCGACCAGATTTTTTTTATTGTAGCATAATAAAGATATCTCATAATAGATAATAGTAAACGTTTACGTTGTCTTTAATATGAAATGTGATTAATAAATAATTCAACAATTTTAGTTGACAGAAATTCAAATTGACTATTAGACTAGTATATTATAAATACAATAGACTGACAATAGACGTCGATAGACTGACAATTGACATCAATTGTATTTTGATTGTTTTTTAATCCATTCAATTCACAAAACAAACAAAAAAACAACCTCTGTTCTGTGGTTCAATCTACTGAATCATGAACAATGTGAACTGATGATACCTTCCTTATTAAAAAATTTTCTCAGTATTCTCTATACATATACTATTTTTACAATTTGACTTTTTTATTTTAATAGATACGGTGGGCAGAACAGCTGTTCAGTAAAAAGCGCGCTAAACGTTACCCCATGCTGGATTCAAATAAAGAACTTCATAGAGTAAAAAGGATAGACAATCTCACAAATGATATGATTAACAGAGACAGAAATAAGCGGAGCGTTGAAAAGTTGTTCAATGACGAGCTTTGGAGTTATGAATGGTACTTGGTTAGTACTTCTATTTAACACTAGATGGTGTTTGCAGTCCTGCAATATGGTATTATGGGAATGTACATAGACTTATTGTATCGCTATACATTAATATGTTTGATTAATTTGAAAGGTTAATCTTTCTTTACAGCAAGATACGCGAACCGATGATGAATTACCACGCCTGGACCTCAATGTCCTGCCGGTGTATGCAATGGGGGTAAATGGTCTCGGTGTTCGGGTTTCTATACTCGATGACGGAATCGAACACAACCATACTGACCTTAGAGAAAACTACGTAAGTTCTAGTTCAAAATAACTCTAAAAGTAGTCATTACTTGTCGATGAAGTAACTTATTTAAAATAATCTTATAATAATTATTCTAAAATTACTTTTTGCATATCCTGAGGAATATAACGTAGTAATATATAGTAGACTAGGAATTAGGATCCACCAAGATTAAATCGTTATACACTTAAAATTGACTTACCAATTAATATTCCCTAAAAATAATCACGTAAGCTCTATGAAAGTTATTCGTTGCAAACCTAAAGATCTCTGTATAGTGTACTTTATAGTGACTTGGTCTGATGACCGTTGTACATCTTATGTTATCCTAGTATCTTCAGTGAAGTACGAGGTGATTTTGGCGTAACTAAAAAAATATGTTTGATTAATTTTTTGTTGTCTGTTTTTATTAAAAAATTCATAATGCTCTCTCGGACTTGCGAGATTTGCTTATTTTAAATATTTGACAGTGGTTATTTAATATTACCTAATGGAATCGATAATATTATGTTCTCATAAAGGTTCTTTTTCTATTCATATATAACACTGTAAATATATGTAAACTAATCCTACCGATACAAGAATTCAGACTGTAACTGCACTAATAATATGCTCTCCTAATAGTTTCAGCGAAATGAGTCGACTTCGTTCATAAATCGACCCATCCGATAAATTAATTGTTTTATGATTAACGCCTGTATCGTTAAAGCAATACGATTCAACTGACTGGTACTTACCATAAATAAGTATTTAGGATCGACGTAGCTGTGCGGCGTCATACCACATACCCCTAACCTCCTCTTACTTTATGATAGCCTGGTTGTGACAGGAAAGTTTTTCGACAAATTCGAAGACAAATCGCATTTTCGTATTCTCAAATCGCTCACGAGTCACGTCCGATCCGCGCCGTGCGCTCGAGAGATATTTCAGTTTTCGGAGCAATGTCTGTGCAACTTCTCAAGCCCTAGTAACTTCGCGGCCGATGCGTCGCTCACGACGATGACGCACCAAAGGCTAAGTGCGGATTTCACCGTTCCCAATAAAAACCGAGTTTAATAAAACTTGGTTCTGCTTAGATCAGAAATTAGTTTTGATTTCACCGGCTTCGTTTTCATCTGGTTTACTAAAACGCAGTAGTCTTTTACTAAGATTGAACGAATGGATGATATGTCATAAATTAAACGAAAGCTGTATCTTGGATAATCAAACTTTAAGTATAAAATTATTGTAGTTCTATTTATTATTAAATTTATTTATTTATTATTATCGTAAAATGACCTAAGTTTTATTCAGTTTCACAAAAAACATTAATAATAATATGTCATAAATACACAAAACAAGTCGGGAGGCCATTTTACAGATTTCCTCAGAGGAGACTCCTCTAAACTAGGGCTCTTACCAAGAAGATTTTACCAAAGAAAATGTAGTGGAACTAAACACATATCAATGGTGAAAATCACCACACAAAAAAAGAAAGCGTAATTTGCTATTTACATATTAGTAGGAAACTCTATCTTATCTTCAATTGTTTCCAATACGGAAAGAACGATTGGTTTTGTAAGAAGAAATCTAGTTAAAAAATCTTTATTATCGAGAGTGTCGAAGAGTTCTTCTGGAGCGACGAACATCAAATGGATGAGTTTTCATCAAAATTTTCCTTTAAAGCTAGTGCCAAGGCTCTTCATCTTTTTTTAAAGCAAATTACAAGAAGAATATTACTTTCTTTAATAACAAACAAACAATTTTCCATACTTACTCCACAATCTACAATATGAAATGACAGATAGCTCTTAAACGCGTTCAAATACGCTAAACGTCGAAAATCGGCCGTTCAGAAACTGAACTGAGTTCAACTTGATCGACGTTCAGTTTATACCGGTGAAACGCAAATTTAAAGCGGAACTCAGTTTTTAATTGATCGCGTTTAATTAAAGCGGTGAAATCAGCCCTAGGACCTGCCTGCCTGCAGCCGTAGGTCGTCTCTAACCGTACTTTTAATTATTATTTTATTATATTTATTCTAGGACAAAGAAATTAGCTGGGATTGTAATGACCACGACTCAGATCCTTTTCCGAGACCAGATGAACAGAATCGCAACTCGCATGGGACTAGATGTGCAGGAGAAGTATGTTAATTAATTTCTTTTTACAAAGTATACATTGTATAAACATTATAATTTAAAATAAGTTTTATTTTTATTAAAAGTTTTTCATGTATTCAAATTATTGTTAAGATTGCAATGACAGCCAACAACGGAAAATGCGGTGTGGGTGTGGCTTGGGGAGTGAAAGTAGGAGGAGTCAGAATGCTAGATGGACGAATCACAGATCGCGTTGAAGGAGAAGCAATAGGTAAAATGAAACAAACAATTTATTCGGTCCTCTTCCTATTGATGCGACCCTGGTACAAATGATTGCCAAGTTGAGTCTGAATACGATAGTTTTGCGATTGCCATTTTTTTTTGTTCATGAGTTCGCGGAAATCGTTTGCCTATCTACCGAGAGATGGCAGTAGAATTTCAACTTGCTTGGACGTGTTTCACATTATTACAATAATTTAAGTGTTGGTAAGAAGTCTTCTTCTTCTAAAAATATTTAAAATTATTGTAAGTAACACACATTCATAAAAAATATTTAATTGCTTAGGGCTTCGCAATAGGTTCCTTCATTCCTCCGGTTATTATTAGGAGAACAACAATATAATAGAGATAAACTTCTATAATATTATATTATTTCATAAGTGAAGAGCCATATTGTTAATCAATTCAAGGATGATACAGGCTTGCCACTACCATCAAGTGATCCACCTATCCGCTTGCCCATTTTAAACAACTGCGTCTGTTGAAGGACATAAATGATAAAATAAGCACCCTTAAAATGCAAACATATTGCTGTCTTGTCTTAATTATTATGCCTGATCACTGACTGATCAGTGATCACATGATCGTGACGAGAGATTTTCAAAGTTAATATTCCGTCACGTCTGTTTAAAAGCGAACGCCCGAGAGGAAGCGTGCGTGGTGATCGTGGCGTTTGACTTCGGATAGCGTTCGTTCGTCAAGCAAAAGGCGGCCACACGTTAGTGGTGACCACGGCTACTAGGAGTTCATAAACGATAAAGATATCTTTGAATGTCATACCGAGTCTCCACGGCAGAGAGCGCTAGCGTCCCGAAGTGGGTGCTTCGGCCGACTTAGTGTCACATTACGTCATCTCTTACCAGGAATACATAAATTTATTAGAAGTTCGAATCGCTCGTGCCGGTCGTTTATCGCCCCACCAGTGCTTTACAATATTGTTTATAGTGATCGTGAATTCGTTGGGTTATTTACCTTATTACATGAGAGATGAGAACCAAAACGTAACATAATTATTATACATAACTTTAAATACATACTTATATTTAGATGGTGATGCAAACATTTAAAAATGACATTACTCACCTTTCAGGTTATGCCTGGGACAAGGTAGACATATACAGTGCGTCTTGGGGCCCGAACGATGATGGTAAAACTGTTGAAGGCCCTGGGAAACTAGCACTTGAGGCTTTCAAACGTGGAGTTGATCGCGGTCGAGGTGGTAAAGGCAACATCTATGTATGGGCTAACGGGAACGGTGGCGGACATAATGATAATTGCAACTGTGATGGGTAATACATATACCATATTTTTATTGTTAGAGGGTAAGGCTCACTTAGTGGTAGGTATATGATACATCAGTCATCAGTCAGTGATGCGCTGCCGGCTTATTTTTTATTTGGATATTCAGACTGAAACAAGCACTTCGCGGTTTTTTCATCGATGAACGGTTGGATTTCGATATGCCTATCTCCTGTGTAATTCCAGAAGTGATCAAAAGTGAAAAGCGTGTTTCCAGAAAAACATCATCCTGGCGGGTTTCAAACCCGCGACCCACAGTGCGGAGAATGAATTCGTCAATATTCTATAAATAAGGGTTTCTAAACTAATATGCAATAATGTACCGTGTGCTGATGTTAACTGTTATGTATGTAAATTAAACGTTTAATTCACGTACATAATATACTTATCAGAATTTTATTGATTTTGAGTAATAAATTCTCTTATTATTTATTAATTACTATTACTTACGTTTTATTTTCTTAGATATTCTTCAAACATCTACACGATATCCATAGGGAGTGCCTCTCAACAAGGCTTATTTCCTTGGTATGGCGAGATCTGCTCATCAACTCTTGCTACTGCATACTCTTCTGGTGCATATAGGGATCAGAAAATTGTAAGTTCTTTCAAAGGTTGAAGATGTTAACGTATATTGATAAAATAATACTGTGATTTTGTAATCGTGTTGAAAACAAATATCAAGACTTCTATATCAGTTATAGGACCAATATATTATATTCATGTAACTACTCGATTACAAATTCATTTGACTTTAAATAAATAATTAATTACTTAATTATTTTAAACAAGGTCTGTGATTTCTGAATTCGTAAGATAAAATACTCAAATACATTGATTGTATTAAAAGGCGGTACAATCAATGCTCAAATATATACAATTCTTAAAATAAAATTATTGCAATGGAACTATGACTCCAAGGCCCTGGGTCATAAGAATCAAATTTGTTGGGTTATAATAACAACAATCATGCTATTCTTTTTGCTCTTTAGCAATTTCCATGAGCTAAAACGAGATAACTATATTTTTTTACTTTAGGCGACAACTGATACGAACGACTCGTGTACACTTGGCCACACTGGAACATCGGCCGCTGCTCCACTGGCAGCAGGAATTATAGCATTGGCACTGCATGCGAAGTATAATTTTTATAGAAAATATTTTTTTTTATAGTATGTATAATACAACATTTTGTAACTTTAGCATTATACTTTTCAGTCCTACATTAACTTGGCGAGACGTTCAACACTTAATTGTATGGACATCTGAGTATGCTCCATTATCTGCAAATTCTGGATGGCAGACAAATGGGTATGATTTAAATGACCATTAATTTTATAACATCCTTGTTTATATTTAATAACAATATGCATTTTTAATGAAAACTATTAATTTTAGAAATTAATTTAATTAGAATGATTATTTACTTAATTTATATCACAGGGTTGGCTTACATTTTGATGTTCGCTTTGGATTCGGTCTTCTCAATGCAGGCGCACTCGTAGCAGCAGCTTTGAACTGGACGACAGTCCCAAAAAAGCAAATATGCGAACAAGCTTCTGCGTAAGTATGCTCTCCTAGTACTTTGGACGTTTGTTACGTCAGACTCAGTTTACTCTCGATAACAATAATCCTTTTTCGATTTTCATCGCAAACCGTTGTTAGTTTTTTGCTTGCTGGTGGTACAAACTAAAAATTATTTCTTATTTCAGAATCAGCGACCGTAACGTCGTATCGTCAGGGAAACCAATAGAAATAGAAATAAACTTGCGATGCAACGTGAAGTATTTAGAACACGTTGAGCTGATAATTAACATACAATATACGAGGCGGGGAGCTTTGGAAGTTTATTTGGTTTCTCCATTAGGTTTGTGGTCGTGAATCATGCCAACAATATTTGAATATTAACCTCGATAGCTAACATTATGTGGTAACTTTGAAGAACGTGGCATTAAAATAATGCCATCAAAAACATAAATTGTAAAAAAAGCCAAGTCTTGCAACTCAGTTCTTCTATCGTAAAAAGTTGTGAGATCCATATAATACCAAGTCGGTCAATTTATTCAGTCTCTACTGAAGGATCCTTCTGTCTTAATTACATAATAAGCTAACCTAATAACATCTTATAGTGATCATATCAATACCAATATTAAAAATATTTGATGTTTTAAATAAATAGATTGACTCGGCTATCGCATGAAAACACAATGTATCTTTTTGATTTTATTAAAAACACAATGTGTATGACACCTAACACATATTATATTAAATTAGATTATTTAGTGCGATTGCCAAGTCAACCTATTTATTTTAAACATCAAAGATTTTTAATATTGGCATTGATATGATCACTATAAGATATTGTTAGGTTAGCTTATTATGTAATTACTTAAGACAGAAGGATCCTTCAGTAGAGACTGAATAAATTGACCGACTTGGTATTATATGGATCTCACAACTTTTTACGATAGAAGAACTGAGTTGCAAGACTTGGCTTTTTTTACAATTTATGTTTTTGATGGCATCTCATTTCTTTTTGTAGATAGTCCTTTTCTTAGTTAATTTGGATAAGAATTAATACAAAGCTATGGATAACAGTCTGATTTTGAAAAAAGTAGTTATAGTGACAGAACTACAATAGTTGGACTTACATATGGTCTCGTGAAGTTTTTTTAGATTTTGATATGTTCTATAATATTGTATTGTAGAACGTTTTTTTGTTCTACCATCAATACTTTCCGCAGCACATGCGATGAAAGACATTTTATGGCTAATTTTTTTACACCTTGGTTTGTTTTTAGTAGGGATTTCTAATTAGGATAAGGATCTCGATTTTTTTCTAGTAATAAATTCCCTATGTTACTGTGATAATGTAGCTTTCTAACGGTAAAAGAATTTTTAAAATCGGTCCAGTAGTTTTTAAGTTATTCATTACATACATAAATACAAAAAAAAATTGTATATCTAGAAAACTGGACCAAAATTTCAAAATATTGTAGTTTTTCCTTGATTTATAGACTAAACACTAATTGTATTCTAAATTTCAAGTTTCTATGTCTGCTAGAAGTGCCTTAGAGTTTTGATGATCGGTCAGTCAGTGAGTGAGTGACAAATTATCAAACTTTGACTAGTTATAATTCTTAAACTACTGGTTCAAACAGAATGATATTTGAAATATACCGAGTTTATACAATGCCTGCTTAGTGACTAAAAATTCAGGATTCTAGTTTTATCCACAACGAAGTTATAGGGGGTCGAAAATGGCCCGAACTACTTCGAGAAAAGGATAGTACGGCCGTGCCGCTTTTTGCTCGACTTGGTGGGGGCACTACCGTGCCCCCAGATTTTCCTTACGACAATTATTATGGGAATGATAAGTAATAACTAACAAATTATTTATTAATTGTTTCAGGGACAAAGGTTCAAGTATTGAGCCCACGACCTAAAGATAATTCGGATGCTGGCTTTGTTAACTGGCCTCTTACTTCCGTCGCGACATGGGGTGAAGATCCTAATGGCGTTTGGAACATTATCATACAAGATTTGGTAAGGACTTCGGTAATTTAAAAAAATATATAGAATTATAGTGTATACAAATTTTGATTTCTTGCAGACGGGTGAGCCAAATATTGGTGAAGTTGGACCTACAAGTCTTATAATACATGGAACTGAAGAAATGCCGAATCATATGAAGAATGGAGCTAAGAAATACAACAATAATTTTATTGAAAATAATGAAAATTATGCACACGATTTAAACGAAAATATTCCGCTCAACATACTAGGACTACAAAACTCAGAGAGAGATTATGAAACTTCTTACGATGTTGATGAAGAACTGTTCAGAAATCATCACAGTAAAAATTATTTTCCTGATTTTGACTAAACTAAATACGGATTATAGTAACCTATTGTAGTAAATTATTCGTATAAAAGTTGATGTATAGTGTCAGGTACTTATGTAATAATATAACCTATATCTATATATAAACGTTTAGAGTAGGTCCATCTTCGATCAACAATATAAGTACTATGTCAATGAGGTACATTGTTCCAGTACCTACTTAAATCGGTTTGGTTTTAGCAAATGAAGTTGACAAACGGCGACTTAATAAGACTATTTTATAAATTATGAAAATTCAATGGTATCAACTCAGATTAAATAAAATGAGGGTATCAAAATGATAATCCATTCAAACATGGGCTTGTTGTTTTCAATGGGTCAAGTTAATTTATAAAAAAGAATTTAGAGATTTCAATCTAAAAGTAAACTTTTCTGAATTAAGTACTTTTGAAAATATTTTAACTATTTACCTGATTTGATGTGAAACTTTAGTGGCAGTATTATATAGTAAAAAATACTGCATGCGTTGTAATGTACTCGTAATACACAGCATTGCCTACTGGTATTTTATTTTTGGATCATGATCCGCGTGCGTATGCAAAACAATTCAAGTTTCTTCATAATATAGGACAAACATATATTTACGCATATTTTTATTTGATTCAGATTTGATGATAATCCAATCCAAGTTCTAAATGGATGATAAGGCGTAATACTAATAAGGTGTGACAACAAATATTGTATTTTGATCCTATTTTGAATCATGTTTCATGAAAAGCAGTGCCATATTATTAAATTATTTAATATCTATATTTAACAAAGAATTGTTTATAATAAAGTCTCTGTTGTCATATTTAATTGTTGATAAACATTTTAAGTCACTGATGTCTATCAAGCTGTCAAGGTTCATGGTCCTTGGTGTAAACCTTGCCGACAAATAAAAAAAAATATTGTGATAAGATAATGTATGTAACCTGAGTATGTAACTATGTAGGTACATAGATTACTTTTATCGCGGTAATCTTTGTACGAGTGTCTCTTTTGCATGGTTTTATTTATACTGTGAATTTAAATGTAGCTTTATTATTTCAAAATGTATGTGGAATAAATTGTTTGAGATAATCTGAGTATTCCGTAGCTCATAATTTACATATGTCACGGACGTAAATACGCCCAGACACAAATTAAAAATGTATAGCTATATAACTATTATCATTTGTATCAATTACAGTAATAGAATTTATTACAAGTCTCATATTATCTTCTCTGCATAATACATATATTTCGAAAAAAAAATTCATTAATAAACTGTTATGAGAGGATTGAGGAGTGAGGGCTTCTTAACATTTAAATAAAATACTGTATACCGGATTAAAACGCGATTTATTATTTATATTGTTTAAATTATTTATCCCGACGTTTCGGATGCTTTTCAGCAACCGTGGTCGCGGGGAGACAGAAAGATGACAGTTGTCTCATTTTTGAAATGTCACAAAGTATTTTATTTAAATGTGTGATACTCGGGCTTCTTAACATGTTCCTGTCTTTCATTTTACCTCCGTAATGAAAGGGTTAGATATACTTTTAAGTACACCTCAATGATTAGCGTTCGAGAATTCGGCCATTAGAGTTACAAATAAAACAGCACATTATATTATCATCGTTTTATTTCAGTCATCATACCATTTATCACACTTCTGATCGTCCACTTTAAACCCTAGCGCTCTAAGTTCGTTCACCATAAATTCGTCTTTGAACATGTTTATCTTCCGAAGCCACTCCTCAGTGCTTATAACGTGCTGGCATTGCCCGCCGTACTCCGGGGGCAAGTATTCTGGGTGAATGTGCTTGTGGAGAGAGCTCATGTCGTAGCCATGGAAGTGTAGTCGAGCCCACGCGGCTGCTGGGATGAACTGCTTGAAGAGGGAGAAGAAGGTACTGAGGAACCAGTTGTAGTTGACCACGTGGACGCCGTGGATGTGGATCGGAAATGATACCTGGAAGTTATTATTCCTGTTGAATACTTGTGGTGGTGAAAAGTTTGTTTGCCGTTTTAAATACATTAAATGAAAAAAGATTTGTCATGCTATATCCATGTTACGGATTGGCGGAGGGATGAAAATCATGGGAATAAAAAAATATAATAGATATCGACAGTCGAGCATTAGGTTCACTTGATGGTTGGTGATATACCAGCCAACGAGCCAAATTGATTTGGTGGATTGATTATGTGGAAAATAAAATGTGTATAATTTGATAAGATAAGGAGACGCTGTGTCTTTTATATTAGAAATTTTTTATGGTTTTTTATTTGGGCTTCGATACCTACCTAATAACATGCGAGATAAGATTGTGAATGCAGCTCATAATAAATAATATTTTTATTTTCCAACAGTGCTATATGGCATGAATTGTGCAATGGATACCTACCAACATGGGTTACATCGGTTAAGAAAGATTTCTGTATCGCAACGATTGAGCCTGCAGTTACTTTTATTTATACAGGCAAAACTTAACTAGGCTATACTCGATTTCTTCAGATTACGTTTTCTAATGACGTGAAATGAATTGTTAATGAAATCGAGTTTAAAATAAAAGTAACAAACAATTAAATTTTTTCTCTCTTTAAAAATTTCATCGTCGCGCGCGTCGTATTTAGAACGGGTTAATTTCTACTATCTGAATCACCAGGAGGGCAGAAGATTATAGAAGCTTTCGTTCAAGTTAATGATAGCTCGCGTACGCTTATAAGACACGGTAAAGGCACGGACACAAGAAAAAATAAATTGTTTTTTAAAATTACTTTGGTAACTTTTACCAATAGAAAATAAATGCTTTACTTATGAGGATGTAGATATTATCTAGGCAGGGAGTGATAATGGTCTGTAGGTCGATACTACCATCTTATCTACTAAGAGAGCAGGAGTTTAATGAAGCTTTCGTCTCGTGTACTAGAAAAGAGGGTCAAAATAAAGAATTCAGTTTAACTCTACTCGTATGCACAGTTCATATTTTGAATTTCGAGAAAAAAAAGCTTTTTAATTTAGTTTCCGACTAAGCTTAGCTAAACTTAGCTTTTAAATCGTAAAATATGCAAATATACTATTATGTACATATACTGCGCAAAACAGTCAACATTTATTTGCGTATTCTCCAAATTGCACCTGAACATATGACAATGGTTTTATTACTATTCTGATGTTTTCTTTATACCTATATACATGTAAAATATTGTTTTACAATGGTCGTTTGCCTCCTTATATAAAAAAAAAAGTTACCAACCCCCATCAAAGCCACAATCTGTCCAGCCACGGTTCTAGTGAGCTTGCTCACGTGTCGTACACCTAGACCCTCCAGATCTACGATAATAGTGACACCCAGGATCTGTAGTCTGGGCTGCATCGCCGCTATCTCATCCATAAGAAGTGCGCAGCGTACTACGTCTTCTATTGGCACCTCTTCAGAGTTCCACCTGCCTGGTAGTTTAAATATAAAATACGTAAAAAGTAAAGTATAGTTATAAATAAAATATATTTTTATATATTTTTGGCATTATTATAACCATGACAAATACCAAGTTTTTTTTTATTTTACACATCGACAGACGAGCATGAGGTTCACTTGATGGTTGGTGATACCTCAGCCACAGAACATCAGTCAATGATGCGCTGTCGAACTACTTTTTACTTCGAGCATTCGGAAATCCATAGACTGAAACCGAAACGCGCAATGTGCACTTCACGGTTTTTCCATCTATGAACAGCGGTTCGTTACTCGTTCGGAATTTAGATATTCCACCCACACGATCAATGCACGAAGTTACGTACCAGACGTGATGAAAACATGTTTCCAGAAAATTATAAACAAGACGTTGTCCGTCCGTCCGTCCGTGAAATTCGAGTCCACGACCCATCGATGCGCACGGCAGGTGTTCTACCGAACGAGCCAACGAGCCCGTCACAAACATGTTGTCCCGGTGGGATTCTAACCCACGACAAAATCTCTTATTCTGGTTGATTTTTACGACTATCATTATACATATTATTTATATTTGTATCATCTCTTTTTAAATTCAATCTTTGTTTTTTGTCAATTGCAAAAACGATAATAATGTAAGTATCACAGTACAAACTCACCGAACCTCATCAGGGTGATGCGTCCGTTCTCCGGACTGTCCGGCAAGGTCCCGCCGTACACGTGCTTTACACTCTGTAAACCGAACGCGTTGCAATCGTACAGGTACGCGTTCTTTCGTCGAAAATCTTCGTAACGAACCATCTAAAATCGAAGAAAAGATGCAGCGATGAAGTATTTTGTTATTCGTTTGTAAAATAAAAGATGTAAAAGAGGTTTGGAATGCCCGCACTGAGGTTTCGATGTCCTAAAAATATTGGCGAAAGTGTGCGGTTTTACAATAAATAACCTAAACATTCTTAATGAGTCCAAAAATATATTGAGAAAGTACTTCTGAGTAAAGTGTACTAGCCAATGAATAAAAATGTTTTATTCATTTTTTTGGTAATGTTGTGTGATTGAGGTTTTGTTGTGTGTAAGTGTATTTTATACGTAATAAGAAAATAAAATATTGAAAATTGAATGTATAATTTAATAGAAATATTGAAACGAAACGAGTTTCGGAATTGTTTCTGTACAAGAAACTTAAATATGTATATAGACAACAGAGAGGCTTTCACAGAAATAAGTATGGATTTAGGACTTAGTAGCATAGAACAGGTTTGAAAGAGATCTTTCAGGTTGCAATGATGAGATAATCAATGATTAAATCTTTAAAACAAGTTGCAAGTGAAGTTTAAATTCTAACGAGAATCAACGGTATATCTTGAAAACAAAATAATGCATATACTATATTTAAGTATCTTTATTTTATCTACAAAACGAGGGTCATATCAAAATGTAATTCGCTTACTTTTACAATATCACGCAATAGTCAGTATTTTGTATTTACTTGCTTTTTAACACAAAATTATTAAGTAGAACTAAATTATATTAATACTATGTACCACTACATCTTTAAACAAAAACAATATTAACTCTGAACTGCCTACCCTCGGTCCAACGGACACCTACCAACCCACCACTAGTAGTGCCAATACGTGTACGGTCGGGTACTGATTTATATCTTAAATAATGCTGTTTTTTTTAAGTGTTTATAATATTTTAAAGAAAACAATGTTCATGTTAATTTCGATTTACCATTTATCGAAGGTTTTTTGGAGAGCGATGTATCGGAAGGGGTTAGATAGTTAAGGGTTAATGTACATTTATGCGTCCCGTAAAGCAACTTGAATTACGTATAAAAAAATGCGGCGAATACCTTCTTATTTCAGTTGACTATACAAACATGCTTCTGACTGACTCATGGCAGTTTCTATATTCAAATAATTACTATACCAACATTGTTATTGAGCACAATTATAAATATACTTTTTGACAAAATATTGCTATAGTACGAGTATAATTATAATATAAATTCACGCTCACAGTGCTCTCGAATCTTCGGTGGTTTGAACAGTGACATTAGTGAGTAAAACAACATTCCTAGTTTAAAATAATGAGATTTGATGAAATTTATTGTTTTTTGGAGTTTTGGTCAAAATATACAAATTTTACTTATCAATCTAACCTATTTCGCATATTTGCTTTTCGAGACCACTGCCGGCTCACCCGTTAGTTTAAATATTGAATTTCGATCTCAAACGTACAGTACATTGAAACAACTGAGCGTTAAAATCGATTCAATGTTACTATGGCGATTATGGCGGCGTACAGAGTGGAAAGGGAGTCAAGGCCTGTTACGGTTAATGACTGCTGGTTTACCTACACGATGTATCGAGGCTTGCGTTTGAAATTCAACGTTCATTCAAAATCCCATCGCTTATATTGAAGAGATTGTAGTGGGTAATCTATGGAAATAATTAACTTATATAGACATTAACTATCTCTGAAGGGGAATATTATAATATTGTATGATATTGAGATCTAAATTCGAAATTTGAATACATGGAAATTAAATCGAAAAAAAACTATGTTTTGATTTTTACTATACGGGAATATAATTCTAAATTTGAATATTTGAAAATGAATTCGAAAAATATTATGTTGTGATTTATCAGTGTGCGTTAATTATTATTATAAACGGCTGTATCATGTATGTATGTGCAAGTAATTTACTAGGATATTATTCTTAAAAGATCTATGAAAGAAACACCATAAATCCGCTAATGAAGTTTATATTTTGGCATGAATGCGCGTATGGGCCGCCATCGCACTTGCAAACCCTCCGATGTTGCAGCCTGCAGGTGTCTATGGTCGGCTGTGATCACTTATCATCTGAACCCCAAGACTGATTTCCCTCTAAATTTTTCTTAATTTTATATTCTATAAAAAATACTACTATTTATAAAATAAACAAGAGATATGTTTCAACTAAGAAATTAACATTAGCCTGTTTACTTATTGTATGATTCATTAAAAAACAATTTAATTTATAAGATACGGTGCCATCATACAAAGTATTTGTATAACTTTATTTTATTACTATTGTGTTTGCAATACCAAGTAATGGACATCACAAATGAATCGTGCTTTTAAATGACTTAATAATACTTTATTAAGTCATTTAAATGCGCGATACTCACGTTAATTAAAGGTAATCATAATAATATCATATAATTTACCAATTTATGTGCTAGTGCTGGGATGAATCTTCTACAGCGAAGGAAGCGCAGTAGATACGCGTCGTCCATACGACGAGGGTTGCACAGGCCTTTCTCTGGACACAAGAATGGAAATATGTAAACCAGTACCGCTGAAGGAGTCCTTTTTATATTAGATTTCGACAGACGAGCTTGACAGGTCCGAGCCGGATAGGTTTTTATTATTTCGAGCATTAGGAAATCCATAGAATGAAACATAAAATATTAGAAAAAAAATAGAAAGTCATTTATACATAATTTGGAAAACCCGAAAAGAGGGGCTCGTCCTAAGAAAAAGCTCTCACCATATATCATGGTCCTCAGCTCTTCGATAGCAGTTTGCCTCCTGTCAGGGTCCTCACTGCAGTTGTGTCGAGCCATGTCATCAAACTCCGAGTCCTCGAACCTGCTGACCTCCGCTTGGAATGCTATGTCGATAAACGACATTTTCTAAAAAAAAAGTTTTAAGTTAATATCTTATTAATATAAATCTCCTGTCACGATGTTTGTCCGCGATGGACTCCTAAACTACTTAACCGATTTTAAATTAAATTGGTACACCGTGAGCAGTCTGGTCCAACTTAAGAGATAGGATAGCTTAGAATTTTCGACCATCTACATTGCACCCGTGCGAAGCCGGGGCGGATCGCTATTCGCTAGTAAATTATACGGTCTCAATGGAACACGAAAAGGGCTTCCCGCCAATTCTTTTTTTTTTAATTTAAGTGCTGTGACAGTGACAGAAATATTCCATTCGAATATGATTCATAAATGGAATAGCCGTGGTCGTTTTAAAATTGCGTAATATCCTTGTTTATTTTAAAAGAAATGTGCAATTACTACATACTAGCTGATGCCCGCGACTTCGTTCGCGTGGGGTTCACTTTAAGCTGAGCTTTTGAGCAAGCTTTCTTCAAGTGACATATCCTCCTCCACCCTCTGTACTTGGTGATTTCTTTTGGGAAAGAGCTACGAGTATCAAATTAGTCAATGACGGTTGCTTTTGCATCATGTTATCGACATGTTTAATGGTGGTTGAGATTGGGGTTCGAAGGATGATTTGATATTCAATAGTTGAAATAATTAACCTGACTTTAAAGAAACATTAGGGAAATTCATATTAATTAAATTTTACGTGACCAAAATCCAGATATGAAATCCAGATATCAGAGATATCGAAGATTGGATTCAATACATTTTCTGTCTTAAATAGATGCGTGCGTTCATTTAATTGGTTATTTTCATTTTCGGACATTTTTTTAAATTCCCGGGATTCCTGCCCGGGTTTCCGGTGCTAAATGCTGAAACCTCTAAGATACGGAAGCAAAAAAGCAATGTCGAATAATCGTAATTCTGTTTAAGAGAAAGGATTGATGAAAAGGTGAAATAAATGATCTCATAAGAAATACTTTTTCATATATTATTTCAATAATACATTTTCTATTTTTGTTATAATATAGTTCTTTCAAAAAATAAATAAATAAATACAAAAAAATATTCCTTTCATTTCAACTTCAGATTCGAACTCGCATCAAAAGCTACGCTATGGGACTGCATATCCACTATTCTATCCACTATTCTACGAATACATATTGTAAATGGCGAAATAATCAAATACATAAACAAAAACAAAAAAATAATACGTACATACACCACTTACATTAATCAAATACATAAACTGCAAATGCAAATTCTAAAGAATATTGTCTCATCTAAAATAAGACTCCAGTTTAGGGACGACGACATGGGTTTATTTAAACACTGTAATATATTACCCGTTGGGACTCAATTTATGTATTCTATACTCAAAGAAAACTTCTTTAACGAAACGTTTAGAAAAGTTATCAATCACCCTGTACATACGAGAGCAGTAGCTCAAAACAGGTTTGGCACGGCGCGCGCAAATAATGTTTACGGCGAGAGGACCGCGCATTACCTGGTTCCTCGTCTGATGAACAAGCTACCCTCCATTTTAATAAATGGAATAAAACCAAACAATATTAACAATAAACTTAAGTCTTATCTATTAACTAATTTAAATAATTATTTTAAGGATGCACCTATCTAGTTACGATTATTTTAAAATAATTTTATAATATTTAACTATTGTAATAACTAAAACTCAATCTGTTTACGTGAAGATTCTCAATACCGTTGCACGGTAAACCTTAGTGGTTTTTTGCAATGTATAAATTCATAATGTAAATGTATTTTTTCTTTAATCAATAAATATCTATAAAAAAAAATAAAAAAAAATCAAACTATTTCATTTACATATCAGACTGTGATTGACATCTGACAATTCGAAAAAGTTCAACGCGAGTCAGTTTGCATTGAAATTTGGTGATATGGTGCCTTTAAAATAATATTTAAATGATGATAACTTTTCTTTCCGATAACCGATTTCGATGAAATAAAGCCTATAATATGTTGCCCCGGGCTTTCCTTAATATATTTGTGTAAATTGCATTAAAATCGGTTCAGTATCTTCGGAGATTAGCGTGAACAAACAGAAAGACAGACAGACAGACAGACAGACAGACAAGAATCTTAAAAATTGCATTTATGCATTCTGCTACCCTTCTTTTATCACCCCTCTTAATTTCTGGTAAAAATATTTAGTGAAGCGTAATTTCGATCCTACTCTTTTATTATATGTATAGATTATATTGGCGTTCAATAACACATTTAAATAATGAAAACAGTCATTCTACTGCAATTATCAGCAATTTAAAAATATTTAAATGGCTAAATCCCTTGATGCTGGTACATACTGCAGTTCTATCTGGCGAATAAAATGTTTCTAGTCCGGTTGGTATAATTTTAAATAGAAAAAAGAAATCAATTTCGTATCAAGATTTCTATCTAAGCGTAGCGTTTCTATCGAGGCTGATAAAGTTACAACAAATACGTTTTTTGCTGTCTCGCTAATTTCGTGAGCGCCTCATTTAGTTTCTACTTGAGGTTTAGAGTAGGTACTTAGATGGGTTACTCACATGAAGTAACAACATAGGCTTAGAATTAGTAGGGTAAAATGAAAATAAAATCAGTCTTTTTCACTCCAGCCGGCCTAGTATGACAACCGCGACAAAATTTTGTCGACCGTTTTGTCGTGTTTTAATCGATTATCGCTCTATTTCTTTCGGGTCTAACATGACATTACACTTAAAACTTGACTTTTAATACCAAAAATAGATATATTAATTGTCGATCGTGATATCTTTTCTAACAAAATTGTCGATGTCGAGATGTAATATATCTCCATATCTTACATCTTAGTTTGTCTTCTTTCGTCCGCGACATATCTCGTGGCGGTCATGCTAGGCCGGCAGGCTTTAGGCTCTGACTAGAAAACGATGTCTACCATGTAATTTTTTTTAAATACAAACACTGAAATAGTATAACAATAATCGGATATAAAGTATTTTATTTAAATGTGTGATACTCGCGTTGATAAAAGACAATAGGTATAACATTTAAATATGACAATCCCTACTAATATTTTAAAATTCAAATTCAAAATCATTTATTAATTTAGGTAACATAATGTACACTTATGAACGTCAATAAAAAAATACATATTAAATGCTTCTAATTTTACATTTACTGCCAGTTCTCAATCAAGGGCGAATAACTGGCAATAAACTCGCCGCCACTCTTTTTAATCGCCAAGTTTTTGGTTTTACGATTCTTTTGTAAGGAGCTTCACCATTACACCATGTTCCACATGACATCTTTAAGTAATTAACTATAATAATTAAAAAAATATATAGTATAAACGAAAAAATAAAATAAAAAACAAAGATTTGTCCTCTATCAGCAGTAGGCATGGTGAAATAGGAGCACGCACTTACATTCTCGTGAGAATTCTCGTTATTATAAATGTGAATGTAAGTTTGTTTGTTACGCTTTCACGCCAAAACTATTCAATCGATTATCATGAAACTTTGTACACATATTCTTAGAGGTATAAGATACTTTTTATTAAAAAAAAATTTAGCAACAATATACCCGTGCGAAGCCGGGACATTTTACTATTTAATAAAAACCAATTTTGCTAACCACAAGCTGACTTGTCTGCTCTTCAAAAAAAATACCATGATTTCCAATTTAGAAAACTCGTTACTTACAACTGACACGCCGTTCGCGGTAACAGTAAATATAGTAACGGTCGTTTTTGGTACCCAGTAATTATGATGCCGCGAGTAAACTTCGACTATGTAGTGAAAGTAATGCTTTTAAGAAAGTTGATTTTTTACGGCTGACATCGTACTAAGAGCTCTGAATATTTCATCTGCGTTGTTATCTACTTAATATTTTTTTAAATAAGCTACAGTAGAAATTAGAATTCCTTTATTATGACACCGCCTATATTGACCAAACTTATTATGAAGTAATTACGAAGTTTGGTTTTCATATAAAATTCTTTATAACAAAGTAGGATATAATGACTTCGCATATAGTGACTCATTTTTTTATAAATATGACCTAATTTTTACTTCGAGCATTCGGAAATCCATAGACTGAAACCGAAACGCACAATGTATACTTCACGGTTTTTCCATCTATGAACGGTGGTTCGTTACCTGTTCGGAATTTTAGATATTCCTCCCACCCGATCAATGCCCGAAGTTACCAAACGTGGGGAAAACATGCTTACAGAAAATTATAAACATGTCGTCCCGGTGGGATTCGAACCCACAGCCCATCGATGCGCACGGTAGGTGTTCTACCGAACGCGCCAACCAGCCCGTCAAATTCTACAACCTTACAATGTACTGAGAGTCTCAACTAAGATACAATCAGTAGTTGCATATTGCGTCGTAACGAATCTAAATGCAACAACCTCTATTAAAAACTCATTAAAGATAGACATTAGCTTGGAAACAGTTGCACTTACAATACTGGGATATTACTTTTATTTGTAATTTGTGTTAGAGAGTTTTAAAACGGAAAGCTGTTCTTTTCTAGTAGTCGTATGTAAGATTACAATGTATGAAATCGTCTATTGTTTTACCTACTTTATATTTGTAACTATTTTAATTCTCTACTATACAACACAGCAAGGCTGGATTTAGAAGTCTGGAGGCCTTGGGGCAACAAAGGAGTGGAGGCCCGAAATTATTTTCCAAATAAAAATGAACATTTTTTAAATATTTAAGAACAATGTAATCATGTTTGTAAATAAATAAATGGAAAAGTTGTTCGTCGTCGTTTTTTTCTGTAGTCTCTTTTGTGGGGACCCTGGGGCTGTACCGCTAAATTATATATAAATCTGTATCCTGTTCCGGATCTGTAATCTGAAGCCAAAATATCGTGCCTGGTCATGCCGCTTGTTGCTCGACTTGGCGGGGGCACTACCGCGCCCCCAGAAAATGCAGTTAAATTACGGTTACTAGTGGTTCGTGTGGGAATGACAAGTGGTATGTAATGCATTCCTCATTGTATTCTGCAGTCAATTACAAAATTGCCACTTGCAGGGTCCCTTGCAACAAAACACCGAGTCAAATACTTCTAAGTTACAATTATTGAAGATAAAAATTAATTGTAGAATGTTTCTTATCTATTTTCTTATAAATTTTTGCTATTTCATTTTTAACTAACCACAGTTTAGTAAGGAAGTATCTTTACTAATATTATAAAGAGGAAAGATTTTTTTGTTACGATTTGACTCAAAAACTACTCGACTGGTTTTAAAAAATATTTCAACAATAGAAAGCTACATTATCAACGAGTAACATAGGCTATTTCTTGTGTAGATGTACTCATCGACATTGCACCCTTGTGAAGCTGTTGCTAGTATTATATATAGAGACGGAAAAGCGGTCAGAAAATAACGTGATGTTAGATAATATTTAATTTGAGTAATTATTGCAAAAGCATTTACTGACCTGCATAAAAATATCAGGCAAGTTGCTCAACATAACGAGATAAACAGATTACATTTATACTTAATAGCTACCATACATAAGATAGACCATGTTACGAAGAAAGGTTTAAATCTTTTCCTTCTTCCTGCCATGTTCCCTTTTTTTATTTGGAGTCGACGCAGTATGTTCTCTTTTTCCATTCCCCTCTTTTACTCGCCATCAGTCACACCTCTCAAACATATCATTCTTCACACAGTCAATCCATGTTTTTTTCGACCTCCCACTTCCCTTATACCCATCCTCTTTCATATATTTTTTTAGATACATGCTTTTCATCTCTCCTCATAACATTAAATTAACATATAATATAAGGCTAAATTGATTTTGTGTTAAACGTATAAAAAAATAAAACAGTTTTGTAATAAACTACAAAAGTATTTACCTACGCGATTTAACTAAATGATGATAATTTTTTGGCTATTGTTTCCTATTCATAGTTATATTTATTATTACTTTAAACAAATTGCACAAAAAAAGGTGTACAAAAGGCGAACTTAATGCCTAAAGGCATTTTCTGACAGTTAACCTAGAATTTGTGGAGTCACCTCTCCTGCACAGTGCAGTAAAATAAAAATACCATTAGATAAAAGCTTCATCTGTATTTATGCGTTCTACGATACTTATTTGAATTTATATTATAAAGAGAATTTGAAAACACAGTGAATATTAAATTTTTCGCATTTCTCTACTTTTTCCATCCATTGTAGGTACGGGGTTCCAAACGCGAGTTCGACTCGTCATGATTTGTATTTTTAATTTATGGCGTTTTAATGAGTATGGTTATACTTAGCTGATTATTCTACTAGTATTCGATTTTGTGGCAAAATTGGAAAGGTTTCTCGAAAAAAAAGGCTTTGTCACTCCTACAACTCTCCCTAAACGTCAAGTCAAGAAAAAACAAAATTTGTATGTTTACGAAAAAGGATAATCGAACAAATATTTTTCGTTTTCTACTACTACTTATTACTAACCTGAGATCTATAGAAATTGAAAGCTTTTTTAAATATATTTTTTTCCTATCTATAAACAAACAGGCAATGAGGCTCACTTCATGGCAAATGATATTTTCAGCAACAACACATTTATTATGAACGATGATAATGCTTTATCGACCTGTTTTAATTTACTTCGAGCATTGTGAAATTCAAAAACTCTAAACTGACATAAAAGTCTGTATTACATTTTTTTTTCTATTACAAACTGCAGTTCGTTACCCGAAATGTTGATATTCCTCCACCCATTTTAATCCTTATATACTTAGGGAATACAGGCTATTTCAAGTAAGTTATTAATGTTAGAGAGCCGGCGAGAATCACGCGCATACATACATACCTACATACTATTATCATCCCACCAAAACATCAAATTCAACCCAGTTATGCAAAAAATATCACGAAGTAACACACAAATAGTTAACCGAAGATTTTACTTTATGTAAACTAAGTGATAATAGGTATTTCTTTCAACCATTTTAGACTTTAGTACTTATAACTGATAACAGTTATAATATTAACCACATACCTTTTAAATTGAATTCCTAAATTAACTTGAAGCATAAACACTCCTTTCCCGCCGAGATATAACACATCACTATTGCATCACCATAGATAATAAATGTATGTCAATTGTCAATTTGTAAACTAAGTTCTATCCAAAGAGGTTGAGTTTAAAAATGGAAAACACGATCGATCGCACGCGTTCGTCTCTCCAATGGCCGCGGACCAAATGCCTTTATATCTCGCGGCGTCCGCGTCATACACAACATGACAACAAAACATTGGCCTCAAATGTCGTAGATTATTATCTAGCTTTTGTTATTATATTAGTTATAATAATGAGATAATATATAAGTACAAAGTATATTTATAAATGTCAATCTTGTTTATTACCTGAATTCTAGCATTGTTTAAATATACAACATGTTCTTTAATTGTAATGAAATACATATTTATTTCAGACTAATATAGACATATTTTATTTAATAGCCTATGATTATAGCCATAATATTTTAGTAAGTATATAAAGACGAGGATCAGTGACACTGAAAATCTTACAAAATAGGTATTTACTAGGTCACTGAACTTAAGCTGCTGGCAGTTAAAAATGGTGAAAGCACTCTCAGCGAAGTGCTAACGAATGGTGTATACCAAACAGATTATCTACATGAGTAGCTATTATCTGTTCAAACAAAGCTTTCGTTGCCTTCTTGCAGAATGCAGTTAAACTTTTCAAATCGAGAACACAGTATGTACCTAGTACGTACAGACTTTATAATTTCACCAGTGGTGGATTTACACACTTCCAAGGTGTAGGCTATTAATTAGCCCCCCCCCCCCCCCCGCCCCGTCTACAATTGTCTATTTTTTCGGTTTGATTACTGGTTCGGAGCGGCGAACTGGGTGTTTTGCTATAGGATATACAAGTTTGATATTTCGTTGAATGACATCATAAACACATTCTAAAGATTAATTTTTGATTTCCATAATACATGTAAAAATAAAATTGGTCCCCTTTGCCGCCCCTAAAATCTGCCGCCCTAGGCTCAAGCCTAATCAGCCTGCTGGTAAATCTACCACTGAATATTATTCACATCAGTCAAGTATTTTAACCTTATCAACCCCATTTATAATTGAATTCCATTCCCTTCTAACATTAAGTTCTCTTCAGTTGATTTGATATATCAGTTCTAAAAATTTGAGATAATAAAAAATTATCTCGGACTATAATAATACATATAGAACACAGTAGATATTAAAGTTGAAATATTATTTTATTATCCATTCACCTCCCTGGCATTACTGAATAGATTGTATTTTATGGTTGCTGCACATCCAATATTTTCCGACTTTGCTGAACGAAAATAACTGTTATTTTTTAGCATCGGATGTAAAGCTTAAATAAACAAATAATTATGTATTGATTTTTGTTGTCAATTCAGAAAGGCAAACAGAGAAAATTTTTTTTTCACAAGTGCATTGATTAATATATTTGTACTTTTTCTTATATTTTTAAAGAAAAATTAGTCCTACCACATCTTCAATACTCATGAGTTGTGAAATGAGTTTAGAAGTCAGGTCCATATTAATGTACAAAAAAACACTTAAGTCTTAATTTAAAAAAAAAAACAATAAGGTACCTAATAATCGTTGTTAACCGGTATTTCTTGTGATTTCTCAGATGAGCTGTAACCTTCACTTAGACCTTGGCTTTACAATAATTGAGAGGCATGAAATATGACACAATATAAAATGTAAAATGTATATTAGTTTCATCTATGTATGTATAAGCTTATGCCATAATTTTTTACAAATGTTCTATATTATACTTTAATTCTCAATTGATACGTTTACTAGGTTAATACAACAGGAACTATGAATCAGATATGCATTTTTACATATTTCCACGTATAAACCTTTGCTTTCGTACATTCAATTAATACCACGAGAAAGTAACGTAATACGATTTGTAAAAAATCAAAAACAACTTATACCAGAGCTAGAAAGTTACCAAGGAGAGCTAGAAATAATACCACAAAAAAACCAACATTTTGTAAGTTGTGATTGTGGCTAATAAGTACTTCATTCATTCATTCATAAATTGATGAAACCAATAATTACGGTAAACAGTTGAATCCCGTTTATGGTATAAATATAGCAAAACCGGTCACGCTGGTGGAGAATATCCGCTGCAGACTGCAGAATACTCGTATTGATGACACAAGTTGTATTACGATTTGAAGAGAAATGACAGAGCGAATATGAACATTACTACTTTTAACCTTATTCAATTATACATATTATTATCTATATATACCTACATAAATAAGAGACTAGGGAAGTAATAGACACATAATTTGGAGAACTTTTGTTTTCCATTAGTTTTATCTCTGTATTTTGTTGGTAAAGTAATACTGAGTACGTAATAGGATTCAGATTGGCACGTTTGGTAGAACACGCCGTTTGCTCCGATGGGTCGTGGTTTCGAATCCCACCGGGACGACATGTTTGTAATTTTCTGTAAGCATGTCTTCCTCACGTCTGGTAACTTCGGGCATAGAACGGGTGGGAGGAATATCTAAATTTCGACTGACTAACGACTAACGAACCACCGCACTTCGGTTTCAGTCTATGGATTCATCAAGTGAACCGGCATCATGCTCGCCTATCGATATTTTACAATAAAAAGCATAATACATTTCCGGTAAAATAATTATTTAATAAGGGGAAGGGGAAGGTACTACTACTTACTCTATCATTATGAACAGACATCGATTATAGACAATTCAAATTAAGCTAGGGAGACAAATAACAAACACGTTTACAAATACACAGCATTAATAATATGTATTACGTGTAAGAACTTACCTTAAAATTTACCTTAACTAAAAGTATATATGTATATAACGACTTTCTTGACGGGTCAGTATATTTTCGAATTATGTAGGTACCTTTTAAGCAGTGGCGTAGCTCCCCAGCATGCCACCTGGACAAGGCTTCCGGTCTTTAAAAAACATTGGACAACACTACAAACTTAATGGCCGGATTCTCGAACGCTAATCATCATTGACGTGTACTTAAAAGTATCTCTACTCTCTCTTTCATTACGAAGGTAAAATGAAAGACAGAAACATTTTAAGAAGACCTCAAGTTTATCGTTTCAGTATTCCGCAGTAAGTGTAATGTGTATTACGTTTTATATTGTGAGTACAAGTTCGGTTTTGGTAAATAAAAGTCGTTGTTAGATGTTAACGTAATCTCTACATAGTATAAAACAAATTCGCTTCTCGTAGTCTGTCCATCTATACCAGGGTTTCATAAAGTGGGGTCCATGACATAATTTCCAGGTGCCTGCAGCCACTCAGTTAACTATTAGTAAAAAAATTTTAGAAATAAAATTATATTTCATTTATGTTAAAAAGGATAAATTCTAAATCTGCTCATTCATTGACTGTTAGGCGGAACGAAGTTCGCCAGGTCAGCTACTAAACAATAAAAGTGATTCATAATATCTGTTGTTTTATTTTAAATTCTTCAACAGGGGTCCGTGGTATTTGTGCAATTCTGAAAGTGCCTATCAAAAGTTTAAGAACCCTTGATCTATACGATTAGATCTTTTAAAGTACGCAACGGATTTTAATGTTGTTTTCATCATTAGACAATAGATAGAATGATTCAAGAGGAAGGCTTATACGTATAGTTCAATATTGTTTTATGTTAATTTGTTGTAATATGACGACAGTTGTTAAGGATGTCGGAAGATATATAGGTAGCTAAACTAACTAGGTTAACTAAGAGCTTTATTTGAAGATGCTGTCTTATCCTTTTCGTGCGAAGCCGGGGCGTGTCACTAGTTATTTATATATTAGACAATAACATAACCTTCTACTGTCTAATATATGCTATTCCAGCCAGCCTAGCATGATAACCACGACAAAATTTTGTCGACCGTTTTCTAGTGTTTTAATCGATTATCTCTTTACTTCTTCCGAGTCTAACACGACACTTACACTTAAAACTCGACTTCTAATGTCAAAAGAAGATATATTTGACGATCGAGATATCTTATAATATCTTAGTTTATCTTCACTCGTCCGCGAGATATCTTGTGATGGTCATGCTAGGCGGGCAGTAAAACATTACGTTTTGTCTTTTGTGTACTACCGTAGAGTTCTGTCAGAACCGACAGAACTCTACGGTAGACCGAATATTCATTTATTTATAAATTAAATCGAAATTAATTTGTATACAGTACATTTGTATGGATAATTACCTCTGGTTAGTAGTTCCTAGTCGTGTTACGTATAATTGATGAATATATTATTCGAGTTTAAATGTCGCGCGTTTTTTCCGTGTTTATATACAAATGTGAGATTTATTTTACGTGTGTTTACGTAAGAGGCTTTACCAATCCAGTCGCTGTATTTAAAGATTATATTTAATTCGTACAATCTACATAACATTGTCGCAGCCATAAAAAAAAACCTTTTTTGACTTAATGTTTATCAAGCCAAAAAGACAGGAAATTATTAGACTGAAACTGGATGCGGTATGAGGCTTTTCACGGTTTTTCATTCTATCAATTGTGGTTCGATACTCAGAATTTTGATGCACAACCAGCAATACTAGACACAAAAAAAATATGTTTTAAAATAATTATATAAACTCTTATAATAATAAACATGCAATCCCGGTTCGAACCCACTAATTAACTAAACAGAATATGCTGTCCTATACCAAACTTTATCAAACGCGTAATTAGGGCCAGGTTTAGAGGTGTGGGGGCCCCGGGCCCCAAATCATATTCACGGTTTTTCCATTTATCGTGTCGTCGTGGTCGTGGGTTCAAATCCCATCGGGACCACATGTTTAAAAATTTATGCAAGCATGTCTTCCCCACGTCTGGTAACTTCGAGCATTGAATGGGTGGGAGGAATATCGAAATTTCCTACCGGGTAACAAATCACCGTTCCATATATTTTTCTATTAAAACACGTTGCGCGTTTCGGTTTCAGTCTATGGATTTCTGAATGCTCGAAGTAAAAAGTAGGTTGACAGCACATCATTGACTGATGTTCTGAGGCTGACTATCAAGTGAACCTCATGCTCGTCTGTGGATATCTAAGATAAAACAATATCGTCAAAAACTGCTGAAAGAGATCGCGGTACGACACTTGATTTTATACTGAATATTTTAAAATAAATATCTAAAAATGTATTCCAAAGTATAAAAGTATTAACTGTTGTGGTCTTGAAAGTAATGAAGGTAACATAACATTACTCGTGTAGGTATTTGTTATTAAACGTATACAACACTTAAATATCTTATTTTTTTAAATTATCTTTTACGCAAGCAAAAAATAAGCAGACAACGTCAAGGTTCAAAAGGTTTATGATTGTTGTTTGCGCTAAGGATATAATCATTATTATATATCTCAAGCATTTGTACTAAAAAAATAGGAGTTTTTATAATAAATTTATTTTATTAAATTATAAACTTCATCAGTAAGTAATAAAATTTCCATGTCACAATGTTAGTTACCGTACTCCTCCGAAACGGCTTTACCGATTTTTACCAAATTTTATATGCGTATTCAGTAGGTCTGAGAATCGGCTACTATTTTTCACACCCCTATGTGATAAGGGTTGTTCACCCTTAACAATTTTTTTTTCATTTTTGGACGAAATTTTTTGTTTAAATATTTTTTTATAATGTGGCATTAAAAATACATACAACCCTAAATGTTTATTTTTTATCACCAACCAATTTTTTTTGAAATTATTTACATGGCAATTCAACGTTTGCCGGGTCAGCTAATAAAGTAGAATTTCGATTTTTTTTAATTATTTAATATGAAATAATAATCATAATACTATTATTATTTTCTAACTTCGTAAGAGGAGTTTCTAAGTCCATAACGTATTAAACAGCATAGCCGATACTGCTCATATCAGCATCGAAGCCATCATTCTTATAATGTTTGATCGCTGTTAGCCATTCTCCAAGCGATACTGACTCGCGGTAGCCTCCATATCGCTCTGGTAAACATTCCGGGGCGATATATCTGTAATAATTACCATTGTCAACCATAATTAGTAAGAAGAAGTAGTATTATTCTAACCTTTCAAACCATGTTAATACAGTTGGAGGTATTTTAGATTAGTTCAATGAGGACATGGGTAAAATATTTATATTGATTTAAAGCAGGGACTGAATACCGGTTAATTTACTATGGGAGTTATACCGTATAATAAAGGTTTTTGTTTATATTCTTTCGTTTTATTCATATTTACTGAAAAAAATTACCGTGGTACGTTAAGTGTGTATTACTCTTTAAAACTAATATGATGGTATCTCAATCAGACACCTATTTTGGAAAATAAAAATTAACCGGTTTTAGTCCCTGATTTAAAGTATACATTTTTAGTTTTTCAATTAGCAATTTTTAATTAAAATGTCTTATCATTTTATCTAAACTTCAACAAGAAAGAATTACTAGGAATTATTTACATAATATGAAAAAGATGATAGGTATTATGATATATATTTACTACACTTACGAAAATATACGACATTGCTAATGTTTTTAAGTAGGCGTTATTAATTCTACATAATACATATATATCTAAAATTTTTAAACTTTGTAATTAATAATAATAATTGTATGGTGTACAATATGTCAGTCGTTAGTTGTATGAAACACTTCCAAAGCAGCATACCTATGCAAGGAGGAGTAATCGTATCCGTGGAAATGGACTCTCTTCCACAAATCGTCCGCGGGCGCCAGACGTTTGAAGAAGTAGAAGAGCTTCTCTATTATGCGCGAACAGTTAACTATGTGCACCCCGCGTTGGTGTAGGGGAAACGCGAACTGGAAAAGGAGAAAATAGGTCTATAATTATTATGTTAATTATTTATTATGATAATGGGTATATAATTTTTATAATTATTAGCCTACTGCTGATAGAGGACAAATCTTTGTTTTTTTTCTTGTTTATATTTTTTTATTATTATAGTTAATTACATAAAGGTGTCATGTGGAACATGGTGTAATGGTTGCAGCGCCTTACAAATATTTTGTAAAACAAAAATTTGGCGATTAAAAAGAGTGACGAAGAGTTTCTTGCCAGTTCTTCTCTTCCGTTCTACGCCCTTGATTTGAGAACTGGCGGTAAATGTAAAATTAGAAGCATTTAATATGTATTTTTTATTGACGTTCATAAGTGTACATTATGTTACCTATATTAATAAATGATTTTTGAATTTGAATTTGTTTGTTTCTCCAAAAATATCAACATAATGTATTGTTTTGAAAACTTACCCCCATTACATTCATTGTTTGTATAGCAATAGATGGGGTCAAGTGTCGCATTTGCTTTAGGGTCACCCCTTCACAATCTAGTAGAGCTGTTCCACCCAAGACCTGGAGCTTGGGCTGCATTATACCGACCTCAAGAAGGAGGAGGCAACCGCGAATTAGGTCTTCTGCGGGGAAGACATCTGGATTCCACTGACCTGGCAAATATAAATGACAAGAGACAATAATTCAAATCCCCGCAATGTATCTTACGAAAGCACTTAATAACATTCATGGTAAATTGAAATGAATCTAAGTACTAAGTTGCTAGGTAACATACATAATTAAGGCCAAAAACCTATACTAATCAATAATTTTAAGCAGTTTAATTTAAATACAAAGAAATAACTTTATAATTGTGATCACTCTTGCTCTAGTTGATGAAATTCACTATGCTGTTGTAATTTTAAAGTCATACGTATATAATATATACATATGTAACATATTTCTGTTATCTTGCGTTGAATATAATTTAAATTCTATTCTATAACTTCCAGATAACATTTATGGTGATTTTAAAACTACGAGTAGGTATATCAAAATTCAATACCTAATAAAAATAAAAAATACTTAGGTATATGGAAAATAAGATTTCTTTCAGTCGTTCTGGACTGTTTTATAGGTCAATTATTTTTTTTGAAACAAAATATTATGCACAAATAAATATATAATATATATTCATTTAAAATAATCCACTTTATTCTCTAATATTACACCATTCTTTATCTATATCTATACTAATATTATAAAGAGGAAAGATTAATTGTATTTTTGAATTTTTGTATGTTATGAATAAACTCAAAAAGTACTGGACCGATTTTGAAAATTCTTTCACCAATAGAAAGCTACATTATCAGCGAGTAACATAGGCTATGTTTTTTTATAGTACATCTACATTGCATCCGTGTGAAGCCGGGGCGCGTTGCTAGTTAAAAATAATTTTAGTATACCAAGTCTGCCAATAATTAGCCTGCCGACGTCTGGCCTGTCGAACAGAACGCCTTCATAGATACTGCCCAGGCGGGCTAGACCATACCAGTACACGTCTCGCCACAGCTGAGGATTCTGTTCCCGAAACCTACAGTAGCGCACCAGCTGAAAAAAAGAAGACTTTCATTATACAAAAAAAGTTTTATTTTTTATATAAATTAAATAAAGAGCCGTGTAAAATTTAAGTAAAAAAAATAAGTTATTCCACATTCCACATGCGAACATTCACACAAAAATCATTTTCGCTAAAGTGTCGTTATTACACAATAAAAGTTCCAAAGTACCAGGCAACCATAACGTACCAGGCGGTGAGCTCGAGCGGGTATACTGCGCCGCGCACGTAAAAATCGCAACAAGAACGCGTCATCCAACCGAGGCGGGTTGCATTCACCTCTCTCTGAAAATGTTTAAACCATTTGAACTTGTGTTTGAATAGAAAAAACTCGAGTCATCTTTCAAATATTATGTGATACAATCGAGTAGATTTAGATCACTCCTGATATAATAATATGTTAATAATTAAAATACATATATTTATTATCTCCCAAACCGTTAAAGAATAAATGTTATTGAAGGTTACTACTGTAATCTAAACTGTACCTTACGTACATTTTGCTGCTGTTTAAATTGGCTTGCTGTGAATTTTTACGTTGCGAATACAACTAGCTATCAATTATTACCAATCCATCCGCATTGGTTTTGACGAAACATTTACAAGCCAAAAAAATATATATATGCTATGTTTTTTTACCAGGCTTGTTTTTTTAAATTTTTGTACGAAGTCCTAATAACTTCAAATGTCACTGACACTAGGTTAGTATCGCTCGAAGGAAGGTTCTATTGTTATTTACCCAATATCAGATCCCTTAGTTCCTTGATGACGTATAATCGGTTGTCTGGATCCTCTCCGCACAATATGCGAGCCTGGTCCTCACATTCAGGAACAATGTGGCGATCCAGTTCAGCTTTGAATGCTATCTCACGAAAATTCTGAAAAAAAAACAAACGAATTATTTATTTATTTTAAAATCTCTCACTCTTTTTCAATGTTTTTAATGACATGGTATTTAACAGCTGAACAGTTTCAAATGTGGTTTCTTTATAAACGATAGTTAAACAGTATAGCGAATATTTATAGATTAGTAATAATTATGTTTAGTTCTCATCAGTGGCGGCGTAAGACTTAAATTTTATGTGGGCAAGATCCATTTTGCGGGGCCCCCTCTGCCAGCGCAATTTTTTTTTGGCGCGTTCGCGGTGTAATGCATACATTGAATACATGAATTTTCGTCTTAAGGGCCTACATCCAAAATAAATTGATTCCTTAAAGGCGTGGCTAAGCCGCTGCGGTTGGGGAGCACCCCCGCTAGCGAACTTCGCGACAACGTACTCGCGCGGTTACTAGAACATAGAAACCGTGGAGGTGGTTATTGTAACTGATACATTTTCTAATAAATATTATTGTTATATTTTATATGACGTTTGTAAAATTTAACAATTACTGTTGTTATAAAAATTACACTGTTCGTAGTAGTAGCAGTATTAATATGAAAGTTTGTTTTTATCTTGTGGATATTTCTCAAAACGTTATTTTTTGGTTTTATACAAAAAGTAAAAAAGTTTTTCAGAACTTTCGTCCACTTATAATCTTACTATTGGATATTAATTTACCTTTCTGTTTTCGAATATTTAGTGTTTGTATTTAAGAGTTGCATTTCTATGCAAAAATTCCTTAAAATAAGAAGAAAAATCATTTATTTAAAATACACACACAAATAAAAAGAAATTGAAAACAAAATTAAAAAAAAAAATGTATATGTGGTATCTAAAAATAGAGCCACTCAGCATGTGTTCCAACACAGATGTGTTGCAACGCTGATTTCTGTAGCCCCACGTGACACACTACCTCAAGGGTGACACCTCACCTAATAGAATTAAAATTATGTTATTAAACTACAACTAAATAAAATTTAAAAACAAGTTAAGACATACGGTTTATAAAAAGTGATGATAAAACAAACAAAAAACAATAAAAAATAAAACAAACAAAAGGCTCCTAGTCTCCTGTTCAAAGAGTGTGTGTTGTGTTCAACAACTAAGGCTAGAATACTGGCTTCGTTGTTCATTAAAAAGATATCCTTTCACTTTTAATTTAAACGTAATTAATGACAAGGAAGCTTTAAAAGGTGGTGGTATATTATTCCAGCACTTTAGTTGCGTTATAACTAAAACTACCCCTGAAAGCAGCAGTGTGATGACGACCAAAAGACAGGAGACCATATAGGTCCGCTCTGGTGTGGTACAAGGTGTTCGTATCGCTCAACCAGTTCAATTTTTTATATAAATACGTGGGAGCCTTAGATATGACCACATTGAAAAGCAGAGCTGCGAAGTGCAGGCGTCTTCTATTTTCCATATTGAAAACTTTAGATTTCAACAAAAACGGTAAAATAATATTTCTGCTGCTAATTTTTTCAACTATTTATGATGAATATGCCCGAGATTCTATAATTGTCGCATAAGTACTACTATCATCATCAGCTATGAATTTATTTGGGTCTGAAAAATTTCCTATCGCATACTTCGATCAACTAGTGAAAGTATTATAATTTATGACAAAATAAATTGAATCTATGACTTTTTTTCTATACTAATATTATAAAGAGGAAAGATTTGTATTTTTGTATGTATAGAATAAACTTAAAAACTACTGGACCGATCAAAATTTCTTTCACTAACTACATTATCGCTGAGTAACATAGGCTATATCTATTATTAGAAAAAAATAGAGATCCTTAGAAATTCCTACTAAAACCAACCTGAGGTGTGAAAAAATTTGCTAAAAAATGTTGTTCGTCGTATGCGCTGCGAAAAGTATTGATGATAGAACAAAAGAAAGTTCTACAGTATTATAGAACATATAAATATCTACAAAAAACATCCCGAGACCATATGTCTAACTATTGTAGTTATGTTACTACAACTACTTTTTACATTTTAAAAGTTGCTAGAAATGCCGATCAAAATCAGACCATGCTATCCATAACTTTGTATTAATTCTTATCCAAAAAAATTTTGTTTCGTATTTAAGATTGTTTCAATTCCTGTTGCTTACTTTTTGAAATATTGAAATCGGACATTCCATTCAAAAGATATTACGAAATTAAAAATATCAATATAAACAAAAAATACACGCCAGCGTATTTAAAACTTCTTTCACCAATAGAAAACTATATTATCAGTGAGTAACAAAGGCTTTGCTTTTTTCATCTACATTGCACCAGTCGAAGACGGGGCGTTTTGCTAGTATTATCTATATAATATACATACATACATACCTACCTACATACATTCATACACACCTACATACATACATTTATACTACTTAAATATATAAATATAATTATATATGTTAAATAACAGGCAGACATATATCAAAAGTCCCTCACCTTTATCTATTGGTAGATTTTTTTTATATTTTTTGCAAGTGACACAAGAAAATAATGTAAGTTTAAAATCAATCTTAACTAATTTCAAAGTCTGGAACAGAAGCTAAATTTATAAGTAACGGCGCCTCCATTACACTTTGTTCACTTTGACTAGACTGGATACGGTCAAGTTGACAAGATGTATTTTCTCTGTAATTTTAGTTTACGCTTTACTCAGATTAAGTACCTATAGATGTAACACTAAAATATTAAAGCGCGATAGCAAATTACAATGTGTATGTAAAAAAGAAGGACAAAACACAGATGTTTTGTCCCCGTCGGCGTGGCCACTTTTTCTTGTCAATTGTGACAAATTTCTTCGGCGCCATTTCATCATGTGCGATTTTTGGTGTTTGTAGTGATTTCAAGTGAATGTTGATTATTTTTGAGACATATACTCTGTTAATTAAGGTTTCTTAAATGTGATAACAATAGTAGGTTGTTGTGTTAAAGGCTGCAAAAGCCAATGTGAACGAAATATAAATGGAATTACAATTCATTCGTAAGTATATGATTATCTCTTTAATTTGGCAAAATATTACAATGTAATGGTTTATTATGTTTTTCTATAGTCGTGTTTAATTCTTTTTGGGTAACTTATGCTTATTTTTCAATATTTAAAATAATTTAAGAAAATATAACCTAAATGTTTGACAGATTCTGTGTTGCCAATTTACACTTTTTATTTTCCCAAATTTTCTTAGGTAACTAATTAATTAAATTCAAAATAAAAAAAAAATAGATAAATAATAATTTCATAGATCTTAAGATTTAAATATCAAGTTAACAAAGAATTTTTATTTTCAGGTGGTTTTCAGTAACATTCAAAATATTACACTACTAGGACAGTCTGAATCTTCCAAAATAATATGTAATGAAACCAATATAAAACATGGGTGAAGAACAAATAAAAGCAGTATTAAATCAGAAAAGATCAAATGGACTCGAAGAATGACAAATATTATACAATGCGTGAATCTAAACGCATATTATTTAAATAATTTGTCTCTTAAAAATATCATATCAGAGATGTAAATAAAATTCTAGAACATTGATTAACAATAAAACACAGAACCGGATAATTCTAGTTTTTTTTAAACATGTCTTAACAAAGAAATTTGTCTACGGAAGTATTCAGAATCACTTAGAAAGTTTGCATTATATAAGTTTATAGTTTGTGAGGAAGCAATTTGATTCATACTTACCTCAAACTAAAAGACTGGAGGTAATATAGAAGTAGAGTACCGAAATAAATATGCACTATTTAAAAAAAATGTTTACTCACTAATTTTCACAGAATTAAAGGATCATATTAAAGATTATAGTCCACTGGATATCTCACTTTTAATTGAAAGGATTTCTTTAAAAATATTTTTTTTGAGATAGGCGGCAAAAAAGTACATAAATAGTTTATTTGGCTTATAAAAGACATCAATAAAATAAAAAAAAATTATGTGGAAATTTTGGAAAAAACAGTATGTATAGTATACATTGCTGTATATAGGAAGAATGAAAAACAACATAAATTAAATAAAATTACTTGTCTTTAAGAAGTAAAGCTTGCTCTAGCAAGAAGTCGTAAATGATTCCAAATTCGCCGGTTCTGACCAAATTCTTGGTTTGGGTTATATTGGCGAAGAGTATCTACTTTATTTCCTATATCTTAATTTTTGTACGATAAAACTACAATACCCATGATGACGTTGACTGCCAAAAAATCTAGTATTTCATCCCTTGACACTTTTATTAATCTTTCTGTTCGTGGAAAGCTTTATTGATTAGTATGAGTGGTAACTACTTCGGTAAAAAAGTAATTTAATGGTGACCAGTCCGGTAGAATATCTTAAATAAATGTGGGTCCTGCTATTTCAGCCTTGAGTAAAGTCAAGGACCATAGGCAGGAAAAATTATATATAACATGCAATTGTAATCATAAAGACCAACAACAATTATAAGTTCCGTGAAGTTAGCACTGTATAGAATAATATACGTTACTAAAAAACACGATATATTCATACTAATTACTAAAGCAACCACAGTTTTTATATAAAAATATGTTAGATCAAGTATCTGGCCATCCGTATTTTATAATAAATACATGTATTTTCGTATTAAAACATAAAAACTAAATAAAACTTACTTAGCTATAGTGGACGGGTACATCTTTTCAGTTATTTATCTCAACTAATTTAAAATTATCATAGGTAAACGGTTATTTTTATTTTTGAAGTGTAAAGAACCCTTCAGAAATCGTATATGTTAAATAAAGAAAATAAAAAAAAATAAAGGGAGTGACTACAGATTTTTTAAAAGTTGTACGTATAGTATACTATACAAAATCGAAATAAGGGTTAAGGTTTTTCTGCTTTTAATTTGAAGTTTGAATTCATTTTATGAGTTCACTCACGCCAAGTGACCAAGGAGAACGAAATATTTTAAAAAACTAATTCTATTTACAGGACAAAAGACGATTACTGATTGTAAATAAATGTCTGTTAAATATGATGGTAATATGTTTACGTCAGAAACAGAACAGACGGCATAAAAATTAAGGTTTAAAGAAATTTATTTTCATAAGAATCTACAACTTTATATATAAATAAATAAAACACACATCAACTTATCACGCACTTAATTTGTTATTACAAAGTGTTTTGGTGCAATGTTAATTTACCTATTATTAAAAATCTATCCGCAAATGGATTCATAATAATTATTTAAGCATAACACCAAATCACATGACAATTTTACCCAGATATGGGTAATTCTTTTTTATATGACAACACGGTCTACAACTATGTCTGTCTCATGTGCGGCCACGCTAATGTTCCAGGCTTGACGCTTTAGTAATAATTTTTGTTTGATTTAAAAAAAAATACATATACGTACTTATTTTATTATTTTTCTGATATGCACCTCGTTAGTTCAGACATTTACGTTTACTACAATTCCTTTAGTTCTGTTTGTTGTCCATGTTACAAACTTACTAAATATATACACTATTATTATAATAAACATAAATATGAATGTTAATATCATCTTAAAATCAAAATATTATATACTAGCAACGCGCCCCGGCTTCACACGGGTGCAATGTAGATGTACTATATTATATAAAAAATATGTTACTCGCTGATTATGTAGCTTTCCATTGGTGAAATAATTTTTAAAATCGGTCCAGTAGTTTTTGAGTTTATTCATAATATACAAATCTTTCTTCTTTATAATATTAGTATAGATTATAATACAGCGAAATTTACGTTATGATAATGTGAACTGGGAATAACGAGTACACGTCCTTCCTCATCAAAGATCACGGCAGACGGAATGAGCGATGGCAAAAAGGAAAAGTAATTATAAATCGTAACCGAGTAAAAGGGATAGCAAGTTCACGCGCATCCCAGAATTAAACAATGTAAGCGCCATATGACGTTTCTTCAATTTGTGTGAATATTAAGAAATAATATAACAATATTTTCTAATGATTCACTTTTATATTAGAATACAATTCTAAGGAACAAAAAATTTCGTTCCGATATAGCAGCGTTTTGCAGTAGAATTAAAAAAACAATTGCGTAAGGGTCTACTTTGAAAATTTTTTCTATCGAGAAAATTGACTTTAATTGTGTTTTGGCTTTAGTCATAAAATTAGTAATATAATCAAAAATAACATATTAAAAAACTAGATCTGTAACCAAAGCATTCATTCAGAAATATTTCGCCAAAAAAGAGCGTTTTTTTGATTGTATCGCCTTAAATTCAAACTGTAAAATAAAAGAACAATAGTCAATGTGAATTAAGTAGGATCTTTTAATTAGTATATTTAGTAATATTTTTTTAATATGGTTCTAGATATCACCTTTTTAAATAAACAAAATCTATTAAGTATATATAATATATCTAAGCAGAAACTTGAATGTTCTTATCATCAAATTCGATCACACATAAGTTTTAAAAACCGTGAGATAAAAAATATGTTTAAAAATAATATACGATTCCATACGTAGGTATATGTTCGGCAGAAAAAATAATTTTTTAAATAAATAAATTATAAATTTATACCTTATACATGTTTTGAAAGCCACGATTCAGTTCTATATTGAAACACAGACTGATTAATTTCCTTGTTGGCTGTTAATTGGAATTTCCTTTCAAATAGACTATTCTAATTCACTTAAAACAAAAGTTACACAACTTTGTTATATCAGCACTTTCGACTAAAAGGGCGCTGTGCCTTATCAATTATTGTAAATTCGTCCATCTTTCAAAGACTTTATTCAATCAATTTCCAAATTTAAATTAATGAAACTTAGATATGTATATTTGTATAAGGATCACAAAACAACGTTTGATTCAAATATTTTTCACAAAATGGCTTGCGAATTGCAGTTGTTCTGTTGTCAATAGTATCGCAATCGGTAATTGGGGCAATCATATTCTTGTACAACCTTTTGTTTCGGAAATACGGTCTATCAGTTATGCTATGCAGTTATGAATCCTGTAAGTATAATTAATTAAAGAGCAAAATATCATAAACAAGTAGCTCGCGCTAAATGTTATAAATAAATAAATACAGATATAAAGACTTTAATTTATTGAAACCTTACGTCCTTTTTCTTTTTTTTTATGTCAAATATCGACAGACGAGCATGAGGTTCACTTGATGGTAGGTGATCAACCACAGAACATCAGTCAATGATACGCTGTCGACCTAAATTTTACTTCGAGCATTTAGAAATCCATAGACTGAAACCGAAACGCGCAATGTGCACTTCACAGTATTTCCATCTATGAACGGTGACCCGGTCGGAATTTCGATATTCCTCCCACCCGATGCCCGAAGTTACCAGACGTGGGGAAAACATGCTTACAGAAATTTATAAACATGTTGTCCCCGTGGGATTCGAACCCACGACCCATCGATGCGCACGGCAGGTGTTCTACCGAACGCGCCAACGAGCCCGGCGAACCGTCGAACGTCCTGCCAGAATGTTGACTTCAAAAATAAAATTTAACCAAATTTGAATACGCTATTTTCCCGTGGACTTGCAGTGGACATTAATTACAAAAATGCTATAAGCGTGCGTAACGCGGAAGATGGCAGAGTTTTTTTTTTTCAAATATAAGACAACTGTCATCTTTCAGTCTCCCGCGACCACGGTTGCTGAAAAGCATCCGAAACGTCGGGATAAATAATTTAAATAATAAATCGCGTTTTAATCCGGTATACAGTATTTTATTTAAATGTGTGATACTCGCGTTAATAAAAGACAATATTAGATGGCAGAGTTCCGAACCTAATTTATTTTAAAACTAGCGTCTTCGCACAGTGGCAATGTAACGCGCGATTTGTCAAACTCGCGAAAATAAGGTTAATTTAATATATTTTCTCGCCTTTTTAAACCTTCTTTGGACTTCTACAAATATTTCAAAACTAAAATAAGACAAACCGTTCTCGAGTTTTTGTGAGACGAACAAATGTAATTCATTTTTATATATTGTACATATAGATTAATTTTCTGAATATTTTTTCCTGAAATTTTCCGATATTATAATAGTTATTCTGTTATTCGGGACATGAATGAGATGAATCCAAGAAATATTATTATATAATTAAAATCTGTGCAGCCGTTCTTGAGTTACAATTAATGGAATTAATAACACGACTTTGTTTTATATACTACTAGTGGACCCCTCAGACGTTGTTCTGCCACAATTTTGGCTTCGAAACTATATAATTATTCTTAAATTTGAATATCCCCATTTGCACACTTTTTTATATAATTGTCTAATATGTCACTGATTTGCAGTGGACATCTGTTATTCCAAAAAAGCTAAGAATGCATGACGTGAGCTGTCAAGATGGCGGAGTTCCGAATCTAATTTATTTTATAATTAATTTTATGCATATATTTTTTTCCTGATTTTTTCCAATATTTTAATAGCTCTTATTCCTGACATAGAGGAATCCAACAAATAAGATATCGTTAAAATCGGTACAGCCGTTCTTGACTTATAAACGGTGCAACTAACACATCTTTCTTTTATATATATATAGATTTAATAATTTTTAAATCTATAGGTACATGCGTAATATCTATAAATACAAACATTAATTAAGAGTAATAAATCAATTTCTAAGATATTTATGTATTTAACAACTTCATTGCATTATAAATATACAAGGATCTACATAGCAGAATTGATAAAGCAAAAGGTAAAGTAAGATAAAAAAATATAGTGCGGAGAAGCTTGAAACCAAAAAGGCTATTTTTAAATCTTTGAATTCATCCCAATTTTCCATGCGAAGCCAAGGCACAGGCGAGCCTTTGTAAAAAATATTACGCCTACACAAAACCTGCAAGCAATTTTCTTCCTGAAACAAATTGCCTTATATTTTTTTTTAATTTGAATGATTCTTTTTTTGTTTGTTAGGGGATATTTCAGAGGTGTTGGTGGATATTTATATTTTTATCGTAATTTTTATTTGGTATTTTTTTAGAAAATCAACAAAAACAAAAATATACTTATACGTGAATGATGTCTTGGTTTGTGGTTCCTTTCACAACGTTGTCTCATTTGACCATTATGTATTAATGTAAAGGTTAGTTAAAACATACACTGCCTACAAACATTTAAAAATAAAAAAAAAATTAAAGCAAAAAATCTAAAACCGACTATAAAACTACAACTATATATAGTTTATACAAACTTAAATTAAAAATTTAAAAATAATATTTTAATTACTTCAAAGCATTATTTATTAACAGTAATTTTTGGAGTTTAAACAAACACTTGTGGGTTATGTTGTATGTTAAAACTTTAAACAATATTTTCAATGGCTTTCCGGCGTTGAAGCCGTGACAACTTCCTCAATCCTTCCTCCTCAGTTAATTGGTAATAAAAAAAGGAGTTATTGAAAGAATCACTTTACTAGCGGCGATACGATGGCAGGTGTAGATAATACTATAATAAATTCTTTATGATTTCATGTATCATAAACAATGGAACAAAGAATTATGTTAAGCAATGCTTCATTTATGTACATTGTACAGTGTACACGTTAGATGCGCCTAATTGGAATAGAATGATTTTTTAATATACTAGTAAGACCTTGTGTCATTTGCTCCCAGTAAAACCTAAAGGGTAGCTTTTTAAAATATTTGTTAAAAAAATTATCCATCTATACATATAATAAAACTGTAGAGGTCAAATTTCTGTACATAGAAAAAAACCGTGTCAGGGGGATCTAAGAAGAGAAATAGAACTAACCCAGATTTTTTTAATTTTTTTTGTTTCTCTGTCTGTTTGTCTGTTTGTACGGGTTAATCTCCGAAGATACTGAACCGATTTTTATGCAATTTGCACAGATATATTAAGCAAAATCCGGGGCAATATATAGGCATTGTTTCATCGAAATCGGTTGTCGGAAAGATAAGTTATCATCATTTAAAGATTATTTTAAAGGCGCCATATGAACAAATTGCAATGCAAACTGACTCGCGTCGAACTTTTTTGAATTATCAGATGTCAATAACAGTTTGATATGGAAATAATAATTTGATTATTGCGCCACATTCAATATGAATTCGTGGAATAGTGGATATGAATATATCATATGAAGAAACCTTTCTCAAAAGCTCAGCTTAAGATGAACCCCACGCAAACGAAGTCAACACAATATAATATTATAGATAAAAATCTCATAATGCATAATTAATAACGCCACTGAAAATTGTATTTACTTTTGACTGTAAATATTAAAATTTCAAACACAATTGTTATCAAAATGAATGCAATAATGCTTGGCAGTAGGCCCGTCGAAAGGCCCTTCGAACTAACTAAATAATATGCTCTGCCTTGTTATTCTTCTTCTTTCTGCCCTTTTCTCTTTTTTATTTGGGGTCGGCGCAGTATGTTCTCTTTTTCCATTATCTGCCTTGTTATTAGAATTTAAATATGTATGTATGTACCTTTTTATTATATTGTAGTAGTGCATAAGATGCATTTTGAACTACATATTATGTTAAGCTGCATCCAGGTAAGTTTTCTTTCCAATGCCAATTTTTTTTTAAGGAAAAACCTTATCCGTAGTGTAAGCCGACCACGCAATTCCTTAAAAATATATCTATTAACAAAACTTACCTACCTGTTCTGGAAAATCTGTATGGAAACTAAGAATAAGAAGTTATATACGTAATTATTGATAAAAACATCCATTATCTTAATCATGATATCAACAAGAATCACTTTTATTATAATATTTATAAGTTAAAAAAACTTTGGTTAAATTAACATTGCTGATATATGTATCTGTTTAGCATTTTGTTATAAGAAACCGTTAGGAATTAATACATACATAGGAACATACATTTAATACATAGTCAATCAATGAAATTTCCTACATACTTTAACAGGCTTAAGACTGTTTCGATTTTGTATTTTTTATATATTAGATAATAAATAAGTAACGATCATTCAGCTGTATTTCAAAGTTCATTGATTTTATATACAGTTCAAATAATTATTTACACTAATTAACTTGATAAATGCAGTGGCGTAGCTAAGTGGAGAACGGCCCCGGTGCAGAGAAAAAAATCGCAACCCCACCCTTTATTATTACAAATCAATGACGCTTGGCGCTTCGATTGTTATGATTTTTTCTAGCTTCGAGAGCTGCCTCCCCCTTTTTCTAAAGCCCAGGGGGGCCTCTCAACATCAGGGCCCTGGTGCACTGCACCACTTTGCCCTATGATAGCTACGCCACTAGATAAATGGCGGCTGGCGCTGATCTAAAAACTATTGTAATAAAAAATATTATTTTAACATTTAAAATAAATAAATTGTTATAACTGTTATAACACACTTCTACCAGGAAACCAGCATTTCAAAGGAGTTAAAAGTTCTAAGTCAAGGCAAACGACGACGAGGACGGACGATCGCGAAGGTGGTGGCCTCCGAGCACCTCCGAGCAACTCATGTCATAATATACTTACGTATTTCTCCTTTCACGTTTATTGTTACTTTAATTTCGGTGTTTTTGATTAATCGTTCATCATTTAAATTTTAATTCCATCTATTTTTTACTTGTTTAATGTCCACAGTTGTGACTGATACATTGTATGTATTTAACTTTTATCTGGGAGCCATTCTTACGTTCGTGTTGCAACTTGCAAGATAAAGTTACTCAATCTGAGCGACATTAAAAATTCAAAATATGAGTTCCACGAGTACTGAACGACTAAAAATTGAAAGGTAATCGCTTAGCTAGGTATGGGCATGTTATGAGGAGAAATGAAACACATGGGGATGATATGGCGAGTAGAGTAGGAGAGAATATACTGCGCCGACCCCAAATATAAAAAAAGGAAACAGGGCAGGGAGAAGAAGAAGACTAGGAATGTTTTTTTATATATATATATATATATATATATATATATATATATATAGGGGGCAAACGAGCCTGTGGCTCACCTGATGGAAAGTGAACACCGCCGCCCATGAACATATGCAGCATCAGAGGACTTGCAGGTGCGTTGCCGGCCTTTAAAATGTTACGTAACAGCCACTAGCTATCCGATATTTGAATTAAAATTTATCTCTAGGTGTGGCGGTTGGAAAAGGTGCGATAGAAGTTTAAAAAAAAAAGAACTGTGCATAAAAAAAAACTCAAAATAATTCCAAAGTGTATAAGCATTGCTTTTCGCAGTTTCTGTTATGTAGACATTCGAAGTTGTAAAAAATTGCACCCTTTTAGGTGTATATCTGAAATATGAGATATTCTTTGATGTGTCCAACTTTACATCCCGACCGATCCTTGACATTTGACACGTACAGTTGAAACAACTGTTTCATTATTGAGCTTCTTTTGCTTGACCTGACATTTAAGAATATATTATGAGTTCACTCCAATAATTGTCATTCGTAAAACAAAAATGGCGATAATAATTTTTTATTATGCCTTAATGTCAGATCATCTATATTTGGTGGAACGCTTACACACCCTGTTACTTTATCCATTGTTTATATACCTTTATTCATACATACATACATATACATCACGCCTCTTTCCCATTGGGGTAGGCAGAGATCACGGAATTCCATATGCTCCGATCCTTACATACAACTTTCGCTTCTTCTACTTTCATCAATGCTTTCATACACACTCGTCGGTTACGAGTACTTTTGACCTGGCCCTTTTGCAGAACGTCCCCGATCTGATCGCGGTACGTTCGCCTAGGTCGACCACTCCCGACTCTCCCACTTACACCAGTTTCATAAATCTTATTCGTTTCCCTACTTTCATCCATCCTTTCTACATGCCCAAACCACCTCAACATACCTTTATAACTAAAAAAAATAATCGATGATGTATCCTGTCGCTTATTCAATGCATTGTCTTTCATTCGAAGACTTGGACCCAATGAGCAAAAGTCTCCGTTCCTTATTACCATAAGCCTTAGTCTACACTGCATACACCATGATGAACTAATTGATAATAATCTATTAATGTTTCCAAGCTGTAACTATTTTCATCAGTTACTTGATATTTGATTATTATCTTTTAAAATAGATGAATATTGTACATTGTACAGAGAAAATACAAAAAAAATTATGAACGAAGAAATATTGAATTTAAAACTATGACATAATTAATATATTTTGTAATCTTTATCCACGCCATCACCAGGGGCGAATTTTTTTTAAATAGTTGCGCCATCTGTAAACTTATATGTTAACGTTTAGAATATCACTAAATTAGAGTAGGGGGCGGGGTATCTTCCATAGGTCTTAGGCCTAGAACAGCTAGCATATCATAGCCATAACCAGGGGATACCACTATATCATAGAGCCTATTTATTTTCACCTTTACGACAGAAGTGACAGTGCGATACATTTTGCATTTTGCGCGGATTTGCTTCGTTCTATAGCCGATACTTGTTAGCGTGTAGCTTCCCTTATACAAATTTACCGAGATTTCTTTTATTTCTGGTGCTGTGCCGGAGGATTAATTAAAAGAATAATATTATGTTAGCTGATATAATATATATACTATGTAAAAAATATTAATTTAAAAAAAAAAAAAATAAGTTGTACATTTGGTCTGAAATAAATGCTATTGTAATATTGAGATTAAAATTGACATTTTTAATTATAGTTATCTTAACATACAATTCTATTGTCACTTCTACGTGTTATTATTTTATTGGCAACTCCTTGGATTCTGTCAACTTTAAATTATCGTGAAATTGATATTAATATAACAAATACATAATTAAGGACATAGTATTGACAATATTGAACAGAATAGTAATTAATTTTAAAACGTAATGAGAGTCTGGGTGTACCTACAATCTACGTGCAAATTGTAAACCTTGCTTATTTATTTGCATGCTATTAATTTTGATATTATTAAAATCTTTTACATTTACCGATATTCGCTTGTAGGTATCTACATTTTACAATATATCTATAAAAAAGATAAGTTTTAAAAATTTAATCCAATCATTAAATAATTTTATCTACAAAAGATGCATTAACTTCTGACTTAATAACTTGATAATTAACAATTACGAAATGTCTCATTTTTGGTCGTCATAAAGCAATGCGTATTGTAAGAGAAGCCGATAGCGTCCAGTTTACTAATGATTCTTAATGAAAACACACGCGATACGTTGTCTGAATATTAGTTTAGTGATACTGTGTAACGAGTGACTCATACGAGATATATATGTTAGTATTCATTGTCTTCTGTTTATATTTTAAACCACGATTAAGCAACAATAGTTAAGTATTTTGTTGGTTTTTTTAGCACGGTGCGGGAGATCAGATATTCTGACTTGAAATTTGGGGGTTGAGGGTTTCAAAAAAATAATTACTCTAAAAACACAAAAAAATATATTATATAGCCTATGTTACTCTCTATTGGTGAAAGAATTTTAAAAATCGATCAAGAAGTTTTTGAGTTTATTCATATATTCAACATACAAAAATCCAAAAATACAAAAATTTTCCCTTTTTATAATATTAAGTATAAAGTATAGATTTCAAAAGTCATCATTCGAAATCATCAAAACATGGTTGGTGGTTATGGTCTCAGTGCAATAAATGCAGTGCCATACAGGATTTTGCGACCTTCAAATAGCATTGTAACGCGCAAGTATGAACGATATTACTTATGAGACGGTCAATTTTGTACGAAAAATTTAATTCGTCATTTCGTGCAAAAAAATTTGAAGGTTGGTTTGAGGATTGACTAAGTAGTAATAGCATATTTAATTCATTCTTTAAAAAAAAAAACAAGAAAAATTAGATATTTGTCTCGAACTCAGAAAATGACAAAAGTATTTTTCATCTCCAGGAGCACTTTTGCAATTAACTGAAATGTCAAAGAGATAATAATTTATGAACATGATTGGTGCAAGTTTTTATTCATACACTCAACGCGTGGATGTTGACTTTAATCTTTATCTAGACTCAAACAATAACACATTGAATACTAAATATATTTAGTTGTTATGAACCGATCTGCGAGTGACGTTGTGTCGATAGTTTAATATAAACGGATTGTAGTGTTGGAATTTAATAATTTTGAACGTTAATTCAAAATAAATGACGATGTTAGCTCTGTTATAGCCTTTACACTTCCTGCACGACGTCAATAAATTGATTAACAGTAAGTCATAATATTTTAATGTTTATTACATTAAAAAAATATACATTTCAGTATATTATTCCATAAAATGTGCAAATATAAGACCCTGAACAAAGTTTTATTTTTGTTTTTACATTCTACACGACTATTATCTGTCCTTGTAATTATATTTAAAATTTTAAATAATTTCATGTCACGACTGTTGTGTGTTAATATAAAATTGTTAAGGTGCTTTGAATAATATATTTTCTAATCATATTCTAAATTAATTGAGAACTGAGATTTAAATAAAATACTGTATACCGGATTAAAACGCGATTTATTATTTATATTGTTTAAATTATTTATCCCGACGTTTCGGATGCTTTTCAGCAACCGTGGTCGCGGGGAGACAGAAAGATGACAGTTGTCTGATTTTTGAAATGTCACAAAGTTTCCATATTTAATTCAATTAAATTCAAAAATAATCTATTAATTTAAATAAAATACTGTATACCGGATTAAAACGCGATTTATTATTTAAATTATTTATCCCGACGTTTCGGATGCTTTTCAGCAACCATGGTCGCGGGAGACTGAAATGTGTGATACTCGCGTTAATAAAAGACAATATTATCTATTAATTTAGGTAACACAATGTACATCTATGAACGTCAATAAAAAATAATACATATTAAATGCTTCTAATTTTACATTTACCGCCAGTTCTCAAATCAAGGGCGTAGAGCGGACTTTTTAATCGCCAAGTTTTTGTTTTACAAATGTTTTGTAAGGAGCTGAACCATTACATATTAACACCATCTATTCTTACGGAGTTGATATTTACTGTAATTTTCTATATTATGACAATATTGAGTAACGGTGTCCTCTTGTTTTTTAGTATGATTGATTTTTTAATCCGGTATACAATATTTTATTTAAATGCGTGATAAAAGACAATATTATGAGAACTGAGATTTCATTGTTTCTAAAGTAATTAAAAACTGTGCGTTAATTTAGCAATGTGATGCATATTGATAGTACAAAGCGTGTGCACATACTATTTTATCTCTTTGTAAGTATACAATTTAAATACATTATTATAATAAGTTTAGGCAATTCATGAACGCATACTAATTGCATTATTGCGTTGCTTTATAAGTAATTTTTAAACTAAAAATGACGAAAATATTTATATTTTATATAATAGAACTTGATAATGTAAGATAAACGGCATGACCATGGGAATTGACCTGTTTATATAATCGTACTACCCGTATTCATGTACAGCCTGTTCATTATCTACGGTTAAATTTTATTGATGGGTTATGCTAAAAGATGGGACGCGCAAAACTTATAATTTTTCTCAGACCAATACACGCATACAAACTACGCTAGCAACATTTTAGTATAGTATTTCATAAAAAAGCTTATTGTACTACCCTTATTTATATTATTTGATTCGTTAAATGGGTAGATGTCTCAGACGCCAACATTACAACTTTACTTATTCGACTTGTAGAATTAATCAAGTAAGTAAATAAATAAAATTTATTTAACGAAAAAATGGAAGATAACATTGGATCGCCTCTAAACAAAGTCGGTAATGTAAAATCATTGTCATTAAACTAACCTTAATAATAATACCTATATAATACCCAAAGTTACAGCTAGAAATATTTCTTAGTGAGAACCACTAAGAAATATTTATAAATTTTATTTATAAATTAATATAAGGTAACTGGACTAAACCCCACTGGTTTACTTAAAAGTGACCAGGGTCAAAGGGATTACAAGAGATTGGTAAGAGGACATGTGGTGTTGTGGTCAAGAGTTCATCCGCTAACTCATGCGTCCCGGGTTCAATTCCCAGGTTGATGGTTGTTTTTCGATCAGAGTTTGAGAAATTGGTGGATGTTTGTGTAGGCGGCACATAAGGTTGATAACATAAACTGGTGGATGTTTGAAACCTGTGAAGGCGGAGAGCATAATGAGCCGAGGCCACGGTTGCGAGCTAAGCGATCCCGACATTATATTTTTTTATGGGACATTAACTTTAAATAATAATATTATTTCCTTTCAAGGACACTGTATTTCCATTTTTAAGAATAGTTTTTAAATAAATAAATAAAGAATTAATTAACAAAAAATTTGACTTTAATTACATGGTTAAAGCAGCTTAATTATTATCAGTGGAGTGGAACAACCTGTTCTTCAACCTTGACCCCAAGCAACTAAGACTACTTTGATACCTTCACGGTCCCTTAGACCGGTTCGGGATTTGTTTGAATTAAGTGAATGCTTAGAATTTTCTCAAGAACAAATTTTAAAAAATTCAGACAAGATAAACAATTCTGTCTACTATAAAACTAGGTGTATGTTAAAACAATATTTAATTGTTGTGCCCATAAAAAATAATTACTTATCAAAGGTCAACGATAATTAATCAATCAACATTTATATTTGATTACATCGATTAGACTAACATAATATTTATAAAACACTAGCGACCCTCCCCGGCTTCGCACGGGTCTAGATTTTTTGACAAAAAAAGCAGGGGTTGAATGTATTTCTTAATGCCACATTATAAAAAAATAAAAACAAAAACGAGAATTTTATATATTAGATTTTCATATACCTAACAACAAGTGCTTTCCTGTAGACAATGTCTCTCTTCATGATTAAGTAGAAAGCTCACTAATTTCTAACATAAACTTTAAAGATTTTAAGCAGCTTATTATCTATTTTTAATGCGTGCGGATAGGCCAGAAATATGTACATCGAAATAGTAGACAAAATAATCATAAGATAATAAGATCTTGGGTATCACTATCGGCTAAAACATAGCCATATGCAAGAAAGCCATTACAAAAGGGTGGGAAGGGATGACAAAAATCTAATGGGGGCTAAACCATCAATCTACACATCAGTAGTTGAATCCATCTTATGAAGATTATACATATTATGCATGCATGGCCCGTGCAATTGAAAGAATATGGTTATAAAACCACGAACGGGAGCGTAACAAAAATATTATAAGCAATTTATATTTTTCTAGATAAAATGCTTATAATATACTTAAAGAGAAAAAATCTCACCAATACTGGTACAGACTACAGATACTGACGGGACACGGTGCGTTTGCAGATTATATAAATCTACTAGCGACCCGCCCCGGCTTCGCACGGGTCTAGATTTTTTGACAAAAAAAAAGCAGGGGTTGGTGATAAAAAAGTAAAAATTTAGGGTTGTATGTATTTTTTAATGCCACATTATAAAATTAAAAAAAAAATTAAGGGTCCCTTATCACTTATGAAAAATAGATAGGTAGTAACCGATTCTCAGACCTACTGAATACGCATATAAAATTTGGTAAAAATGGGTAAAGCCGTTTCGGAGGAGTAGGGTAACTATTATAACATTGTGACATGGAAATTTTATATATTAGGGAGATTTTATATATAAAGAGGAAAGATTTGTTTGTTTGTTACGATTTAACGCAAAAACCACTGGAACGATTTTAAAAATTCTTTCACCAATAGAATGCTACATTATCAGCGAATAACATACGGTGGAATACTGAAATGGTAATCAAAGCTGAGAACTACTTGCAATGTTTTTGTCTCTTACATTATGTATTTTAATGAAAGTGACAATAACAGTTTTAAGTAAAACTCAATTTTGATTAGCGTTTGTGTATTTGGCCAATAGGCTATTAATATATTTTTTGTGTTTAGTACATTGCACCCGTATGCGTGTTGCTAGTAGGTCTACCTATAAAATAATTACGGCACCCGGACTACGGATGTGTGTGCGATAAAGAAAAAAGAAACATCGATACATCGAGGTTTAAGCCAGGGCTCGGAACCGGTTAATTTTTATTTTTCAAAATACGTGTCTGACTGAGATACCATGATATTAGTTTTAAAGAGTAATACACACTAAACTAACCACACTATTTTTTTAGAAAATATAACTAAAAACAAAAGTATATTAACAAAAACCTTTATTATTTCGGTTAAGCTCCCAGAGTAAATTAACCGGTTTCCGAGCCCTGGTTTAAACTGCCCTAAAAATATAGGAAGATAGATAGATAAGATAGATAGAAGGAAGATTAGTGTATTTGTGTTGACTCCATTGGGACTAACTCCAAATCTTACTCTTTGTTAGATGCCATAATCCATCACGAGCGATCAGTGCCGGTGTTAAGGGGGCGCACAGTGGGGCGACGGCCCAGGGCGGCAAATTTAGGGTTCACCGTGCTGCACACCCTCAATACCATTGCATTACGCCCTGTGCTCTATGCATATCATACTACTCTGTCGATTGAAAATGAAACCGCTGGAAAATTAGATTTTTCTAATTTAAACCCTATATAAAATAAAAATAAGCAGAATTATTAGTAATTATAAGTGGGCGCCACAACATTCTTGCCCGGGGCGTCAGGAGCCCTAACACTGACGCTGCGAGCGATGCGTATACCTAATATTCTAATATATTTTCCATTAATATTTTAAACATAAGTGATATAATGAAATACTGGAGTAGCTGATATACATAAGTACAGCTACTCTCATTAATCTAAATCAAAGTGCTAGTCGCAACTTGATAACCTTCGAACTTCACTGTTATTATAACTACAACGTTCTCGATACAAGCCCTTTTAGGTTCTAGAAGGTTATTGATCAGATGATCAGAGTTTATATATAGCACTATAGGAAATCTGTCAATAAAAATGTTCAAATTTTGTAAAGCAACGGCTTCATAACGTTTCGTTATCAGCTGTCCTAGCATGAAAACCACGACACAATTTTGTCGATCGTTTTCTCGTGTTTTAATCGATTATCTCTGTATGCCTTCCGGGTCTAACATGACACACTTAAATCTCGACCTCTAATGTCAAAAGTAAAGGTATTTGTCGATCGAGATATCTTGTCTATCATCGATGTCGGGATATAATATATCTCAATATCTTAGTTTGTCTTCACCCGTCGGCGAGATATCTCTTGATGGTCATTCTAGGCGTCATTTGTGTTTCGGTTTGTCGCAAATATCGGTATTTGCGACCAACCGAAACACAAAACACAACCGAAAGTGTCGGCACTTTCGAGGATCGTAATTCTAAACAGGTAACCACCGCTTATAGATGGAAAGTCTATGTATTTATGATAAAAAAAACCGTAGTCCTATTCTATTTAACTCTTTATTTTTAGGGTTTCGTGCTCCGTACCAAAAACGAAACTCTTATTGGATCACATTGTTGTCAGCCTGTCTGTCTGTTCGTCTATCCGTGTGTCATAACCGCTTTTCTCAGGAACTGAAATACTCAGGTCCGTAATCCCTTGCAGCAGTGAAAAAAAAAACTTATAAGTCGATACGGCCTTTTATGTTGCATATTTTGACACTCTCAAGGGAATCAAAACCTATAGGGTACTTCGCGTTGACCTAGAATCATTAAATTCGGCATGAAGCAATGTAATACAAGTAAAGGAAAAAATCGAAACAAAAGCCGTGCATTTTTTAATTCTTTTTTTAAATTATGAAAATCTTTACTTAACTAAAAGTTTGTACGAAACCATCAGTGCGCGAATCCGACTCTTGTCTTATCTTTATAGTCAGCTGAAAAGATAAAAGCGTCGGTCAATACCTACAGCTACGTAATATAAGGATTAAGGATACAACATGCGAAACATGCATGATACAGGTAAATGCCCGCGCAGTGAGCATTGCGACAAATATAGCCTCAAGACAGGAAAGAGTCATTTTATTTCGGATTTTAATATTCCTCCCACAACCATTGGCAGTAACCAAACGTAGAGACATTTTTATAGAGAGATCAGATCCATTTCAAAGGTCCAACGGGATACATAGGTGTATTAACCATTGAATCAATGAACGTAACATAAAATAAGTATTTTGACGGGTTCGTTGGCGTGTACGGTAGAACACCTGCCGTTCGCATCGATTGGTCGTGGGTTCGAATCCCACCGGGATGATATTTTTATAATTTTCTGTAAGCATGTTTTCCCCACGTCTGGTAACTTCGGGCATTGATCGGGTGGGAGGAATTTCGAAATTCCGACCGGGTAACGAACCACCAATATATGGAAAAACCGTGGAGTGCACATTGCGCGTTTCGGTTTCAGTCTTTGGATTTCCGAATGCTCGAAGAAAAAGTAAGTCGACAGCGCATAATTGACTGATGTTCTGTGGCTGAGGTATCACCTACCATCAAGTGAACCTCATGATCGTCTGTCGATATGTAACATAAAAAAAAATGTACTCGTATATAAATATTTTATAACATACATAAAATACAATATATGTAATTTATGCAAATCGTGTTTTAATCCATTATGCAAAAAGCATTTAGCTAAACGTGTGGAACTGCTTTTAACAAAAAACTATTAAAAAGTATAGAATTATAATGTAATTTCATGCAACTATTGCCTCAACACACTCTTGCATTTTGTGATCTTTATATGTAATATTTATTGTGATTTATTGGGTTGGCACATCAATAATGAGCCATTATGACAAAATGGAAAAGACCAAATACTTATTAGTAATATATTATTATTAGACGGTGATTATGTTATTGACAAATATTCGTCGGAATCAATAACAGGTCTCCACCGCCCTGGCAAAGAATGATAGCGTCTGTGTAAAACTGTTTTGGTTTTGACTTAAAGTATTCGTATAAGAATTGTCGTAGGTGGACCTCACCATCGATTTTTTTTAAAGAAAGTGTATTACTCAGGGACCTGAATAAACAAAAATCTTTCGGTGCTAAGTCTGGTGAACCGTATGAACAATTATAATTATTGGAGTTTTATTGGAAGATAATCTGTAATGTAATGTTTTTGCGTTATAAGGTCAGCGTTGTCATGAAAAAGGAAATTTTATCGTGCTGTGGACGTTTAAGCTCGATGTCAGTTTTCCACTTGTCAAGATGGTAACACTAGGTTGTGGCGGTCATGGTAGCAAGGACTGAAACCGGTTAATTTTTATTTTCCAAAATACGTGTCTGACTGAGATACCATGATTAGTTTTAAAGAGTAACGCACACTAAACTTACCACAGTAATTTTAGTAATATCAGTATGAATACAAACGAAAGAATATTAACAAAAACCTTAATTATACCGGTATAACTCCCATAGTAAATTAACTAGCAATGAGACGCGGCTTCACACGGGTGCAATGTAGATGTACTATACACAAAAATATATAACCTATGTTACTCGCTGATAATGTGGCTTTCTATTGGTGAAAGAATTTTTAAATCGGTCCAGTAGGTTTTGAGTTTATTCATAACATACAAAATACAAATCTTTCCTCTTTATCATATTATAGTATAGATGATAAGAAGATAATCTAAAAAATAATTATCTTAATCAGCCATGTATTAGAGTAATTATAACTATTATTCTAAACAAACTTAATTAGCACTTAACTTCGCACGTATCTTCAAAGTGATACTGTCATATTTCTACGTCTATTATTATACGTAAGTCAGTAAATATGTATTTTCTGTTTGAAACGCATAGTAAAGTTCCTTCTCAAACATTATTTTCAAAATGTGTTCAATTTGTAGGCCACTCTTCCGGGGCCTGATTTAGAGGTGTTGTGGTCTCGGGGCAATCAAGTAGTGTAGGCCCCAAATTATTTTCCAAATAAAATGAACATTTTTTAAATCTTTAATAACACTATGTGCAGTAGGTAAAAGTAAAACAGCGAAAAAAATATCAAAGGAAAAGTTGTTTACACTAGTTTACTCGTCGGAATTTGAAAGATTTGTTTTCCGAAGGGCCCTCTTTTGTGGGGCTCCTAAATCCGGCCCTGCAGACATCTTTTCGAGAATTTTACAGGATTCTCAGGACATTATGCGAACTTTAGATTCATGATTCAGTCTTGTGTAAAATAACGTAATAGGACACAATATTCGAACTAGTCTGGTATATTTTTTAAGCTTACGAGCCTTTCAAAACAGGTATATTTATACAAGACATCTATTTTAATATTAATGAATCAGGAACAGTCTAGAACACGTTTTATTAAATTGTAAACAATTCACCTTTTCAATTACCTCCTCAAGTTTTTCACCGATTTTTAAAAACAATAACGTCTTAGTATAATTTATTCATAAGTATAATGGGTTATTAATTTCTTTTGTTTATTACAAATTTACAAAGGCTTTATGTGATCATCGTTGCTCTAATGACATTGTCTCATGACAATAGGTACTTTCATAGGTACTCACCAAAACACGCTCACATGCGTAGTGTACGTATGTATTCACAGAACAGAAGAAGTATGTATGTAGTAGGGATGTAACGGAGGTTTTATCGGAACCGAATTCGGAATCGGAGTTTCTAAATTTGGTTTGTCGGAACCGGAATCAGAACCGGAATCGGAGGCAGAAGCAAAAGAGAGATGTGTAATAAAATTAATCAGTTTCATTCATATCAGTTCAAAAAATAAAAAACCTTCCTAGGTGTTGAAAATAAAAATAAACGAATTGACTTAAATTTTATACAGTAGTAAATTAAATCAAATGGCGCTAAACACTCCCGCCGCCGACGCTGTGCTTCGACCTCCGATTATAACCTCCGATTCAATTTATCGGAACCGAAATCGGAATCGGAGGTGCAACATCAATCGGAAGTTCCGACCTTTCGGAACCGGAATCGAAGCTCTGTAACATACCTGGTATGTAGTGCTCACGTGTACACACAATTTGTAATAGGTACACATTACACACGTAAGAACTATTGTATTCTATTTAAATATAGCTAGGTATTCGTCTCGTCCCTGTTTAAACCACTCAATAGTAAAAGAAAAAATACATCATAATACGCCTGTAAAAAACTGAGGCTGTAAACTCGAATATATGACAATAGATAAGAAAGCAATAGATCTTTTATATTTAACGCTTTTTTGTCATAAGAGGCGACTAAAAGGATCCTAAGGGATTGAAGGTTTGTCAATGGGGACGTTCAGCCATGTATGTACCTACTTTCCAATATAGTCCTCCGAAGGGCAGCACTCGAAGTGACTTCTGATACTTGATAGATTAATTAAGTTGTAGTGTTTGGGAATACCAGTGAGTTCCTAGAGAGGTCTTCTATAATAGACTGAAGGGGGTTCATTTTTTTTAATGTTAGATATCGACAGACGAGCATGAGGTTCACTTGATGGTGATATCTCAGCCACAGAACATCAGTCAAGTATGCGCCATCGACCGACTTTTTACTTCGAGCATTCCGATATTCATAGACTGAAACTGAAACGCGCAATATGCACTTCATCTGCGTTAGTTTTATTAGTAAACGTACTAAGGTTTACTAATTAAACTTATACTAATTTTACTAAGGTAACTAACAATAACATCTTCTCCCTCCACAAAAGTCGAAGTATCTTACTCGTAGATTTCCCCCAATAGTAACAATTCTAAAATTGTTTATACATGCAGATATTATTTGGTTTGAGTTTTGATACTAAAAAAATATTTATAAGAAAAACAAAATGACTTTTTAACTATTCCTGCATATAGTATGTACAAACTTAAACCAGAAAGTATTGACGAGAGGGAAGATCATTAAAAGTTGATAGTTTTTTGTTGATTTTCTCAAAAAGCTCCATATCAGTTTAAAAATTATATGACTTACCAAATTACCAAACAAAAAAATAATCATTATAATCCATGCATAATTATAAACGGCGGAGATATCGCGTAACAAACATACAAAAAAAAACAACACAGTCGAATTGAGAACCTCCTCCTTTTTTGAAGTCGGTTAAAAAGAAGATTTACGCTTTACGCATCCGCTTATATTTTTTGTTTCCCAGAAGCAATACTAAAATTATTAAAAAAAAAAGGAAAGAGGACGTCAGTCGCCATCTTTCGTAGTTGGTGTGCTTAGTCATGCAACAGAAAGCATATTCTTGTGGACTGATACTGTTTTTTTTTTTTTTTATTCTGTTTTTTCGCTCAAGATTTGTAAATAAATTTTATTTTTAAAAATTCTCGTTTTGCTCACCCTACCTAACTGGTTTCAATTGACAGCTATGGCGTCACAATATGGCGCAAATTCGATCCTATTCTTATTTGAATTGCATAGTACGTCCAAGTTTCCACAGAACCAAGGAACTGAAGGTATATAATAATAAGTATAATAATAGAATTCTAGCTTTTGACACCTCAACATAGGTACTATTAATAATATCACCAGTCCATATTTATGTAAAACTTAAATAGCGTATTCGAATTCGTAGTCAAGGCCTAAACTTGTTCAATTGATTTTTTTTAAGTAATTATTTACTTTATATAGGCAGTTGTTTGACCGCTATCCCCCCGTTTGGTAATTGGTGGTTAGGTGGTGAATATGGTCAAGGTTCGATCACAACTGAAAGTGCCCGTTGATTCTAACCTTGAATATGCCTATAAAATAATTAAAAATTAGTTTACTTAAAAACATAAACATTAAACTTTAAGTTTTTATTTTATTAATTCTCTTTTAATGAAATTATTAATTTAAAAATTATCTGACCGCCTCCGTGGCTCAGTGGTAAGCGCAACGTGTTTAGCACCAGTGGTCCTGGGTTCAAATCCCAGGGAAATAAGGTAAAAAAAATGTTTCAGTCAGGCAGGGCACAGAAGGCTGATCACCTACTTGCCTGTAAAGAAAAATGATCAGTGAAATTGACACAGAAATGGGTCTGCCCCATACGCCATTAGGGGACACGGGAATTCACTTTATTTCATTATCTATACTATTAAGAGGTATTTGTGAGTTTGTAGGAGGTAATCTCTGGAACTACTGAACCGATTTTTAAAATTCTTTCACCAATAGAAAGCTACATTATCAGCAAGTAACATAGGCTTGTGTATAGTACCTACATCTACATTGCACCCGTGTGAAGTCGGGGCGGATCGCTAGTACATTATAAAGATAAATATTTATGAATATTTTTGCCTATGAGGAAGGACACGTTGCTGTGAGGTTTTTACCTTGAACCTTCGTATTATTATTATTAATTGCTATTTTGTTGCAACACTGTTTAGTATTTCATAAGATAATAAATAATTATTCACTTAATTATATCGCGGATATATTTAACCCTTTCGCGAGCAATACTAATTACACCTCCGAATTTGGTTTTATTTATTCAAAACATTGTGAAATAACATTTTTAAAACAATACTGATCAATTTCCACCCCTTGCTTACGCTCCCCCTTTTTTATGGAGTACGGCAATATCTTTGCCAATGACCGTTTGTGAATTTTTATTTGGCAAATTAATTGCCAATGCCCAGTTTGAATTTGTCAATTTTTTGTTGCCAATGCCTTGTTGTCACCTAATTAAGTAAATATATTATTTATTTTCATTAATATAAGAATAAAGAAACTTGTTTAGCGTAGATTTTTTTTAATTATTAATGTTTATGTATGTACTTATGTTTATTACAATTCGGCGTCATCGTGTATATCAAGATGTTGTGTTGTTCTTTCACGTCTATACGTCTCTAAAGGTTCTTCGTCACTTGATGACCAATAATCTTCATTGTCTAAAATACTGTCTATATCTACATATATATGTAGCATATGATGCTACTAATATTTTGATTTAAATTGCTAGTTGACGGATTTGGTGTGACTGATGAAGAAGTTGACCAAGTTGTTGAAGAGTGGACACATTCTTCTTCCGACTCAAAGTACTCTAGATCATCTTCTGATTCATATCCATCAGGGATATTTATTATGATAATTTCGTTAGTTCTCAGTGGTATTTGACGTTGGATTTTTCGCGGCGGCATCTAAAAGAAAAAATAAAACCGTGCATTGGCAACTAATTATCCATAACAAATAATTTATCGAGCATAGGCAAGTATTTTGCCGTTTATTTAGGGCAGCGGCAATGTCAAGTTTTCTATATCCTAAAAGGTAACATAAGTACACAATGTTACGAAATATAATATTTATCAATAATTCAGATCAATAACAAAAAATATATATATGGTTACTCACATTTTACACGGTAATTTTCGTGATTATAGTGGATTTAGGTTAGAACACCGAAAAACGACCTCACATTCTGCACGGTGTCACAAATCTGTCAAATATTTCTTCCGACAATTTGACTGACGGGAATCCAAATTGTTGTAATGATATCCTAAGTGATTGCGTTAGCTGTCTAGAGTTGCACAATATCAAAAGACTTTATACATTTTGGCGCAACTTTTAAAAAGTGATTTGGCAATTATTTTGCCGATGCTCGCGAAAGGGTTAAATTACTTTTTGCAGTAGTCTAAGAAAATCATTAGACATCATTTTTAACCGATAAATCAAATAAAAATATTTATGACACTTCAAAAATTATTGTAATTTCATCTATATCTTCTATACATATACATATAATAAAAGAGTAGGATCGAAATTACGCTTCACTAAATATTTTTACCAGAAATTAAGAGGGGTGATAAAAGAAGGGTAGCAGAATGCATAAATGCAATTTTTAAGATTCTTGTCTGTCTGTCTGTCTGTCTGTCTGTCTGTTTGTTCACGCTAATCTCCGAAGATACTGAACCGATTTATATATATATACGCGTAATTTATACAAATATATTAAGCAAAGTCCTGGGCAACATATAGGCTTTGTTTCATCGAAATCGGTTGTCGGAAAAAAAAGTTATCATCATTTAAATATTATTTTAAAGGCACCATTTCAACAAATTGCAATGAAAACTGACTCGCGTTGATATGTAAATGAAATAGTTTGATAATTTCGCCAATTTCGATATGTGTTCGTGGCATAGTGGATATACGGTCGTACTACCGTAACTTCTGATGCGAGTTCGAATCATCACTAAGGGCAATATTTTTTTGTATTTATTTTTTTATATTTTTAAAAGAACTAATATTGAAAATAGAAAATGTATTATTGAACTATACTATTATATAAAAATGTATTTCTTATGAGATCGTTTATTTCGCATTTTCATGAATCCTTTCCTTTCCAAGGGATTTTTTTTTTTTTTGGATTTCTCCATACCTTCATTTTATTCGTATTTAGACATTTTCTTGGCGTTTTTTTCCATGTGTTGCAAGTATTTTCAAACCCCCGTACAATTTTCGTGCATAGGTATATTTAAGACGGAAAATGCATTGAATCCAATCTTCGACTGAACTCTGATTAGTGGAAAAAAGACACATATCTGCATTTTGGTGATGTAAAATTTGATTGATATGCATCTCCCTAAAGTCAGGTTCATTTTTTCAATTACTATGGTATTTCTTTTGAATTTCAAATCATCATTTGAACCCCAACCTCAACCACCATTAAACATGTCGATAATATGATGCAAAAGCAACCGTCAATGACTACTCTGATAGCTCTTTCCGAAAAGAAATCACCAAGTACAGAGGATGTAGGATATATAATATGAAGAAAGCTTGCTCAAAAGTTCAGCATAAAGTGATCCCCACGCGAACGAAGTCGCGGGCATCAGCTAGTATATAATATTGCTTATTTTAAACGAACATTTACGTTGAGAATCGATTATTAAGTGCGTATTGCGCTTCTTAGTTTTATTATGGACCACAATACGCAATTAGTGATTTGTTATTGCAGTAGGTTTACGCTTAAAATAAATAATAGTAGTAAGAAATATTTTTATTCAAAATGACAGTGAGTTAATGTTTTGAACCGACGCGGACGGCATATGACATCTTATAATATAATATATAAATCTCCTGTCAGGATGTTTGTCCGTGATGGACTCCTAAACTTCTTTAACCAATTTTAAATTAAATTGGCACACCGTGAGCAGTCTGGTCCAACTTAAGAGATAGGATAGCTTAGATCTTTAATTAATTATAGTCGCAATTTTACATAGGCTTTTCTTTTTTCTCTCACCCGTGCGAAGCCGGGGCGGATTGCTAGTTACATAATATACACTTAAATGTTATGCTGTTATGATAGAAAAGTGGAAGAAACGAATTAAATATCTTGCGGGGCTTAAATCTAATATATAAAATTTCCATGTCACAATGTTAGTTACCGTACTCCACCGATTTTTACCAAATTTTATATACGTATTCAGTAGGTCTGAGAATCGGCTACTATCTATTTTTCATTCATACCCCTAAGTGATAAAGGTTGTTCACCCTTAAAAATTTTTTTTAAATTTTTGGACGATTTGTTTTGTTTTTATTTTTTTATAATGTGGAATTAAAAAATACATACAACCTTAGAATTTTCACTATTCTATTACCAATCCCTGCAATTTTTTGTCAAAACATCTAGACCCGTGCGAAGCCGGGGCGGGTCGCTAGTTTGTAATATAATATTAAAGTCAATGTTTACTCGTAATGGCAATTTCTAGATTTTCTAAATCTAGCGAATTTAACTTATCGAAATGTTTAGTATAGTAATAGTTACTTTTTAGTAGTTTTCATAGTACTTTTAATAACTCACCCGATAACGGTGTTATTATACAAATAAACAATTTTAAAATTAAAATCTACCTACGGACAGATATTACTAAATTACTTTGATCCAGGTATTGAAACCGGTTAATTTTTATTTTCCAAAATACGTGTCTGACTGAGATACCAAGATATTAGTTTTAAAGAGACTCGCTAAACTAACCACAGTAATTTTTTCAGTAAATATGACTAAAAGCGAAAGAATATTAACAAAAACCTTTATTATTTCGGTTAAACTCGCATAGTAAATTAACCGGTATTATATTTATTAATTATACTTCAAAAATAAATTAACCGGTAGTCCCTGTTTTGATCGTTTTTAGTCCGCGCATAGATAGATCAATCAGTCACCATCATCATGATCATTGTTATTTATCCTTCTGATTATCTACAGTTTTTTCAACTAAATACAACATATTATATGTATAACTCGTGTCAGAATATCACCCTACAGATTTTTTTAAAATAATAACGACTCACGAGAAAACGAGTCACTTACTTTAAAAGTAAAACCCTTTTTTAATTACCAGGGTGAATCAAAAAGTTCTTAGAAGTGCATATATATGAAACCTTTTTGGATCAAGTTCGATATTCAAATTAAAGAGTGTCTATCACACTATATTTATGCAGACTGTCACTTGTTTTTGTCAGTTCGTTCGCATGTAATAAATTTTTTTGTGCAACGAGTTGCTAAAAAGTCAAAATTATGGATAAAAGTGAGTTACGTGCGGTGATAAAATATCTCAGTTTGAAAAAAATGTCTACGAAGGAAATTTTTTTGGACATTCTGACTTCTGTGTTCTGGGATAGTGAAGGAATCCTTTTTATTGATTACATGCCAAAAGGCCAGACGATTACTGGACCCTATTATGCAAATTTAATCCCGAAAGTGCGTGAAGCGATTAAAGAAAAACGTCGTGGAAAACTGTCGTTGGGCGTGTTGTTCCTTCAAGATAACGCTCCTGCTCATCGATCGGAAGTTGCGCTCAACGCAATCCGCTGTGCTGGCTTCAATCTCCTTGACCACCCACCATATTCTCCGGACTTAGCCCCAAGTGATTTTCACTTATTTCCAAAATTAAAAGAGGAAATTCGTGGAACAAAATTTCACGATAATGACGCGGTTATAGCTGCCGTAGAGGACTTTTTCGAGAGTCAAGAAAATAATTTTTTTTCACAAGGAATAAGGAAGTTAGAAACGCGTTATTCTAAATGCATTGCATTGGAGGGAGATTATGTAGAAAAATAAAATATTATTATTTAAATCTTTGCATTTTTTAATATTGATTCCAAGAATTTTTTGATTCACCCTCGTATATTAGAATATATATTTTTAAACAGGTTTCATAAATATACCTGTTTGAGGTGCAAACCTCTCAAGATATCAAAATATATAAACATATATACTTGGTCAATGCCCTGAGATCCTTGACCCCGTGCGACAACCTTAGTCAAGTTATGAATCCTTTCTTCTGTCGAACAGTCTCTTAAAAGTTCTAAAACGCTAACAAAGAGATTTGTCTTGTATTTTTTTCCTTAGCTACTTTGGCCAGTGTCTAGACTAGAAAATATACCCGGGATATAAGTTTTTTTTATAAGCCTGTTTCTGACTTAAGATTTTTTTTTTTAATTGAGATGAGTATTATTCAAGAATTTCTACGTTTCTCAAATTAATTCTTAACGTGTTCTCGAATTCTCAAATTAATTCTTAACATGTTCTCAACTTATGCGTATCGTTTAATTTTCGTTGTGTATCAATTAGAAATGCTGAACACTGACTCTGTTGTTTTATGTCAAAATATTTTGTACCTAAAAATAGGATTTGAAATAGTACAATTGAAATAAAGTCAAAATAATTTTATAATTCACTCATACTTTATTATTTAACAATGATAGTGATTATATTTGAATTATTATAATACGGAAGCTGTAAAACTTGGAGGACTATTTAAATGTTTCTTGCATATAATAGCTAATCCAAGTATTAAGTAATATTTATTGTTAATTGGACGCTGTTAAGCAATACAGTGTCAAACCACAAAATGATAAAAATGTAAATTTTGATACCAATCGCTTCCTAATGAGCTGGAGTACATATTTCAAAAGAGATTAATATCATTTAAATCGTTTAACCATTTATACCATAGCTTCATAAGAGATAATAGTTTATTTTATTTAAAAAATATTTTAATAAATAATCATGCATCTTCTTTCTAAATAACATCCACAACAAAAGAGGATATTCTTAAATTTTTTTTAAATATTAATAAGAATAATTTATTTCTATATCACAGGATCAGAGACACAAGGGCATCATAATGTTCGAGAGTTTTCTTGAAATTGCCTTCGAAGCGGAGTTGAATACAAAAGAAGATCCTGAACTCTTGGAGCTTGCTCCGAAATTATGCAACGAGAAACAAAGTACCAGGAACGTAGCAATCACTGAACTTAGGAAAATGATTTTCGGTGTGTACAAAATTTCAATCTTTGTTGCAAGTCATTCGTCACAGTAATTTCAAGAGTATTACTATTACAATTTGCATTGCGGAAATATGTATTGTAAATAATACATTAACGCCTCTAAGCGCTCGCTTATGCAAATAACTTATACAGCAATGTACTATAATCAGTAAAATAACACAGCAATTACAACAGAATAGTTATAACCGTGTAAAATGGGTGCCAAAAGTACCAGAGAGGTGACCTCGTGAATACTTTAACGTAATTTGGTTTTGATTGTTTCCAAGCGCATTGTTACATCAATTGTGAAACTACTCCTCCATTTGTTTAGGTTATATATTTACTTATTTATGCTATAATACACCTGCTGGCCTAACATGACAACCACGACCAAAAAATTGTCGGCCGTTTTCTCGTGTTTTAATCGATTATCTCTTTATGTCTTCCGGATCTTACAAAACACTTACCTACATATTAAACTCGACTTCTAATGTCAAAAGTAGAAATATTTGTCGATCGAGATATCTTGTCTATCAAAGTTATCGATGTCGAGATATCTTATATCTTAGTTTGTCTTCACTCGTCCGCGAGATATATCTAGCTAGGTAGACTGTACTACTGCTCATCAGAGATGCATCTATTACAGATCGAGGTGAATGCGAGCCTCCCCGCACGGATGACGAGTTTTTGCTACGATTCCTTCGCGCCAGAGACTTCATAGTTCCACGAGCTCATAAACTTGTAAGTTTCTCATAGAAATATTAAGGTTAAAATTTTCAACGACAAGACGCAGCCGCTAAATAGCGATAAACGGCTGAGACTTGTGTCTCCGTAAAACGTTATATCCGTTATTGCAGCCGGCTTAGCATGACAACCGTGTCAAAATTTTGTCGACCGTTTTCTCGTGTTTTAATCGATTATCTATTTATTTCTTCCGGGTCGAACATGACAATTACACTTAAAACCCGACTTTCAATATCAAGAATAGATATATTTGTTGATCGAGATATCTTTCATATCAAAACTCGATGTGGAGATAAAATATATCTCAATATCTTACATCTTGGTTTGTCTTCTCTCGTCCGCGACATATCTCGTGGCGGTCATGCTAGGCCGGCAGGTGTCCTTAAAGAAATACATAATATATAAATTTTTCTGTTTAGTTCTCTCGTATAGTAAGGCGGTAATAAAACTACTTTTGGAGATCGTGGTACAGCCATAGCCATACGCACAAAGTTCGTTTATCTAGATCAAGTTTAGCTAGGTCATGTCAATGCGTAATATTGATATACCTAAATCAAACCTAATGCCACTCTCTAAGCCCCGATATTCTTAAACTGTTTACGTCTATTCTGTTATATATTGACGATGATAGTTTCCTCTCAGTTGAACCGAATAAGGAAACTAAAAATTGACTTTGAAAAATGTTTTTATTAATTAAAAAATACACATATTTCAAATCCTGTTCTGTTGATTAACATCCTATCTTATATTTGTTATATATCATTTGCATCTAATAATCCAGTCTTTTTATTACACAGAATTAAATTAATAAAAGAGAAATTCATGATTAATCAAAAACGCAATCAAGATAAAAGGTCCTTTTCAAACGCTTTAGGTCAATGCATACGTCAATGGTGGTATTTAAATATATGGTGTCAATTACTGACAGTGACGTAGAATATTAATATTATGTCATTGGTGTCAATCCACCATAAATTATCCAAAAACTATAATTTATAATTAATATGCGGTTCTCTGGTCCAGCTATTAACCTAATACAGACGCGTAAATACATGATTATTAAGTATAATATGTAAATAGTAATATGTCTCCTAACGGTTTTTATGTGTCTACGAATAATAAAACGAATTAGCATTTTTATGTCGTATTCCGTCGCCGATATGCTGTCAATGTCTCTTTAAAAACACGAAAATCTTTAAAAAATAAATCTTTTTCAAAGACTTACCGTGGAATACTGAAACGATAATCAAAAATTGAGGGCTTCTCAAAATGTTTTTGTCTTTCATTTTACCTTCGTAATGAAAGAGTTAGAGATACTTTTAAGTACACCTCAATGTTGATTAGCGTTCGAGAATTCAGCCGTTAGAAACAAATAAACTACTGATAGTGCCTGCCCTGTTCTCTTTTTTTATTTGGGGTCGGCGCAGTATGTTCTCTTTTTCCATTCTCTCCTTTCACTCGCCATATCATCAGTCACACGTCTCAAACACATATCATTCTTCACACAGTCAATCCATGTCTTTTTTGGCCTCCCTCTTCCCCTATACCCATCCACTTTCATATTTAAAACTTTTTTAGATACATGCCCTTCATCTTTCCTCATAACATGCTAAACTAAAAAAACTAAATAAACTACTGATAGTCATCAAACTATAAATACTAAAAACCTTTAATGCGTTTATGTATATAATAATTTTTAACTTTTTTAATAGGAATATGAGCTATATGTTATTTATTACTGACACAAATATTATTGAAATCGGATAATACTGTTTCTTATGTTGTTATATAATAATTAATGACTATGGTTAATTGGGTTCGTGTCCCGGGGAAACAAATTAAAAAAAAAAGTTTTTGACAGTCGCACAGAAGACTATATTATTTTGACCACCTTCTTGTCATTGTTGTAAATAAAAATGATTAAAGTCAAAAAGACACAGAAATGGTTGTCCTTCACTCCTCAAGGGGACTCGGGAATTGACATGACTTTATAATGAATTACAAAAATGCAAGGACTTTATATATATAACAGGACTGAGTACTCGCAGCCTGATAACGAGCCGAGCAGGACGTTTAGTACGGAGGAGGTGTGTCACTTTCTAATAGGGTGACCACAATATTTTTGTTACGTGGGGCTTGTAATTATTATAATATTTGTAATCACAAATCGGGAACAAACCTACAGAAACCAAGATTTCAATAACATTTTGTATGCTAATAAAGGCTACTATATCACATTTATTTTATTTTTTTGGAGGTGTTCACTCTATAATAACCCCATAAAAATGCCTAAAATATAATATAAACATATCCATTATAATTATTATTAATAACAAAGCTTGGTATGAAAAATAATATATTCTCCTGTAAGTCTACCATCACTAGAATCATTTCACAATTTTAAAAAAGTCTAATTTTTTCATATTTTGTTAAATATTTCTACAACAACTTGGTTTTAGTCCAAAATAAGTATACATATAAACTCCTCAAAACGACGGTTTAGTCATGAATAGACTTTTTCGTTGGGGGCAGATTGCCTGTGCTTAACCGGCTAGCCACTAGACCCTTAATTTTAAGTATGGATGATATAACAAATTCAAATAAAAGAAACTGTATTCATTGAATTTATTTTTTTCTTAAGTAATTTGATTTTGATAGAATATTCTTAAATTGAAATATGAATTACTTAATGCCTTCACTAACTGCAACGTATGGGTTCCTCATTACATTGAACAGGATGTGGAGGGCAAAATAATTTAAGTTTTGTAAAAATAAATGCTTTAGTATCATCAAAATCTTATTTTTTATAGTATTTCTGAATCAGGAATACATTGTTCGACGGGTTGTAACGGGGCCTTACTCAGTACTCTTATCTGCTTATTTTGTGCCTGCAACAAAATAATAATATAACTTCATGAATTTTATACATTTGCTCAAAAAGAAGACTTTTCTGTGTTTTGCGTGCAGAAAGTTATATTAATATATGTAAGTAGGTAAGTGTCCATCAGCTAATAATGGGCTTACCGTAAAAACAGACGGTATTGCGGCTTTCAATAACTGTTGGGAATTAGCTGTACTAAAGTGAAGGCTACATACAACGGAGCTTTAAGTAATCTTTTATGACATCAGAACAACATTTAGCCATATTTTTTCTGGTTTTCATTCTTCGGAAAACTGTCAAAGAAATAAAAATAATAATCCATCATGGCATATGATAGCCAGGGATAACGGACCCTTTTTTCAAGTTGGTTAAACAAATTAAATGAATGGCTTTGCACCTTATTTTTTTTATTTGGTTTACATAACTAATAACAATATTACACGCTGATGATAGCAATCGTAGGTATAACAAACGGATCATAAGACACTCCGACCAACTAATCCCGAAATCCCACATGATATGGTTACCCTATTTGTTATAAATCTAAAATTACCTTTTTTCGGCTTACCTGTAAAATATTATGCTGCAAACATCATAGGATTCACTTTAACAAAATTGTACACAACACTTTTTCAATTGTACACAACCATTTCTTCGAAGAAACCTTACTAAATTACGAAAAATAAATAAAACCAACTATTATGACATTACATCGCATAAATGCAATGACATGTCATGACACATCAGTCATCAAATGATTGATTGACATTGATTAATTTCTATCGCATGACATGTGTTAGAAAGAGCTAAACAGCCTCCGTACTAGATATCTCGCTCGGCTCGTTTTGCCTCTGTCAATATTGGAAGCCAAAATTGAGTCTTAATACCTATACCTTAAGATGTGTTTTTGTAATTTTAAATTTTGGCAGTGCTCAGTCCTGTTATATATATAAAGTCCTTGCAAAAATGATATTTCTATAAAAAATCAGTCTTATTTTTAAATTCAGGAAATACCTAAAAATGCTCTATGTTCTTTAAAGGAGACAGATGTATAAATTATAAATTAGTTAAGTAAACGATGATTAAACGAGTATACGTAACGCCGTATTTGTTGCTATGTGTCTTTTTTGTAATGTCGTCAGGCCAACGTCAAGGCTACTCTCAAACAAATATGCTACCCTGGTAGTTAAAAGGTTATTGTATAAAAATTATATTTTTTAGTTTTGTAATTGCCAAAAAAGGTTAATATTTACCGTGTCTCTGCTATTAAAACTTCAGCGGCGTTGACGAAAAAAGTTAGTGAAAAAATCGTATGTTTGATGTATAATATTCATCGATTTACGAAAGAAATGTTTGCAATTACTCGGAGGCCTGAAACCTATATGTATCCACCGAGGAAGGAAGATGTGCTCTTCCTCTAACTTATTACCAGTCTCCGCTGACTGGCCGTAAGGCCCCAATGATTAATGTCGAGAAGTTTTATGAATTATTGACGGGCTCGTTGGCGCGTTTGGTAGAATACTTGCCGTGCGCATCGATGGGTCGTGAGTTCGAATTCCACCGGGACAACATGTTTATAATTATCTGTAAGCATGTTTTCCCCACGTCTGGTAACTTCGGGCATTGATCGGGTGGGAGGAATATCGAAATTCCGATCGGGTAATTAACCACCGTTCATAGATAGAAAAACCGTAAAGTACACATTGCGCGTTTCGGTTTCAGTCTATGTATTTCCGAATGTACGAAGTAAAAAGTAGGTCGATAGCGCATCATTAACTGATGTTCTGTGACTGAGGTATCACCTACCATCAAGTGAACCTCATGCTCGTCTGTCGATATCTAACATAAAAATTGACATAACTTAATTCGTATTGATTTGTAGGTGCAGATTGTAGTTGTTTCTAAATATCGATCGAATTTCCATATATTGACTCAAATACTACATGCGCTAAACTTTGATTTTACGTAAAATAACAAGTTGTTTAAGGAATAGTTAAGTGCAAAATATCACAAATACTTCAATGTTAATAAATATAGACGTGATGTATTTGGTTTGTAGCAAAGTAAACATAGTTCTAATAATAGCTATGCCTCGTGTTTTCAATTTGTGTGTAAAATGAAACAAAAAGTAGTGTTCTATACGGTGTTGGTAACCAAAAACCCTTAAAATATGTGGGGTTTTAGGAGATACAAATAGACAATTTTTTAAAGTATTGTCTACGACCAAGTGTCGTTTTTTGAACCTTAAGATCGTCTTATAGATACAATGTACCTGATACTTCTCCATTTACAATTCTATAGTTGATAATAGATATATTTTGATATGTCAACTTCAATCCTCATTAGTGAAACTTTTAACAGCTGGTCAGATACTGTGCTTTCCGAGAAGAATACCCCAACCTGTACAAGGATGTGGATTTATGGGGACTCATCAAAACGGGTGACGTGTTTGGAGGCTGTATGCTGGACCGGCCCGATATAGGGAGACTCTCCATAATGAGGTTTGGTATGTTACTTTTATCACCATTTTCTCTGAATAGCACAGCATTTCAAAATAGCTCATCCTCGAAAAATCAATTTCACTTGGTTTTCTAAAGGCCGACAATGGATCTGAAAGGCATTAATACCTAGATGTTGTTGCATATCAGACGTTATAGGAGTCGGAAGGATGGTAGGTTACCTCAGTCATATGACATCAATGATGAACAATGATGTGCTGCCGACCGGAATTTCGATGTCTTATGGTCACATCATACCAAGGTTGGCAATAAATCATAGCACTAACAAGCTGGTGGTAAAGTGGCTTCTCTTCTTCATACGAGTTTATTAGAGACTTTAATACTAAAGTATAATAGTTCTAACTTGATATATATAGATATTACTGTTGTTTCCCTGTCATGGCTTCTAAGGCCCGTAATAAAGACATCGCTTTGGTTTGAAACTATTTTTGTAAGTTGTCAAACAATTTTATTCTCTATTGAAATGTCTCACTTCTCGAGAAGAGATTTGACTCAGGATACGGGTGTCGCTGTGTTATTTTCTAGTGGATAAACAACAAATCTTCTGTCAAGAAATCTTCTTTTAACAGAAAAACACAGAATGATTTTCGACAGAATATTTTTGTGAACACCCTCAAATATTTTGCGTGTTATATACGTATTACGTATACGTTGGTATTTGTAATGGTCGTTTTTTGCAAATATGTCATAAATTGTTTGCATCTATTTGTGTAGGTGAATGGGATACTTCAGAATTTCCTATAGAAGATCTGTTGCGGTGTGGTATGGTGATACTTGAGATCGGTATCAGACAGCCGAAGATACAGGTGTTTGGGGGTACCCTCCTGGTAGACCTGGAAGGCATCACACTAAGGCAAATCTCCGCCTTAACTCCGACCATCGCCTATCAAATTGTTAGCTTATTGGGAGTAAGTATGAGTTATATTTATTTTACCACAGCACAAATACGGAAATAATATTATACCTTTTTAAAAGAGAATTTCAAAATGATCGTAAAACTACACCAAAATATTCTGAGGCAGAACCACGATCTTTCAGCGCAGTATTTTGACGGGCTCGTTGGCTCGGTCGATAGAACACCTGCCGTGCGTATCGATGGGTCGTGGGTTCGAATCCCACCGGGACGAAATGTTTTTAATTTTCTGTAAGCATGTCTTCCCCACATCAGGTAACTTCGGACATTGAACGGGGTCTATCGGGGGAATAGATGGAAAAACCATTAAGTGCATATTGCGCGTTTCGGTTTCAGACTATGAAATTCTGAATGCGCGAAGTAAAAGTAGGTCGTCGGCGCATCATTGACTGATGTTCTGTGGCTGAGCTATTACATACCATCAAGTGAACCTAATGCTCGTCTGTCAATATCTGACATAAAAAAGTCTTATTTTAGTGCCATGCAATTTGAATAGCAAAAAAGACACTGTCCCGTTCAAATCAAGAAGTCTAGCAATCATACTACCTTGACGGTAATGATCTTTGGAACTTATCGAGCTGTTAAACATTTTCTATGTATTATATTTGTTTCAAATTTTACCATGAAACAATGTATACCATTAGATATAAGATGTATACTTTAACATTAGTAATAATTAGAACTGACCACAACAATAAATTTATTCCCATATTTTTTACAGGTAGCAACACCAACCCGAATGAATTCGTGTCACATCATAAATTACAACTGGTTATTAAACACATTCTTTTACGTTTTCAAAAAATTCATTCCGCAAGGCGCGTGGGATAGAATTCATTTTCACGGGCACGATTTAAAATCCCTTCACAAGCATTTAGATCCAGCTTGTTTGCCTGAGAAATATGGAGGCACCTGCAGGAACTACGCATCGGCCGGGAAATGGTTGCAGAAAATAAAGAAGTACAGAGATGATAAATTTGACAGGGAAATGAAGCATTTGGGTTATATTATAAAGGAATAGGTTACGTTTCCCATCGTATGTAGCTTATTTATTTCAGTAGCGGATTTCTAGTGTATAGAGACTTTCGGCAAAAAACTTTGAACAATAATTTGTATGCAAGAATAAGTTACTTTGTGGCTAGGATACATTAAATATAATAGGGCCAAGTTATTATTAATCAGTCAGACTAAAAGACCTGAGACAACTAAAATACATTTTTATTTTCTGTCTAAGTCTTTTACAAAGAAGCATAGAAAAAAAGGCAAAGTGTGAATAGTACAATTGATTACAAACAGCCCAAAGTGCATTATATAAGTACATATATTTTGAAATAGAGTTTAAATATCGATAGCTAAAGCGGGATAACCACCATTTGTGGAATGACTATACAGAAAAGTAATTTAAAGTTCGGAATAAACGAAGAAAAAAGAACATAAATAGGTATATGAGAGACAAGTTAATCGTAGGTCCATGAGACTTAAGAAACCCAAATAATAGGAGAGTAAAATAATAATATTTTGTCAAAAATTGCCTTTTTTATCTATTTTTGGCTGTTAGCCATCGATATAATATTTATAAGGCACTATCAAAATTGAGCTCTCTATAGAGGTATGATCTACTATTCAGAATGGCATTCTACATTCAAATTCAGTAAATACTCGTTTTGGAGTGTCAAAGTTTGTATTGCATAGGGAATTATGCATTTTAATTATAGACCAGGGTCGATAATTTCTGAAACCAAAAAAAAATACAGTAGGATGAAACCCATTAGAAAAGGAGGGGAATATGATCAAAATGAAAGGAAAAATAAATTACGGTCGATCCGAGTTCGGGAAGTGGAAGTGGGGGGGGGGGGGGGGTTAAGGGTAAAAAACGGTTTATCACGTTTTCCGGCAAAACTACAAGTCCCTTGGAAAAAAGTTTTTCTACGAAATTTGGTGAAAACTTACCTTATTATGTCCCAAATACACTGTAATTTATTTGATTTAAAATATTTATTTTTTCGCCTTATTTTAACTTAATATCAAAAAAGCACCCTAATTTTCAAGCGAAAATTCTGACGTCAAAATATCAGCTTTTTTCAAAAAGTCGGTGCGCTTTTTGTTCCTTGAAATCTCTACTTTCTGATGGTGTAAAAAAATATATACATTACTATGGTAAATGTTCTCAGAAAATGCAAAAACCAAAAACCAAATAAGTTAATATTTAATAACACATCTACAATATTTGCCAAATCAAAGTTGCAAAATCTTCTTTCAATTATAATCGTAGATTTATTGCTTTTTTATGATAACTTGTATACCTAAAATTTTAGCCCATCAAAAGGTATTTCATAGAGAAGTGGGGAAGGTTCTAGTAGGGTCTGGGCCTTACTACATACCTGTTATTTCGTAGCAGCTGTTAAAAAAGTATATATTTTTTTACACCATCAGACAGTAGAGATTTCAAGGAACAAAAGGCGCACCGACTTTTTAAAAAAAGCTGATTATTTGACGTCAGAATTTTCGATTGAAAATTAGGGTGCTTTTTTGATATTAAGTTAAAATAAGGCGAAAAAATAAATATTTTAAATCAAATAAATTACAGTGTATTTGGGACATAATAAGGTAAGTTTTCACCAAATTTCGTAGAAAAACAATTTTTTTTGAAAAAGATATAAATAAAAAACCAAAAACTTGGTTTTTTGAATTTTTCACCGAAATTTTGAGGTTATGTGAAAAAATTGCAAAAACAAAAGTTGTAGATCTTTTTATTACCTACAACTTTGCCATTTGACTTTTTTCCAAGGGACTTGTAGTTTTGCCGGAAAACGAGATAAACCGTTTTTTACCCTTAAACCCCCCCCCCCCCCCCCCCACTTCCACTTCCCGAACTCGGATCGACCGTAATTTATTTTTCCTTTCATTTTGATCACATTCCCCTCCTTTTCTAATGGGTTTCATCCTACTGTAATTTTTTTTCACTTTTTACCATTTTTAAAGGCTTCGGCACTGGTCTATTACGTATAATTAGCACAAAGGAACATAATATTATATAATCATATTTAGTAGGTATAAAATTATTCATACAATAGAAGTTTTATTCACAACATGTTTATTTAGTACAGAAAAGCAAGATTTATACAAATAGGAAAACAATATTTAGTGTTAAGAGATAGGAGAAGATAAGTCCCTAGCCCTTGGAAGGATGACGAAGGCGTGTGCCATCATCACCACGACCACTCGCAAGAGTGTCCGACTTAAGTTAAGAAATATTTGCTCAAACGTATGAGATAATAACGGTTGTATTAAACAAAGTGTCTACTGTGTGTTATCGATATATCGTCCTTAGATTAACTGATGAAACCATAAATATTATGATTATGATATTCATTCGAAATTAAAGAATCAGATGCGTGTGTTTTATAGTCTATAGATATATAAAGTAGATATTAAAGTATACAAACTAAACAATACTAAATTTTTATACTCATTATAGTTTATATAATAAAAATTATTATTGTTAATACAGCCCATAAATGTATAAAACAAAGTGCCAATATTTTTGGCTGTTTATAAAATTATCATAGTCGTCATTATAACTTCTATATAAGTTTATTTGAATCGGGGATTTTAATTAGAAACAGAAATGTATATTAATTATTTTTTTGTGATTGAAAATGAACGTGATACTAAGTCTTAGAAAATAAACATTTTATTTTTATTAATTTACATAATTTATTTTTCTACAACAATGTTTCCCATAATATGTTGCCATATCTGGTCACTTTGGACATGAAACGGGGGAAGAAAAAAAATTCCGACCGCGAATCTAACCACCGTTCATAGATCGAATAGCCGTGAAAAGTATGTTGCGCGTTTCGTTTCATGATGGATTATCAAAGTAAAAAATATGTCGACAGCTTATCATTGATTGATATCCTGTGGGTAAAGTATCTCCTATCATCTAGTGAGCCTCACACTCGTATGTATATTATCTAACATAAAATAAACTAGCCAAGTGCGAGTCGGACTCGCACACGGAGGGTTCTCTACAAACTTTTAGTTAAGTAAAGATTTTCCCAATAAAAAAAACAACAAATTTACGGTATTCGATATTTTTTTCTTTATTTGTGCTACATTACTTTGGATTGATTCTAGGTCAATGGGAAGTACCCGTAGTAGTATGGGTTTTGATTCCCTTCCGAGTGTCAAAATATGCGGCATAAACGGAGCATATCTTTTGAAAGCGTTGACTTAGAAGTTTGATTTTTTCACTGCTGCAAGGGATTACAGACCTGAGTATTTGTATTTCAACTGGATACCTCCACGCGTTTCAGAAAAAGGGTATTGACAGACGGACGGACAGACAGACAGACGGAAAAGTGATCCTATAAGGGTTCCGTTCCGTAAAAAAACAAATCTCACAATAAAGAATCTATTATTTATATTTAAGGGATATTATTGCCTTATTTGCCCAATTTAATAACTAATAATGTTGTCTATATACATTATATTACACACTCTTTTGTCTCATTTCATTTACACATTAAAGTTAGTTTCATATATTTGCTTTAAAAATACATCACTTGCATAGGAATTAAAATTAATACAATGATACTGTATGCAGGAAATGTTCAACACACATTTGAATATTGTTGGCCAATTTACATTCAAAATAATTTTATGTTATGCGTAACTTATTTTAAGCAAATGTATGAAAAACTTTGTAATCTACTTATTTAAAAAAACAATATATTTTATTAACATCAGAATTACGGGATTCAAAAAGAACTCCTACCTCATGGGAGGCAAAAGGTGAAAAACAATCATAGATGGAAAAACCACGAAGTGCATATTGCGCGTTTCGGTTTCAGTCTATGGATTTCCGAATGCTCGAGGTAAAAATTAGCTCGACAGCGCATCAATGACTGATGTTCTGTGGGTGAGGTATCACCTACCATCAAATGAACCTCATGCTCGTCTGTCGATATCTGACATAAAAAATAAAAACAAAACAAATGTAAGGACATGACCATTTTTAAAATTTTATTTTAAACCGAAAATACCTTTTTAAGTATTCTATTAACTAAACTGAAAGCGTGTCTTCACTTCACAGAAATTGTAAGACTCCATAAATTATAAAATAATACTTTCTAGATGAATTTATGATCAAAGTAAGGACGTAATATTCAAAGTGAATCCAATTACTGACGATATTCGCATTCATTCGTCTGAAAACATTTGAATACGGGTAGGTTTAGATAACAGTCACTCGCAGAAGACAGAATACTAAATTATCTGTAAAAAAAATAGCAGCGCATTATCGATTTTTATTTGTTAGATATTGACAGACGGGCATGAGGTTCACTTGATGGTAGATGATACCCCACAGAACATCAGTCAATGATGCGCTGTCGACCGACTTTTTACTTCGAGCGTTCAGAAATCCATAGACTGAGGAACTAGACTTACGAAACGCGCAAAGTGCACTTCACAGTTTTCCATATATGAACGGTGGTTCGTTACCCGGTTGGAATTTCGATATTCCTCCCACCCATTTAATGCCCGAATTGACCAGACGTGAGGAAGACATGCTTACTGAAAATTGTCATCCCGGCGGGGTTCGAATCCGCGATCCATCGGTGTGCAAGGTAGGTCGTCAATCAAATCGATCTTGTGATATTAGGTACCTACCTAGTGAGCTTCATGACCGGCCATCTATATCTGATATTTCTATATGTTATCCCTTAAATATGAATCTGCCTTATGATTCCTAGTATCCACTTTCTAGCAGGTGTTATTAAAGAGAGAGGCACTCTGGTCATATTTAGATCATTGGTATTTCAGAACTAATATGAGCTAGAAGCAAAGCCGCATGTGCCACTAAGTAAAACCAAGCCAGGTATAAAGCAATTTTGAAGTTAATAAACAATTTATCGAAAACTTAATCCAAGTTCGAAAGCTCAGAGTTTTTTGTTGAAGAGCGATCGTTCAACAAATAACTCTGAGTTTAACGATATAAACAACTACCCGAGTCTCTTAAATATTTATACGTAGCTTTATTAGGGCTGTCATACCTACAAATTCATTTGGCATTGCTTATTATTAAACAATATTTAAAAAATCATATAAAACAACAGAATACACATAATATGTCAAAAGCGTCACGAAAAGGCCCTAACTCTTCTCTGTAATGAAGATAAAGGTTTATTATTTCTCAAAAATATATATACATAGATCACTTACGAGAAATAAACTTATTAATAATACATTGTTTCATAACGAGTATTGTAAAACAGAAGTAGTTAGTAGGAAAACAAACATATTAGGGACAATCATAATATTGTGCTTATTACAAAAACTGCTAAGGGCTTCTGTATATAAATTTCTTATATTTTATATTTGATCTAAAAAAAAAAAATTTGGTAAGATTAAGCTTTGCTGGTTGGCCAGGTTAGCTCATTTGATTATTTTTAAAGTAGAACTCCCGTTAGGACCAAACTTGAGTGAGCATTTCAATTTCATCTCACTTGAACTAAATATCGCGGAATCGTTAAACTCTAAGTTAGCGGTATATGAACTCACTTTTAACAAACTATATTATTATATAGTGGATATTCGAAAAATCCACGCCACGTCTTTATTGAATACTAACAACACGCTCCGGCTTCACACGTGCAATGCAGATATATTTATTTATTTGGGAAACAAAATAGAAGCATTACTTAGAGAATAACATATGTAGAAAAGACACGAAATATTAACAAATATAAAGTAGTACATAAAGTCGAAAAATGTTACTCGCTGATAATGTAGCTTTCTATTGACACTTTTTTTTAATACGGCCCTGTAGTTGTTTATTCATAACATACAAAAATACAAATCTATCCTCTTTATAATATTATTAAGTAAGTATAGAATACGGTAAAAGCTTTTCATTAAATATGTTTTATTTCCTATTCAACTTTTTAGAATTTGAATCCCCTTAAGAATATAATAGATATTTATTTAAGGTAGTATAAATAAAAAAAAATACCCTTAATACATATCCGTCTTTATTTTGCATGATTAACCTTTGAATGGAAACATTACAACAATGTATAGAAACAGATACGAATCAGTGTTTCCCAGCAATTCGTCTAAAATATTAAATTATATCAGCGCATGTGTGCAGAATCCCGTAGCTACAGGTCGCTACGCCTCAATGTGCCGCGGTCTACGCCGTAGAGCGGACGAGAGCTACGCCGCCCGCCTAAGCGCAACCTGATTTGTTTTTAAGTTAATTTAACTTCCATTTTGATTTTAGTGTACTGTTCAACTCAATTTTCAAGGTAAGTGACAAGGAACTATAATATATTTCTACATATTTAATCAATATTCGAATAGCGAATATAAACTGTACTTTTATAGACAATGTTTTAAAAACATTGCGCTTGAAAAGCTGTTGACATGATAGAAGTGCCGTGAATTTTACCGCGCTGCAGATATCATTTTTTTAAAGTTTTTCTAATTATGTTTACATTAACTTCCATATTGCGAAGTTTTCTTCGCAAGGGTAAAATTGTTTTATACAATCAGAACTCCTACTACCCAAATTGCCAAGAATATTATCCCAGATTCGAATACTAGCCCCTTGGCAATTAAATTATTTATTTAATATTCGTATACAAACATTACTTTTAATCCTAGAAAAAAAGAGCGAGATTGTAACTAATGTAAGGAATGAAATATCAAAACCTATACCCGATTGAAATATCGTTCCTACATTGCAAATAGTCTTTAGATTTTAGAATGCTAGATAATGGGTAAACGATGGGTCTTGCTTTTTCTACTTTGATAGATGGAGTTATCGCTTATAATCAATTGAGCTTTACACTGTCTGTCATGAACGAATAATCTCCGAGTTTCGTGTTATATCGCAATTTGGTCTGTTTACACGAGAGATTGGCTCGCAAATGGAAAGCTCTGAATCATATAAATGTATCGTTACAATATATAACAGTGTTACAATTGTTGATTCTTTTGATTGATTTTTCAGCAGTGAAGTTCTTCTTATTTCATTTAGAAATATTAAAGGAGATATATTATTTGATTATATATACAAAAACGATACATATTACTTTTTTATAAATGAATCAAGAAATTATAAAAAGCTTGTTTTCAAAGTTTAATACACTAATATTATTAAGACGAAATATTTGTATTTTTGTATATTTGTAACGAATAAACTCAAACTACTGGGGGGTTAGAACGCAAAACGCAAAACGATTCGACTGATCGTCTCGCTTCATTGTGATTGGTGTAGAGACTCTCTCGCTTCGTTGTGATTGGTGTAGAGAGTCTCTAGAGAGTCTCTACACCAATCACAATGAAGCGAGACGATCAGTCGAATCGTTTTGCGTTTTGCGTTCTAACCCCCCAGGACTGATTATAATTATAAATTATTATATTTCACCAATAGAAAGCTCCATTAGCAACGATTAACATAGGCTATTTTTTGTGTATTATACTTACTTGCTAGTATTTTTAATTTCGTATTTTTTTACTTAAATTCTTGTCTTCGTCTAACAATACGTTTTCGAAAACATCCCAATATGAAATGAAAAATACTAATGTTATTTAAATGTGTGTGATCACTTTACGTTATTTCCATCTTACGATGTATAATTATGATCTTATAGTGTCAAAAAAAAACATTCCATATATCTGGGGGCACGGTAGTGCCCCCGCCAAGTCGAGCAAAAAGTGGCACGGCCGTACTTTCCTTTTCTCGAAGTAGTTCGGTTTGAACCAGTAGTTTAAGAATTATAACTAGTCAAAGTTTGATAATTTGTCACTCACTCACTGACTGACCGATCATCAAAACTCTAAGGCACTTCTAGCAGACATAGAAACTTGAAATTTAGAATACAATTAGTGTTTAGTCTATAAATCAAGGAAAAACTACAATATTTTGAAATTTCGGTCCAGTTTTCTAGATATACAATTTTTTTTTTGTATTTCTGTATGTAATGAATAACTTAAAAACTACTGGACCGATTTTAAAAATTCTTTTACCGTTAGAAAGCTACATTATCACTGAGTAACATAGGGTATTTATTACTGGAAAAAATAGAGATCCTTAGAAATCCCTACTAAAAACAACCCAAGGTGTAAAAAAAATAGCCATAAAATGTCTTTCACTGCATGTGCTGCGGAAAGTATTGATGATAGAACAAAAAAACGTTCTACAATATTATAGAACATATCAAAATCTACAAAAAACTTCACGAGACCATATGTCCAACTATTGTAGTTATGTCACTATAACTACTTTTTTACATTAAAAAGTTGATAAAAATGCCGATCAAAATCAGACTATGTTATCCATAGCTTTGTATTTATTCTTATCCAAATAAACTAAGAAAAGGACTATCTACAAAAAGAAATGAGATGCCATCAAAAACATAAATTGTAAAAAAAGCCAAGTCTTGCAACTCAGTTCTTCTATCGTAAAAAGTTGTGAGATCCATATAATACCAAGTCGGTCAATTTATTCAGTCTCTACTGAAGGATCCTTCTGTCTTAAGTAATTACATGATAAGCTAACCTAACAATATCTTATAGTGATCGTATCAATGCCAATATTAAAAATCTTTGATGTTTAAAATAAATAGATTGACTTGGCAATCGCACTAAACAATCTAATTTAATATAATATGTATTACTTGTGAGATACATTATGTCTTTAATAAAATAAAAAAGATACATTGTGATTTCATGCGATAGCCGAGCCAATCTATTTATTTTAAACATCAAAGATTTTTAATATTGGCATTGATACGATCACTATAAGATATTGTTAGGTTAGCTTATCATGTAATTACTTAAAACCTAAGGATCCTTCAGTAGAGACTGAATAAATTGACCGACTTGGTATTATATGGATCTCACAACTTTTTACGATAGAAGAACTGAGTTGCAAGACTTGGCTTTTTTTACAATTTATGTTTTTGATGGCATTTATTTGTCGGTTATTTTATAAAGAAGATTATTTCACCCAATGTCTATAATGAAATAAGCTGTCAAGATACATTTTAAATACAATTAACTGACAGCCGAACCTCCTTGGAAAATCTGCCAATCTCCTTTCGAACTAAAAAGTAATTATTTACTTAAAATAGGAGTAGGTACATAGATATAATAACAAAACAATGACAAAGTTAGATATAGTTGATCTTTTCCGTTCATTGTATAGAATATTGTATGGTATTATAATGTATTGTCGATATTAAGAAAAAATAAAAAACAATTACGTACATACATATATATATCACGCCCCTTTCACATTATGGTGGGCATAGATCGCGGATTTCCTCTGATCCTTACATACCAATTTCGCTTCTTCCACTTTCATTAAAGCTTTCTTAAATAAATAACTAGATAGACCGAAAAAAAATACATTTATTTAAAATGTTCAACAGTAGAAAAATCGAACTTAAAATACAGCTAAATATAATAAATATAATCTTTACAAATCAATGAGTTAATCTTGACTGTTTTATCAACGCCATTCCGAAACAGCTGAATCTAATTATTTGATATAACATAGCATTTACTTTTTGACGTCACAGACGGAATCTCATCAACTAATTACCATAACCCCAAGAAATAGTATAAAAGTCCTATTTAAAGTCGAGTAGTGTGAGACCAAAAAGAGCGAGCCTACAGTATAATAAATGTGGGCAGGGAAATATGACTTATTGTATGTATCTTTTTGTTAGCAGTCAGTGGCGTCTAAAACGTTCTTTGAAGAGACATACATTTTATACCAAGTATAGGCGAGTCCAACACTTACGGAATGCAAAATGAAAACTTTTTCTAAACGCCACTGCGAGGTCTACTATGACAGTCCTCTTTGCTCTTTGAAACATATTTTTCATAACTACAATAATTAAAACATGAACAGGAACGTATACGATTTAGTGTAACTAAAAATATTGACATAAATGACTCAAACATCCTCTTTATTATCCCAACACGTCGTATAGGTACTTTTAACGACGTTTTTATAGCGTATCTTCTTCTATCTGCCGCCATTGTAGGATTCATGATATGCCTCATCTGAGTAGTATATTAGTCCTGGATAGCATATGTATACAGTAGTTTGTATGAACAATAAAATTTCAGTTTATACTATGATTTCGAAATAAGACCTGTTAAAACTATTATTCTAGTTATCTATTATTCTAGTTATGACCAAGCTTACCTGGTAATTATAAGTATGCTACTAAAATATAGATATTCCTAATAATTTGTATAAATATGTTGCTTAAATTATATTTATACCTGATATAATTTTTAAAAATGTTGAAGTCAGAAGTTTCGGAGATTAGTTTTCGTATATATTTTATTGGCTTACCTCATTGATTATTATTAGTCAATAGCTTACCTGATGTAAAGCTTATTTTACTTTGTTTATTGTTTAAGTGCAATCCCGAGTCCCCTACTGGGGCATGGGGCAGACCCATTTCTGTCTGTTTCACTGATCATTATTATTTTACAGGCAATTAGGTGATCAGCCTTCTGTGCCCTGCCCGACTGAAACATTTTTTTTTATATATATTTCTCCGGGATTCGAACCCAGGACCTCCGTTGCTTTACTCATCGCGCTTACCACTGAGCCACGGAGGCGCCTTTCTTCTTTTATTGTTTATTTAATTTTTTAGCTTTCTTACTTTATTGTTTGCTTAATTTAAATTAGCTTGTTGCCGCCTTATTGTTTTACTCATACAGCATTTCCTCCACCACAGGTTATCTAAAAGAAGTAACCGTCATAGCTATAATAGCACTTTTGAATGAAAACTTTTCTGTATTAGTATTTTTTTAACTTGAGAAATTAGGAAGAAAAATCTTTTTGTGAATTGAAATCATAATTTACTTAACTTTTATTCCCGGGTCATATAACTATAGGTATACGTATATGTATATTTGAAACAGATTTCAACTTTTACTAACAGAATGATGGACGCACGAATGATTCCACAAGAGTTCCCTTTACCATGGCACGTTGGAACGTTAAAAACATTTCATTTGAAAAACTAGAGTCGAGAAGTACTCACCTTGATTATAAACGCCAGAAGTGGATTGTAAAGAAACATTTTAAGTTAATAAAGCATAATTTCATTCCTATGCGATCTTAAATAGATTATGAAAAGACATGACAGAAACTTTAATTTTCTCATTATTTTTGAAATAAATGCAAAGCCTCATTATAGGTAGGTACATACCTATTAATGCTATTGCATTCCAGATAATAAAAATATCTAATTATATAGTAGATGCAATGATGACTTTTTTTTTATTCCCAGCAGTTTACATGTTTACAGAAAATTATACGCGAGTTATTCCAGCCGGGTATGAACTCATGACCCATTGGATTCAAGGCCGGCTATGCCATACGGATCATTATATAAATTTTGTCGACCGTTTTCTTGTGTTTTAATCCATTATCTTCCGGGTCTTACATGACACACTTAAAACTCGACATCTAATAAAAAGATTCAAGAATAGAGATATTTGTCGATCGAGACATCTTATTTATCAAAATTGTCGATGTCGAGATATCTTATATTTTATTTTTTTCTTCACTCGTCCGCTCATGCTAGGCGGGCTGGTCTTATAGATAGCATGAGAGATGCAGTGCTAGGCGCATAACTGTATTCAATCGACAAATTAGACATCAACTTAAGGTTGTCTTCCCAACTCCATGCTAGCACGTGCACGCACAACTGTTAACACTAATATAGGGAAGGAAGAGGGGCGCCATAATTGGATCTCGCTCCATCCTAAAATTTGCCTCGCGCCGGTACTGATACAGAAGCGGAGAGTATACCTGTTGTCTGTGTAAATATAGTTATTTATTACGTAGAGTAGAACGTTTACTGATAAAAATAAACTAACAAATTCATTTGAAAAAGATATAATCCGATTGAAATATCGGTCTCATAATTAAAGTCATCATTTTCAGAGTACGTAATATGGAGATAATTAACCAACCCAGACAGTCATTGTACTTTGCCTAAATAAGTTAATCCTAAAAAAAGTTTTAAAAAAATATTTTATGTTAGTTATCGACAGATGAGCATGAGCTTCACTTGGTGGTAGACGGTATCTCAGCCACAGAACATCAGTCAATGATGCGCTGTCAACCTATTTTTTGACTGAGTACGAAGTCCGGTGGTTCATTATCCGGTCGGAATTTCGATATCCCTCCCATCCATTTAATGCCGGAAGTAGGGCAAATCCGAAACCAGACGTAGGGAAGACGTGTTTATACAAAATTAAAAACATGTCGTCCCCGCGGGATTTGAACCCGGACTCATCGGAGCGCAAGATAGGTGATCCACCAAACGCGCCAACGAGCCCGTCTAAATTATTATTTATTAAAGAAAAAATACTATGCCCACTGGGATCGCAGCAATCTAGAAGGCATTAAATCTAATAAAAAATATTCTCCTGGCCTAAAGCAATATTTAAAAATAAACGACTTTTAAGTTCACCTCGCATCTCAACGTCAAAGAGGGTTTTAGGAGTAAAGAAATATCGCTTTTTCCTTTTTAATACTTTTCTTTTTTAATAATTAACATAATTTACATATATTTCGTTCGGTTTTAGCAACTGTAATAATAGTAATATTGTCTTTTATTAACGCGAGTATCACACATTTAAATAAAATACTGTATACCTGTCTCCCCGCGACCTCGGTTGCTGTAAACTGTAAAGCATCCGAAACGTCGGGATAAATAATTTAAACAATATAAATCGCGTTTTAATCCGGTATACAGTATTTTATTTAAATGTAATAATAGTGTTAAATTAAATGAAGAATACATTTGCTGTATGTACATTTACATTTTACATATTATACTGTAGCGTCCTACAAATTTATCTATACTAATATTATAAAGAGGAGAGATTTGTATTTTTGTAAGTTATGAATAAACTCAAAAACTACTGGACCGATTTAAAAAAAGGTTCACCAATAGAAAGCTACATTATCAGCGAGTAACATAAGCTATTTAGAGTTTATAGTACATCTACATTGCACCCGTGTGAAGCCGGGGCGCGTTGCTAGGTCAAAATAAAATAATAAGTCTGTACCAATAAGATCTTATTTTCTGTCATCATATATCGCAAAAATAATAAAATAATACAATTAATAATGAATAGATTTAATATGAAAATCTGTCAAAATACAGTTACACTTTCACTCAAAGATATCAAATGTTTTATGTATTATACATATTAGTTATCTGTATTATTTCAAGTTACAAAGCCCGAAGCCAGTCCATTTGCGGTTTTGAAAGTAAACACGAGTAGCGTTAATGTCAAAAGGAGGCCAAGGCTCCAACCCTACCCGATAACCCGACCCGGGGGTAAATACGTTAATGTACCTTCCATTGTATTCTGCTCTCCTGGTACACAGAATTGTGAAACGTGATCCCTTTGTCCCCTTTGTTTGCAAACACAACAACTATGATAGACTAAATAGAAAGAGTAAAATAAACTATTTGTTATTTGGTTTGTAAACGGTTGTTTATTAAACGGTACGTCAGTATTTACTTATCCCGAATTCTTTGATCAACAATATATGTCAATGCCCGAATTATTGAAAGAAGTACAAGGAAAATGCGCTGGACAATAAAATTTTATTTACATTAAATTAATCAAAGACATATAATATGTATTGTTTTAATTGGACTATAAATTAAACCACATCAGAGTTCGATTAAAAATACTGTTATTTGAAATGAGAAACAATTTTGAGTTTCTATAATTTTTGTTATTATTGTTTAAAATGAAAAACTCAAATAAGTTGTTATATTACTCGTGTAATTCTTCCTCGTTTTTACAATCTCGAAATCAGTTAAACACATATGAACTCTTTTCATCTCAAAAAATTGTCCACTCATTGTGACAAAAATGTATTGAACACAACGCCATCTATTGACAAATTTAGGCAACATCTCTAATCTTAACATTCCGCCCACCAAGGACTTGTCCTTAAAAATAAAGCACTATAGTAAACATAAATTCATAACAAAAAAAACAAAATGAAAAAACATGAAAAATAACAGTAAAAAATTATATCTAATATAAAAGAAATAAAACTCCGCCCACCGTGACAACATGACGCGAGTTATTTAGCTATGTTCAAAATACAAAGTTTATTTACGGAACGTTTCAAAATTTTTCCATTACACCTCAGAGTAACTACTCGTGTCACGTTATCAGGTCCAACATGTTTCTCTATAATTCTTCCTAACATCCATTTGGCAGGTGGAACATTGTCGTCTCTTACTATAACTATATCACCTATATTCAAATTAATTATTTTACTACCGCCACTTTTATTAATTTTATTTAAATTATTCAAGTACTCCACAGACCATCTTTTCCAAAAAGAAACAACAATTTTTTGAACAATCTTCCACCTATCCAAATTAGTTAAATTATCTTGAGAAAAATCTCTATCCGCTACATTAATCAATGTTTCACCTATTAAAAAATGGCCAGGTGTCAAAGGGAGAGGGTCATCAGGGTTGTCGCTTAGTACGGATAATGGACGCGAGTTTAAACATGCCTCTATTTGCGATAAAACGGTAGACATTTCTTCAAAAGTCAATGTACTATCCCCGATTACTCTCTTCAGATGTGCTTTAGCACAGCGAACACCTGCCTCCCAAATGCCACCAAAATTCGGAGCACCCGGTGGTATAAAATGCCATTTTGTGGATTCTAGTGTTAACAACTCAGCAATCTCGTTTGATAACTCTGATTTAGCACCCACCAGCATATCTTGTAGCATTGCATTGCCACCTACAAAATTTGTTCCATTGTCACTGTATAAGTCTTGGCAATGGCCTCGTCGTGACACAAACCTTCTAAAAGCTGCAATAAAGCCTTTAGCCGACAAATCGGAAACAGCCTCCAAATGAATGGCACGTGTGACCATGCAGACAAATAGGCAAATATAGCCCTTGTACGATTTTGCGCCACGTCCAGGAGAAAACCTTATATTAATAGGACCTGCGAAGTCTACCCCTGATGTCTTAAAAGGTCTGCATGGTTTAACCCTCGCTTCTGGCAACTGCCCCATTAACTGAGATGCTCCAGCCTTTGAGTATCTCACACACGTTACACAGTCACGATAATGTTTTTTAACTAAATGACGTGCTCTTAAAATCCAGTACTTTGTTCTTAGAAAACTCATCATAATCTGAGGGCCACCATGAAGTGTTTTCTTATGAGCATCGACAACTATCAGTTCAGTAAAATGGTTTTTACTAGGCATGATGATTGGATGCTTCTGATCAAAGCATACATCAGCTTGAGTTAAGCGTCCTCCGACTCTTAAAATACCTTTACTATCAATAAAGGGATAAAGAGTGTACAACGCACTTTTTTTCGCAATACATCCTTTCGCTCTTAATTGGCTTATTTCTTCACCAAACTCATGCTCTTGTACTTGTTTTATACAAATTTCCAAAGTCTCATTCATCTCTTCCACGCTCACAAATTTTGAATATTCTTTCCTGTCACTCAACGGTAATTTTACTTTCAAAAATCTTCTACACAATGATAAAACTTTTAATAATCTAGTCAAATCCGAAAATCTCACCCATTCATATTCACTACAATCCTTCTCTATCACAGTAAAACTCTTCACTCTCTCTTCTTCGTGTGTTTCCTCTACTTCAAGTATATCTTCTTTCAAAGCAAGTTCCGATAACCATGTTGGCCCATTCCACCACAAGTCGCAACTTTTCAATTCTGTTGGTTTTAAACCTCGAGATGCACTATCTGCAGGATTCATGTTTGTTGATACATGTCCCCATTGATTGTAATCCATAATTGTTAAAATATGTGAAACTCTGTTGCTCACATATGTAGCCCAACGGTTTGCAGGACCTCGCAACCATGCAAGAACAATAGTTGAGTCTGTCCATCCATATAAATTTTGTTTAGGTATACTCATTACCTGTGATACTTCACTAAGCAACTTTGCAGCTAATGTTGCACCGCATAGTTCCAATCGTGGAATAGACAGTTCTTTTTCTATTGGTGCAACTTTAGTTTTCGCAGTTATTAATTTAACATGTACTCGTTCGTTTTCATCTATGACCCTTATGTAAATAGCAGCTGCGTAAGCTGTATTTGAAGCATCTGAAAATGCGTGAAGCTCTTTCTTTGAGGTTTTCTTTGTGTTAATCCAACGTGGAATTAATATGTCTTTTATTTGTATTAACTCTTCTCTATATTTCAACCAATCTGTTCTTAAATCAACCGGCAACTCATCATCCCAATCGAGCCTTGCTCTCCAGAGTGTCTGAATAAAAACTTTCGCAACTATTACGACTGGAGCAATCCATCCAATTGGATCATATAATCTCGAAATATCTGAAAGAACTCTACGTTTTGTTATAGGTTCTTCTGGCTCATTCAAATTTACTTTATATTCAAATTTATCAGTTGATCTGTTCCAAACAATGCCTAAAACTTTTACTGTATTATCTAATTTTATTTGTACAGATTGATTATCATTTAATTTATCCTTCTCAATTTGGCTCAAAAATATCTTGCTGTTACTACTCCACTTTTGTAAATCAAAACCTCCAGACTTCATAAGTTTATTCATTTGTGAGTAAATTTCTAACGCTTCTCTGTCTGTCTCACACCCTGTCATTAGGTCATCAGCGTAATAATCATTTTTTGTAAGCTCTGCTGCTAATGGAAAATTGTCTCTCTCTAACTCTGCTAGTTTCTGTAATGTTTTTACAGCCAAGTATGGTGCACATGCCGTGCCAAAGGTTAAGGTAAGTAATTTAAAATGTTGTATAGGGGAAAAAGTATTGTCTCTCCATAAAATTCTTTGAAAGTTAGCATCATCTTCATGAACATACACTTGTCTGTACATTTTGACAAGATCCGCAACTATACAAATAGGATGCGTACGCCATCTAAGCAAAAGATGTCGTAAATCCTGCTGCAGTTTTGGACCAATTAGTAAGTCGTCATTCAGTGATACATTGTTCACACCTTTACTAGATGCATTGAATACTACTCGGACTTTAGTTGTCTCTTTGTCCTCTCGTACGACAGCATGATGAGACAAATATACGGCCTTAGAACAGTTACGCTCTGAAGTGTCTACTAATCTCATATGATTTAATGTAACATATTCATCTAATACTTTCTGATAGTCGCAGTAGAGTGTAGTATTTTTACTTAGTCTTCTTTCTAATGAATTTAGTTTCCGTTTAGCAATTTCAAATGATTGACCGTACTGACATTGTGGATCTTCAGTTGTAAAAGGCAGTCTTACAACAAACCTTCCATCTTCTCGTCGGGTAGTAGTTGTCTCGTATAATTCTTCGCAAAGTTTCTCTTCTCTCGTCATTGGTTTCTCCAATTTGTTAGGCTCGTCTTCTTGCTCCCAAAATTTTCTCAGTTGTTCATCTTCTCGTATATGTATGTGTAAAGTTCTTATAGTCTCGTTCTTAGTTTTATTTGTAACTCTTCCAGATAAAATCCAACCAAATACGGTATTTTGAGCTACCAGGTTACTCGATGGACTCTTCTTTATACCACTCAACAGTATTTCGCCATAGACGTCGGCTCCAAGTAATACATCTATCTTTCCTGGCGATGCAAATCCAGGATCAGCAAGAGGTAAGTGTTTCAGTTCCAGCCAATCAGGGGTATGTACATCTCGCGTGGGCAACAATGAGGTAAGTGTTTTTAATACATATGCATTAATTTTTATTATTTTTTCAGGTTCGGTACGCGACTGCACTTCGATTTCTACAAGGTAAGACACACTCAGATGACCATTCCCTATACCTGACACTTTACCATTAACATGAATTCGCTTTAAACCTAGTAATTGAACTGACTCTTCGGTTACAAAAGAGGCTTGTGAGCCCTGATCAAGCAACGCTCTTAAAAAATAAGTAGTACCATTTTTTGAATAGGATTTAACAACAGCAGTAGCTAGTAATACATTGTACATTTTTACTTCACCGCGAGAAAAGTTTGTTACAACTGTTGTTTCATCTGATGACACATTTCCAATTTTATTAATTTTACTAATCTCGTTTTGTTTTGACTTATTAAATAATTCCTTATCATCTCTTTCAAAATGCAACAACGTGTGATGCTTTCTGCCACATTTACGACAGCTAGTTGTTTGGTGACAATTTATTACCGAGTGAGTTGGCGCTAAACAATTAAAACATAATTTTTTTGATTGCACAATATTCTGACGCTCAATTACAGGTTTATTTTTAAAATGTGAACAGTAATATATATAGTGTGAACCACTACATATGGCACAACTAGGTTCATTTAATGTTGAATGGAATGATTTTGTTTTAATATTGCACTGATTTATATTTTTATTTGAAATGTTACTTTTAATAACTGTGTGTTTGCTCGTATCAGTCATCTCTAAATTTCTAAATTTAGTTTCTAAGAATTTTTCCATCTCTAACCAAGTCGGCAAGTCATCTGTCACACTGCTGACATAACTCTCCCACTGTCTATGTGATTCAACGTCCAACTTGGAGGCCACTAAATAAACGATGATCGCGTTCCACCCATCAGTCTTAATACCAATGTTATTCAAAGCTTTCAGACATGAAGAAGTAGTATCCAGTAAGTGCCTTAAAGCACTAGCAGATTCGTGTATTATATTTTTCTGACTAAATAACATTTTCATAATGGCGTTACAATTATATCTCTTATTGTTATATCTCTTAATCAACTGTTCCCAAGCATCTTTGTAATTATCAGTAGTAATGGCAAAATTCCTTAGTAATGTTTCAGGTTCTCCAGAAAGACTAGATTTTAAATAGTGCAGCTTCTGAACTGGTGAAAGTAGTGTGTTATTGTGTATAAGAGACAAAAACATGTCATAAAATGATTGCCATTCAGTATACTTTCCATTAAAAACTGGTAGTTGAATTCTAGGTAATTGCACCTCAGAATTGTTCAGTGGTATTTTTACATGAGATGAACCACATCCACTTTCATCTAATTGTTTCACTAAGCTAGGATTTGCTTTTAATAAATATTCATTAAGTAATGCAATATAATCTATAAAATATTCTTGAAATGCATCCTGTAAATCTTCTTGAAAATATGATAATTGTATTGTTTGCTCAGATGTAGCCTTAGAAACTATTTCCAAATGATTTTTACTAAACAATTCCTCTAACTTATTTGCAGCTTCAATTCTAGTATTTAAATAACTCGTTTTTGCTCGTGTCTCGTGGTTTGTTTTCTTAAAGTTTCTTGAAGCTTTTTTTAATTGTTCAAATAGTTCAAATTGACTCCTAATTAAAGTCTCCATTTTAATTTTACAAATTTAAAAGATTCACTAAAATATTATAAAAGTTCCCTGTTGAAATGTTTATAAAATAACATACACAAACAATACAAATGTCCAAGTAATATACTCCTTTATTTATTTAAAATAAAGTTCTTTAACTTAGCAATAATGTTGCTATTAAGTTCATATAAAGTACTTATAAACAGAAGTTCAATTAATCACCAATTCCTTTATTATTGTTCTTTTTTAATCCAGCCTTATTTTCACTATAATTTTATAAGTTCATTAAAGCATTAATTAGCAAAAATGTTTTCTAAGTAATCACCAATCAGTAGTTTAATTTTTATAAGTTCATACAACCACATCAAATGTTTATTCTATAATATATGTTTTAAATTATGTTTTAGATGTCCTGAACTGCACAATGTCTTTATTAGTCTTTTTACTCACAGTTTATTGTTCCAATTTATTACACTTTAACAAACTGTATATACCTAGTACTTGTATCACAAACTCACAACACTTTATACTTTTAGTTTTATGTATTGTATACTCTTATTCCCTGGTTTCGGCACCAATGTTTAAAATGAAAAACTCAAATAAGTTGTTATATTACTCGTGTAATTCTTCCTCGTTTTTACAATCTCGAAATCAGTTAAACACATATGAACTCTTTTCATCTCAAAAAATTGTCCACTCATTGTGACAAAAATGTATTGAACACAACGCCATCTATTGACAAATTTAGGCAACATCTCTAATCTTAACAATTATAATGTGGCAGTATTAGTTAATTAAGTTTTTAGTTTTTGAAAATTAACTGATAAATAAATAAAGTTGAAAACTAATGTTCATGATGAATAATAAAATACCTTTTTAAAACCCTAAATACGTTCAACTGTGAACTTCAAAACTGTAGTAGTCGAAGGTTTTATCAAGTAGAATATTCAACAACTAGATGTCAGTGTACCCTCGAGGTACGATTGTTCATCAAACAATATTATGAATAAAACATTTTGAAAACTGTGCACCTCGAGATATCCCAAGAGATTATCAGATAAATAAACTTACATTTTTTGGAGTTCTGTAAATTCAAAACACGGACCATTTCATTCTTCGAATCTATCTGTCCTTCCTAATTATTACGAAATTACGTGGTTAAAATATGTATAATTTCAAAATATAAATGAAAGAAGGCATGAGTACATAATATGTGAGACTAAGATAAAAAAATCACTTAACATGTGCTTACTATTATATTATGTATAATATTATATTGTGTAATACATTATTAGTTTACAGGAATGCTTGAATGAATTCAATTCGCTCTTGATACGTTTTCAATCAGATATAATACAAGCTTCTCTAAGCATCTTAAAAAAAAAGACGTTGTCAGTAAAAACGAATATATCGTGCTCTACATATATAAATTAACTCTTGAAAAACTTTGCAAAACGGGAGCGAAAAAATGTAGCTACAGCGGGCGAGCGGCGGTTAGACCAAGATTAATATTACCATTAAATTGATTTATCGCTAGTAATGCCGAACAGCTTATGAAATAACGTGATCAACTGTTTTATATTCATTCGCCTAAAATATATTTTCGTGTGACCATCACTCGCCTATCCCTTTCTATTTTAATAATAAAATAGACGCCAAAGTCAAGTGTTGCCATTAAGCACCCGAGTCCCGACCGCGACGCGACGCAAATATGGGAAGGATCTCGACCTCGCTCCACTTACATCCAGGGGAAGTGGAAAGTAAAGAGCAATCTATACTAACATTAAAAGATTTTTTTGTTTGTTACGAATTAACTCAAAAACTACTCAACCGATTTGAAAAATTCTTTCACCAATAGAAAGCTACATAATCAGCGAGTAACGTTATATAGTATTAGTTTATAGTATAACTACATTGCATCCGTGTGAAGCCAGGACGTAATTTATACCATATTAAAATAATTTCGCTGGTAATTAATCTTTGGTTAGTAAAAAAGTATAGGTAAAAATCAGGAGGAATTTTAAATTAACTTATTCTAAGCTTGTAAAATACGTCACTACAGTCACTTATGAAGAAAATTTTATTGAATACTAGCGACCCGCCCCGGCTTCGCACGGGTCAAGATTTTTTGACAAAAAAAGCAGGAGTTGTATGTATTTTTTAATGCCACATTATAAAAAAATCAAAAATAAGTCATAAAAAAAAAAAACAAAATTTAGGGGTGGATTACCCTTAACATTTAGGGGGATGAAAAATAGATGTTGTCCGATTCTCATACCTACCCAATATGCACACAAAATTTCATGAGAATCGGTCGAGCCGTTTCGGAGGAGTATGGCAACGAAAACTGTGACACGAGAATTTTATATATTAGATTTTATTCAATCCTTGAGAAGTTTGAATACGAGTACAATATCGAATATACTCGTCACTCCTTATATTTGCGGGAAGCGCTCTTGTCAATGTGGCTCAATATTCAATAAGGTAACAATGGGATTATTCCCGCTGGAAACAAAAATATTTTCCCAACCCTGAATGTTGCTGAATACAAAATGAAATTATAAAAGATAAGTCTTTGTTTGTATGCCTTATATAAATAAAGCTATTGGGATATATTTTGAGATAATTTAAAGCACACACTACTTAAATAAATCTTGGAACTGTTTTTAATAAAACTTCGTAATTTTATAAGCGAAAAATGATTTGATAGATTTGCATAGTAACGATCTACTTGTATGAGTTCTTCATCTTGATATTATAATAATTAATATTAATACTTGTTACTCAACCCATATCAAATATGCTTGCAGACTCTACCTGTATGTGAAAGTCCTTCGAAACTGTCGCAGTGTAAATAATATTTTTTTTATGTTAGTACAGTTTGACAGACGAGCATGAGGTTTGATGGTAAGTGATACCTCAGCCACTGAACATCAGTCAATGATGTGCTGTCAACCTACTTTATATTTCGAGCATTCGGAAATCCATAGACTGAAACCGAAACACGCAATGTGCACTTCACGGTTTTTCCATCTATGAACGGTGGTTCGTTACCCGGTCAGAATATCGATATTCCTCCCACCCGACAATGCTCGAAGTTACCAGACGTGGAGAAAACATGCTTACAGAAAATTATAAACATGTTGTCCCGGTGGGATTCGAACCCACGGCCCATCGATGCGCACAGTATTTATTACTTTAGCTTATTATATTTATAATAGGTTTATCTATACTAATATTATAAAGTTTTGTTTATTTGTTTGTTACGATTTAATTCAAAAATTAAGCGACCGATTCGCAGTTATTTTACCGCACTGTACATAAATCATTCAAATATAATAAATTGGAAATAACAATTCACAATATGTTAAGCTACGATGTTAATTTGTTTGATTATTTTTTTATCTAAAGTATGATCTGTAAGTGAGTGATTTTTTGTTATTTCTTTCTTGCAAAGGGTAAACTAACCTAATATCGTTGGTTAACAGATGTGCGAGAGTCGATCACGAATCCAACAAAACGACTTGTTATTACACGAAGCTGTCATCAAGAATGAGCCGGCTGCCGTCCAGGACGCACTGCAGCGACCCGCCGATATCAACTGCAGGAACAATGTAAGTCAATTCGGTATTGTGAGGTAAAGTACAGTATTATGTTCACATTTCAAGGATCGTCATGCTCGCTTAAGGGCCTATGTCGATGAGGCTCGCAGGCCGACAAATCGCTCTATTGAATGTGAGCGAGCGAGATTGAAATATTTACTTGAGACATGTAAAAAAAGTGTGCCAAAACTAATTCATTTCATAACTTTATAATACTTTATTTGATTAAAAAACGGTTTTGAGGAATCTTAAAGACATTTATTCTAGACCCTTTAAAATAAATTAAATTAAATAACTCTTTGCCGTTATGCCTTGGGATCCAAAAAAGTGTAAAAATAGACATAACTTCAAATTTATTTTCTATCGAGAAAATTTCATTGAAACATGTTTTCCTTTTGAGCGACACTGCGAAATATAGTCAAAAAACAAATTCCAAAATTTCATATCAATAATCCACAGCCTGAACAGGTTACACGTAATAGAAAAACCGCATTTTTCTCAACATATCCTCTTAAATGTCATTGCTTGTGGCGGCGTCCATGCGTCGGGTCTCTCCCTAAAATATGGTGAGGGGGCCGATGGCTGGCCATGTTTCATACTCGTGAACAGGTGCTACTTGTGGTGACAGGTCGGACTTGAATTCGTGTATGCGGTGATGTTAGTTATTTCGACTATGTATTCGCGTGTTGTTTCCACGAGAATGTATATGCGTGCTCCTATTTCACCATGCCTACTGCTGATAGAGGACAAATCTTTGTTTTTTATTTTATTTTTTCGTTTATATATATATATTTTTTTAATTATTATAGATAATTACTTAAATATATCATGTGGAACAAGGTGTAATGGTTACAGCTCCTTACAAAAATGGCGATTAAAAAGTGTATTTTTTATTGAAGTTCATAAGTGTACATTATGTTAAATGAATAAATGATTTTGAATTTGAATTATATAAATATCACTGTATATTACAGTGTGACTGTACAGATGAAATTATAATTATGGTATTGAGATTTATATCCTGGTCATTCTATTATAAAGTAAACTCTGTGATTACGCAACCTTACCTAATAGTAACGATATCTATACTAATGTTATAAAGAGGAAAGAATTGTATGTTTATTTGTTACGATTTAACTCAAAAACTACTCGATCTTTAAAAAAAAATCACCGTTAGAAAGTTACACTTTCATAATATGGGCTATATTTATATCCAGAAATAATTAGTGATACCTAAGTACTAAAATTTGAATAATGTAACCCTAGGTATAAAAATAAGTTGTATGGAGTCATCTCTGGATTAACTGTTTTTGAGTTTATTCATAACATTACAAATCCAAAAATACAAATCTTTCCTCTTTATAATATAATAAATTATAGAAGTATAGATAACAAATAGGCCGAATTCAATGCACACAATATGAAAGAGAATTTGGTCCAGAAAAAAGATACAACTCGCGCCTGTCGTTCATTAATAATGCAGGCTCCGGCAGTGTGTCTGCATATTTTAAAAAGCTTTGACTCGGTGGGATTTTCTGAGTTCTAGATTATTCAGAATTAAAGTCATATAGAACAATATTTATTAGTTTATTTCATTTGATTTAATTAATCTTTCGGCCTTTTTTTTAATAAAGGGACTTATTTCCTATTAATCATTTCAGGAGTTGCATTTTCAGTACAGTGTCAATCCACATGGTTGGCATTTTGAATAAATTGCGTTTGAAATTTTAATTAGGTTTTATTAAATTTCTTTGAAAAATATGTATAACAGAGATATTAGATTTTTTTTGTAATTATTATTATTACACTAAATGTATATCGTATTTCAATCAAAATACAATTTAGTGCATTATTTTTGAATATTCTTAACATTTTAGGGTTTCCTGCCCACTAGTTTTTTCAATATTTTTGCTATTAAAATGATTAAAATGATATATAATTCTTTTGAAATATGTACTCCAGCTCTTAAGGAAGCGAAGTGTATCAAAATTTACATTTTTATAATTTTGTTGGTTGACTGTATTGCTTAACAGCGTCCAAATATAATTAAGATAATAACCATAAACTATTCAAACGACATATAATATTGATTAAATAATTTGCTTTAGTATGGACGGGCTCCAATACACTGGGCGGCGAGCAGAGGAAATGTGGAGATAATCAAATTACTGATCGACGCCAAGTGCGATATTGAGGCAGTGGACAAGGTAATTAATGGACAATTTACTTATACCAATGACTGTGTGTACAATTCGCAGGTGTGGACGCTGCGGTCATTGCATCGTATTCTCATTGACTGCAAGCCGCTGTATGCAGGTTGTAAACACGGACGAATCTGGGGGCACTTTTTATGTTCGATATCAAAAGACGTGCATGAAGTTCACTTGATGGTAGATGGTATTATATATAGATGTTACTATCAAGTGAATCGTACCTCAGCCACGGAACATCATCACGAATGTTCACTTCATGCATTCGAAAATCCAGAGACTGAAACCGAAATGGGCAATATATGTACATAGTGTTTCCATATTCTAATTGTAAGCTTTTTATTTCACGTGCAAAAGTAGCATGCGTCCTTAAGTAATTTTATTATACCGTCTGCGGTGGATTAGTATGGATAAAATTAGCATAAAGTCCTAATAAATTAATAATCGCAGTTCGGAATGCGTCCACTCCTAATGGCAGCTTGGCACGGTCACCTGAACGCTGTGCAGATGTTGGTCCAAGCTGGTGCCTGCCTGGCTGTTACCAACAAGGTATTTATGATGTCTTGGTAAAGGAATTTACTAACAATATTTCTATGCTTGGCAGAAATATTGAATTACATACTTAATTTTAGTATGTATTAGAAAAATCGTTGACGTCTTATTTTTTATGACTAAATGAAAGTATTTTCTCATGAAATTTCCTATAAAGATTACGAGACACATATCATAATATTATTTTATATCATACAATTAATACATTATTTCACGGATAAATTTAATCCCGTAGGTACTTTATTATTGTCATAGCTCATTACTACATGACTCATGACTCAATTACTATAAACTAGTAAAATACATACTATTTTCGTTCTCCATTTTATAATATGTATGTGCAAAATTATTATTTTGGTTATGCTGAAATCCATACGACATACCTTACAAGGAGAGTGTCAAACTTGGGAATCACAGATTCCCATCACTTTTATATATAATATATTATAGGGCAGGGTCCCCTCAATAAATATATAAAGCGGCAAAACGCCATTCGTTTTTATTTATAATATTGAGAAATTTCAACTCAAAGTTCTATATATAACTTAAGTAGAAGGAACCTTTTTACCGGTTGCAGCAATGGTTCCGAGGCGTAGTAGTAACGCTCTTGCTTACTGAGCTACCGGACGGTTGTTCAAGTCCCGGTTGAGTTACTTTTTTTATTTTTAGCGACATATGTACATATCACTCCAATGTAATTGGTGAAATAGTTTGTCTATACTATACTGATTGAACATTTATAATTTTTCTTGCCAGAAACAGAACGATCTTCTCCAATGCGCATGCGCTCGAGGCTCATACGATGTAGCCCTGTATGCCATATCTATCGGCGCAAAAGTGCAGACTTCCGACATGGCTGGGGACGGACCGCTTGCGCTAGCGTCGCGCTCTGGCCACACCAATGTCGTAGAGCTGCTTTTGGACAAGGGAGCCTATATAGACGCTATTAATAAGGTAAATAAATTGCTTTACAGGAAATACAATTAGATCTAAGAGCACTTAAAGTATGTACCAAACATTGTTTTACATGTTAAAGACTAATTATAGGATGGTGGTGAAAACCAGTAGCGAAAGTTTAGTCAAAAATGATTATCAAGATTTGATGTTGTATAAAACAACTGTTGCTGTACAAAATTATTTACCATTTGAATTATCGGAGTGAGGCACGCGGTTGAAAATACCTAGTGTGATAGATTGAACTAAGAAACCGTTTCCACTAACCTTAATTCTCCTCCTACTTTCCTGGTTCGGATCCAGTCCTTCAGATTCGATGCACGACACTTCCACTTACAAGAATTTCGAAAAAAGAAATTGTAAATAACCTATTTAAAATATATCAGGAGAACAATAATAGTGAAACGGATGTCGACACCTCTTCAGAGGGGTGAGCACGAACAACTATCGACAAAGTATTCGTATCGTCGAACTGTCATTTGTATGAAATTTCAAATTATTTCTCTTACAATTGACAGTTTGACGATACGTATACTTTGTCGATAGTTGTTCGTGCTAGGCCCTCAGTACGAACGTCGGACGTGCACTGCTTACAGCCGTTGAGCTTCCGCGACTTTTATCTCACACAAGAAGAGGGTAGAAAATAATTAAAGTATAGAGGCACTTCATTACTTGTCAACGTTCACACATTGATCAAACATTTGGGTTTTTCTACATTTTGGTGTTACTAATACTGATTTGACACATTTTTATAGATTTTTTTTTATATTTTGGATACTTATAAAAAGTTATTTCTATAGCAAAAAGGAGACTACATAAGTAACTGTTCTCTTCTGATATCAATTTGATTAGATATTGTTCCATTTACTGGGAACTGTCTAAAAAAAATATATTTTGCTATAGGTCACGAGACCAACGCTCTATTGACCGCGTTGTCAAATAGACAGTATCTAACGATGCGCTGTCGACCTGTTAATTTACTTTGAACATCTATGAACGGTGGTTCGTTACCTAGAAATCAGAATTTTGATATTCCTCCCACCCGTTTCATGCCCGAAGTGACCAAACGTGGGGAAGACAGACTTTTCGAGAAGAACTCATTTTTGTGATGAAAATTTTGTAATTAATAATATAATCAATCCCCCTATTAAGGTTAGCATAATGCCATTCCAATAATCCGGCACCCTCTGATTAAACAGTGCCGGATTAGTGAGATTCTACTTGAAATTACTTTTAATCTGAGTACCAATTTAACACAAATAGGTACAACGTTTAATTATTTCCATAATGTAATCGGATCGCACCCGCCACTCGCATTGCCTGTCTTCGTCAGCTTTAATTACTCATCCGAAATAGAATTCCATTCAATAGTCAAGCTAATTTCATTCCGAACCATTCAGACATCATCAATATTCACGAACTCCATTAATTTGGGAGCGAATTTAATAATAGACTCAGTTAATTTTATCGACGTCATTGTATATCTGTTAAATGTGTTTTTGGGAAATCCCGTTGAAAGTTATCGTATACACTACATACTATACAGGTTCAATAATGACATAGTGCCACCTGCGCCATCTAGCGGCATAAAGTTGTTTTTTTTTTTTTTTTTTTTATGTCAGATATCGACAGGCGAGCATGAGGTTCACTTGATGGTAGGTGATACCTCAGCCACAGAACATCAGTCAACGATGCGCTGTCGACCTAATTTTTACTTCGAGCATTCGGAAATCCATAGACTGAAACCGAAACGCGCAATATGCACTTCACGGTTTTTCCATCTATGAACGGTGGTTCGTTACCCGGTCGGAATTTAGATATTCCTCCCACCCGATCAATGCCCGAAGTTACCAGACGTGGGGAAAACATGCTTACAGAAAATTATAAGCATGTGCTCCCGGTGGGATTCGAACCCACGACCCATCGATGCGCACGGCAGGTGTTCTACCGAACGCGCCAACGAGCCCGTCCCGTTTTGAAGTTGTGTCTTTGAATTTTGAAGACGACCAATAATATCACAAGATGGCGTCGATAATTCAAAATCGTCAGTTTTCGTTTAGTGACAGTTTATATATTAATAATATGATAATTAGCAATCCTTTGGACCTGAGCCCAAAACTCGTGTTCGCCCAAGTGTTGAGATTTAGGTACCTACTGTCCTTCAAATTCGCAATGATTATCGAAATTTGGTGTTTATTTTCAAATATAACTTTATTCAAGTAAACTTTTAAAAAAATATTTTTAATGCAGCATTTTTTTATATGTAGAGTCGGCAAAAAACTAGATACTCTGATGACAGAACTAAAATTATACAAATGTGTAATTAAACTATATTAAACTGAACCATTCAAACTATACGAGTATTTAGTGTTTATTACTCGAAACGACGATTGTATTTGAAAGAGGTATGTAAGGATCGTAGCATATGAAAATGAGGCGGGAAGTATGTATAATGGAAGTGTCCCGCTAAGCCTGTTCCAGTAGGCATTTTTATCTTTTTATTTTGCTAACTTTAATATTGACAGATCGGTCGAACAGCCCTCCACGTGGCATGTGAAGGAGGACACTGCAGTACTGCTTCTCTCTTAATATCAAAGGGAGCGTCCCGAGAGGCCCGCGACAACTCAGGAAGAACTCCGCTACACATCGCTGCTGTGCATCGACATACCGAGCTCGTACAAATATTACTGGAGACCAAGTGCAATGTGGATTCTGTGGACAACGTAGGTTTATGGTTTCCTAGTATTTCTTTTCGGTTATAACCCCTCAAAACCTACGTATATATCAAAATTAGCTTATATGAATATTGTAAAGGTATTTTTCACTACAGAACGGGGTGACGGCACTTCAAATGGCCTGTGCTCAAGGCTGCCGTGGCATTGTGGAACATCTCCTTGCGTCTGGAGCTGATGTACACTTGCAAAATAATGTAAATATAGAGTATACTTACCTAGAGTTGTATTTCAAAAATAAAATAAATACCAAATGATTTATTTATCTCTTACCAGTAACAACAGTTTTATTATCTATGGAATAGTATTGTTTATTTTTTAGATTATATGTATGTTTTAGTATTTTTAATTTAAAAAATATATATTTTTTATTCTGTGTAAGGGCGGTGCGGTGCGGGCTTTTGCGGTGAAATTCTCATGCAAATGTTGCCAACTTTCTGTATCTCTTGCCCCTCTCGACCAAAGCGCTCCGCCTACTTCTACGATGTCATCACTTCCTCTTCTGATCGGTCTGCCTCGTCTTTTCGTTATACAATACGATATATTCCAGAATTATAATAAGCTAGTGATAAGAATTATTTTAATTAAAACTTCTAGTAGGTATATTAATAACAAATCAACACAGTCATCATATGTGAAAATTAGAATTGTCTTGTCTACAATACTATTATGTCGGACTTAATAAAACTGTTTTTAGGTGGGATCGTCAGCGCTGCATGCAGCGTGTGCAGCAGACGCGACTGATATCATAGAACTGTTGCTGGCTCATGGCGCTGACCCGGCTCTCACTGACCAGGTTTGTATTACAAACATAAAGGTATGTCGTGTATAAAGATTGAAAGCCGTTGATCTAGGAATCCTAATTGAACGTTTCAGGGCTTGTTTGATTCTGTTCATAAAGCAAGAGATGGTCTAAGAGCCCGTGGGAGGTCGTCCTTCACCGATCTGATAACCAGATGAGACGTATATTTTATTAAATATTTTTTATAAACAAATATGCCTATAATTGCTTGCCTATCGAAAAGTGGTCATGGCTATTTTTAATTAAATTAACTTTTATCGATTTTTTTTTCATCACCTTCATACTTTTGATAACCAAATGAAATTTACTAATTGATAGGATTCAATTCAAATTGAGATTATTTTTAAAAAAGTTTGTACACATTATATTCAGATGGATATCAAACTTTATTTTTTATGAATATTAAAATATAATGATCAATCTAAAATATACATACCTATATCCTTATATCTATATAGGTATAGTATAAATATCAAAAACATCATAATATGTTTTAAAAGTAATATTAAAAATATCAAAAAGTATACATTCAGGGGACACCCGGGTTTGAACCGGGGACCTCTCGATCTGCAGTCGAATGCTCTACCACTGAGCTATATCCCCGCTTGGCATATATTTCAAAAAGGATTATTATTTCTGTTAATAAAACACATAGGTGCAGATATGATGTCAGTATTTGAAATCTTACAATACACAATTATGGACTGTCGGTCTTTAGTTTAAAGACCATTATAGTTTATATATAAGTATTATAATAATGATTGTAGGTTGAATTCGTTTTACAAGTTGCGAATGAAATGGAATTTCTAATCTCTGTTGTCAGCAACGTACTACATTATAAGCATAATAATCAGTATTTGTATGATTGGTATTTTAATTGTATATATTTGTGATAGATTTGCTTACAATCATGCATACATATACATAGATAAAATCTAGGAATTGTCCTAAAGTGAACACGCAAAATCTATTATAAACTCGGTTGTTTGAGCTATTCATTGTGAATCTATGAATAGATTTTAATCCACATGTATAATATCCAGTATACACAGTGTACACCTCTATTCACATATTACTCACTAATCCTTTGAGAATCCGCGATCAATATGCTTTGTGCATATTCTCATTGTATAGAGTTTCACACAGAGCTCTCAGCAATCTCAACATATCTATTTTTGTGTTGTTTTCGAATATTAAAAACTAGCGTCCACCACCCTGGCTTCGGACGGGTGCAATGTAGATGTACTATACACGAAATATGTTACTCGTCTCGGTGATAATGTAGCTTTCTATTGGTGAAATAATTTTAAAGACAGTCAAGTAGTTTTTTAGTTAAACCGTAACACTTTATAATATTAGTATTGATAAAATTCTAAATTTCGAGGCTGGAATATATATAAAGAATGTTTTAAATTTAATCAGTTAATGTTAATTATATAACAACTAGTTACATGTCCCGGCATAGCCCGGGTGCAAGGTACATATACTTTAAACAAAAAAAAATAAGAAGATAAAAGTATCCTTTGTCCAAAAATAAAATGAAGGTTTAAAGCATGGCTGTCCAAATTATGGCCTGCGGGCTGCATACTGCCCATGGCTTGAATTAGGTAATGGGGCCCGCAAAATCTTTTTGTTTCTTATTTCTATATGTATTGTTTAAATACCAAAATTTAGAAAATTTGCGTTTTAATTTTTTATTCGATTTTTGGAAATTGTTAATATTTTGCTGCCCCCCAATCTATTGTCATTTTTATTGCCCCTAAACCCCCTCTAGTCCAAGCCTTGATTTAAAGAAATTTTGTCCCGATTACACTAGCAAATAAAAAAAACATTTTTACCTTTCAAACCTGCTTGCTGCCAAGATTTACGAGGATTCACAACGTGCTTGAGAAAATATATCTATCTAATATAGGTAATATGTTCCACTGGTTGACCCGTCCCCACTTCGCTAGGACAAATAGCTCTCAAATAGCAGGATTTTCCGACTCACTAGCCTATATATATAGAACAATAATACTGTAAAGTTTCATCAAAATCGTTCTGTAGTTTTTGCGTGAAAGAGTAACAAACATCCTCAAAAACTTTTACACTTATAATATTAGTATCTATGTCCCATAAAGGCTTAGAACAAAGTCATATTTAATAAGTCATATCTAAAGTATAAAACCTTTTTAAACGACTACAAAATGGCGCCTCATTATTGTATATTTTCTTTATTGATATTATAAAGTTATTACTTATTATTGTTAGGGCTCAGTGACCCGAGGCGCGAGCGAGCGTTTCAATAATTCATTCGAGACTCAGTTAACCTCGCACTAGAGCTTTGTATTTCATTATATTATTCATGTTCACTTGTGCTGAAACATCGATGTAAAATAGAACCGTTTTTCCCCCGAAGGGAATAAAAACGGATATTTTGGGTCTAGCCAAGGCTTGACCCTTCGAGATTACACCTTCATATTATTAGAGAGTTTACACAAAATAGTCCTGTTCCATAGTAATAATCGCTCCTATGCACGTCGTAATAAGCGCCGAGGCGCGGGTCGCGAGGTGCGGGCGGCAAGGTTAGCGCAAGATTCGCGCGTCTCTTCAGTACCGTCTCGGCCGGCTAAGGCTTTAAAACTAGGGTCAAGCCTTGGCTAGACCCAAAATATCCGTTTTTATTCCCTTCGGGGGAAAAACGGTTCTATTTTAGGTCTGAGCCTACGGCTTGACCCTTCGAGACCTGTTTGGTTTCTGCCGGCAATAGGAGCGTACTGTGAAAGAATAAAAATTAACACCCTATTTATGTAATGATGGTTACAGTGTAAACTAGAAACAAAACAACATTCATAATATAAACAAAAGAAGCATTTTTTCGTTCATGTCTTCAAATACAATTAATAAACGCAAAATTATTTCTTAAAAATATAAGAATTATGTTTTAAGGTAATAAAAATAAATTATTGACCAACTTAAGTTAACAAGTGAGATCTAAAATTGTCAGTCTTAAGAATTACATTCATTGGAGTGTGTTAAAAGACTCACTTAATCTTATCGATCTATTATCAGAAGAAATATTACAATTTTCTTACAATAATGCTTAAAAAAGATATTTCTGCTTTGTCAGTTTTCCTTGTCTAAGACTTCGTCTAAAGGCAATATTTTATTATTCTTAGCTGCTACGGCTGAAGGTAAACTTCCTGATGATGATTTGATACACAAAATATTAAAACCCAACCCGCTATAACACTACGGGAAGCCACTTTTACCACTCCTCTTGTTGTAGGTAACAAATAGGTTAGTAAGCTCTGCCAGAGCTAATCTACGCGTTTTACTTTAATCTTACTTATCCAAAAAATAATGTTCCAATTATTAGTTTCCCAAGATTTGAACTCCCACCCAGACTGACTGTAGTTAACTGAATCAGTTTTAGATTCAAATCGAGGCCAAAAAGAAATACTTTCATATGAACTTTGCATATCATCGGGGCTTATGTGTAAAAGAGTAAGACTATGCAATTCGAGATACAAGATGGTGCGAACCCAGCTTTTGCTCATTAAATCGATAAAAATGAAAATGTACAAACTACTTACTTATGTAGTTTAATGGTCCTTGCAGAAAAAAATCTAATCTCTATAGAGATAACAGAGGAAACTAGCTAGTTGATTGCTAGCAGGATTATTGCGAGAAACTTCTCTTAGAAAACCACTCTAGCCAGCGATTCGAGCATAATATGTGAGTAATGTAGATTTCCTCCATGAACTCTCAAACAACTCAATATCTTCTGGTGGCCAATTTTTAAACCAGGACGTCCACCTCGAATTCTCCAAGCCTCCGATATTAATTGTTCTACGTCTCGTGGGGGTGCTTGTGTGGATAATTCCTGTGGGAACTGTGGATATAACTAATACTTGCTTCTTGGCACATAATCAATAGCCTCCGAGACATTTCCAAAAGCGAAGTTGGTTTTGTTCCTCTTTGCACATCTTATATGGGAAATAATAACTGTTTGATTGTCCGATTGGATCACTATTCCTTGGTTTTGGACATTTTTGATAATTAATATTGTTACATCTTTACATTTATCCTACACCCATTTTATTTTTATCTCCATGGGATCGACATTGCTTTGTCCTTTAGTTCTGCCCCCAATCCCCAGTGGGAGGCATCCGTGGTTAGAATAATTATCGTTGAATTTTTGTTCAACATTGGGGAATTGTCGTGGACATTCTCCAAACAACAATTTATGTTGTAATAAACAATTACACAGGTAAATTCTGGTCTGGTCGAAACAAATTCATTTTGGTTGTTGCATTTTTGAATGAGACGTCTATCTAAAAGCCCTAGAGGGACTACAAACGACGCAAATACCAGAAAAACCAGCACAGATTTTGCTTTTTGTCATGTCCAAGTGCGCTTCTGACCTAAACCTCAACAATGATTTATGTCTGATGATTTATAAGTCTGAGAGTCTTAGGTCAACTGGTCTTTGTGTTGGAACTAATATTATTCGAGAAAGAAATATCAACTTTTGATTGCAAATTTCGATTGCCCCTATTTGATGTAGTTTCTCGAGTTCGAATAACCCTGTTTTTTTTTTTTTTTTTTTTTTTTTTTTTTTTTTTTTTTTTTTTTTTGGTTTGAAGATTTACGAGATTTACCCAAGCTGCTTCCATAAGCGGGGTTTCGTATAAAAGGATTTGAAATGCCCATTAAAGTCCTTATAATGAAGGAAAGATCAAGACTTTTTCAAACTTCAAGAACGTATTTTAGACATACCGCTAATTTTAAATCTATGTAATTATCAAAATTTACTGGCTCAGGCTTTTTTATGTTATCCTCCCATTCTTGTTGTTGACATTGACTCAAACTTCTTTTTTTTTTTTTTTTTTTTTTTTTTTTTTTTTTTTTTTTTTAAATAACTTTGCAAGGGTTGGATAAAAGTTATTTTTATGTGATTGTTGTTTGACGTTAGTTTGGGAACGAGACAACTTATCATCCTATCGTCCAAATGCTTGTCTTTTTCTCCTTTGAAGGAAGGAAAAAACTTGAAATACCTGTTATTAAATGCTGTTTTAAAAATTCGGAAAGTGCAGCTTCATTAAACAATTGCGAAGTTGATGGAGGTATTTAAAATGGTTAGAAGCCGCTTTGTATAAAGACCGTCTGGTATCTATTTAGTCCGCGTGGTGTACACCACAAACAAACTGAAGCATATCATCACAGCATTTCCGAAAATCTGTATCAGTATTAGTAACATTATTCATGATTGCGTCTTTAATACTTGACTTGACTTAAGGTCCTATATCCCCTAAATGGGACAGAGGGCATCCAGAGTGTTCCGCCAGCCTGCTCTGTCTTGAGCAACCCTTTTCATTTCGCTCCAAGTCTTCCCAATAGACTTCGCTTCTTCAAAGACAGTCCAGCGCCAAGTCAGTTTAGGACGACCACGCTTTCATTTCCCTTTGGGATACTCTCCAGGTATTTGAATTTACGTCCAAGGCCACATTTTCTAAAGCATCTTTCAAAAGTTTTCTTTGACTTAGAAGATCATGTGCGAGAGAACCTAAAGTTTGGTCCGAACAATATTTTTATATGAGATCCACTTGGGAGTCTTAGATATAAGCTGCGGCTTGATAATAATTAAGGATGTAATAACCGGCGCGGCCTGGAATTTATTTTTTAATTCTCAATACTATTCCAGTATATTATTCCAGTCCTCTTGGTCAAAGCTTTGGCAATCAACCGATTGTTTCAAAAAACTACCAGTGCAGGCATAATCTTGGAATCATCTTCCCTAACAAGAGAAGAAATATCAAAAAAATATATACCCTCCTGTGAGGTCCAGATTAAAGTCACATCTACTGATGACCCAAGGGTGGAATAATTTTCTTTACTTTGTACATCTGATTCGCATATTTCTTCAATTGAGGGCGATATAGTCACGATTTGACTCATCATAATTTGTAAATGTCATATTTTGAAATTTGTAACAGGAATTTACAATGGAGTATGAACAGTATAAATAAGCGACAGTTAAAGAAGTTTGAACCGTCGTATCAGCAATAGCAAATACTTACAGTACACACGACCATTGCTAACGACCACAGCATACCCACAGGTGGCCTCCACAAGTTATTTTATGGAGAATTATAAAACGATCGAATGACATAAAACTAACGAGGAAATTTGATGAATAATAAAATCCAGAACAAGCTTACAAAAAGTGGGTTGTGATTAATCCATTTCAGATATTAAAATTCCAGCCATGTAAATTACTAAGTGAGCGCCTAGTTTTGAAGTTCTAGGTTAGGTTATGTTGGTATGGTGACCACCGCGCACGAGTCGAGCGAGCGAAGCGAGCGGTGCCGCGGCAGCGGCCGACGAGTGCCAGAACCGAATCCTACTTATTTTTCTTGGCTTAATAAAATTGTTTTAAACTTACAACACAACCTCTGGATGCCGCTCAGTATAAATAAATAATTTGCCAAATATTATGAAGCTTCTCATTTTGTATTTTAAGTAACTCAAATTAGTGTTTGTAAGTTACTGTTCTGTTGATTTCTCGTCACTCGTCAGTCGCTCACTAAGCAATACTATAACGTAAATTAGTTATACTTGTCATTTAAAACTTTTTATATCAGCAAACACGGCGCTCGAGTGACCGAGCTTAAGGACAGAACAAATCAGTCCAACGTGCACGCAGTTTCCATGCGACGACGGACAAGGTAATCTTGTCCGCCTGCGGACCACGGAGTTAGGCGGTCGGGCAAGAAAGCTTGGCCCGACTGATTAGCAGTTTTAGTCCGACGGACTAGTTGGTGCGGGCCGACGGACCACGGCACCATAAAATAAAAATAACATAATTAATTCACATCTAAAATATCAAAAAAACTGTAACCAACAATAAACAGGAAATTACTTACATAAAATATAGTCGAGACCTTCCATTAAGATCTCTCGAACAGTCACACTGTTTTTTATATCACGTGTAATCTCTCCGCTAACATAAAGCGTACTGAAGAGACGCGCGAATCTTGCGCTAACCTTGCCGCCCGCACCTCGCGACCCGCGCCTCGGCGCTTATTACGACGTGCATAGGAGCGATTATTACTATGGAACAGGACTATTTTGTGTAAACTCTCTAATAATATGAAGGTGTAATCTCGAAGGGTCAAGCCGTAGGCTCAGACCTAAAATAAACAATGTAACGGAGTTATACTGAGATAATTGAGACAGTTCTCTCGGGTAAATTATAAAATCATAATATTGGTATACCTATATGTAAGTGTACTTACAAGTTATTAAGCTAATCAACTTTAATAACGTACGTATATGCGTATAAAGTTCTTGTTAAGCTGCGGGATCCAACGAACGAAACTCGGATAAGTCTTTCACAAAGTCGACGTAATGAAGAAACTTCAGTCAAATAATATATAAACCTCATTTCAGTAACTTTTTAAAAGGTCAATGAAGGTGACGAGCTCAGAGTAAAATTGTTTTGGACTCCGATTCGGATTGTATTAGAATCAGGATCAAGTGCCCCAGATATAGGTACATTTTGAGGAGGCCCAAAAGTGGCGTAGCATAGGAAACTAGCACCCGATTAGTATCCTATATTTGCCGCCCCCTTATTTTTGCAATTTTGTCGGAATTTCAAAGATTCTTAATTCTATATTGTGGAGGCCCAGGGGTTATAGCCTCGGATGCCCTCTCCTAAATCTGACCCTGGGCCCAATTCATTGGTCTCGAAAGTCAAATGCTAAATCGGTAGGATTGCCAAGTAAAATTGGTAAAATGAATAAAAATGTATAATGAATCTGATCAAATCTCTTTATTTTATACATACTAGGATTGTAATTTTACTCACTAATGAAATTATTAAAAACTACAAAAAAATCGTTAGATTCGAGACCACTGGCCCAATACTTATGTTAAATAGTATATTATTAAAATACTTATTATTGTTTCAGTGGTCACAGTCACCCTTGAGCGTAGCGGGTGGCGCTTCGGATTCGCCTCCGGAAGGTTTCCGACGAGCCGCTAGAGGATCCTTCTCAGCCATACTGGATCTTTTAACTGCTACAGCCAACCTTGATCATCATCCGGTTGGTATAGAAATTATATTAAGAAGTAGAACTTCAGTCTAGAGCACATGATACGTGCTGTTTTTTGAGGCAGATATCTCTACTGTTAAATGTCGATTTGATTGTTATTGATCAGTTTTAGGTAGATAGTCTGTGTGTAGTTCTGCTCGACCAAGACAATTTTTTCTTCAGTTCGAATAGCGATGAAAATATAGCGTAAGACCAATGGGTCTTACCGTTTACATGTATATTGTTGATCGAAGGTAAGACCGGTAACATTGAAACCTAAATTATTTTTAATAAATAAAATTTATATCGTTATCCTTAGTTAAAATACTGCTCGCTAATATCAAGTATGATATAAGCGAGCAGTATTTTTATTATTTATCTCAAGAAGATTCTAAGATATAAATGCAAAAATAACTCATTACTACATTTCCATGATTTAAATGTTGTTGAAATTAAGTAAAGATAAACCTTAAAGAAATGCTACTTTTGACCTGGTAAAAAGCTGTCGGGCTGAACTGATAAATATATTTATTAATTTTCAGTTCAAATAAATCTTAATCCACCTATAAATAAAATGATGATTCCAGAGTGGTAATTCTGCCTATTTTCAGAACTGACCTCATTTCAGAATTTAAATATGAATGCAGTAGTTAGGTATACGGCTGCCTTCTAATATTTTATTTACCTACCTACCGTAGTTTCTTTCAGTGGGACGAGTTGACAAATAAATCTCAGTTAGCATTTTATGCTTAGTTCCTATATTCTACTAACCGAAGGTTTTAGTTTGAATAACATAGCAATATTTTATATTTCAAAAGAAACCCTGCATTTTTATGCAATATAATATAATATGGTAATCTATCTAAATTTCCATTGGAAATTCTGGAAACCCAGAATCATTATCACAATGCCTTTTTTATAGGGCAGATTTCTTTGCCAGACCATATAGGTATATAACTATTGCCACAATTAGGATGTACTTTAAGTGGGTAGTGTTTTTCTCCAAAACACACACAGGTTACTCATCCAGCTTAAGCCTATAACAGTCGTACGACTCCAGTAATTGTTTTTGAGAACTCAAAAGTACTATGTACCTACCTATGTATCTATGTTTTTTAGACGAACGAGCATGAGGTTCACTTGATGGTGGGTGATGCTCAGCTCCAGAATATGTCATTGATACGCTGTTGACAATTTTTTTACTTCGTCCATTCGCAAATCCATAGACTGAAACCGAAGAGCGTAATATGCGTGTAATAACCACCATTTATAGATGGAAAAACCGTGAAGTGCACATTGCGCGTTTCGGTTTCAGTCTATGGATTTCCGAATGTTCGAAGTAAAAAGTAGGTCGACAGCGCATGATTGACTGATGTTCTGTGGCTGAGGTATCACCTACCATCAAGTGAACCTCATGCTCGTCTGTCGATATCTGACATAAAAAAAGAACATGTGTCGGATTCGAACCCGCGACCCATCGGAGCACAAAGTAAGAGGAAACTGCTTCCTTGTCATATTCATGAATTTTCAAGTATATACTTGCATTTCACCAACACATTATTTCCCACGTACATAACTTAAACACAATGTAGAGCTATTAACCTTTGTAATTCAGACTGTTAGGTCGTCTAAAATCAAGTTTTCAAAGCGTTTGCTCTCGGCATGTTAACAAGCGGTACAGCGACAGTTTAGCAACTAGGCAGTTCCGATTTATAATTGTGTTACGGCATAATAACCAACTCAACGGATGCTCCAATAGTAGGAAAACTAGGTCTCGTTGAAATGTAAAGGCATACAGTCGTATGACAATACATTTTTGTCAGTTGAATCAATTTGATGCATAGAATTTTATTTTTCCTATAGTAATTTGAACAAGTTTACTAATTAGTAGGTATAGGCGTACCTACCATAGCCATTAGACGTAAGTCACAAACTACTTAGAAACACAGGACTCATCATACCTTTCTGATAGCTGAACTTCCTTGAAAGATTTACACAAATGTGTCTCGATGAGAGCCAACGTGTCTACTTCCGGACGAGCCTAACAATATTCACCTGTAAGTCAATATCCGGTATCTACGTAGGGCTTATTTGAAACCATAACTATTAATTTCATCTCGCTGAACCCGTGTAGGCACGGGTGCTATGTAAATTTTAGTGGCAATAGTGTTATCATTTGTGCCATAATTGCTTAATATTTGAGTAATTTAAATAATTTATTGTAATTGTATAAGAGAAATCTCCACGTCTCAAGTCATTCAAATAACGCTCTCGTGCTTGCTGCTCTATCGCTAATGGCGTAACTTTATAGATTTGGGTTTTCCTATAACCTAAGTAGTAGGTATATTATGTGTTATCAGAGCCGAATTTAGGGGACTGTGGGGCCAAAAATCTTTCAAATTCCGACGAGTAAACACTAGAAAACAACTTTTCCTTTGATATTTTAATTTCGCTGTACCTTTACCTAGTGGCGGGACCACCATACAAGCACAAGTCCAGCTTGCCGACGTTAACGTAATACGTGTTTATAATTACGTAATAATATAATTATATTATGATAACTCATATACTTACATAATAACGTTAAGGGCATTATTAATTATTACTTTTCTTTCTATGGTTGCATTGATAGAGCAACCCGAGCTTTTGGGCTTGTATGGTGGTCCCGCCACTGCTTTTACCTACTATACAGACATGATTATATTGTTCTTAAATATTAAAAATAAGTTAATTTAATTTGGAAATTAATTTGGGGCCTCCACTCCTGTTGCCCCAAGGCCACCACACTTCTTAATCCGGCATGGGGCATTTACCAGAATTTGACTTACAAGTAGGTACTTTAGTACCTGTCTTCTACCTATTGTGTTACAGGAACATTCCGACGGATCGTCAAGCCCTCGTGTTGAGGAAAAGTCCGGCGGTCGCTTGCCCGTGCCAAACGAAGGTAATCCCACGCTATTAGAAATTTAGCTATAAGTCACTAATAGTGCAGTCATTCTAAAATAAAACTACTAAGTAAATGTGTTGGTGATTTAATGTAGTGTGATAGTTTAATTCATATGTTGTCATTAAAAAGCGATCCATTCGAGACAACAGGAAAGTCAACACAAATATTATTTATCTTACAACAAAATCCTTGTAAAAGCGTCATTCTATTCAATCTTTCATTATAATGAATAATGATAATTATCAAGGATATTCTGAAGTAATTCTTGTTTATCAAACAGTTGAGTGACAGTTGTATACAAAAAAAAATCCGCAGTTGAAGGTGACAATGAAAGGTGATGGTCAGCTACAACCCTGCTGGACAGGCTCGCGCAGCGGGGCTTCGCGGCTGATACGCGACTTGCATTACCGCCGACAGGTATATTAGTACATGTGGTACCTATTCCAAGACAAAAAAGTGCCAGACTGTCAGTTGATACCGGTGAAAACTACTTTTTTATTCGACGATACCTCGTTCGTGTGTTCAATAGTGTCGAATCAGCTAATAAGCTTTCTATTTTATTATTATTCAGACTAGTTTTTTTTATAAGATAGAGGGCAAACGGGCAGGTGGCTCACGTGATGGTAAGTGATCACCGACGCCCACAGACACCCGCAACATCAGAGGGCTTGCAAGTGCGTTGCCGACCTTTGAGGATGATGTAGACTCATGCAAAGTGAAAGTACCTATCATTTTTTTTAACAGACCCACTCGATTACAATTCCAAAATAACTTAGAAACCATAGCACCGGCCATCAAGTCAATGCTTTTTCATTTCCAGGTTGTGCCCGCTATAGAGAACTCTGTTACAGAGCTGCGCAGGCTCATTTGTCCTACGAGACGCCCCCAGGCCCTTGCGAATGTACCAACTGTGTAGCGAGGCGCCATTCCGAGTCGTCTTGAAGATTAGATGTGAAATTGTCGTTTGAATATTATATGAACCCTGTTAAATCTATTTTACTTAAGAATTTAGCGATTCATGATATTTTTATCTGATAATATTATTAATAAAAAAAAGTAAGTCAAATTGAGTACAAGAAGCTAAATATGTAGAACCAAGTTATTCCGATTTTTTATTAGAAACCTTCAATGTTGTTCTATCCCAGTGCCTTATCCTATGAAGCCAATTAAACATAATATTATTTTTATCCCAACCTTTTCCAACCAATTTAGTTTATCAGCTTTTAGATTTAGACAAGTTTACTACAATTCCAAATAGGCACATTTTATAAAAAATAGTGAGGCATTAAATATGTTTAACGTTCGTTGTAAAGTGAATTAGGCCTTAATTAAGAAATAATTCGCGTATATCTTTACACATTTATTAAGCTGAGACTCTACATATAAATTTCCGTAAAAACTAAATTACGAAACAAAGGAATGTTAATCTAAGCAAGGTCACTTAGAAAATAATTTAAGAATTTTAATATTAAGACATCTAAACTAATTATTATAATACATTAAAGGAACTGTTAATCAATGACTTGAGCGCTATTCAATTGTACCGCTTAATTTTAAGGCCTAATATAACAAATCATTCAAGTACTCGTATATCTAGATTATCGTCTTGACTTAATTAGCTCTCTTGATTTGAAGTTCATAATTATGTACAGTAATTATTACAGCTATGTATAATAAAAGTATTTAAATTACATCGATTGTATCTTTCTAAAACTAGTACTTACCTGAAATGTATTTACTTTTAGTACACATCAGATTCTATATAAAATATTGTGATTTAAAGTATCTCAAAAATATATATCTAATTATAAAAAAAGTATGAAAGTTCGGAATTTTTAAACGGAGGAATGGAGTCAGTCTTTTAGATATGTAAATTTAAATAAAACTTACAGATATTAGTATTTTTATTTGAAGTAAACAAAATACATAGTCAAATCAAACAAGAGCAAGTGTAAGAAGTCAGTTTTGACAACAATACATACACAATTTTTCAAAATATCTCGGTTACGAAAACCTTAAAATCAAAAAGAATCCTAATTAGAAAAATCAAAAATGTCTTTTGTCTATTTCAAAGATTTACGAGTTGTTGTATGTACCTAGTAGATATTGTAATAAATGCAAGTCCACCAGGAACGAAGTGCAAAGTTGGACGAACTTATAAACTATAAATATAAATTTGAAAATAACCATCGATCGTGGAGTTTGCGAATAACACTTATGAAATAATTTGCAGTTTTAGTTTTGTAACTGGTATAAATAATAGTTTTTATTGAATACATCATAAAAAAATACGACTTTGTCTTATTTTACGAAAGTGTTTCGTAACGGAAAGAGTTATGCGAAAACTATCAATTTGGAAATAGCATCTGTCTTAAATCCAAATTACAAATAGGTAAATCAATATGAAAACTATTCTAACGTCTTAACGATAAACACGGAATCACGCCTTGGAGATGAATACAAAATGTATAAACACTTTCTTAAAAGACAATATCTAAACATGAATATTCATAGTCATTACTTCCTCATAGAGATGATTCCGTAAAAAAAGATATTAAAAACTCAATGATTGCTCGTAGAAAAGATACATTAACTATTTTACAAGTTTGTTAAAAGCAATCGCTGATGCGCGGTTCTGTGGTGATAAACAGATATGATGTCAGTATTGTTATATAATAAACTAGTCAAAAACCTAACGGGATAAACAGTTAAGAGGGAGGATCAAATGTAGCGGCAATTCCCATGTCAATAGAACCCCGCAAGCGAGCCGTTCACAAACGCAGGTACCAGGCTATCATGAAAGACGAAGAGTTAATTTACTCGTTAACGCCTATAGGGATGGTATGATGATGCGGAAGCAGCGCTTGAAGATCCGTGGTAGCTTCGCTTGGATGTCTTCTGGTAGCCGTCTCCAGACCCACCAGTGTATTCATAATCATCACCTACATACATACAAACCCATATTAACACGATATTTGGAAAATAAAACATGTAACAGCAACGTTATTAATGGTCCGGGAGCCAGCAACAGATTTTCATGACCAAGTTCCTCTCAAGCGGTAATTAGTAAAATGCATCAGAGTATAGTATTATGAAGCCTCGTGAACGTCAGCTGGCGCTCGGGTGGGGGGATGAGCGGTTGTAGCCTCCTTCCTTAAGTGGAGCAGCTGACGGGTTTTCCACCAAGATACAGCCAGCTGACCTATATATTTATCCACAGTTACATATAAGCTATCATCAGGTAAATTTTTGTTTGAGAGGAAATCACGGAAAATAATTTTTCTTTTTCATGTTCGAGACACCAGCTGTTGTAATACACTATGTTGTAAGCAGCTGATTATTTTTTTTCGTTGAGATATTGGATTAGCTACAATTTGACAAATTTTTAGCTGAGAGGAAATGAATGAATGTATTTTTTTTCCTTCGTGCGTGGGACCGCTCATCCCCCCACCCGAGCGCCAGCTGACGTTCACGAGGCTTTATAATACTATACTCTGATGCGTCTGACGAATTATCTCTCGAGAGGAAATAATTAACCAAATTTGCACCTGGCTCCCGGACTATAAGCAGTCTTTCATAATCTTTAAAAATATACTTAAACAACTTACCGCACCACGCACCTTCCTTCGTCACGAGTTAACCTACAATTTATAATTATTCTAATAGCTACAGTTACTTTAGTGACATTAAATTACTATTTGTTTAAAATGTGAGCGAGAACTGCTAAAATTCGATGAAGTCGTTAATGATGTACACGGTCACTTCCAAATCAAATGCGCTCAAGAAAATAAAAAATGTCTTCTAATATTCTTAATCATACTAACCATCAGATCTAGCCAAAATGTGTTTTGTGTATGTAAACTACTCTAAATAAAACTAGGGTTAGTACACAACCTAAATATGACTTCAATCTATATTGTAATGATTTTATGATTGGATAAGATTGAGAAACCTGAGGCAGACGCGGATACATCCGATACGTTACAAAACGAGGGCTGCGGCGAAACTATGCCACCGCAGTACACCATAGGGACCTGCATTTTATTATTGCATCAATATGACGTCTATTACAACGCAAATTCTCTTTTAAAAACATGAAGGACAACTATTTACAGATATTTCTCCCAAGCAACTGTTTGACTAAAGGGAAATTAATACTAAAAAGTATTAATTAAATTCTCAGCTAGGAGACGTAAAAACAAATAAGATTTTTTAACTATGCATATAACACATCCCCACATTTTATCAATTTTCAATATGAATTACGGATATTTTTTTGTTAAAAACGTTTTATTTAACCTGTTGAGGTGTTCCAATCGCATCGTTCATCTGCGGTACAAAGTTTGGACTTCCCGCGTTGCTTCCTACACCATCACCCTCTGCTAGAGTATCATTAAGCCCGTTATTATAGGAAATTATTGTTAAGATACTCGAAAAATTGTATACTGATATATAATTTTACGGTAATTAAGCAATTTGAAATCAAGTCAAAATAATATGTCCCCAATGATGTCAATAGGCTCAAAAGATATAGAATAGATAGTAGCTTAAAAAATGAAGAGATTAGTAATTGCAAATACTTTACCGTTTGTAGTTAAGTATTAGTGTACAGTAATGCGTGAGTACATGCAAGTTGTAAATCTGTATATATTTAAGTAATTATATGAAAACGACCGTGTCACGTATCATTGTGTTGTTTTAGTAAGACTATTATACTTTTTCTTCGATTATAAAAACAAAAATTATGATAACTTATCTAGAGGGGGTGGGGTATGCAACCATTAAAAATGCCAGTTATTTTGAAATTTTTGATTTCTTTTAATTATCTACGTTTTATAATGTCCTTAAAGTAGATATATATTTCATCATAAGATATCTCAAATATTTGCAGTGGTATATTAATATTTTAATTTATCAACCAGTAATTACTTAGTTTAAACCATTAAGATAGAAGAAGCTTAATAATACGAAACTACGACAAAACCGTTTAATATTTTTCCATTACATTACAAACTACATACTTAAATGTTACCTGTTAACACTAACGCTAATATATACCCAAAATACCTAATATGAATAATGCATAATTTCTACTTCAAAAAAATCTTAGTGTAATGTTCTGTGATAGCACTTTTAATCATTACATCGAATACTTAAATCTCATACAAAGCCTTTTGTCTTAAAATTTTAGTACTCCGGTTATAATATTAATTTTAAACCGTAATTAACTAATTATCATTAGGTAATTGTAAAAAATTAACAAGGACGCACGCGTAAGTCTATCATAATTTTCCTTTTTATAAAAAGTATAGGCGGAGAGAACGCGTCGGCCGCTCGCCGGCGCGCTCGCTCCGCGTACGCACGCTTTAGGGCTAAGGTATAGTACGTTTACATATTACAAGATCGTAACAAATCTAGATAATAGTCTTACAACCGTAACATGCTAGTGAAGCGGCTCGGTCGCGGTAGCCGCTCCCAATTAATTACACTTCATACGAAATTAATACAGTCAATATAAATACAGCGCCCCGTAGTGGAACCGCGTGAAGTTAAACTTATACACTGCCGTAAGTAAACATTACTTTAAATATTGTACATCAGTCGATAGGTCACCTAATCATTTTGTAATCTAAATAGTTCGAAATATGTACTTTAATTCACTATAAAGAAAAAAAATCGTTAAAAAAATAATCAACATCAAAATTTTAATTAGAACAGAAATAAATAACAACTTGCCCTAGGTTTTATAATAATTATTAATGTTATAATTAACTGTAAAGACCGTGCATTTTATTTTACGATTAATGTGTTCAATAATTACATTATATTATATAGTCTAGTATAAATACGAGGATTTTATATTAATAATAATACCTGCATTGGTTTTTAAAAATAAGTTTAGAACCGACTATAGTGAAAATCGGCTGCTGAGTGCCGACGCATTAGATATAAATGCTATTACGAGTAAAATGAACTTAAAAAGAGTTTCAGCTAATCTAACATTACAACTAGGGGAGGTCGTATAATATAATTAGTCAATTACGATCATAAAGTTTATTGATGTATGCGCTCGCGACGCGACGCGCTCGCTATCAAATACCAAAATACACTTTTACACAAACATGTTATACTACTGAATAAACATACACATATAAAAACCGCGTACACTATATAAAGTAATACAAACAAGAGTCGAAAGGTTAACTACAAAACATCACTACAATTAAGCCATGATTAAAATATAATTTTATAAACATTATATTAAGATACAGTAAATATTATATCTTATGTCGATATTACTCAATGTAATATAAAATGCAATGGTTGCAAGTGCGTAACGCGCACCCCCGCGCCCCCCGCGCGCCCCGCGCACATTTGACAGACGAGCCTCTAACGAGTCTTATCGTATTTGTATTTTTGCTAACTATTTTTAATTAATAAATTCATCCAATATTTAATGCTCTCCTCCTATATAATAATAATTAAAAACTCATATAAATAGTCTTCAATTGATTTTTCACAATAATTTGCACTAACTTTAATGTTGAGTTAATCTAAAATTTCTAATACATATTATACTTTATTATAAATAAATCATACTCTTTATGTTTAATTAGATGATTGCCACATTGATTCATTACAAACTAACTTGCTTAATTGTTCCGAACGTTTGTGAGTGAGGGCTTACGTCCCGTTACTAACACCTTAGTGCTAAATTCAATATCACTGAAAATAATATAATATAAATTATCTATATTTTTACTTAACTTTTTAAGGCATAGTTTTTATTCATTTCGATCGATCATCGGTGGTTGTATATTATACCTATAGTTATTATTTATTGAAATGATGAAACGCGTGGCGTCAGTGATCGCAAACGAATGAACGCGCAGAGCGGGATAGACGTAGCGGGTTAGCGAAATGGAACTAATATAAAATGCGAAAAGAAGCGACTTGAACGTGCAGTTCAAACGAGCCTACAGTACTTAAAAAAAACTTAGCAATTAGAGTCGTAACTGAGGAATGAATTTGAAACAAATTAAACCTAAATATAGGAACGATCAGACGAGAATTAACGAAGCGGTTAATAGTAAACTCTACACGTAACCTAGTGGGCAATTAGGCACTGTTATCAATCGTTTAGTTATCAATTAATTATTTCTTTATAACGGTTTTAAGGTACGAGTTTCCATTCCCTACATTATGTCAGTCGTGTGTAATTAATATAGAGCTATAAGAAATGTACCAATATGTAACTATGAACATCACAATGTAAAGGCGTTTTTCCTCAATATGTTTAGCGTTAATTTGGCACTCCGCACCTTCCGCCGGACCGCGTCTCTTATAAATTTGCTTACTCCTCACATTACATCGTATATAAATTATACTTTACTTATGGTGCGATCTTAAATAACCCTATACTATACGCGATCAAATTATGCATTCAATGTATTCAACAATTCGTCTAGTAAAAACATTTATAACAAATCTTATTAAGCGCCGCTCTTAGCGCGGTCGCGTATCTATATATTTAAAATTAAAGGAACAGCTCCCGTTGTATACGCGCGGGCAGACTATCAGTACGTCGTAAACTCTAGATAATTACAACAAATAATGAACCCGCGGCGGGCGGCGCGCGCTCGTCTCAGACGCCCGGGATTAAATTACTTAGCTTATCACTAAAATTTTAATCAGTCGATCGGTCAAATGATTGAGCGATATAGTACAGTAAAGGACTAACATTAAATTTAATCTAAAAATGTTATTTTAAATTATAACTCACTTCGATAGGAGCGCCCGAGCGCGCGCCGGCGGCCGCGATCGATAACACTAGCGCGCTCATAGTGACCGCTGACAAATCTATACAGTTTTTAAAAAATATTTGGCAATCGTACAAATTAAAACTTTAAAACTATGTGTCGATTGGTTCGATTAAAATTATGCTTTACACACAAGTAAGTATATATATGTACAAGAGTCCGAGCGGACGGTGCGGAGCGGCGCCCTATCTATATCCTAATGATTGAGCTTCGTCAGTCACTTAACACATAACATTATCGTTCGCTTTAACAATTTGGCAGGTAAATTTAATTAATTAATTAAAGTTAATAAATTCCACAACTAATAACTTAAAAAAAATGCGATAACTAAAAATCAATATATTATGTATAGGAAAAAATTAAAATTACGAATAATCATGTACACAGAAATGTTCCCCCTATTTTAAATAACGGGAAATATTATTAATTAAAAGAATCACGTTCAGTCATCCTGTTTTGTTAAATATTAACACAATAATAATAATTTCATTACTTCGCTACCGTTTTTCCTAAGTCTAGTGCGTGGTAAATAACCAAAAATCCTCTAATATTAAACATACATATCGATATATATACGAAATATTTATACAAGTGATTAGCTTAAGTTAAGTTGTTTAAGGTCTCACCTAGATCGGCGTGTCCGTCTGTCAAATGCGCGTGCGGGCGAGCGGGCGTGCGGGCGTGCGGGCGCGGCGCCCGTCACGCATACGTTACATTACAACATCACCACTACGATACAAACGAGATCGCGAAGATCTATCATGATATTATTAAAAGAAATCATTTTTACTCCGAAAATGATAATAATTGACAATCAAAAATATATAAGAAGATTATAAACGTTAAGAGCCCACATCCAAAATATTTAAAGAGTTAAAAAAAGAAAATGTGTGTGTACAGGAGAGTACGTGCTGACTTCAGCGCTCTTCGGACTTAGTCGAGGGGCCGCGAGACTTTAGGGAAAGGAAAATTTCATCAAATTACTTTAGGGACTTCACGAGAGAAACATTCAACACAGCGTTGCAAAAAGCGAATTCAAAAAATACGACTGACTAAGCATTATCCAATTATTCATGCAAGATGTTTAAATCTAATATCAAAATTATTTAACATTATAAAAATGTAGGTCCTTACGTACGCGTGTGGGTTTGTGTTAATGCAGTTTAGTTCCTATAAGTTATCAATTTAATAGTTCCGTTTACATTGTTGCATTGAATATGTATAAGATTATATTTAGTATTCGTTTAAACGCGAATTGCCTTTTTATCTAGTCTATCAGTATCATATTGAAGATCCTACGTCGTTAAATTAATGGTCAAAAGAATTAATCAATCAAAATTATCCTTACTATCAAAGTTTACTGCCTTAACTGAGACAGATTCAATTTTTATCGATTACTTAAGAAAATTGTACTGTAATACGTTATCAAAGATAGATAATTAAAGTGATCGGGACAATAAATAGATTGTATCAGTATTGGCAATCCTAGCGGTGTACTCGATTTGGGGACATTCAGTCGGGCTAGTTGTCCACGGTCGGTCGGTGTGTGTGTGTGAGGCGCGTGGTGTGAGCCTACGCGGCGGGCCACTCCTTGTTAAACTCGTTGAAGTGTTTGGGCGCGTGGTGCGGATGCGGGTGCACACCTGGCGGCTGCGCGGCGCCCGAGTGGTACTCGCCGCCCGCGCTGTACGCCCGCGACGCGCCGCCGTACGAGGAGCCCTAACCATCCGCACACGTTAACGCCCCACCCCGACCTCACCCGTCCGCGTCTAGTACGACCCAGAGGCCGCCGACGTCTTGCGCGCGCGCACTACTCGATCGGAAGTAACGCCACCATATTGTGAACTCACTTTTAGACAGTTCGTCGTAACGACCCTGCTAAATGTCATTCCACATACAGAGACTAATCGTTTGGTAGATCACTTCAGCAGTAGTTTTGTGCGAGCGCAAGACGACTTAAACGTTGAGCCTGTGACTCGATTCGCTCACGCGACAATTCAATCGTATTGCCCAAGTTTTTAGCAGTACATCTGATTCTCGATGAATGATGAGGTGTTAATAGTTGTAAAGCAATGACAAGTCGATTTAATCGCGTCGAGTGAACGATATGAAAGCCAGAACCATTTATTCGAATTCGGATATAACAGTCATAATTAACGTACTAAACAACATTGTTTCAAAATTCGAGGTGTATAATATTTTTGCTGTGAAAACGAACACGAATTAATGATTCAGCTTATAGAGCCAAGTCGCGATAAGCAAATGGCCAAACTAAACTTATCTGTAACTGTTAATCTAAATTATGGATAGGCCTATAAAAATATTCTTAAAACAATAGTATTTCTTTAATTATACGCAGGCTTTTCCAAGTCATACTAGACGCAGTACACTAGGCAATGTTTATCTTACTGTTTAAATGATATTTATTATAATATGGATTAAATACAGGATCGTTGATGCAAAGCGGCCTATTTTGTTATTTTATATTTAAATGATAGAAAGCGATAATTGCAAATCAAATAGACCACTCGCGTTAACGATCATCGGGGTTCCAAACGATTTGTGGTCCAATTGATTTTCCAAGTAATTTAAAAATATGAATGTCAAAATAAAAAGAATCTTCTATAAGGTCCGACGACAAATCGAAGGGTTTATTAAACGCGCACTAAGAAGTTACAAACCGAAGCCTGCAGCTATGATATAATTTATTTTAAAATTTGATTTAAAATTTTGATTTTCACATATGAATAAAGTATAAAAATACATGTTCCATAAGAATATAAAGTGCAGACTTCGGAAATGTTTAACTGTGTCGTCATGGGGTGTCAAGCCGATCATTTTGATATTTGCAAATCATCTCACAATACGAGTCCCCCATGAAGTATATGGCGACACAATTGGAATATGCTCTCTCGTTACAATTAACAGAATTATCGAATTTCATCTCTGAACACTTAAAGTACACTTCTTAATATTATTTTTATCGTTAAAATTATTATATATCTATTAATGAACCTGTAACAATATGAAAAAATCCAAATTTTACTAATTTGTACTTTAAATGCCAATTCACAGTTATCCGAGATGAAACAAAGCATATTTAATCATCTCTCGAAGGCTACAAAATGCTATCGCGTGTTACGAACTGTACTAAGGTAAAGCTTAAAAATCTAGTGCGGTGCGATGCCTTTAAAGTGAGCCCGCGAAACCTTCGCACGATCGAACCGTCCATAGTGAGAAATCCCCAGAGTTTCGCGACATACCCCCGTCCGACCCCAATGTTTAATTGTCTTTCTGGAGGAGCCACTCTTGTGGGCCCTGATCGACCAACTGGAAAAGAAGAATTAGACATAAAGTCCCACTCGCCACAATTTGCTCCAATTCATAGCAAGGATTATGTAAGTAGCGTAGAGCGTGAAGATGGAACCGTAAGCGTGTGAATTATTCCCAAAGAATGATCTGAGGGAGCGGCGGGGGACTTCCGACGAGGGACGACCGGGATGGGGGGGGAAGGTAGGGAGCGACAGGAACGGGCACAGGAGGGGAGGAGGGGAGTGGTGATGAGAGACCTTCAGCGAAACTTGATAACATTGATCTTCTTGATTTTTCACTATGGATAGCGGTGCGACTGCGAACTATGGCCGAGGTTGGCGCAGCATAGCTCGTGAAATCAAAAAGACATCGCACATCCGTTCTCGCCACTGAAAGCATGCACAAGTGGGCGTCGATGGGCCGCTCCGGTGGGCGCAAGCTGAGGCGCTCATGCTGCGCGCCGCGAGGGGGGCGTTTGTTTGCATTCAGATATCATGTTTTCGCTGAATATCACTCGCTCACCGGTCGTGTCGCGGGGCCCCGGGCGCGGGATGCGGGGCCCGGGGCGCTTTCATACGTGAATCGCAAACAAACTAGCAAAGTACAACCAAATCGAAACTATGAATGAAATTGCGTTCACTCGTTCGATCTCACTCAAGGAATAGGTCATAACACATTCTCTCGGGAGGAAAACCACGGCTAATGGTGATGGATGCGAAATAAAATGGAGAATAAAGCGGAAGGGAGGAAGGAAGCATAGCAAATAATAAATTAGTCAACTTGGCTGTACTTAAACTGTCACACTATGCTTTAAATATTTTATAGTTAATCTATTACGTTTTAACTAAACATTTCCTTTTATTTATAATTTGTTTGTTTGCGAATTTTAACGAACTGGACAGAATTTCAAACAAAAAAATATTGGAAGCACTGAAGCTCAAAGCCGAATTTATAAATTTCAAGTGAAATATTTGAAATTAATATATTTCTAGAATACATTAAAATTAAAATTCAATCCAGTAAGTTTAAAATATAATTAAATATGTAAAGCATATTGTTATGATTAAAAGCATTACATCGGAACCCACTTATTTGAGTCACATTGCACTAATGCAATAAGACTTGATGAGAAACATGGAGAACAAACTGTCCAAGTATATTTGCAACTTATTTGTTTGTTAAAATATTTAGTTTTTGGTTCAGAGGGCTCTAATCAGACCCAATTAACATTAAGAATTACAATTAATATACTTAAATTGCAAATATAATTAGGCACGCACTAGATTTTATGGTTAAAGCATGATAATAAAGAATCACTTGGTTATTATTGATTAAAGCATAACTTGGTAATTTTAAGAAGCATATAAAAGCTTTAAAATCTATTAACTTTTAAAACTGGTATATATCATTTATGATGTGAATGTGTCTGCCAGATTTAAAAATTAACAAAAACATATTGTGTTCAGGTTTAAAAAAAAATTATCTTGGTTCTGTTAATGTAAGTAAATGAGTTCAGTAAATATGGATCAGTTCTTTAGAACTAATTCTATATTTTTAAGAAATTTGTCTGAAACAGGTGATTTTTATATTCAAATAATTTGAGTACAAAACTGTAGGTAAAATAAGTATAAAATATTATATTTGTAGTTGGCTCACATCATTTTGTAATATGAAAATCACCTTGAAGTGCTTGCCGTACACTTTTTCGCATTCATTGTAAGAAATAAATACATGACAAGTTTCTGTTCTGAAATTCCAATGAGGGCGTTGAGCGAACGTGAATCACACTTCGAATGAACTGTGTTATGTAATTTTAACTGAGCAAAATTTCGAGTCCTGAATAAATGAAATGATTTAATATCTTTGTAAGAGAACAATGTGCGCAATTTATCTTGTCTTACGTAATTTTGTCCTCACTAACGGTCAAGTTGTCTGTAAGTATTATGTTTTGAAGGACAATTATGATCTGTTAACATACTAGCGCCATAGTCACTAGCTGGACATAACAGAGGCTCAAGAAAAACTTTTGAATAGTCATTATTTCATTTTAATGCAATTTTAACTGATTTCTCATACAAGTGATAGACTGAAGATACAAATACTTTATCGCGAGTAATTCGTGCTTCAATCCATATCTGAAAAATCTATCACTGATCAAAAAAACCAATGACTTATTTGAATGACATGATAATATGAATGTAAAACCAAAACGGTTAATGTCTGAGAGAGATAAGGGACCATCCATAAAGTACGTCACACGTTAACGAAGTGTGACATTGTGTAACAAGGGGACTGGGGAGGGAGGGGTCCTAGTTTTGTGACGTCACTCTATTAGTGTCACGCGCTAGCCGCCAGAGCTCTTTTAAATAAAATTAATTTCGGAACTGCTGTTTTAATTTAATAATTTCTAGATGTAAAATTGCAAAATATGTGACCAACTGTGACAAGGACGGGGGACCAAAAAATCACGAAATTAGTGTGACGTACTTTATGGATGACCCCTAAGAGAACAAGTTTTTATTTATTATAGTCGCGTAAGTGTATCATCACAAACGCCCGCAGCCCTCAGTGAGTGTGTGTGTGTGCGCGTGCGCGGGGTGTGGACGTGCGCGTACCTGGTCCTGCTGGTAGGCCGGCGGGTACTGCTGGTAGCTGGAGTAGTCCGCCGAGGAGGACTTGCTGAGCGCGGCGGACGAGAGCGCGCCCGCCAGCGCCGGCGCCGCGCCGCCCGCGCCCCCGCCGCCGCCGCGCCCGTACATCTCGCCGCCCTCCGACAGGGGCACGTACGAGCCTGCTGCACCAAGCCGACATCGTTACACTTGGCTACTAGACTCTAGCACCGGCCTGCCCGCCTGGCATGACCATCGAGAGATATCTCGCGGACGAGTGAAGACAAACTAAGACATATTATATTATCTCGACATCGACAACTTTGATAGACAAGATGTCGATCGACAAATATCTCTTTTAACATTAGAAGTCGATTTTTAAATATGTCATGTTAGACCCGGAAGACAAAGAGATAATCGATTAAAACACGAGAAAACGGGTCGAAAATGTTTTGTCGTGGTTGTCATGCTAGGACAGCTGTCAATATCATGAAGTTTAAAACAAAAAAAATACTCCGAGTTATACGTCGTTTGCGGGCCTTAAATCTTATAGTATCACGTAGGCGTCATAAATAAAAAAAAACAGTTTTTCGTCTCATATCACTTTACAAAAACATTATTGTTCGATAGTTACGCTCTAAACTAAACTACAATTTGATGTCTACGTCAGTTTTATTACAAACAGGAAAACATTAGATTTTCAATACTTCGACGTCTATAAAGATTGTGATATGAACATAATTACTCTTCTTAAATGCTTCCGATAAATTGAAAGATCCATATTTGCATTATAGCTCTACTTCTACATGTTTGTCAAAAATCATATCTACATCAATTCAGCGGTGGCGGGCGCAAGCGAAACAAACAAACGTATTCTCAATGACAGCGCGTCCGAAAGCGAAAACAGTCCGTTTTTTCTTAAAAGTCTTATCATGTAAACAAATATGGCGTACTTACAACCACAGACAGTAGAATATAGATTTGAAAACGTAGATGAAATGAATGAACGACCGTAACTGGTAAACGATTTAATTAAACGAAATTTGAGCAAAAATTAACAAATTTACTTTTTTATAACTAACTTTAATGAAAATAAGTCAAATTAGTACACTCTACTTTTCAACATTATTATCATTATGCTGAGTAATTTAAACAGCTAAATGCTTTATCGTTCTTTCATTCACCACTTATAAATTATTTGATACCGCTCTACTACTGTCTGTAACTAGTTTTCTATTTTTATCAAAATGTGTGTTTAAATAATAATTTCGAAGCAGTATTTAGTTTAAAACAAGCTAAAAGTACGTTAACTAACATGTGGACGTACATCTAAGTGTACGATAAATTGCCGTATAACGTGATTTTCGTTTCGAACGGGTTTGTCTAGTAGAGACTTCTAAAGAAAAACGGACTGTAAGTGACAGGGACTAACCGGAGCCGGTCGAGTTGGAGTTCTGCGGCATGTTCCAGTTGGTCCAGCTGCCGCCCGCGGACGCGCCCGCCGGCGCCGAGCTGTAGTTCGCTGTATACACAACAAGCCCACTGTTAGCTCTTATGCCGTGTTTATACACTGACTGCTACCCAAAATAATATTTTACAGCCGTGCGACTAAAAACACGTACCGGTGACTCGATATAAATAACACGCAAACGTGTTTACCGCACTGACAGACCCGATTTATTTCGAACACGCATTCGTGTTAAATACGCATACTCGATTCGGCCGTAAAACACATACGTTGTGTTTTCAGCACTCAAAGTGTTAACGGGGCATTTACTTGGCAGTATTGCGTCAATTCTATTTGAGAGAGGCAAGTTCTTCTGTCATACGCAAATAACCCCCTATCCGCTTATTTATATTGTTGACTTTAACATTAAAAGTTGTAATTTTGTTAATCATTTATTACTATAATTTCTGGTAGCCGTTTTAATAATATAAAACCGAATAAACGCCTCTTGAGGCTATAAGCCTGTAATGGATATATTCTAATTTACATTATATATCAATCGTAACAAATCTAGGCGACTATATTATTTAAGCTTAATTTGTGTGAAAAGTGAAAAAAAAAACACTATTTTCTTAATAATTATATTATAATATATTTATATTGCTTCAACAAAGTCGAAAGAAACTAATATTACCCTACTGTTTTAACTAACTTTTGTCAATTAATATGGCCGCCTTTGATTTTATACGACTCATAAAATAAACGCACCTTTACAATTAAAAGTGACCTAAAACAAAATGTTCGCAAAATTAATTTTATGCATAATCTAAAGACTAAAAAATAGAATCATCAAAATTATGAGCTCAACCCCTTAGTATAAAATTAAATAATCCAAATACTAAGAATTGTCCAAGTTAGATTAAGTTCTAATATTCAAGTAAATTTTTACAAGTATTTTAGAATCGTCAATTTTTAAAGCTGTTCGTAATGTTGCTTCTACCGAGATGAGCCGTCAAGAAATTTAAATAATAATTGACAAAATTCCAAGCAAAACCGAGCTTTAGCCACTTCAATTGTAAAGGTGCGACGTGTGCGGTGTGACATCAACATTACCGTAGCTGCCGTAGCCCTGCGCGGGCGGCTGCGCGTGCTGCGTGTAGTTGTTGGTGGCGGGCCAGGCGGGCGCGTGCGGCGGCGCCTGCGGCCCGGGCGGCGCGCCCCAGCCCTGGTAGTTGCCCGGCCCGCCGCCGCCGCCCGCCGCGCCGTAGCCCGCGTACGACGTCTGCCCGGGCGACGTGCCCCACCCCTGGTACCTACAACGACACAATATGTTCGTGTTCACTTCAGGCTGATCCCTGCGCCTGGTCACTTCGGGCATTATACCAAAGAACATATAAAAGATATAAAAGAAAGTTGTGTTAGTTACACCATTTATAACTCAAGAACGGTTGCGCTGATTTCAATGATCTCTTTTTTGTTGGATTCGTCTATATCCCGAATAAGATAATAGCTATTAAAATATTGGAAAATTCAGGAAAAAAATATATGCAGAAAATTAATTATAAAATAAATTAGGTTCGGAACTCCGCCATCTTACACAATTGGCAGCTCACGTCACGCATGTTTTTATCTTTTTTTAATAAATATATGTACATAGAAGTGGGAAAGTCAAATTAAGATTTTTTTTTTTGTAGCCGACCATCTGACAGGACAACGTCTGTTGGGTCAACTAGTAGTAAATAGAAGAACAGGCCCATACAAACTTTTAGAACAGAAAAAGTAGTTATACTTTTGACCTGTAGAGCACGCGTCAATGTATCGGCACATCTGAGAAGTCCACTGAGTCCTCCCCTCACGTTGTCTCGCTTGCTCTTACGAGTGAACGGCAATAACGCTCTAAAAGCGGCTGGGTGCGAGACTGCGCGCTATGACTTCAGCGTCAGAGTGCGTTCACACGGATACTAGCAGCGCCGCGGTGGCTGATGTAAGAACTACTCTTAACCCCAGAGAAACCGTGCCAAGCGGGCCTATAAGGCCTGTTCTTCTATCTTCTTTGATTATACAGGTGGGAGGAATAACTAACCACCGTTCACAGATGGAAAACCCGTGAAGTGCACATTGCGCGTTCTATTATATGGATCATGTTATATTCTATGGAAATGCTCCAAGTAAAAAGTTGGTCGACAGTGCAGGAAACCATTTAATTTACTAGTAATGAAGAAAATTTGTCCAAAAATTTACAGGATGGGAATTTTTTTCGTAGAATGTTACAAAATATATCTATAATATAAAAAAATATATACATAAGTGCTCCAGTATTTTCAACTTCTCATTCATTTTATTAAATAGCTATTTTAAAAAGTTTTCTGTCTATATACTTATAACCAGTGAAATATTATCTGACAACTCCTGTTCTAAGAACTATAATACAGATTAATGTTTGTTGCAAACTTTGTAGACACAAATGTTAACAGAAACATCGTGTATATGCTGATTTGCGATTACTGTCCCACAAACATCTGAACGTACTAGCAACATACTTGTCGCAAGCACTGCCTGGATGTGGATAACATCAACATGTCAATATCAAAACAAAACTCAAGACACGATCAGGAAATTTTATTTTGAATCTACAAAAAAACATCAAAAATTGTTTTTTTCATACATAACTAAATAATTCTTAATATTATGCCAATATACTGATTACTGATATATTATTTTTATTCGTTAATTGTATACTTTCTATATTAAAAATCTGGCAAGTGGCGGATGGTCACAGTATTTCTGCTTCTTCTGTAAAATTGTGAAAATGTACATACGTCCATCTGACTCTTACAACGCGATATAGGTACTTCATAAAACAACTGTGAATGCATAAGTGCTACGCTTTTATGAAAATACATATGGATAAGACTATACAGTAGACACTCACCCTTGCATAATGTTAGGTCCAGCCATAGGCATGTTGATAGGCGGCCCGCCCATCTGGCCATTGTGCCCCTGGATCATGTTGATGGGCGCGGCCTGCGGGGGGCCCCACTGGCCCGCGGCGGGCGCGTCGCCGGGAGCCCCGCCCATGCCGCCGCCGCCCATGCCACCACCGCCGGACCCCAACTTGCCTGAGCCGTCGCGGGGTTCGGCGCGTTTGATCTCAACCTGGCGATACGGTTTGAGTTTAAGATGGCGTAAAGACATGTGTTGAGCCAGGCTGATCGAATACCGACTCCAATACTTAGTAAGTAATCACATACTCGATTACACAGATATTCGGATACGGGTTCCGAGAACTTTATCTTATTCAAATCCTAAGTCGCGTACTAAAATCGCGACTTTATATATACCGATAGTCTATTTTCTACTGTGAAATGTTAAGTTTCTAAATATTCGAGTTTCACATACTTTAGATGCTGAATATATTTAACGGTATATTAATCTAATGCAACATTTATGTCTTATGGAAAGGTATTAAAAGACATAATTATTCATTTTGGCAGGCATTAAGTGATCTAAATTTATGACGCGAAAGCAATAAAATTCAATGTCAAATCTAAATTCATTTATGCACGTCTAATAAGCATAAACCACATTTTATAACTTCAATACCTTCAATTAAACAGATCATTTTTTAAATTAAAAAAAAATAATTTAACTTTTAAAAAAATACATTGAAAATACAGCCTAGTTGGACACTGGATATGCAAGATGAATAAATACAAAATTATTAAATGTCATATTGCCCTTTAACATTGGCGATAACATATCTACACTATGCTAGTAAAATTAAAAACTTATAATTGATCAAAAAGATATTTATTTATTATGTGATGCGTCCCGAAAGTTTCATTGCTCTACAGCAACCATGGTCATGGGCAGACACTAATGAGTTTCTACACCAAAGCCATCTATTTTTACAGCATTGTGTATTTGAGGTATTTTATTATCCCACAACATGCCCCGGCATCGCATGGGTGCATTGTAGATGTACTATACACAAAGCCTATGTTACTTGGTGAACATGTAGCTGTCTAAAGGTGAAATAATTTTTAAAATAGGTAGAGTAGTTTTTGAGGTAAATCGTAATAAACAAACTAAATAAACCGTTCCTCTTTATAGGTAAGATTTTTCATGTACATACATACATATAATAAATAATAATATAAGTAATAAAATAAAAGTATATCAAGCAGTCTGTCCAACTGAGAGAATTTTGCTAAAATATCATATAATTTTGATTGACTGAGAAAAGGGAAATATGCTATCTTTAGCTTGTATTACGTTTCTATAGAAAATAATGCAGAAACCAAGTAGAAATGGACTTCCTCAAAATTATAATACGCATAAATTGTCAACACAATTACCTGTTTTCCATTAAGGTTAATGAAGTGCTCCTGAGTCACTCGCTCCACTGAGATCTCATCTTCAAATGACAGGAAGCCGAAACCTAGATGGAAAAACAAAATCAAGAAGTCTAAATATCTGTCATTGTAATAATAATAATTAATTTTAAATTTTTTTTATGAATAAAAAGTACAATAATAATATAAATATCAAATTATATAATTTATCATTCAAGCATTTCATTTGGATTTTTAGTTGATGCAATTTTTCAATCATGTGAAATAGATCTCGTTTATAAAATAAAGAAACAATGAACTGTTTCTCCATGTCTTTATAGAGACAGACTATGATATTTTATAGTAAAAAATCTGTTACAAATTTTGTAGACACAAATGTTAACAGAAACATTGTGTATATGCTGATTTGCAGTTAATGTCCCACAAACATCTGAACGTACTAGCAACATAATTGTTGCAAGCACTGCCTGGATGTGGATTTTAGATTAATAAGGTAATTCATTGAACAGTTTTATATGGATTACATTAAAAATAATGTATAACAGCGAATCGGAATCCCAAGTTTAGGAAACCAAACAGAATTATAAATTAAAACTAACGTAAAAATAACGTTATTACAATAAATGTATTTAAATATGTATTAGTTATAATATCTTCATGTCAGTAATGCTAATCTTTATCAGGCTCGGAAAAACTTATAAACAATTTTTTCCCTAATAATATTAAAATTCAAATGTGCAATATGCGCTTTTCAGCATTTTGATGCAATAGATATCGGCCCTTTTTCTTCAGATAAACGGAAGTCTGAAATATATATTTACTTTCACTAATTATTCACTATTGCTTTGAATATCTGAGTTTTTATCATTTATCATATTACATCCTTAGACACCAAAATTGAGTGTGATAAAAAATCTTCCATTCATCTTACAGTACCTACCTACCTAGCAGTACGTAAAGTATTGAACCTACCTCTAGATTTCTTCTTCTCTTGGTCGTACATGATGACGACTTCCATGACCTTTCCGTATCGTCCGAAGAACACTCTCAGATCGGTCTCGGTTATATTCGAGGGCAGACCACCCAGGAACACCTTCGGATAGCCGCCGCCACGTTTGGGCTTCTGAAGCGTGCGCGGATTGCACGGCTTTGGATCGATTGTTCTAAAAGAAAATCTTAAGTCACAAACAATTTCTATACACAACATAAACTAGTAAATTACTTAAAGATGTCATGTGGAACATGGTGTAATGGTTGCAGCTCCTTACAAAAAAATTGTAAAACAAAAAACTTAGCGATTAAAAAGAGTGGCGGAGAGTTTATTGCCAGTACTTCTCGTCCATTCTATGCCCTTGATTTGAGAACTGTCAGTTAATGTAAAATGAGAAGCATTTAATATGTATTTTTTTATTGACGTTCATAAGTGTACCTAAATGAATAAATGATTTTGAATTTGACTGCTTGTATAGTTCTACTTTTTTTTTTAAATTTATTTATGAATTAGTTACGTAAGTAAGTTAAATAAATATTTCATTTAAAACTACTTATACATGTGTGACGTAAGTAACTCTATATTAAAAAGCAAAGACTGGATAATCTATGGATACCGTTAAATCATTTATATTATAAGGGCCATGCCAATATAATAAGAAAACCCAGATTTCCATTATCTACGAAATATCGGGAGCAGGCGTTGCGTTACGTTATATAAAGATAGCCACAATAGGTTTTCACATAAAAGCAACCCGACATTCTCTGTATAGACTACCCTGTATTGTTTTCTTATTTCTAGGATGAATACAGCTCTTAATTGCATGGTGACCATTTGTATAAATTCATTAACTCTTGCCTAAGAATGACTATATTATTTTGTGGTTTGTCGAAAACATACTTAAATTATTATATAAAAAAAAAACTGTGATAAATCAACCAATTTCGGACGTTGGCATACAATATGTAAATAATTAAATTTTATGACCAAAGATGTTAAAGTGTCTTCGTTTTTGGTTCAATGCTCTCAATTTTACTTCCTTAGCGACAAAATGGCGCCACAGACGAACAAATATATTATCTAATACAATCTACATGTCGGCGCGAGTAACAGTGAAATAATGTCATTGTCACTGTTACGGTTGTGAACGATGATGTCATCAAACCACCACTACGTAAATCAGGCGAGGAGGGGGCAGACCGGTCGCCGGCACTATATAACTCCGTGTTCTGTGCCTTTGAGGACAGTCTATTCGTGGCGCTCAGTCCGTCAACTATTCCAAGTTGTGTTATGGATCACGTCTGAATTACTTATTATTGTGAAAACTGGACGATGGGAATAAATATTGATTACAAGACAAGAAGATTGGATTATTATTATTCACATTCAAGAATCTATCTCAAATTCTCCGAAATCAGAAGCGGTATCTGGACTCGCGTGCTATGTTCGAGATGCAGCAGAAAATATATTGATGCTGTTGATAGAAGCCATCAGCACCCCGCCAACGGCACCTAAGACCACGCTACCATAAATCAATCCGGAGCATCTACGTGGGGAAAACAGAGTCATAAAGCGGCGGATTATCGTTCCAAGTTTAAGAAGCCTCCTGATTTTAACATCAATAAAAAAAAATCGAGTGTTTACGGACAATTGGAACAATCCGGTGAGTCGTATTATGTTTTTTTTGTGTTGAAAGCTTTCTTGTCAAGTAATCTATTAACCGATACTTCAAAGGTCGTCATTTCTATTCTATAGTCCGTATAAAATGTATTGGTTGTGTAGACTGTACCGAATCTTTGCGGTATTTTCATTTATGGTCATTGTTTTCACGTGTTCAAATAACTGTTTGAAATATGATGTAATGATCGGTCGCGAAATATGAAAACAAAATGTCACAATCAACATGGTTAGCTTCCTTGGTTATTTCTAAACAAAAATGTGTATCGTCTTGTAGTTATAAACTAAACCCTGTAGTGGTTATCGATATCGATATGCAAAATAAAAAAAATCTCTACATAGTTTCTATGTACATTGCGCACGTGTAAATCCGGGAAAGGTAGTAATGAATAACCCATAGTTTTAATAATTAACGGTCTACCCGCACACGTGATGAACTGAGAATTAGGCTTCTAGATACGAACCGTACTGTCTGTCGTCAAAACTTAGACTCTGGCTGTAGCAAACTCTGTAAAGTTTTTTTGACATTATTTACAAGGAAGATATTTTAAATTTTGATCGAGTGTAATACATTGTGATGCATTCCAAAAATAGTTGATATTATTACATACCACGTGTTGATTCGCGTAACTAGACCTCTAAATATTTTAACTTTAGATGATACCAAAACTGCGATTAAGCTTGACGAGACAAGAGAGCAAGCGGCAAGAAACAATGAAAAATGTGCTAGTTATGAAAAATACTAAATTGCTATCTTTTGAAATCTTTGAATAAGTAATATGAACCATAAGTACGCTCACGATTGAATACAAAAGATGCCTCTAAGTAGAGGTATTCTTAAAAAGTTAATTTAGAAGACTGTGATTAATTATTACAAATACTCCACATTTTAATGTTACTAACCGATAACTTAACAAAACAAATTGAGAACGTAGAAACCGACGCCCGCACCTGTAGTTATATTACCAAAACAAAATACGGAGTTTCGGCAGACGGATCGTATATTTTCCAATTATAAATCCAATGATCGATCCATCTTTCGTAATAAGACATTATGTCTTTCGTTTGACATTACTATGATCGTAATTATAATCATAAATTGAATTGAAAATGTTTTCTTAATAAGTTAAAATACGAAGTTGTTTATTCTTTCGTTTCGTTCCATTCGTTGCGTTCCGATTTTCGTGATAGACCTACTGGCCAGCAAGTGCGGATATATGCTTCGGAGATCGTAATATACAGCTACTGACAAACAACAAAAGAAAAAAATTGGTGAGCAGTTCTCATTTTGATTTGATTCTGGTGTTGATTAATTATTCCCTAATTAAAGAGAGTACTCTCAAAAATGTGTTGGTAGATTGCATAGACCAATTTAGTGTGATTTACAAATGGTTTAATTTATTCATTGTAACAATGACGAACAAATTTTATTTCATGTCTCATGGCTTTTTGAGTCATTAAATTTTGATAAGATGCGATTTATTAGCCTTAGGCTACCAGCCTTATCCTTAGATAGATGTTAATAACGTTTAGCTAAATCACAATTTGGCGAAATAGACAATAAACGTCGAGGTAACTAATCTCAAAGAAAATCTGTCTCCCCCAGACGTTGCTCAAACTTATGAATTACGCTCAGGTGTATTGTAACGTAAAGTAGCACAGGCTGCCTCCGTACAGTCCAACAAGCTTTCAGGTAGTCAATTATCAATCATATCCACGAGTCATTTATGCGTATTGGATAGGAAAAGATTCTTGCTAGGTATTGTGCATACGCGGAAACTACTGGTTCAAACATATGGCTTAAAATGTTTGTCGATGGATGACCTGTAAATTATTCAAATTTCGTTCGGAATGTGTACAGGCTGAACTTGATCCGATCCCCAAGATTAGTGTCCCGTATACAGTTCATGCTGATATGGCAAGCTCACCGTTATAGTTGATGATTTCACTTTTATCCATTGTATCTTACTCTTCGCATCGATTCAGCCATCTCAACTAGAACTATCTCGTTGTTCGGATCACTGACTCACGTTATTTTCGACCAGGGTCGATAGTTCGCCAGTTAGGACTTTAATTCTTGTGAATTTCATGATTGAATTCAACTTTGCACTTGACTGCGACAGGATCAAGCTGTGTTAACGGGCAAGTTGAAAGGGTTATGAGTTCACTCATAGGCAAATTTGCTAAACCTTTAGACGTTACTGTCCGATAGCGATGAACCTGATATTAACTAGGTTAAGTCACAATCCGTAGAGAATATTGAGAAGGTTTCTCTTCCAAAAGGCGATTTCATTTCAGCAAATTTAAAAAAAAAAATCCTCCTGTGGATTTTACTTTGTCTTGTTAAAAAATGAAGAACGCAATCAAATAAAGCTTGATCCCAATTATAGAGGTCCTTTCAAAAATGGTTGGACCTTAGTGTCATGAGTTGTATATTGGAGTAGGCGATTCGCTTGATAACTTGTACCTTCAGTCATTCGTAGTGATAGGCGCGAAATCGGGCTTGATTTCCCGGCACAGTGCGGTACGTTTACAGTATTGTATACTGATATACAATGCTGACGAACGGGACTAACTTTTTTGACGAAAACTGATTAAAGTAATTATAATCTTGTTATCTATGGTAAAGTTCTTTTGAATAAATTTAGGTTACAAGAATCTTAAAAATATAATAAAAATAAAACAATAACCTAGACCCTTAACTAATTATAACACACCCTCAAGAAATCTATTGAGATTCATGGAAATCAGTTGCGGGCCAGGGAGGCCAAGTGAAAGAATTTTTACTGTGCAAAGTTATCCTTGTTTCAGATATCACACACGAGGACGTGTGAGTCGTCAAGATGGCCGTATTGCAGCGTCAGTACTATAGCGCCATCTATTGGAAATATTGAGCAACTCGTAGCTGCTTGAATGTAGTCGATGCCAGTGGAAACTTAATACGTAAGAAGCAAGACAATATGCTGGTGAAGCAAGAGCTCTTCTAATGACAGGACGGCCGAGCGGCATATGGTTGCTTATATGAGACATCATGTCGGCGCTGTGTGTATCAGAAGATAACATAGTTAGCGTACGTATCATAATTCATTTATTTCGTGTATCGTTTTGTGTCGCAAGCACTTTCAAGTGTGATGACTTTTACCGGATTATAATTGCAATGGCAACTTTCTGATAATTCAAATCAGACAGGTGTTTGACAGATAATAGTTCGGTGGAGGTTGTTTTATTTGGATGTATGATGCTCGCATTAATGAAAGACAATATTACTTGTTCTTGACTAACCGTAAGTTGAGGACAGGGGCCTCCTTACGTGTGTTGTGTGTAAGTTGAGGACAGGGGCCTCCTTACGTGAGTTGTTGTGTGTAAGTTGAGGGCAGAGGCCTCCTTACGTGAGTTGTTGTGTGTAAGTTGAGGGCAGAGGCCTCCTTACGTGAGTTGTTGTGTGTAAGTTGAGGACAGGGGCCTCCTTACGTGTGTTGTTGTGTGTAAGTTGAGGACAGGGGCCTCCTTACTTGAGTGAATGTGTGTAAGTTGAGGACAGGGGCCTCCTTACTTGAGTAAATGTGTGTAAGTTGAGGACAGGGGCCTCCTTACTTGAGTGGAAAGATTAGTTCCGTTACTTGAATGATGTAGATGTGAACAGATGTACTGTTTGTTATTTTGTTTTTAGGTCAGAGGCGACCTGTATGCAGGATGGCCGTGTCGGCGCGAGTAACAGTGAAATAATGTCATTGTCACTGTTACGGTTGTGAACGATGATGTCATCAAACCACCACTACGTAAATCAGGCGAGGAGGGGGCAGACCGGTCGCCGGCACTATATAACTCCGTGTTCTGTGCCTTTGAGGACAGTCTATTCGTGGCGCTCAGTCCGTCAACTATTCCAAGTTGTGTTATGGATCACGTCTGAATTACTTATTATTGTGAAAACTGGACGATGGGAATAAATATTGATTACAAGACAAGAAGATTGGATTATTATTATTCACATTCAAGAATCTATCTCAAATTCTCCGAAATACAAGTTAATAATTTTAGGTAGATAATCTATTTGAGGGAGTTCTCATAGACCGTCAATCTAAGAATCTACTCAGAACTTATCATTTTCATATTAATTTTCTCCATAAGCGCTCTTTTCACAAAATACAAAAAACCTTATTATTTTCACTGCCTGTTAACTTAATAATCAATATCAAATACTTGTTAATTTCACGTCATACCTACGTGCTTAAAACTTGGAATATTTTACGAAAACATTTCCTGCATATTGATGATTCATTCAACTCTTTGGTAAATTACCACGTATTTATATAGAAATTTTTTGTTCATATTTATCAAATATTTAATATGTCAAAAATAGCGATTTTCAGGTGAAAATGTGAATAAATAACTGTAGCAAACTTTGTAGACACAAATGTTAAAAGAAACAATGTGTATATGCTGATTTGCGGTTAATGTCCCACAAACATCTGAACGTACTAGCAACATACTTGTCGCAAGCACTGCCTGGATGTGGAAATTTAGTGAGCTATGCAGAAAGTGCGCTATTATTGTCCTTATTTTATACCATTGATAAGAGTAGCATACACTGTTGAAATTTTTTTTTATCGTAACCGTGAAATATAACAGCGAAAAAGTATTCGGAATGAGTGGGCTAAAAACATTTCGCGCTGAATTCGCGACACTCTATAACGGTTACGGATGACGTCGCAAAATGCTGATGCTACAAAAAAGTCCTGTTATCAAAGGCCATTGCCTGATTGAGGCTAGATATTTCCAAACATTTTTATCATTATTTATTATTTTGCTTTAAGAACATTGAGTGTTCGAAATGAAAATATTGGAAATTTTTACCAAACCTTGCTTTCTCTTTGTCGTTTTTCGTGTATAATATCAGTGCACATAAGCCCTATTTTATTTCAGTACCGAATTACACGTGTTAGTGAAAGGTAAAATAAATGTAACGCGTGGTTAGCGACTTAACCTCTTACCATCACGGACAAAGTCTATGGTATATAATATGTATATACTTATAAGTATAACTTATGTTATACATATAGACTGCGAAATAAAGTTAAGTAGTAATTTGTCTGCCAAATACATAAAATATAAAACCCATTGGACTTCTATGTAGTTACTATTTGCCGTCTACCTTATCAGTAATGTGATGATTTTCCTAGTTTACAGATAGATATATAGATCAATCAAAATAGACTCAGCTATTTGGCCATAAAAACAAAACAACAGGAAAGTAATCCTTATCGATATACTATGCAGTAATGGCTAGATAGATTTTTTTACTTAGTAGAAAAAAAAATATTTAACAGAAAAAATTAATTAAGCAGACTTCAAGTAATATCTCAATGAGTCAATTGAATTATCATAATTAAAACTAAGTACACAAATATATTGCAAAAATACGATCTACTTTCATTAGTGTAACAAGAAAAGTAAAAGTACATAATATGTTCTAATCTCTGAACAACTTTCCAATTCGGATACTTTCACTAATGTATTATATGTCCGGTAATACACTATATACCTATTTACCTAGTCTATTCTAGTGCAGAGTAAGATGAAAGATCAGCTTCTATAATAATGTATTTGAAAGCCATGATAATTATAATCACTAAACAATAAATAATATCCATTTTATGGACAACCCTCCTTAGGTACAAAAAAGAACATTAGTATGTGTTTCTGGAAAGATAACCCAATTAATACCACCAATTGTTTTCAAACACTACCTATAGCTGACTTCATCACTGAATCTGAACAGTGTATTGGACAGCTTTATTTATTGAATTAATAACAGAAAATGGAGAAGTAAACATGGAGATAAGTTAATACTATTGGATGTCTTATTTATGACACTGCTGCAATAATATAGTATGCTATATTATCAAGGCAAATTCCAATTGCTTACTCATGTTTGAAATTTCCAACTAAACATATGTGTTTATTTTTGTATAATTGCGTCAGGAAATACTTCTTGTCTTTTATTATATACCAATTTTGTATTAATATTCATACGTACTAAGAGCTAAAAAGTGACAACCGCCATTCCACAGGAACGAAACAGAAAAAAATTATATAAATATATGATCAACAAAAAGTTGCTAACTAAAACAAAGAGCTACTAATTATCTGCTTAAGAAATAATAAAAAAATATGCTATGATTATTATTTATTTAACTTTGTATTTTCAACAATATAAGCTTAGGGTTACATTTGCACAAATAAAAAACGACAAAGGTAAATATTAAAACGAAGGACTGAATACCGGTTAATTTACTATGGGACTTATACCGGTATAATAAAGGTTATTATTAATATTCTTTCGTTTTTATTCATATTTACTGAAAAAAATTACTGTGGTAAGTTTAATGTGTATTACTCTTTAAAACTAATATCATGGTGTCTCAGTCAGACACATATTTTGGAAAATAAAAATTTACCGGTTTCAGTCCCTGATTAAAACCAGCAATATTTTTGAGGAAAAAAGTACCTGACCTATAACCTATGGCTTATTTTTATAGCTGTTAACTAAAGTATGTTACAAACCTGCCATCAAGTTGATGAGGGCCATTTTGCAGAACAACATTAACGAGGGACGGCTCAGCAAACGTCACAAAACCGAAGCCCCTCGAGCGTCCAGACTCGCTGTTCTTCATTACCACGCAGTCGATCACATCGCCATAGCGCGAAAAGTAGCGCTGCAGATTCTCCTGAGACGTCTCCCATGATAGCCCACCAACAAACAGTTTTCTGTATCAATAAATATAAGTTTAATAAAATGAATAAAATCTTTTAATACATAATTCTATATATCAGTAGATAGGGTTTACATATATAAATTTAATCAATACTCAAATAAACACAGCATCTACATTATTTGTTTTGATTATTGACTATTTTCATGATAGCTAAATAAACAGGAAAATTATTACTACAACATAATCCAAATAACCTAAACATGGTTCATATTAGACATTGCTAAGCTGATCTGGGCAGAAGAACATCTTTAAAGACAAATGTTAATTTATTTTGAGTCTTGATTATCAAAATTATTTATGTATTCAACCATTTCTATGCAGTCTTAAAGTTCACGCTGGTAATTTGTGATAAACAATTTAAAAAAATCTCATGCAACTTAGGTAGAAAGTAAAAGTCTAGAACACTTTATTCACAAATTTTTTTATAATATTTGATTTGGAAATTTAGGTTAATAAATTAACATTCCAACTCTTGCATGGTCATTAATCTAAACATAGCATTTTATGTGCCATAGTAGTATCATTCAATCAAAATCGAAAGTTTTTTATTTCAAATAGGCCTTTGCAGGCTCTTATGAAACGTCTAGTTGCACGGTTCCAAAAAGTGGGTCTCATGGAGAAGAACCGGCAAGAAACTCCATGGACACTCTTTTCAATTTTCATTGATATTATATCAAACATGTTGTTTTTACATTTAACTTGATAATAGTACATATTTAGTAATTGTATGCTACACATTTGGTAAAACTAATACTATAATCTTTTTTAGTTTCAATAATAACGGAAGTAATTAAGGAGCACCATCTGGTTATTAGTAGTCATATAATTAACCACTAATTTGTGATTACTTAAAGTAATGTGCCAAAGACTACAATGGTTATAATGCTTACAAAATTAATCACAGTTATAGCATTGACCTAAATACTGTTAACATTTATCTCAACATGATTTAAATCAACAATTGAGTAGGAATTGAGTGATAAGAAATATTGTGCTATTTACAAAAAAAAAATTATTATGTAGCAATTATTTTTAACAAAAAGGGAAAGGGTTTTGTTTTATAGTTAATGTGGCTGAAGAAAATGACAAATGGAATCAACTACATCCATGTCCAGGTGGAATATTCTTAGGTTATAGAAAATACTTGTTTTTTTTAATAAATTAGTGTCATATAGGCGTGTATAGTTTTCGATATATAGTTCTGATTATAACGATTACGACGTAAACGTGAATGAACCAGTATTTATTGCGCAGACGTGTCAATCGCCCGACCAAGCGTGTTCACGTAGGTAAAAAGTTTAGTTTATCTCCTAAAGTAAACACACTTTATTTTAATTTTCGACTGGAATACCTTAATAACAATCATAATTCTTCACGAAATCAACGCTGAGTGATCATATACAGCGAATGAATTAGCATATTTTAGCAGAGTAAGGTAAACGAAGGTAAACTGTAAAGCTACGCGGCACTTAAAATGCCGCTCCAATAACCTCATTTTAATTGCGGATATCAAAACGTAGGAGGACCAAAACATGAAATCGAAAATATGTTACCAATTTTTATTGATGCCACACATCACAAATACTTTGATAAGAGAAAGCAATAAATTAGTCATAGAAAGGTTATAATCATTCAGTTTTAAGTTTTCGTGAACCTGAAATAAGTTATATAAACACGGACTAGTGTATATTTGACAAATAATATTCGGAATGCTGATATATGGTATAGTAATGGGAAAGTATAGCTGCCATGATCGCTATTCGCTACACGCACGGAAAGGCTTGGGGTCGGTGGCCGCTCGCCGGTAAAAGGCTAATGAGCGTGCACAAATTATTACCATATAATTCGCCATAATTCATCACATTTGAAATAAAAAAACTCTAAGACAGCTTAAGAACATGTTTAAAATCATTTCGTTATAACAACATGCTAGCCTCGCTGTATAGACCGTAGCCGTGAAATGCGACACACCAAGCGAACATGCAGTTTGACCTATTATAGTTGGCGTACATAAAACAACATTTAAATCTAAACTAAAACGTTAATCATTTTACTTACCCCTTCTCATCATCGTCCATGTCTGGATTCATACGCATAACTTATTACTAATTAAAAATAATGGTTTGGCACCGGTAAGACACCCAAACCACACAAGCACAGACCCACACGAATGATATGGCGGACCAACCACATCCGCTTTCTCAAAAAGTCATGGCAACAGGAAATAGACATATGCAAAACTGAATAAAATAAAACTAGTATTTATTTACTGTTTAAAAAAAATAAACATATATGTGTAATTAAAAAAAATATGTATATTTTTCCAATTTTTAATTACATCTAAAAGTTTTAATTTATAATATTAGAGAATGAAAATGTTTCGAAATTTAAACGATAACACGTATTTCGTAATCTTCACATAAGATGGCGCTTTTATAATGTTGCTATTTTAAAAATCGGAGTAACATTTACATTAAAAAAAATTAATGCAGCTCCGTTTTAGATAGATTTCTCTAATCATATTAATCTCTATTCATATTATATTATAACATAATATTAGTATTTTTTAAGTCAGATATCGACCGGACAAATGAGGGTGAGTTGAGGCTTTCCTATGTAAGGTATACTCTATGGTTGAGGCATTGATGGCAGGTGACTCCTAAGCCACAGGATCAATCATGCGCTGTCAGCCAATTTTTATTAAACATGAACATTCCGAAATCCAGAGACTAAAATCGAAACGCACAATATGCACTTGATCTATGGACATTCTACATTCAAGAAAAATGTACATCCCTACTTTTATAACGAGCGACCCGCCCCTACTTGGTACGCAAACATTAGATTAATCTAAAGGCTCCTCTTCACAATGAGCCATGATGGCCTATCAAATTATCGTCCAAGATCGCCGCCATGATCGGGCAACCCTCCACACTATCGTGAACGTTCATTAACTGTCTGTCTACTGTTGTGATATGACGTCTATCGAAAATGAATACCGAGGTGATCTCGGCTGCGGCAATATTTTTACTCTGCGTATATATTTATATAATCATTTAGGGTTTTAAATAAATGACACATTAACATTATCTACCTACACTTATTTAATATTTAGTACAGTACCTACGTTATTACTTAATAGTTTACTTATATTTATTTTTGAGGTGCTTATGTAATAATAATAATAATAATAAGATGCAGAAGGCAGTACTACTGGACATGGCTCGTATTGTGAGAACTTCTCACTGAGAAGGTTCCTTTCTCTGCCTCCCCCCCACCGGTAGCCTGGGCTGATTATGGCCTTATTGCCGGTGGTATGCCCAATTTTATACTTTTTTTAAAAATATTATTATCTTATATATAAAATTTCCATGTCACAATGTTAGTTACCGTAGGTACTCTTCCGAGACGGCATTTTTTACCAAATTTTATATGCATATTCAGTAGGTCTGAGAATCGGCTACTATCTATTTTTCATACCCCTAAGTGATAAGGGTTGTTCACCCTTAATTTTTTTTTTAATTTTTAGACGATTTGTTTTGTTTTTATTTTTTTATAATGTGGTATTAAAAAATACATACAACCCTATATTTAAACTCTTCTATTACCAACCCCTGCTTTTTTGTGTCAAAAAATCTAGACACGTGCGAAGCCGGGGCGGGTCGCTAGTTTTATATAAAAAAGTGTAATTGTGAGAATGTTCATCAATAAAGAGTATAATAATAATAATATCATTTATTTTGGGATTCCAAATGCATATCTATTTTTGGTATAGTTCTATGAACCTAAAAGTCTCTTCGCAACCATTATTTCTATATCGCCAAAAATATGTCTGTACTGTATCCGAGACAACTCCGTACTGAGTAATCGGCGATTGTGTGGACGGGCACGCCATAATGGGCAAGCATTCCTTTGATGTACCGACACAGCGCCGAATACGTACAAATAACGCCGATTACAGACATTTAAGCCCTCTACACTTGCGTCATTGCCTTTATTCGCCTGCATTGGCCCAATGTGAAGAGGAGCCATAAGATATTCGTTGAATTTATAGGGTGTAAAAGATTATAATAATGTGCATGTGCTAACTAAAGTATAAAAGTTGATAAGGATTAATACTGTATCCGTCTAAATAGCTTTCCAATTAACTCATTATACGTGACAATTTTTTTAGAAGATAGAATGGGTATAATAAAATAATGGGAGGAATATCTCACCATACATTGTTTTGTTATATCTCAAAGTGATTATTCAGCGTTTTCGATAAAAGCTCTCAGTCGGTTTGACTTTTTCCGACACTTTCAAAAATTATCGTTATAAATTTTCAACTAATTTAAATAAAACCTTGACAAATTAGATACCTAAATCTTCCTTATAAATCACTCTATCTATTGGTGAAAATCTGTTCCGTAGTTTTTGAGTTTATCGCGAACAGAGAAGACAGACACGCGGCGGAGGACTTTATTTTATAATATGTCAATATTTATAATTTTCTCTTCTTCAATACTTGGATCTAAACATTAATTTTGGAAACTGACGATATGATTTGGACGGAGTTATATGTAGCTTAACTTCACTTCACTTGACCAACAAATGTTATTTATATAGATATAATATTATATTCTGTCAATGCTTTCATAAACACTCGTCAGTTACGAGTACTTTTTAAGAACGTCCCCGATCTGCGAGGTACGTTCGTCGACCACTCCCGACTATAGTCGGGAGTGGTATAATAATAATATTGTATATTTTCTTTATTCGCAGTGTATCTACCCACTTAGGATAAATCCATTATAACCAGCCCTAACAAATTATTAGCCCTATTAAATAAGATATCGTGTACTGCCTATAAAATTTTCCCAGATATCCCAATATTCATTATTTTATATAATACTATTTTATTACCTATTTTATAGTAAGATAGCCTTTTATAAGCAATCATAAAACTTAGCATGTAACTGCATAACAATTTAAATTTACAAACCCATCGAAATCTTATTCGAATATCTCATATTATACTGACCAATATATCATGACCATGTCTCACTTGGAATTTTAAGAAACAATAATGTACGTAATAATATTTACTTTTACATTATTATCATACTAATCGACTAGCAGAAATATAATCAATACCCTTATCAGCTGATAACTAGTAAAGGTATTTATTTATGATATTATCCTACTGTATAAGGTTTTCCTTTAGTTATCAATTATTATTCTTCATTGATTATTGTTTTTATAAGATTCATATTTTATACTTACCTTTTTTTTTTTAAAACATGTCGTGGGAGGATTGTAAATTATTTTTAAATACTAATAATGGCATTCTTTATACAGGTGATGTTGTAACAGGATCCGTAGCTATGGTATTTACAAATACCGAAGAGATAAAAGGTTTTGGATTTGTTTTTATTATATTTTTTGTATTATAACAACGACCCGTCTCGTCCCGGACTCTGGTCATACCCGAGTGGGAACTGTACTTGTTTAAATATTTAGTATATATTTTTTTATTTAGAGTAACAAAAAAATATTATTATTAATAATAGGTAATATATTATTGTTTTGTTGGACTTTTTAACTCTGAGTAACATTTTTGATGGACATTCGTTATTATTGCTTGTTGAAACGAATATACCATATCGCATAAGGATAATAATTACTTTTTAGAGCTAACACTTAAAGTAAAAGGATCAAGTGAAGCCAGTTGGACACGACCTTCGCCAACCATACCATACTTCAAGGTTTATTCAGAAAAAATTGAAGTTCTTTATATTGTCCTGAACTTATATCGGGAAATTAATGGTAGGCACATATATTTATCATGAATTCTGTGATTAACTTTCGAATTCCTTTTTTTGTTAAAAACATCTTATTAAAATCTCCTTTCAGGAAAAAGTATGCAGTCGGGTGTAGTAAATATACCATTCCAATTTTTACTGCCACCGAATTTACCTTCAAGTTTTAAAGATTCAATAGCTCGAACAGACTACCGTATAATTATTCAAAATAAAAGAGCATGTAAAATAAAACAAAAAAAAGTATTTCCGTTTAAAGTAATGACAACTTTAAATCTGAATCTAATTAATGATATCACTTATAAAGTGAGCATATTTATTTATCATTTTTGTTATTTATAGTTTCCTTATGGATTTTTTCAGTAGAAGAATGGGACATTAGTAATTTAAAAAGAATACAAATCAAAAGTACTTGCGAAAGTTTACTCCAATAAAGTTTAAATAATGAAGTAAAAGTACTTTTGTACCAGTACTTTTACTTAATTATTTAAACTGCTGTCGTTCCTTCTCAGTATTAAATCAGACGAGTTACCAAAATATATTTGCTAATTTCATTGTTGAGGCTTCAATATTTCAGGTGCAATTTATTTATGAAATGTCTACAACATTTAGTAAATCCAAAGAATTTATATTCACCATTAAAACATATAAAGGAGTCGGTTCAAAACAAGCAAATATACCATTCGAAGTGAATATTATCAACGAGAAGAAAGCAAAAATTACAAAAATCATTGTAACCCTTGTGCAAGTAAGGTTGCAAGCAATGGACAGTTTTTTTTTAACTTTTGGTTACTAATCAATTATTCTGGATTCTTTTTAGAAATTGGAATACATAGTTTCTTCAGGCTACTATAATGCTGATAAACAAGTAAATGAATTAGAATATAAAAACATAAAGAGCTCTTTAAGAGAAACAATCAAATTTTCAATAGATATACCATCAGTCGTCCCATCGACTTTAGATCGAGCGCATACTTTAGTTAATATATCATACGTATATAAGGTAATTGAAAAGTATTTTTGAATCTCTAATTAATTATTTCGTTATTAGAGCCTTTATTAAATATTAACATTTTAATTAGTATTTAGTACAATGTGTTTTTTGTGTTCGCTGGTACCATGTCAAAGTAGAATAATGATGATTTTCAGATCAAAGTGTGTTTCCAGTATCATTTATGTCTAAATATGGAAGTACCAGTAGTAATTGGAACATCACCTGTGATTTTATTCTAATAAAAAATATAAATATTGGATTCTGTTTTATTATAACATAATTTGTTTGATAACGCAAGCACCTGCTAGTGATGTGGGAACTCGATTTATTAACTCGAGTTGAGCTTAGCTCAAATTAACTCAAGTAGAATTCTCTCTGACTCACATTTGGATAGGAGTAGTGAATGAACGAATCAAGCGAGTACGCGTTTACGAATATTTAAACCAAAACCAATACATGAAACATAATATAATAAGTTCCTTCTGTATTGAAATTTGAAAAATTAAATTATCTAAAATATTTCATATTTTTGCAAAGCTGAGACATTAAATGGGTAAAAACAAAATAAATCATTCACTCAATTTAAATCCAATTAACTCGATCAAGTTATAAGTAATTTTAACTTGAGCTAAATCTAGTCATGGTTTTTTCCGAGTTGGCACATTTCTGGTTGGTCATTTCTTTCTCTTGGAATAGAAAAAAAAATAATAAGTGAAAAATAGTGCCCGAAAATAAGATTTGGCGATCTCCTTACGGCCATATTTTTTTTATAATAAGAAAAATAAATTGACTGTTGACATCAAATTATAAAAATAAAGCTGTGGTTGAGGTTGACACTTGTCATTGGAGTGTTAACTGTCATTGATTAATGATTGCCGATTGGTGATTACATATGTTTTACAGAATTTTGTATTTTTTAGATGTTATTAATGTTTATTTAAGTGTTTTCTGCTCCGATCGTTCGTTTTTTTAATGTGATGTGTGTTTTATATTCTGAAGTCTGGTGCAAAATTTTATAATTACGTGCTTTTTTAATAGCCAAAATGGAGTAAAAATATTTTTTGCTGTCAAACATAGTTATAGGTTATGTTATATACTGTGACTTTCTGTTGCGAAACGCAGAGAACGTAAGTATAGGTACTAGACATACTTTAATTACAAATCAAGTGCAATATTATATTTCGCTAATATAAATTTACTTCTATTCATAATTATGTAATAAAAAGTTATCGGTATTGTTGGATACGCCGGTATCTCTGACCGGTAGTAGTTTTCTCCATCGTATACACTATTAGATATATACTTAAAGATAAAGTAAAATTTATTTTATGTGTATAAGTCAATTTAATAATTATTTTTTATATAGAAGAATACGGGCTTTGAGAACATTGTAGAGACAATAAAACTTTTTCAGGTGATCAAAGAATGGACCCAAACATTTATGCGTTGGTTCTGGACACACTCAATAGAGCAACAAGTCAGGACACAGATGTTCTCAAACCAGCAGAGAAGAAGTTAGAAGAATGGGAGATAGAACCAGGATTTTACTCTGTACTTTTGGTAATTATCTTGTAACTAATATTATCTGCAAATGACAATGATATGGTGTTAACAGAATATGTTAAAGTTCTATTAGAAAAATCTTAAATAGTTTATTTTTAAATGGAAACAATAGGTTAATGGTAATAAATGTTTAATATGAAATAGTTCTTAATCTATATTAAATATTGACAATGTTTTGTTTAGGTTCTTTTGTGTATTTGCTACTTTAATATGTGATTTTTTTGATCCAGAATATACTGTCAAATCACTCAGTTAATGTAAATGTACGATGGCTAGCTGTGATGTGTTTCAAAAATGGTGTTGATCGGTACTGGAGACGAAATGCCCCACATGCAATTACAGATGAGGAGAAGATGAAGTTACGTCAGGGCCTTCTCAACTCAAGTATTCTGAGTGAACCAGTAGCCCAAATAGCCACACAGGAAGCTGTACTCATTGCTAAAATTGCTAGGTATTTGTTGATTCTTAAATATTTTTTTAATTACTAAATTCTATTTTATTATCATCATCATAATATCCCTGACCTGACTGAGGATCTCTTAAATAAGCTAGACCATCTTCTCAACTTGTGCATACGTTATATTTTCGGATTACATAAATTTGACCATATCACCCAATTTCGCACTAAATTGAAATGGCTAGACATCCGTTTCCGCCGCAATCTTCACATACTTACTTCTCTCTATGGCATTCTTCACAATCCTTCTACTCCCTCTTACCTCAAACAACGTTTTGTGTACTTGAGTGCACACAGCGGTACCCTGCGCTCAATGAGTAATAAAACTCTCTCCTTTCCAGTCCATAAGTCTTCTCCTTATTCTGATTCTTTTACGGTCACCGCCATATCTCTATGGAATAATTTACCACGAAACATTCACGACGCACCGTCTATAAACGTCTTCAGGAAGAGGGTCGAAGAGTACTATCTTAAATTATTAACCTGCTAATTGTTCCATTTTTCACAATTTTCTTATTTGTTTCTGTTTAGTTAATCAAATAGTTTTTAATTTTTTTTTTTCCATTTTCTTCTTTTATTTACTATTGCACTGCCTACACACCTCTCCACAAAGCCAAAGAAAATGCGTTTAGGCATTAAGTTCGCCTTTTGTACACTACTTTTTGTGCAATAAAGAGTTTAAAATAAATAAATAAATAATATTAAAAGTAATATATGATATATCAGTTATGCTATTGGTGCAAAATTGTATAGTTTAGTATTATATTAATAAATTATGTTATTAGGTTTGACTGTCCAGCAAATTGGCCAAACTTAGTACCGGATTTGATTGGAGCATTGAAAGCACCTCAACCACTAGTGCAACACAGGTCATTGTTGATATTCCATCATGTTGTAAAAGCACTTGCGTCTAAACGCCTTATTGCTGATAAGAGGACATTCCAAGTAAGTTATCCAAGAAGCAATGTAAAACCTTAGGGGGGGAAAACTATTTGTGACACTGTTTTTTGAACTCTTTTCATTTCTATAGTTACTTCTTTAGAAGTTAACAAAGTCTTATAGGCACACAAGCAATTTTTTGTTTTTTTTTTTTATGATACATTTACTGCATTAAATCCTTGTATATCTCAATATCGTTATATCAAAAAATCAACGCCAGCAAATGCAACCCTACGACAGACAAAACATGTAGGCATCATTGCTACCCCTACCCGTTTGAAAGAAAGAAAGAAAGAAAGAAAGAAATCATTTATTTAAAATACACACACAAACAAAAAGAAATTGAAAACAAAATCAAACAAAAATAAAATAAAAATGTATGTGTGGTATCTAAAAAGGGAGCCACTCAGCATGTGTTCCAACACAGATGTGTTGCAACGCTGATCTTCCGTGGCCCCACGTGACACACGACCTCAAGGGTGACACCTCGCCCAATAGAATTAATTAAAATTATGTTATTAAACTACAACTAAACTAAATTTAAAAATAAGTACAGATATATGGTTTATAAAAAGCCGTTTGAAGCCGGGGTAGATAAATAAAGGTTGTTTCTTAATAATCTATTTAGCTTTGCCAGTAGGATGTCATGGGTTCATTACATTCCTATGATCGAACCTAACTGACATGGAAATTATTTAAACTTTTATCTGAAATAAATTGATTGAAACAAATTATTGAATTTCAGGAACTAACAAATTCGGTATATAGTTTCATATTAAATTTATGGCATGAGAACACTGAAGTATTTCTACGGCACATCCAAGAAGGAGCAGCCACAGACCTAATAACGGAACATTTAGAGAAGGCACTCCTATGTTTGCGGGTACTCAGAAAACTAACTGTATTTGGCTTTAAAAGAGCACACGAAAGTCAAGACGCTAGTGCCTTTTTAAACGTCGTGTTTGACAGAGCTAAAACAAGCTTAGAGTGTAGTAAGTTGACTTCTATAATTATCTGTATTACAACCTTAAAAAAGACTGAATTCCCGGGTGCTCTAGTGGGGCATAAGGTAGACCCATTTCTGTGTCTGTTTCACTGATCATTTTCCTTTACAGGCGAGTATCAGCCTTATATGCCCTGCCCAACCGATTTTTTTTAAATCTTGTTTCCCTGGTATTGGAACCCAGGTGCCAAACGCATCGCATTTACCACTGAGCCACAGAGACAGTAATTAAACTTAACAACCTAACCTGTACTACTTTAAAGCCTGATAGATATTGGTTGGCTCATGACACCATGTTTTGTGGTTTTACATATTATCTAAATTCTCAAGAGGGTTTTATTTTATTTTAATTGAATATCACTCAAAGAATCTGTTAACTACTTACATATTTCATTATTTTATTAGTGTTACTGTTAAATGAAATTATGTATTACCTTGAATTTTCTCTTGTCAACCTCGACAGTGCATCATTGACTGATGTTCTGTGGCTGGGTATCACCTACCATCAGGTGAATCTCATGGTTGTCTGTTGATACCTAATATAAATATAAAAATAAGTGATTTTATGATAAAAAAATAAACTGTGCATTTAGAATTCACGTTACTCATTGGTAGCATAAGATACCCCATCATCATATTACATAAACTAAGATAGATCTTATGCTAAACAAACATTTTTTCAAGACACTGAATTCAGTATTGAGAAGTATTTTTTATTTATATTTCCTATTATTTTTTACCTGTTTAACTAAACTATTTCTATTGCTTTCAGGGAAACTACTTAAAGGACGTGGTATATATCCATTAGAACTGTGCGAAAAGTTTATAATTCATCTGACGAAGGTGGCATTAGGAGTTCTCAGCTTCGACCCATTCTCCTATGTGCCTTTAATAAGGCCGTCTCTCGAGTTTGCCCTGTACTATTGCTTCACAGAACAAGGCATGCCTCTCGTTTATGAGAGATTTACTATACAGTGTCTGAATATAGTGAAGGGTATCTTGCAATGCTTAGAGTTTAAGTTGCCAAAGGGAATGGATCAGGTTAAGGAGCCATGTAAGTATATATTTATCTTATAATAAAACAGTTTGGGTTGTGTTTGTATGGAGAATAAAATATGTTAATTAACAGATCAAATAAAATAGGTTTGTTTCAATGATATCCTTGTATTAAAATTTGCATTTGTGGGGGACCCAAATAAACATTGGCAAATTGCAATTTCAATTGCAAATTGGCAAGTTTTGTAAACTAACCATCAAATCATATTGTAATTCTGAAGTTAACTAAAGGTGGAATTATTTGCCATGAATAAAATTATTCTTGACAAATAGTTATAATAATTATTAAAGTTAATATAACATATGGCTACGTCTCTATATAGTGAGAATTAAACCAATAACGAAAGTCAAAAGAATTCCAATTCCAATCAAACTCATTTTTGCCATATTTAAATATACATATGTATAGCCATATATGTATAACATCGTCATATTGCCACATTTACGTCATATTCGCTCTGACTAATGGCGTGGCTTTTCAAATATTTGAATTGCCCACAGTTTATTTGCACTTTTTAAAAATAAATTCTTGCTCAAAACTGATAATGTAATAAAAATATTGATGGAAGCGTAATACTGAAGTAAAAGAGTTTATTCAAAAAAAATTTTGACCCTCATTATAATCACATACATATTCCCTATTGATCTAGAAAGAAAATCAGAATCGGTTGTCTTTAAACTAGCATCTTTGTTACCCAGTAACGCTTCAGGCCCATCAACTGAAGTCTGAAGTCCTGAACGAGAACACAGTGTGCCACATGTGCAGACACCTGGTCACTCACTACTTCTTGCTGAGTTCTGATGACCTCGCACTGTGGGACGCCGAGCCAGAGAGCTTCGCCACCGACGAGGCGGGCGAGTCCTGGAAGTATAGTCTGAGGGTTAGTAGCCTGTGGTGAACTTTTTTAAGGAATAGGGGGGATAATATGCGAGGGGCTTTTTTCAGGATGTTTTTTCTTATTCTATTCAGCGTTAATAAGCTCGGTTACAGCCACTCGCCGTGTTTGCGCGGATGCTCTAAAATGTATGAATGTTGTGCCCGTAGCTTGTGGCAGCCACTGTGGCTATGCTGTGGTCGCCAACAGTGGTTGTGTGTGCGCGGGCTGTAAAGGATGCTTGGATATATAGCTATAGAATATTATTCTCTTATACAATTATTATTGTTAGATCTTTTAGAGAAATTATGTCTTGACACTGGCCGGTCACAAAGCTCGTCTTGAAGATCGTAGATGGACAAAAACAGTTACGTTGTGGAAAGGCCCATTGGGCAAACGCTGTAGGGGAAGACCGTTAATTAGAGGGGAAGATGATATTAAAAAAATTGCAGGCCCACAGTGGCAAAAAATAGCCCAAGATCGTGAGAAATGGAAATCTTTGGAGGAGGCCTTCACCTGAGAGGGGTTCGAGTGGAATAATAAAAACTTGTACTTACCTGCCTACTCAAAAGAAGTATATATATTTTTTTAACATAATTAAATCGAATACTCTTTTTTTTGTATAAATATAGCTATTTTTTTGTATAGATACTAATGTAAGTAGTAGTAAGTAATGTTAAATCTTTTCTTTTATTTATGTTTAATTGAAAAACTGGAAATAGACTTTTTTATTTTCATAGATTAATAATTGGTCTCCGCGCGCTACGACTAGATACCGCGCTATAAAGAAAAAGCAGGTTTCTGAATGCGGCAACTCAATATTGTAGTGTGTGTAAAACATTCGTTATATTATTTTACTGTGAAATTTATACAATACTTACTGATGGTATGTGATGCCTTGTTTCTTGTAGTATTATTTTTATAGTTTGACTACGCAAACCGGGATTTTGCTCCGAATTCGGTGTAGTATTTGTTACCGCATTTTTCAAGTCGCCAACGGTATCTAGTCGTAGCGCGCGGAGACCAATTATTAATCTATGTTTATTTTATTATTTATTATGTGTTGACACCAAGCTCGTGGTTTCCAGCCGTGCACCGAGGCCGTGTTCATGGAGCTGTTCCGCGAGCACCGCGCGCTGCTGGCGCCCGAGCTGCTGCGGCTGCTGGCGGCGCTGCAGGCGGCGCCCGCGTCGCCGGACGACCTGCCCAGCATACTGAAGAAGGACGCCGTCTACAACGCTGTCGGCCTCGCTGCTTTCGACTTGTATGACGATGTGAGTTGTTAGCTAGCGGTCCGACCCGGCTTCGTGTGGGTGCAATGGAGATGTAGTAAACAAATATTTTTTTTTTTTTTTTAATTTATTTATCGATATAAAAGACAATTACAATAATTAAATAGCAAATTTTATATCGTATAAATGTTAAATCGTAACAAACAAACAAATCTTTCCTCTTTATAATATAAGTATAGATTTACCCTTATTCATAGTCGTGGTAAGAGATTGGAAGAGTAAAATTATTATGTTTCTTTCGTTCTAATGTCATTTAGTATTCAATAGAGCGAGACAAAACAAATGAGACTGTTAGACTAGAATTATGTATCTATTTATAGATAAATTCTGAGTTAAAGGTACAATTCTACTAATATTATAAATGCGAATGTTTGTAAGGATGGGTGTATGGATGGATGTTTGATATTTATTTGTAAAAACTACTGAACATATAGTCAAGTAAAAAGTCGGAAAAAATCCTGCTATGTATGTCACCTAGCGAAGTGGTCCTGTCGGTCAGCTTGTTTTTAATATATTCATGTGTGGGAAGGGAACAGAAAATAGCTGTCCTCTAGGAATAGGCCCCTGGGGGCCCCATATACTGTTTTAACATATATAACAAACAATTACAAATACGCATGTCATATTATAATTATCATATTTAACCATAAATTAACAAATAATATTGAATACACACTAAAATTATTCATGACACTGATATGATTGAATTTTGCTGTCTTTAAAAGCATAAATGATCGTAGTTACTTATATATGTATATTATGTTTTTTTTAGGTGGATTTTGACGAGTGGTTTACCAATGTTCTAAGTCGAGAATTGAAAATTAAGGATAACAATTACAGAATAATTAGAAGGAGAGTGTGCCAACTTATTGGTAAGTAACTTTTAGTTTCGCTTACGTCAAGGTTAGTTTAACCTTTTGACCGCTTGTGTCGCATTTATGCGACAAATATTTTCGTGCCCCTACCGCACGTGTCGTATTTATGCGACAGAGAACATGCATGTTTTTTGTTCTATTTTTGTCCTATGAGGCTATGAACTGCGTGGTAAAACTAAAATGATTATTCAATAGTTTGTACTTCGTAGTTGGTCTACGGCAATTGTTATATTTTTTTTTGAAGAAATTATGGCCTGCCGGCCTAGCATATACCGCCACCCCACGAGATATCTCGCGGAAGAGAGAAGACAAACTAAGATGTAAGATATTTCGATATATTATATCTCGACATCGACAATTTTGATAGAAAACATATCTCGATCGACAAATATATCTATTTTTGATATTAAAAGTCGAGTTTTAAGTGTAATTGTCATTTTAGACCCAGAAGCAATAAAGAGATAGTCGATTAAAACACGCGAAAACGCTAGAATTTTTTTTGTCGCGGTTGTCATGCTAGGACGGCTGGTAACGAGACTTGATATTTAGCCAAGCGCTTAGAAGGCTAATACTTAATACATTGCAGGTCAATGGTGCGGAGTCCGTGCGTCGCAGTCCCTACGGCCGGCGATGTATGAAGCGCTATTGGAGCCCCTCACTCGGCCAGACGAGGACCCTGCGGTTAAACTGGCAGCCGCTGAGGCTCTAAGGAGTACCATTGATGACTTTAACTTTGAAGTGGAACAGTTCGCCCCCTACGCGCACCATGCACTCGCTGCGCTTTATGATCTCCTGGTAAGTGTGAATAGTAGATTGTTTGTCAAGTAAGCAAAACACTATTTTTATTTAAGATGAGAGTGTTTTTTGAATGCCAGAGTGGAGCGAGGGATTCTTAAATATAATTCTGAGTGCAGCGAGGGATGCAAAGTACGTCAAAGAGTTTAAAATGGTTTCGCTTCCGATTCGATCCTACTTTTTATCATCTCGATGAGAAGGTAACTAAGTGCAACTCATGAATTAGAATTACGTTTGTTTATTTTCATACAGTTATGAACAATTTTGAACTTATTAATGCCCAAAGTGACCAAACGTGGGGACGACATGCTTATAGAAAATAAGCACTAAACACGAAAACGAACCCGTTAAAATTGTTTTTATATGTATAAATAAGCATTTATTAAATTTTATTATCCGAATGCTCGAAGTAAAAAGTAGTTTTTGACGGCGTTTTCATTGGCGAGTTCGGTAGCAAAACCTGCCGTGCACATCGATGGGTCGTGGATTCGAATCCCACCGGGACGACATGTTTACAATTTTCTGTAAGCATGTTTTCTGGTATGTTTGGTAACTTCGGGCATTGATCGGGTGGGAGGAATATCGACATTCCGACCGGGTAATGAACCGCCGTTCATAGATGGAAAAACCGTGAAGTGCAGATTGCGCGTTTCGGTTTCTATGGATTTCCGAATGCTAGAAGTAAAAAGTAGGTCGACAGCGCATCATGGACTGATTGATCAAGTAACGTTCACGTCGTAAAAAATAACAGGTGGAATCGGAAGAATGTGATACAAAAATGCACGTTCTACACGTGATATCGTACGTGATGGAGCGGTGCGGGGGGGTGGTGAGCCGCGGGGGCGGGGCCAGCGCGCTGTTCGCGTACCTCCCGCAGCTGTGGCAGCACGCCGCTTCACACCACATGCTGAGGGCCGCGGCGCTGGCTGCTGTTGTACATTTGGTTAAGGTATACGGTTATTTATAGCTTATAATATTCATTAATGGATATATCGCTCGTTTGCCATTTGTTGTTTTTCAGAAAATGTGTTAAAAATATTGGAAATAACACGTTGTTGTCGGAAATAAGTAATTTGTCGGTGTAATTTTGTTTTATTTTAATTTAAAATCCTTATGTAAGGTTCTAGAATTGTCAAAAAATCAACACTTATTTGAGTCGATACATACTTTTATCATCAGTTACAAACATTTTATAAAACAAAAAAATTGGCGATTAAAAAGAGTGGCAGAGGTTTTATTGCCAGATATATAAAAATGAACTCAAGTCTTCTGCGCGGGCAGTCCAATATGTAATGTAATTATTATTATTTGTCATGTTATTTTTTATGTATTATTATTATTATTTTTTAATGTCTTCTTTCTTGTAAGAGCCAGTAAAATTCGACACCTGTATTCCGGCACATCTTCATTAATATTATATTGTCTTCTGTAGCGATGGCCAAAGTATAAATAATATGTTGTGCGTTGCGGGCAGGCGGTGGGCGAGTGCGCGCACAGCATCCGGCCGTGGATCCTGTGCGTGGTGGGCGAGGCCACGCGGCCGGGCGAGCCCGCGCACGTGTACCTGCTGGAGGACGCGCTCGAGCTGTGGCTGGCCGTGCTGCAGGCGGCGCCCGCGGCCGACGCGCAGCTGCTGCACCTGGCGCGCAACCTGCTGCCGATACTAGGTGGGTGGACCTGCTGGAGGACGCGCTCGAGCTGTGGCTGGCCGTGCTGCAGGCGGCGCCCGCGGCCGACGCGCAGCTGCTGCACCTGGCGCGCAACCTGCTGCCGATACTAGGTGGGTGGACCTGCTGGAGGACGCGCTCGAGCTGTGGCTGGCCGTGCTGCAGGCGGCGCCCGCGGCCGACGCGCAGCTGCTGCACCTGGCGCGCAACCTGCTGCCGATACTAGGTGGGTGGACCTGCTGGAGGACGCGCTCGAGCTGTGGCTGGCCGTGCTGCAGGCGGCGCCCGCGGCCGACGCGCAGCTGCTGCACCTGGCGCGCAACCTGCTGCCGATACTAGGTGGGTGGACCTGCTGGAGGACGCGCTCGAGCTGTGGCTGGCCGTGCTGCAGGCGGCGCCCGCGGCCGACGCGCAGCTGCTGCACCTGGCGCGCAACCTGCTGCCGATACTAGGTGGGTGGACCTGCTGGAGGACGCGCTCGAGCTGTGGCTGGCCGTGCTGCAGGCGGCGCCCTCGGCCGACGCGCAGCTGCTGCACCTGGCGCGCAACCTGCTGCCGATACTAGGTGGGTGGACCTGCTGGAGGACGCGCTCGAGCTGTGGCTGGCCGTGCTGCAGGCGGCGCCCGCGGCCGACGCGCAGCTGCTGCACCTGGCGCGCAACCTGCTGCCGATACTAGGTGGGTGGACCTGCTGGAGGACGCGCTCGAGCTGTGGCTGGCCGTGCTGCAGGCGGCGCCCGCGGCCGACGCGCAGCTGCTGCACCTGGCGCGCAACCTGCTGCCGATACTAGGTGGGTGGACCTGCTGGAGGACGTGCTCGAGCTGTGGCTGGCCGTGCTGCGAGCAACCTGCTGCCGATACTAGGTGGGTGTACCTGCTGGACGACGTGCTCGAGCTGTGGCTGGCCGTGCTGCGAGCAACCTGCTGCCGATACTAGGTGGGTGTACCTGCGTGTGCGCAGACCTCCACTTTACCTCCAAGCAGAGCAGAGCACCTTCAAGGCTTGGGTTAGATTGACTACAGTGAATGTACATCGATCAGGTCAGGGAGGTTCTTCAAAAGGGCTAGGTTAAAAGTACTTGAAACTGACGAGCGTGTATGAAAGCATTGATAAAAGTGGAAGAAGCGAAAGTGGTATGCAAGGATCAGAGCATATGGATATACGTGATCTTTACCAATCCCAATTGGAAAGGCGTGATGTATATGTATGTAATATGTATGTTATTTACAGAAACATCAACAGAGCACCTCCGGATAGTCGTGTACATAATGCAGGCGTACGCCCTCCTCTGCCCCGAGGAGTTCTTCTCGTGCGAAGGCGCCAAGTGCATGGCGCTGCTGGACGACATGCTGAGCGACATGCGCTCGGAGGGGGTCATCGCCGCGCTCAAGATGGCGGAGGTGTGCGTCAGCGTGACCTTCCCCGAGCGGAACCCCTACCGGGGGGTCGAGGTCATCTGGCCGATACTGAAGCGGGTGATACAGTAAGTTGGGACTGCCGGTCTAGCGTGACAACCACGACAAAATTTTGTCGACCGTTTTTCGTGTTTTAATCGATTATCTTATTTCTTCCAGGTCTAATATGATATACTTAAAACTCGACTTCTAATGTCAAAAGTAGAGATATTTGTCGATCGAGATATTTTGTCTATCAAAGTTTTCGATGTCGAGATATAATATATCGAAATATCTTATATAACTATGTTACTTTCACAGTTTATATATCATATCATCTTGCATATGCCCATGACCACATTTGCTGGAACGGATAACAGTCAGGATAAATAATAAAAATGATAAATCGCGTTTTAAACCGATAAAAGTTATTTATTGTAAAAATAGAGCCACAAATAACTTAAGTTATTTAAACATTTTCCATATTCATTTTAGTTTTGAGATATTAGCGAACAACTTAAACACGATAATTAGGAATAAACTAACCCGGCATTTATACTTTGATGTGAACTACAAAACGTAATATTTTTGACCCAGTTTGTGTGGACCTTCCCTGTGATCTCAGAAAAGCCACCATCTAACATCACTACATGTTTCCAGCGCTATTCTAGAAGGAGACGACCTCCCGATGGTATTCTCGGTACAGCTGTGCCTCCTCTCCCGGGTGATACTCCTCTCGACCGATCTCTTCTACAAGGCGGTCCAGGACGCAGCCAAGAACCTGCCGGAGTACGACTCCGATCCGGTGAAGGTCCTCTTCAAGTTGCTGCACGTCTGGACGGAGAAGATGAACTGCGTCACTCAGGTCGAGAGGTGGAAGGTTGTTGGTGAGGCTTTGGTTGCTAATTACATCTTATAAAGTAGACATAAAAAAGCATACACAAATTGTAGAAGATTTTTTAAGTTCGTTAAAAAAAAAAGATGTCTTAGAAGATTTTTTTATCTCAGACTAGCTGTTGCCCGCGACTTTGTGATGTTATATAGCCTAAAACCTTCCTCGATAATTGGACTATCCAACTCAAAAAAAATTCAATTTGAACCAGTAGTTCCTGAGATTAGCGCGTTCAAACAAACAAACTCTTCATAATATTAGTATAGATATTTAATGACGAGCGTTTTTTGATGATATCTAAGCTACAGGATTTATTTATTTTTGATGGTTGACACCTGGCGAGGTTCTAATCTGTCGAAGTAGGAATTACTATATTCCATAATTTATACAGTTCATATTTTGTCGTAACAATTGTATGTATAGGTTACCTTTGGTTCTTGAGATTATACAAGAATGCCTTTAGATACTGACTATAACCAAAGAACATAGATGTACATAGAAGAACAGGCCCATACAAACTTTTAGCACAGAAAAAGTAGTTCTACATTTGACCTGTAGAGCGCGCGTCAATGTATCGGTGTGACACATCTAAACAGTCCGCTGACTCCTCCCCTCGCGTTGTCTCGCTTGCTCTTACGAGTGAACGGCAATAACGCTCTAAAAGCGGCGTGCGAGAGAGAGCGCTATGACTCCAGCGTCAGTGTGCGTTCACACGGATACTAGCAGCGCTGCGGTGGCTGGGGTGAGAACTACTTATACTGCAGAGAAATCGTGCCAATCGCCCCTATAAAGCCTGTGCTTCTATGTACATCTATGTTCTTTTCTATAACCATAAAACGCCAATAATTTACCTATTGAATTCGACATCGATTGTATGTATATTTCTGACTGTTTCATATACATTTTTTAAATCATTTATTTTATGAGTGATTCTTTCTTCTAGGTCTGGGCCTGGCGGCGCTGCTGACGACGCAGAACGCGACGGTGCTGCAACGCTTCTCGGCGATACTACTGAACTTGACTGAAGTGCTCAATGACGTCATGAAAATGGAGGAAGGCGGCACTTATGTGGAGTAAGTTTTAACTTCGATGGTGATACATATTTCCAAGTACTAGAGTATCATGTTGTATCTATATCTCCATCAATAATCGTTGTCCGAGTCCACAAGAGTGTTTATGGAAGTGTCTATGGGAGTCTTTTTTTTTTTTTTTTATGTCAGATATCGACAGACGAGCATGAGGTTCACTTGATGGTAGGTGATACCTCAGCCACAGAACGTCAGTCAATGATGCGCTGTCGACCTAATTTTACTTCGAGCATTCGGAAATCCATAGACTGAAACCGAAACGCGCAATATGCACTTCACGGTTTTTCCATCTATGAACGGTGGTTCGTTACCCGGTCGGAATTTCGTTATTCCTCCCATCCGATCAATGCCCGAAGTTACCAGACGTGGAGAAAGCATGCTTATAGAAAACTATAAACATGTTGTCCAGGGTGGGATTCGAACCCACGACCCATCGATGCGCACGGCAGGTGTTCTACCGAACGCGCCAACGAGCCTCTCAAATGTCTATGAGAATATGTCTTCAGCTAACAATAGATTAAATTCATTGACTTATATGTATACTACTAGACAAGCAACTTGGAATAATAATTGTGTCGCAATTTCGGATCGCGCGGGCGGGTAGAGAGGGGGAGCAAGCATGGCGAATATGCCTTGCAAACGCTCGCTCTCGCATATTTCTAGTAAAGAGTAAGCGTGATGGAAAATTATGATGGCAGTTGTGTATTTATATTTACGATAATTATTGTTTTAGACAAATACGAAATAAATTACTTAGGTACTTACTGAAATAGACTTCAAATCACCTGGGAAAACTACGCACATAAATTATAACAGTGTTTTATTGGTTACTATGAACAAAATCGGTGTTAGTTTGTCGAAAACAACGTTCACGGCTTACAAAACAGTGCACTGATCTTCTCGCTTGCTCGCAGTGGACTAAACGAGTTACGGAGAATTAACCGCAACTCAGTGGCCAATTATTTAAGGCCGCATAGCTTGTCTAGTAGTATACATATAAGTCAATGATTAAATTAAACCATATGTAACAGCGGTCTGCTCGCCCCGCCGGGCTCGCGGCCCGCGTCCCCGCTGGAGGGGCACGGCGGCGCGGCGCGGTGGGAGGGCGGCGAGGAGGGCGCGGCGGTGAGCGCCGTGCGCACGCCGCACGAGGCGCGCCGCCGCCGGCTGGCCGCCGCGCACCCCGCGCACGCGCTCGACCTGCGGGCCGTTGTGCACCATCAGGTAGCTATGTGATCCTGGTAGTTCGGTATATAGTAGTTCCGGTAGTGTGAAAAACCTCAAAAACGGATGTTCTTTTTATTCGATTTCGTGTTGGTTTTACTGAAATACATACTTTGCAGTAAAACTCCCGCATTTTTATCTTAATTATTCACTGTGAAAAATAAATTAAAAAAAATATATTTTTAAGCAAAATATTTTTTTTCTAAATTTTTGTAGGAAGTGTATTTAAGTTCATTAATCCTTAGATAATAATTTAGTAGACCTACCACTAAACGTGCTGCTCAAATGAGACAGCGCCGTGAAAGGAACCACAAAGCAAAACATCATCTACGTATAAGTAAATTTTTGTTATTCTTAATTTTCTAAAAAAGCACCAAACCAATGCCGATAAAAATTACATGGGACCACCTCTGAAATATCTTCTACTAAACAAAAAAAATAATCATCCAAATCCATCCATAACTTGCGGAGTTATCGCCTAACAAACATACAAAAAAAAGCAACATACAGACGAATTGAGAACCTCCTCCTTTTTTGAAGTCTGTTAAAAATGGGTAAATTTATGACTCCCAAACAAAAAAATATCGATTGAAAGAAAAATATCAACTTTTAAAATTATCATAGATATTGTAATATATCTATACAAAAGCCGCATAATTTGATATATTTGGTTTAATTCTACGACATCGCGAGTCCGAGTAATCGGCTTTTTTAAGGACGTCCGTTTTTGAGGTCTTATTTCGCACTGTGGATCACGACAAACTTCTAGTACGCTCTGAAGTAGGGTTGATGAGGAAGTAGTTGTGAGGATGAGGATAATTATTTTTTAGAGGATGCGGATAAGGATGAGGATGTGTTTTGAGGAAGAGGATAAGGAAGAAGGGGAGAAATAACAACATAATATAAATACTCTTTTCGGGTACAATATATTTATATAATAAGGTTAAGCCTTGACAATTAAGACAAAACCTTTGTATATTTTTATGATAAGAACAAATTACTAGTAACTAGTACTATCTAGCAAAAAAAAAAATATGTTTAAGTTGATGCTGAAAAAATATTAAAATTAATATTGAACATTAATTACCGGTAAATTGAAGTTAACAATTAATAATATAGATAGACCTGTTTCTTGGAAACAGCATGTGTACTATTGTTAGATTCACTGAGAACATTTGATGGAGGGGCTGATAAATACTGACGTACTACTCAATACAAGTTCATCACTTACTCTTAATAGAACAATCTCTCCTAATATGAGAGAGAAAATAAAAAACTTGGCTATTAAAAAGAGTGGCGGAGAGTTCATTGCCAGTTCTTCTCGTCCGTTCTACGCCCTTGATTTGAGAACTGGCAGTAAATGTAAAATTAGAAGCATTGTTTTTTATTGACGTTTTAAGTTACCTAATGAATACAGTATTTGAATTTGAATTATTCAAAAAATATTATAAGCTATGTATGTGGCCCTGGTACATCAAAGCTCTCTCAGGCCCATATTCCAAGTCGTGTCTCGGTTTTGAATCTAGTTTTGAGACTTGTCAAACCGTTCTTTCTCTATAGAATTTTGACAAATTGACATTTCTCAAGAATAGATTACGACTCAAGTAACGTCTTGGAATACGGGCCTTAATGTGCTAGTCAACATCACAATCACCTTATTAAAATGTATTTATTTTCAGCTGCAAACATTGAAAAACCAAGTTGGCACGGAGACGTTTGAACGACTTCTTCAAGGCACGGAGAAGGACACGTTGCAACAGCTTCGGGAGTACATACCGCTTTAATTAGCGAGTCGCTTCAGCAAAGCGTAAGCGTGGGATCTAGCGGGAGCGGAGGCTTAATCATAAGCGGTAGCGGATGTACGCGTTTGTATAATCACTATTCCCCATATTAAAAATGGATGAGTACTTTGTCTAATTTAAGGGACCCATATACGGTACGATTGATCTTTACGATCAGATTGATCGAAATTAATCGCACCGTATATGGGGCCCTTTAGGATGATAATTTTGACAGCTCATACTAGGGATGGGGTGTGATCGTTAATGAATCAATTCGATTATCGATGATTATTGTCTTAGGATGTGAAATCGATAGTTGCATGGTTATATTGTATGAATACAATTTTTTTTATTTATTTAGTGATATATCAATACACTGGTTGATATGTGATTACAAATAGTTGTAATACTTACCAAAAATTATATGTTCGATTAATTGGTATATAGTTTGTGGTTATTCGATGTGCGAGGGATGAACTACGATAAGGTCCCGTCAATAAAGTATGACATTATCTTCGTAGAACACTTCACTGAAAAAATGCAATACTTCATAGGCGTGAGCTGTCAAAATTGTCTTCCTAAATAAGACAATGCGTAGTTTATAAAATTGATCTAAACTACTTTGAGTTCTTTGTAGTTTGGATCCTTTGCCTAAATATACAGTGAATTTTTCAAATGGGCGTTTATGACCAAATCCGAAACTATGAGGAATAGCGGAAAATACTCAGAGAACTCTTGAAATATTTTGATGAAAACCAAAACTGCATCATTGGATAGCCGGGAATCGAACCCATTGATTTTGAAAAAAAAAAATACACTGTATTATTAGACCATTCGATATTGTCTCTAATAAAGAACGAATTTTGGGAAGTTTTGACATACGACAAACTTAAACAAAAATTTTCTTTTCGCTAGTCATAGTTTCGGATTGAGCAATGCAAGCCCTCTTGAAAAATTCAGCCTGTATTGTTGTTTTAAACTAACTATTTTGACTTATTTCTTCATCATTTTAGTGCTTTGTTTCACTTGATTGAAGCAAATGAAGGATATATCCGCAAATAAGTTTAGTTTTTAAAATATTTACTGAACATATAAGCGATATTTACCGACGAACAGATACAGGCTAACGGCTTTATTCATAAACGTATATGTTTTGTCTCTTTAGTTCTGTAGTCTTTTTATATTCGATAGAGCGAGACAAAACTATTTTAACTATATCAAGCTTATAATACGTTTATGTCTATGGCCGTAAGTTTTCTTTGTTTGTATATTCGTGAAATTCAATAAAAAACGAACATGCATTGTAAAAATTATCTACATACATATTTTTGTGTATTAAATTATTGTTTTAGGCATGAAATGTTTTTTTGTTTAATATCAATAAAATCTTTTTTTTATTGTAGTATTTCTTAAGTTGGTTTTCATCAATAAAAATCTCATATGAAAATCTGAAACCAAAAAATGAAATATTTGGAATTTGTTTTTTGCCATCGTTTTGTTACTTTTCAAGTAACTTGTTTATTATTGTTCTATTTTTTATTTAAATAAGCCTTGTATTGCACATATGTGATATACTTTTCCTATATAGCTTTAAGGAATATCTCTGTACATGTCGAAATATATTAAATATAATATTATATCTTAATATTAATATATTTTTATGATTCATAATAGTTGTCTTTGTTAGAATATCATAATTTTATTAGTTTTTTTTGTTTTAATGATTCCTTTTAACGCACATGTATAATTTATTAAAAATAATGTTTTTATGAGTTCTCTTTTTTAACATGTGAAGTTGGCTCCGAATCTTATGACATAATTAAAGACATGTACAGAATTGTATAGAAATTCATACTACAATACGGGGCGTAGGCTGATGTATACTAATAATCTTAATATTTCGCCATTAATAGATGTACCCTAATAAAGGAAATATAAAGAAATAAATAAATTTCTATAAAGATATATGAGTTTTTTTTATATTTACCACAACATTACGGGAAAGTAAATGTTCGGAAAAAACGAAAAAAAAGTTAATTCATGAAACTTAGACGCAGCAAAAAACCAAACGATTTCGCTATTCATATTAGGAATTGTGTTTTTCTAAAACCATGCTTTCTTCTAAGTCTATTCACTTAGACTTAAAAAAAATATGTTAGATATCGGCAGACGCACAGAACAGAAGAGTGGGCAGACGAATACAAGGTTCATTTGATGGTAGGTGATACAGTCACAGAATATCAGTCAACGATGCGCTGTCGACCTACTATTTTGTTCGAAACATTCGGAAATCCAAAGACTGAAACCGAATCGCGCATTTATGATGTCGGTTCGTTACTCGGTCGGAATTTCGATATTACTCCCCCCCCGATCAATGCCCGAAGTTACCAGATGTGGGGAAGACGTGCTTATAAAAAATTATAAACAAGTCGTCATGTGGGATTCGAACCCACGACCCGTCAATGCGCTCGGCAGGTGTTCTACCGAACGCGTTAACGAGCTCGTCAAAATTAAATAATACAATAAAGAAAACAAAATACCAAAAAATAAAAGTAGTACCTACATGTTGCATTTAAAATGTATCTTAAGTTAATAAAAATAAATAAAATATAAGGATGATTAGTTTATGTTACTGGAAATCATTTGAGAAATATATTAATTAGATTATAATTTAGATATTTTATATCAATTATTGATTTGCTGTCGAACTATTTATATTTACTTCAGGTATTCGGAATTCTATGACTGAAACGGAAATGCACCGTCATGATTTGATACCAATGACTTACTAGGATATAATATACAGGACGCCTATTACGAAAAACGAACGCAACGAACGGATCGAAACGAAAGAACAAACAACTTCGTATTTTAACTTATTGAGAAAACATTTTTAATTCTATTTACGATTATTCTTACTATCATAGTAATGTCAAACGAAATACATAATATCTTATTCCGAAAGACGTGTCGATCATCGGATTCATAATAGGAAAATGTACGATCCGTCAGCCGAAACTTCGTATTTTGTTTTCGTAATAGGCCTCCAGAACTGAAAAGCATGCCAATGAGTCGGGAAAATATTCAGAAGTGTAATAAATCTCTCCATATCAATGATTTTTAAAATCATACGTGTGTAACTGAATAAAATGTTTTAAACGTTTTACAGATCACTAGTACCTAAGTGGTGTCATATGTCTTGTTGCTAATTTAGGTTATTATTTTTTAATGAGAGTAAGTCTTTTTTATCATTTCTGGCATTACAATTCGTCAATTTCACCTCACGCGCTTGTCATAATATGATTCTGGGTTATTGATTCAATCTTTTTAGAAAAAAGGCGGGAAAGTCATCAATAAGTAAAGGCGCGCTCTTTTTAAAATTAATTTTTAAAAATATTTTCTATACTTTTGTTCTATTTCAAATACGTTACTAAGGTTCTACTAATAAAGGTTTAGTCCAAAATAAATAAAATGACCAAAAAGAGACGGTGGAAAGAAAATCCACCAGACCCACGGATCGGGTACTCTTCGGACTCAGACTCTGGAGAATTGGATAATGCGGACAAGTACTTAACTTATAAAGTTAAAGGATATGTCCGCAAGTATCCCGAAGATATTCCGCAAAAGGACTTGGTTGTGTTCTTAGCACATAAGGAGGAAGGCAAAGTATTCAACGACAGGGATCGTATGGCCTTGTCTAAGGGCATTCGGGAACATGGTGTGTCTGGAGTTATGCATTTGCGCTCCATCAACAAATATAAAGTCGGTATAACTTTTGATTTACCAAATAATGCTAATATGTTTATTCAAAATAAGAAATTATTAGATCATCTTACATTAATAGCCACAATACCAGCTGGAGGTACCGAAGTTACTGGAGTTCTCACTTCAGTGCCGAACGATATGTCTAATAAGGAAATTTTTGGTCTGATAGGCAGCTCGAAAAATGTGGTACAAGTAAGGCGTTTCATGCGCAGAGTCAGGGGTGACAACGGAGCAATATCCTATGCTCCTACACAAACAGTTGCAGTCACCTTTGCCTCCCCCATCCTTCCAGAATATGTTTATTTAGATTCTTGGCGTCATGAGGTTAAAAAGTATATCCCTCCAGTTAAGCAATGCCTCAAATGTATGAAATATGGACATATAGCTAAATTTTGTCACAACTCTGAGGTTTGTTCAATATGCACATTAAACCATAACTTTAAGAACTGCCTAACCGATCCACAAAATGCAAAATGTGTCAATTGTAACGGTAACCATATCGCCATCTCCATTCAGTGTCCTTTGAAAAAACAAAAAATTGAAGAAAACAAAATTAAAACAAAGAGTGTAAACTATTCTGAATTATTTAATCCAAACGCTTTTCCAGCTCTTTCTGCTCGAACCTTAGAAGTACAAATAAACAATTTAATGAAATCTAACACATTTATCAACACTTTAGTCGAAACAATTATTAAAATAGTCAGTAATAAAGATATACCAGTAAATACAACATCAATTAAAGAAGTATTAAAATCTACCTTAAGTAATAAGTTCCCATCTGCCTCATAATGGATTTGTCATATTTAAATATCATTCAGTGGAATGCTCAAAGCCTCAACAGTAATAAACATATATTAATTAATTTCCTCTATACACATAATATTGATATAGCTATAATTAGTGAAACATGGCTTAAGCCTGAACAAACTTTTAAAATAAGTAATTACAACATAGAAAGGAATGATTGCGGTAACATACATAATGGAGTCGCAATTATAATTCATAAAAACATAAATTACACAAAAATTGACACATATTTTGATAATTCATTACAAAATATATGCATTAAAATAGCAGTTAACAACAAATCCTTATATATAGTAAGTTTTTATAGTCCCTTAAACTCAGTTCCTGTCTTCAATAAAGATAAATTTGAGCAATTATTGAGGTCTATTCCTCAACCTTTCATATTTGCTGGTGATTTTAATGCACATCATACTTCTTGGGGATGCAACTATGATTCTCCACGAGGACGTAAACTTTTAGATGTCTTCGATGAAAACAATTTAGTTTTGCTCAATAGTGGTCAAGCAACAACTGTAGGTTCTACAACATGGCGTCCCAATGCTCTTGACCTGACATTGGTCTCTTCATCTCTTGCATGTAATTGTGAATGGAGTGTTAACGATAGTCCTCTTGGTAGTAGTTATCATATTCCTGTTTTAATAAAAGTAGTAATTAGTGAAAATCAAAACAATAATTTGAATGGGGGAAATTGTTCTATTGCTTTGCATTTGCCTCTCTATCCCAACTATAAGTTAGTGAATTGGCAGAAATATAGCAACCAGGTTGATGATTTGTTAGTTGATCTAAAAATAGATAGATTAAATCCTCTTGATTCATATTTACATTTTTGTACAATTTTACGCAAAGCTGCTTCTAATTCTATTGCAAATAGTTCAAACCGCAAACCAGTAACCAGTAATACCATCGATTGTTCTCTTTTTAAGAATAAAGGTAAAAAGTCCCCTCTCCCTTGGTGGAATCAAAAGTGTACTGAAGCTGTATTAAACTTCAAAACTGCATATTTAAATTTTAAAAATGATCCAAAAGAAGAAAACTATATAAATTTTAAAAGACTTAGAGCTGTAAAAAAGCTTGTCATAAAATCAGAAAGACAAAAAAGTTGGTTTTCTCTATGTGAAACTTTTAATAGGAATACACCAATATCTATCATATGGAAATTCATGCGTAAATACAACAAAACATATATTTCCAATAATTGTGACAATGATACATGGATATTAGATTTTTTGCAGAAGTACACACCAGACTATGTATCTAACACTATGTCAAATCACAATAATAACAACATTAATTCCAGTAATAAGTTTCTTGTCAGTCCTTTCACAATTAATGAATTAATATCAGCCATAACCTCAAGAAGAGATACTGCTTATGGTCTTGATGGAATACCCTATATTCTACTTAAAAAAATTAGCATTGCCAGTTTAGAATCATTTCTAAATATACTGAATTTAATGTGGGATAAAAACATTATACCAGAAGAATGGAAAAAGGATTGTCTTATACCAATTTTAAAACCAGACAAGCCTAAGTTTTGTCCCGATTCTTATCGGCCCATAGCACTTACTTCCTGTGTTGGTAAATTATTTGAACAATTGTTAAAACAACGATTAGAGTTTTACGTAGAAAATAACAACATATTACCTTCCAATCAATTTGGTTTTCGTAGAAAATTTTCTGCCAGGGAAAGTATTTGTCAACTACAGCTTGATGTTCGTAACTCTTTGTCGGATCGTAAAAATCTGGTAGCTGTATTTTTTGATGTAGCAGGTGCATTTAACAGTGTTAATATAGATATTCTTTGTCATGAATTATTATTGTTGGGAATTCCTGCACAATTTACAAATTGGGTAAAAAAATTCTTAACCAATAGGGAAGTATTTGTTAAATTTAATAGACATCTTTATGGTCCTAGACTTTCATTCAAAGGAGTATGTCAAGGAGGGATACTATCCCCACTTTTATTTATATTGTACATTCATAGATTAAATATAATCCTAGGATCCCAAGTTAAAAATCTTCAGTTTGCAGATGATTTAGTTATATACACATCAGGGAAAAATCAGTCGGAAGTAGTTCAAATTATTAACAATGCTTTAACAAATCTGTACAAATTTACTTTTTTTTAGGTCCATGTGTGAATCCATCTAAGTCTAAAGTCATTGTATTTGGCAAACAATCGCGTGACATGCCTACCATACTATACAATTATTATTCTTTGCCGGTCTCGCTTGAAGTAAAATTTTTGGGAGTTATTTTTACTCATAAGTTAACTTGGAATAGTTACGCTAAGCACATAATAACTAAAGCAAATAAAGCCTATAACATCTTAAAATCTCTTTCAGGTTCATACTGGGGCGCTGATCCTAAAATTCTATTGTTGTTGTACAAATCATTAGTTCGTAGTCATTTTGAGTATGGTTTTTATTGTTTCGCTGCAGATACTAGTGTTGTAAATAGTTTAGATCTTTTGCAAAACAAATGTTTACGTCTAATAACAGGAGCTTTCAGAAGTACTCCTATTAACGCATTGCAGATTGAATGTAATATCCCACCATTAGCCATTCGATTCAACTATTTAAAAGAAAAATTCTTACTCAAACTTTATAGTGTATGTGGTAATCCATTTTTGATCAATTTGTTACACTCTGCATCTCATTCAAATGTTAAATCATTTTATATGCTGCAAGGTCTTCAAAATTTCACTGATTTTATAGAAAATACAAACATTCATCAATCTAAGCATGTCTTGCCATGTTACGAGGGTTCTTATAGTGGTAAATTTCCAGCAATTAATATAGTTATAAAGAATAAAGAAGATTTATTTTCAAAAGAAGAAGTAAATGCAATGCTATCAGAATGGTTAGATCATAAATTTATTTATACTGATGGATCCAAAAACAGTGAATCCGTGTCTTTTGCTATTTATGAGCCTTCCTCAAAAGTAGGCATAGGTCAGAAAATCAATAAAGTTGCAAGTATATTCACAGCGGAAGCTGTCGCTATCTTAAGTGCTTTGAAACATATCGAGAATTGCTATATGGAGCACACAAAATGGGTTGTTGTAAGTGATAGTATGAGTGTTCTACAAAATTTAGCAAATAATAATCTAAATGCTCATACTAATTATGTTATATTCTTAATAAAACAGTTATGGGTTGAACTAACTCATTTAAATGTAGTAATTAATTTTGTGTGGGTGCCTTCGCACATTGGTGTTCAAGGTAACGAACATGTTGATTACTTGGCTAAACAAATTGTAAAGTCAGGAGATTCTCCTATTAATATGAGTATTCGTATCCCTTATACAGATGCAATTAGTTTAATCAAACAGCGGATGTGCCAAGCATGGGGAAAACATTCATATTATTGCACAAACGTTCAAAACAAAGGAACTTGGTTCGCCGGTCTCGATGTCCAAATAAATTCTACACCTTGGTTTTGCAAGCACAAAATATTCACAAACAAGAAGTTTTATACAACTATTTCTCGCATGCGTTTTGGTCATTGTCGTTTAAATTACCATCTTCATCGTATTAAAATGGTTGATTCTCCATATTGTGTCTATTGTCAATCATCAAAAGTACAATCACTACATCATATCTTCTTTGAGTGTTCGTCTTTCAACATTCAGCGCCTTGTGTTGTCTGATGGGCTTTTAAAAATTTACAATAAAGTTGAAAGTATCCCGCATTGCATTCAGGAGTTACTTAAAAATGCCTCAACTTTTATATTTTTGTACAGATTTGTTATTGAAACTGTTAACGATATTTAAAATTATATTTATGTACTCTTTGTTACAGTAGTAAAATAATAGGATAATAAGTTAATTATAATATTAAAGCTGTAAATATATTTTTTCTAGTAAATAAGTTTTTTCAGAATTTTTAAATTAGATTCTCCGTCACCACTCTTCGGGAGTCCTGACGGACAAGATAACGGGATTTGTAAATGGAAATGTGCCTTTTCTACTCTTTGTTGGGTAGTAATAAATAAAGAATTGTACGTACGATACGTATGTAAAATCGGATTGAACAAAATGTATTTAACTGAGATTTTAAAATTAAATGACATACGTCAGACTTATGGCCGCGTGGAAATAAAGATATGATAATAACTACTTATATTACGAAAAATACTGGATATTGGAAGATTCCGTCTTTGACGGGGGTCGTCATTAATTAAAAGAAGAAGTACTATATTACAATACATATAAAGGATAAGAAACGTAAGACATAAATAAGGAGAGATAAAAGGGAAAAAATAACATAAGACAAGGCGGTATGGTCGAAAGACTTTAGCCTGCCCTATGGGCAAAAAAAAAAAAAAAAAAAAAATCAATCTTTTTAATCCTAGTGATTTTTTTAAGAGCATCACTCCATCGATCGGGTGGGAGGAATATCTCAATTCCGACCGGGTAACGAACCACCGTTCATAGATGGAAAAACCGTGAAGTGCATATTGCGCGTTACAGTTTCAGTCTATGGATTTCCGAATGCTCGAAGTAAAAATTAGGTCGACAGCGCATCATTGACTGATGTTCTGTGGCTGAGGTATCACCTACCATCAAGTGAACCTCATGCTCGTCTGTCGATATTTGACATAAAAAAAAAAAACTATGTCGGGTAGTAAGTAAACAAAAACTAATTCCCGAGACAAATTTCTGTGTCTGTTTCACTGATTTTTTTCTTTACAGGCAACTAGGTAATCCGCCTTCAGTGCCCTGCTCGACCTAAATAATATTTTTAATCCTGTTTCCCCGAGATCAAACCCAGGACCTCTGGTGAACGCATCACGCTAACCACTGAGCCACAGAGGCGGTCAAATCTCAAAATTAATGTTATAAAATATTTACTACTTAATCTTATCAATTTGTTTAATGATAAAATAAACCTAGCATCAAACTTGGACAAGATAAGTTAAATAATCTAAAAGCCTAGATACGTTTCTCAGTAAGGCAGTATTTCATTTCAACTTATAAATATGTAAGTTAGACTTCACTCAAGAAGGTTATCAGTTCGTATTTCGGGAAAACTGGATGTATTCCAACGGCTCTGCAGGCTTTTTAATGCATTCCCATTAGACTGGCGATCTCTTGAGAAATCTCAATGACTTCGCCGTAGTGCAGTAGGTTTATATTATATTTCAATATCGATTTTATATAACAGTACCTTTTTTTTTTTTTTTTTTTTAACTAATATGAGCAAGTGTTTGGCCACTGTTTCACCTGGTGGAGAGTGATAACGCAGCCTAAGATGGAACACGCTTACTCATTAAAAACCTATGCACACTTGCTTTGAAGCGACTTTTTTTTATTTTTTTTATTTTAGAGGGGAAAAAGACTCCTTATGTCCTAGCAACGAGATTGGCCTCCTGCAATATTTTATGCACGAGGCCTATCCCCTGGTTCGCTATCCCCCCCCGCGGGTGTGCAATGCAGGGGGGAGTGTGGGGTTCTGGTCGACCGCTGACTCTCTGCTAGTCAGAGAGCCTGGTGACCCATACCCACTAAAACCCTCTTGACCCTCAGGTCTCGCCGTAATGGGGCAACGGGATAACGACGTAGACAACCGCGGCCCCGGTGCTTTGAAGCGACTAACCTAACCTAACCTAACACGCCCCGGCTTCGCACGATTGCAATGTAGATACACAAAAAAATATCCTATGTTACTCGCCGATAATGTAGCTTTCTATTGGCGAAATAAATTTTAAAATCGGTCCAGTAGTTTTGGAGTTAAATCGTTATAAGCAAACAAATAAATCTTTCCTCTTTATAATTTTTGTATAGTTAATTATAAATAATTTAGAGAGAGAGAGAGATACATTTATTTGTCGTAACACATAATACAATTATTACAATTAAACATTTATACGTCTAGTTATATACAAAACGACTACGACGAATCGGTCATGGACTCAGCATAAAGTGGATAGTCTTTGACTACTCAACCAAAGCCTACCACGCTGATTTTCAGCCATAACCATTTATTATTATAATATTCCCCCTCTATTAGGAATTTATTTTCAAATAGCTTTCTTTAGGTACGTTTGGTATAAAAGTTTAATTTTAAGCGTTTCTCGTCAGCTGATAGATCAGAAAGTCTCCTTTTACAGAAGATTACCATAACTTTTAAAACCATAATCAAAAACATTGCAGTACTTAATTATGCCCAATTATTCGTCCCAAGTCCCAACTGACCGCGAAATATGGCCACGTTTTGAATAATATCAACATATTTATCATGGCGTGATATTAATCAAGAAATGATATTTATTTAGAACGTTCGTTAAGGCAGCTAATTGCGCGTCCCCGTCCTGGCGCCCAACCATTAATTATAACGTGATCAAGCTATGGTTGCTTGGCGATTTGAATATAAAATCGAACCAATCCAACTTCAAACCTATTAATACAAGCCAAAACATCCAGATAAAAGTTAGGTTTATATTGTTTGTGTCTAGTCTAGTTTATGACAATTTAGTTTAAACTTTTTTTACAGAGGGGGAATTTAGTTTGGCTTTTTTTACATGGGGAAATCTTTTTAAGGGGACTCACGCACCGGGGCAAAATGGTAAAAGTGGCTCGGTGAGTGTGGGATTCGGGACAAGCCCCTCTACCCACTAAAGCTAGGGCTCCTCCATAGCGCGAAGTTAAGACCGACCATTATGTGGATCGGTCAAATAATATATACATATATTACTCATCGTAATTACTCCTATTTAGGACTTGTGTCTCAAATATGACTCTATTTTTTTCCTGGTACGCTAATCTTTAACTATTCCTGGCTGTGCTGGAAGACGAGCTAGAAGTCAAGCCAGAATTGAATTCAATTCAATTCTCGGCGGTGTCGCAGATCATCCTGAGTCGATGACCTATTTCCTGCATTGAGCTTTAATTACGCGGTATCTTTTTGACTTTTGTACCTTTATTTTATAAGTGTATCCTGTGAATATTTTGTGAAATAAATGTTTCTTCTTTTTCTATCACATGTAAAGCAAAGAAAGTATTGTTACGAAAAATTAATCTGTCGCTATCGCAGCGTCGAGCTTAAGGTCGTGTTGTTTAAAAAACAGGACCAAGCAACATAAGTTGATTTTGACGTAGGCATTTAAGTATTAGTAGGTATGTATATAGCAGAGCTTCGCTATTGCTAGTGACTTGTACCGCAGTTGGTATCAGTACTCGTGTTGCTACGCCATTAGTTTTGTTTCTTGTAGCTAAAGCTGGATAACGGGCAGTCTCAAGAATTAGTTAATAAACTCAAAACATAACTTCGCTTTATATAAAGCACAGCATATTTACTTGAACTAGGAACAGCTTGCTTGCTACGAGTATTTACCTATTAAGGTGGCAATAGCGACTATAATTGTATGTAGGTGTATTTACTTTTAGCTACAATTAATTGACAAACATCCTTCCACCGTTGCTGCCTTATCTGCCCGTGACCACGTTTGCTGGAAAGCATTCGAAACGTCGGGAACCACCTGCGTGCTTCAGTGTTATGTACTAATTAAATACTTATAAGAGTGTAAAGAAAAATGAGCAGTGAAAGAGACACAGAAACGTTTCACATGACTCGAGAATTCACGTTTTATAATTCTATGAGTTGTTGATCACCATGGTAGTAAGAAATAATTTAATAAATGGCAATCTGTAAAAAAATAAAGCACAGATATAAATAATATTTAAATTATCTTAAAGTGATGGATAAATGGAATTAATTAATAAAATACTTCTTTAAATATTTAATTAACAATAATCGTAGTTTACAACAGAATTAATACTGCAAAAAGTCGCCTTAACGCTACAATTCAGCTATTTTAAACGTAGTCTTGAAAGTCAAATGCGGAACCTAACGTTCCCAAGTAAAATCGATATATTTGGATCAAAAATTGGTACATGAAAAAAAAATTGATAAAAATGATATGATTCCTGGCTACCAGTTAAAATTATAGAAAATTAAATATGTAAATAGTTGGTGGCAGCTAGTACTCGTAATTTATTATATTTACTAAGTGATTTGATATAAAACCGGAATAGGAGTCAGGCTCGGTTCGTGTTACAGTGTGACAAGAGGTTGGTTAAATAATAGATTCTCCCAGTCCACACCTCAAAGTTGGGTCGTTAGGAACGACCTCATTTGGAGTCATACAGGAAGCCTTGATTAATTATTACAATCAAAGTTTCATTTAGTGTGCTTTAGACGTTAAATTTTTACGGTAGGTACTTTTTTTATTATCAGTGATTATATATTTTTCACCGTAGCGCAATTTTAAATATAAGGATCGATAGAGCTTCGAAAACTGAACAATACTGCATTATAAAATCATTTTAGCCAAAACGGTTTTTACGCCCTTTGTTGCGTAAACCATCGATATGATATGTTGTACATGTATATTGTATATAAATAAATAACACGTATTCGTTGTCAATTCTGTAGTAATAGCACAATATAAAGTTTTGTAAGTCGCGCGCATAAATTCCCGCGACCCTTACGCATAGTTCGAAACCTGAAAACGTTTCCAATTCGCGGCGCCCGTTTTTTCCCAATGTCGTTGAGAAGGGAATAAGCTCCATTGTTCTGAGATGATAGTCGCCACATAACGTTTCTGATCACGCACCGAACGCGTCTCGAGGCGTGCCGCGAGATTGGTCACGAATTTCTTGTGGAGAAAGTAAGCTATGCTTTTTGAAGCTATTCAATATTTTGATTTTGTTTTTTATTCTATATGGTTCGTGGTCTTTCTAGTTCTAGTTTGAATTAGTTTTTATCGGTTTTTTATTTTATTGTTTTTTACTATCTTCCACTAGGGTCTTCTGCCACACTGGGGGACTACTGGAAATCAGCGTCAGAGCTTATAATCCGACATGTACTGAGTTATTAATTGTTAATTTACAATTTTTTTCAAATTGATTTATTATATACCTATTCATTTATATGTATTTACTTTTGTTCCGTCCTGAAAAATGTATTTCATTTCAAATATACTACAGCTGAGGTTTGAGGGTAATTTAAACTTGACATCTATTTAGCTAATGTTACGTGAAACTTAAGACAAAAATAGATCAATATTTATTGATGCGGTATAATTTTAATTAAAAATTAATAAATTACAAAAAGTTTTGGATCATTGTAATGGGCTTAAACGAAAGTTTTTAATATTATTTTATTTCAACGAATACAAAATATACACCCTTATGAAAAGTCGTAAGTAAAAGCTGCAGTATATTTTATATACTATATACGAATATTTTCTCCAATACTAAGCATGTGTGTACTGTGTACCTAAGCGATTACGCTTAAGATATCAGCTGCGAGCTTTACCGGATTATTATCTACGTGTCATGTTACCGCTGATGAAATTATTTTCTCCTCGGAGATGAAGATGTGGGTGTTTTCTTTGTTTCACTTTTGCTCCTCGACTTCAGTCACTTGACGATAGTGTCACATTATAATAACACGCAACTTTTTTAGCAAGGGGGGTATTGTAGAGTTCAGAACCCTAAAAAACGGGGTTATAATATTTTCCTTCACCGCGCCTTTGTTCACAAGTTAGGTGCAAATTAACTTATAGTATTCTTGTGATCATTATAATTACACTATATAAAGAAATTAATGCTTTTTTATATAAATTTCGTCGAAATCCTGTCCATCATGGATTGTTAAACCCCTTTTAAGTAAAAATTCAAGAGCTCCTCGAAGACTACAATGATTTTGTATTAGTATGTTATAGTAGCAACGCACCCCGGCTTCACACGGGTGCAATGTATACGTAGATGTACCTAAAATAGCCTATGTTACTCACTGATAATGTAGCTTTTTATTGGTGAAAGAATTTTTAAAATCGGTCCAGTGGTTTTGGAGTTTATGAATAAACATACAAAAATACGAAGCTTTTCTCTTTATAATAACATATTATACTTATACAAGTATAAGTTTTAAGTAGGTACATATTAAGTATATTAAGTATTACTTATAGAGTATAGATAGTATCCACAGTACAGACATGACTTTTTTAAATTACTTATGTAATATTAAGGATTTACTAAAGATCAAACAGTATTCGAAACACCTTTTCTCTTGACTATAAGGCATGTCTTTTTCAAATCGTCCGAAAGTATCGTTGCTATATTACGCAAATATAGTTCTTAAGATAGATATGATATGGTTTGGAATTGCGAACATCATAGAATATAATAGACATTGATGCGTGGGATAATATTCAAATCGCTAAAAGCAATACGTATTTACCTACACTTTGAGCCCATTACGTCGTGTCACGTGTGCGCTACTTGAAACAGTATTGTAGTTAAGCTATCTAATATTGTCTAATCCTTCGTTTTACGTTTTATCGCCCTGTTTTGCACAAAAAGATTTATATTTATTCAATAAAACTGCTTAATTTAGAATTGTTTTAAACATAACTGATTATTCTGAAGTCCTTTATTCAGTATTCAGAGTAAATATTACTTTGTGAACGCGTGAAATTTCTTAGCCGCCATTTTGGACGCCTAAATTACTAAACTGTCATGGCGGCGCATTCCGCGCGTACCGAGATTAACGTTCACTTTGTATAGAATCTCTCCGAAATGCTATTTTAGTACTTGCTGAGAGAAAATATATATTGAGCTTTGTTATTTTTATGGTAATGAATAATTTAACGACTAGAGTTCCTCTCTATATGAGATATTTTACAGGTTATTTACGCGTATTTTTGAATTTAACCGTTACGGTTTGATGTATTTTTTAATAGGAGAGCGGCAAATCACGAAGATAGGAACTGAGAAAGCCTACGAACAGCTACACTACACACCATTTTGATTTTAAATTCTGAGGCCCAAGTGCGACTAAAAATACCAATATAACATGAATCTTTTCAAGAAACGAATTAATAGGCAGCTGATAAGTAGGCGTTTGTAGCCCGCATCTTCATTTTACACCAGGTGCGATCAGGGCCGGATTTAGGGGAGAGCATTTGGGGCTACAGCTCCGGGGCCACCACAAAAGAGGGGCCACAATAGAGATTTCGGAAAAAAATCTTTCTAATTCCGACGAGTAAACACAAATAAAAAACTTTTCCTTTGATATTTTTTTTTCGTTGTTTAACCTTTACTTACCATACTTTGTACAAACATGATTAAATTATTCTAAATAATAAAAAAAAATATTTGGAAAATAATTTGGGGTTTCGAGGGTTTTGGATTGTCTGGCATTGGGGCAAACAAAAGAGTTGCCCCAATGCCATCAGACCTCTAACGCCTTCTTATTCATAAATAAAAATAAAATAAAAAGACCTATTAGCATTCATATCATAATTTATTTGAAATATTTATTTATGAAATATTTAAAATAATTTCTCATATAACTGACAGATTGAGTTGAAAGTGGAACTCTCTTCCAGCGACTGTTTTCCCGGATCACTATGATTTGGATCTTTTTAAGGCGCGGGTGAATAGGCTTTTTCTAGGTCGGCGCGCTCTACCTTAGATCACATCAGTTACCATCAGGTGGGATTGTGGTCAAACGCCTGCCTATCATTAATAAAAAATAAAAAAGATTGATTTTTAAACGTATCGTGGCTACATGACACTGAAAGGTATCGTGCAAAACAAACATATAATTGCTTTTGCATTGTAAGTCATCACAGAGATGTTTCGTGTACACCTTTCAAATACCATATCACAATACTCTCGGCTATGATATAGGAGTACCAGGATTACAGAGAGCGTGTGAGGTTAATATCGTTTCAATAAACGCGACCTGTGGTCTGACACGGGTCGACAGCGCTCCGATGTTCATTTCGACGAATATCTTCGTCACGAATATAAGCGATCGCGTATATTTTAACTACTGATATAGTTTTTTATCAAGTTTAAAATATGTTGATCCGTTGCTCCATTTACCGTGACAGACGGTCAAACAAACTGTTATTAATACGATACTGTTTAATTTTTTTATCTTAGATTAATAATTGATCTCCGCGCGCTATGACAAGATACCGCGATATACCTATATAGTAAAAACGCGTTCCTGAATGCGGCAACTCAATATTGTAGTGTGTGTAAAACACTGAGATTTTAGGGATATAGAGTTTTACTGTGAAATTTATGACGACTTATACCAGTATCTTTCTTGTTTCTTGTAGTATTATTTTTATTTTTATAGTTTGACTACGCAAACCTAAGGTTTTTATAATAAAAGGTCGCAATTAGCTTTTTGCTGAAACGCTTGACTTCATTCATTTGTAGGAAACTGAGTTCGAATTTTTTGATATTTCCAATCTAGATTTTGACTCAAAATTAGATTCCGATATTGAGAGTGATAAGGAAAATTTGTAATATTTAATAATACTTATGCTATTTTTTTAAGTTGTTTTCTTATTTATGTATGTTACTGTATTGTACCAATTGTAGTTATTAATTCCATCAGTAAGTTTTATAAAATATTTTGTATAATTGTATATATAGTACTTAAATTAAATATTTTTATAGCCTCTTTTTTTTAAATATTTGGGTCATTAACATTATTGATATATACATACTACCTTAGACACTAAAAGGAACTGTTTAATAAATAAAAATACGTACATACTCGTATTTCAATTTCTAATTTTCACCCTTATGTGTAACTCGAATCTTATGAATTACACCAATACCCCTTCCAGCACTCGTCAACGTCAGTATGTATGTTTGTATCCATTTCCAACACATTTTTAATTAAATACCTATCTTTCACTATCCTCTTTCCAAGACTTTACTGTTAAAAATGTTTAATTGTTACTTTAAAAAAAATACTAGTTGCAAAAATGAAAGTTCATTCATTCGTTACTAGATTTTATAAAATTTTCTCTAAACTCTAAATGAAATATAGTTTCTGTATCTATATCTCATAGCCATACCAAGATTTTTGTTCATATTTCACCAAATAAAAAAGTTTTCTACTCTTTAAGTTTCTAAAACAGCAAATATTTTTTTATGTTAGATATACATAGATAGATGCACATTAGGGTCACTTGATTGTAGGTGATACCCTAGCCACAGCACATCAGTCAATGATGTGCTGTCGACCTACATTTTACTTCGAGTATTCTGAAATCCATAGACTGGAACGAAGCGTGCCGTGTGCACTTCACGATTTTTCCATCCATGAATGGTGTTAGTGCCACGGTCGGAATCTCGATATTCCTTTAATGCCCAAAGTGACCAGACGTAGGGGGAAGACATGCTTATAGAAAACTATAAACATATCCCGCCGGGAATCAAAACCGCGATCCATCGTAAGTGGGTATTATACCCAACGCGCTGACGAGCCCGCCAAATAATCTTTTGGAGGCTGCAATAATCTTTTTAGGTAAAGCGCAATTCCTAATCTAAGTTTATTTAACTATCAGGTACAGCGATGAGAAAGTAAAGTGTCAGCAGCTCTTGGGCGTTAGTCACGCTGTCTTTAGAGAAAGAAACCAATATGTGTTAAGCTCCGTACTCACATTCGGTATTACTCGATAGTTTTACTCCAAAACGAGTAAATATTAACGTGTGGACCGCAAAACTCACAGCTCGAAGGCTCGCATCGAGCTGGCTCGATGGAATTAAATAAATCTTAATTATTATTAGTCACGTTATTCACATTAAGCTAGACTTAATTTAGTATTAACCCCATCCGTAGCGTGATCGAACAAACTACATTACCACTGGTCTACTGCAAAACTTTTGACTAACGATTGAACATTGATATCTCGCGGACGAGTGAAGACAAACTAAGATAAAAGATATGGAGATATATCTCGACATACAGCTTTGATTGACAAGAAGAAATTGTCAACCTACCGAAACTGTCTAATGAGTAAACTGGTGAATAAGTGAAGTTGACGAGTAAGGAAAATGACCAGTGGTACGCTAACTCGTGATATTTCAATCGAAAAATACCTCTACTTTTGACATTAGAAGTCGAGATTTAAGTGTAAGTGTCATGTTAGACCCGGAAGACATAAAGAGATAATCTATTAAAACGCGAAAAAACGGGTCGACAAAGTTTTGTGGTTGTCATGCTAGGCCAGCAGTTTCTTTAGCGTGATATGGAGCGACTGATTATATTTCTATTCTGTTTTAATATCACATTTTTTTATAAATTTTTAATATTTGAATGTTAAATTCTTTATCTCTAATATATAAAATTTCGAGGTTTCCGAAAATTCCGAAACGGCTTTTCCGATTTTTACCAAATTTTATATGCGTATTCAGTAGGTCTAAGAATCGACTACTATCTATTTTTCATACCCCTAAATGATAAGGGTTTTTCACCCTTAATTTTTTTTTTTTAATTTTGTGGACGAAATTTTTTGTTTTTATTTTTTTATAATGTGGCATTAAAAATACATACAACCCTATATTTTCACTCTTCTATTACCAACCCCTACTTTTTTTTGTCAAAAAATCTAGACCTGTGCGAAACCGGGGCGGGTCGCTAGTTAATATTATAAATAAAATTAAACATAAAAGATACGATTAAATAACCACCGTTAAAAGATGGATTAATGAAGTGTTTATTGATACGAGTTGGGAAACTTCACAAAGATAACCTATTTCTACTTTGAAGGCCAGAAAGATGAAAGAAAGAAAAAACATTTATTTCACAAAACACTCGCAAGATACACTAAATAAAAAAAAACAAAACAACATCGTAATTGAACTATTAATTAACTTAACTCTAAAGAGTTCCTGGGCAGTGCAGGAAATGGGTCACCGACTCAGGATTATCTGTGACACCGCCGCGGCTATGTCACAGCACTGATTATTTTCAGCGGTGCCCGTTTAAGTCTGGAGTCCTGCATCTGAATCTGCAAGTCCTCGGGTGTTGTTGATGTTCATTGGTGGTGGTGTTTAATTTCCATCAGGTGAGCTGTTGGTTCATTTGCCCTCTTGTACCTACTAGATATAAAAAAGTAGTTCGATAGTGCATTCTGTGGCTGAGATATCATCACTCGTCTGTCGATATCTAACCTTTAAAATGTATAAGTGAGATAAATTCAATTTGAAGTATGTTTATTTCGATTTAATAAGATATTAAGATGTAAGGTACATTTAAAGAATTTAATTATTAATTTTTCGTTATTATTCCTACCCTACTGTAGTATTTAATAAGTTAGTGTATTAATCCAAAAACAATTACATGAACCGGTGCATAATTCATAAAGTTACCGTATAACTTAACAAAATTATCGCTGAAGTTCGTTCGAAAGTTCAAAAGGAATTAAGTAAGACAGCCTTCGGAGAATTATGATTGTAGCGTGCCGGAGAATATTACTTTATTTGGTGTTCTTTAATGGAAAAATTAAAAAAAATGGTAACAGTTTAAAACATTCAGCTTATTAAAGACGGGCGCATTGGTTTTGTGTTATTACGCTAATTATGGAATATCTTACCTAAACCAGTGCTTAAATACTTTGAATGTCAATTTATTAATGGTGATATTACGTTTTGATAAATTAAATTGGGGGCGAGGGGGAGGGGAAGGCTAGCAACGCATCCTCAAGATCACTGGTGTTGCAATGACCATGTGCAGCGGTAGTCAGTAGTCACTCACCATCAGGTGACACGCCTGTCTATTTGCTTCCTGTAATAAAAAAAAAGAAAGGCGTGTTCTTCCACCAGACTAATTGGAAGATCTTTGACCATTTTTTTATATCAGATATCGATAGACGAACATGAGGTTCACGTGATGGTCGGTGATACCGCAGCCACAGAACATCCGGAATTTGGATAATTTAAAGTTAATTGGAAAAAAAATCAGTTCAGATGAGGCAGTCCAAAACGCCTTCAATGACTTTGTTGATTCTCGCTCCCGCAATTTTTACAGCAAAGGAATCACTGAACTCCCTATAAAATGGCAAAAGTGCATAGATAAATAAGACAACGGTACATACTTTGATTGATTAAATAAAAAATATGTTAGAAAAAAAATAATTTTGCTGTTTTCATATAAAACACCAATTTTATTCGTACGGACCTAATATATGGATCGTTTTTTAAACAAAACAAAAGAGGCTGAACGCCCTTTAGCGAGTGATAAGGGAGATGATTATCTCAAAGCTTCAGATGACGTGATAATTCATTTTTTTCCGTCGCTTGCTCGTTAATAATTAGGGAGTCCATATTAAAGAAAGTGTGGGAGACAATATTAAATATTTTATGACTTAAGTTTTCTTTGCGTAATAATATTCATAATGATATTAAAATAATACTAATATTGAAGCTCATATAATGACATTAATATTTTAACAAAATAAATCTTCTTAAATATTATGATTTAGGAAATAAGCAAATCATAGCAAAGCTATTACAAAACTCACTTGAATATAAAAATTTCGAAAAAATATCGAAATAATGTCACCCTATAAACACGAAATGAGGCTATTTGAAGCTGGAACACCATAATAATTGTAATTCTATACGCGAAGATGACTCGCCAAATTGTTGTAGATGAGTCCTGGTACAATAGGATAATTATGAATGGACGGATAAATAATAATTATGACTAGACAAAACCTATTTAAGCTCGTGTGATAGATACAGCGAAGTTATGGACTCCTGGTAGGTATAATGTATAATTAGGGCGGTCGCATATTGGAAACGAACTTGTATCGTACGTAAATGGAAAAACCGTAAAGTGCACATTGCGCGTTTCGGTTTCAGTCGATGGATTTCCGAATGCTCGAAGTAAATATTAGGTCGACAGCGCATCATTGACTGATGTTCTGTAGCTGAGGATGAGTCGTGGGTTCGAATCCCATCGGGATGACATGTTGACCATCAAGTGATCCTCATGCTTGTCTGTCGACATCTAACATAAAAACATAAAAAAATGAGAATACCTAACGGAAATTGAGGGAATAGTTAGCACCAAAATATATGATTTACGGATCTAACTGTCTAACACTTAGGCAATAAAGATATCATTTATCATTCAGTCAACAGAGTAAAAGTTCCTTTATTAATACTAGGCGTCATTTTTCACGGATGATTGGACAGGAGTCAGGTGATGTTATAATCATTTCCAACATTAATTTACAATAAGGGCGCGAACTTTTCTCTAAGGGGCGAAACGAAGAAAAATTGTCTCTTAGTTTCCTTATTGAATAATTTAAGTAAGGGATCAGATAATCCATAAAGTGTCTGGTAACGATGATCAAGCGACATCGAGATACTGTTGTTATAATATATTATTACTATGTATGAAGTATAATATAAAATATGTTAGGTACTGGCTTTCAGGGCTTTCCTACTTTGGAATTAAATTATTATACAGACGGGATTTATTGAAGTAGGCAAATATTTTAAAGGAAATTTTATATGGTTTTACTCGTACAATGGAATTCCAAGCACTTATCTATTCTAAGATTATAAAGAGAAAGAAATTTTGGAAAGATTTGTTTGTTACGATTTAACGCAAAATCTACTAGACCGATTTTAAAAATTATTTCACCAATAGGCTTGCTAACTTTAACGTAGTACGTGATTATGTATAACATACATATATAATTACGTAATCATATACCTACGTATAAGTTAAATATTATTTAATTACGTTAAGCGCATTATTATTTTTCTTCTAGTGGTTGCATTTGTAGCGACATTTACAATCTGCGCCTAGAATCAATACGAAGACTTTTAATCCTGAATAGCGCTATATATGTGTTTCCGAGTGCCGAGTATATAATATATACCACATCTCGATATCAACCAATGGGGCCTTAGGGCCGGCCAGTCAGTGGTTCGACTGGTTGAGGATCTTCACTTAAGGTTGGAGGAAGAGCATACCTTCCTTCCTCCAGACATTAATAGTTTCTTAAAGTGTGCGATAGCGTTCCTCGGAAGGCCTCCTGAATCCTCCTCCTGTGCCTATCAAGATCTTCACTACTTCAATGGCCAACATTTTCTCTGGGCCTCTTACCGATCTCTGAAGGGACAAGGGACTTTAAGAAACTACGATTTCGAAGATCTTCGGGCATTGATCGGGTGGGAGGAATATCGAAATTCCGACCGGGTAACGAAGCATCGTTCATAGATGGAAAAACTGTGGAGTGCACATTGAAAGAACGAAAGAAAGAAAGAAAAACATTTATTAAAATACACACATACAATTAACAAAAAATAAGAAATAAAAATATACATGTGGTGTCTAAAATCACTCACCATGTGTGATCCCACACAGACGTGATCCAACGCTGATCTTCTGTGGCCCCCTCGTAACGCACTACCTCAAGGGTGACACCTCGCATGCGCATTTCGGTTTCAGTCTAAGAATTTCCGAATGCTCGAAGTAAAAAGTAGGTAGTAAAAAAAGTGAGTATTGACTGATGGACCTACAATCAAGTGAATCTCGTCTGTCGAATATCTAATATAAAAAAAATATGTATGTGAATACAGTCCACGAAACTCCCTTCATTCCCGAGTATCCGACAAAAGGTCGTTAAAAGCCTACATAAAGAGATAGCATTAAATAGACCCGGTTCAATCGCGTGAAATAATCTAGTTTCAGTGAGAGGTCCTTTTATACGTTACCGTGACAGGACTAAGTGCATTTTATTCCGTTACTCTCTTTGTGAGTCGCAGAAATACACGACCAGTTCAAGTTGAACTCTGTGTATTTTACCATCATTTAACTAGACGGAGAATTTACTTGTCTATAAAAAACCACAATTACTAAGCTTGTATAAAACCGGTTTATTTTTATTATAAGGCCATTTAAATTTTTATTTAAATCGTCAAATAACTTAAGATTTTTTTTTTATATTTATGGTATACGTATATCGTTGGTTCAAAGGTGAAACTCACTGTCATTTTGAATAAAAATAATTCTGATATTACTCAGTGGCGTAGTTAGGTGGACAAGGGCCCCGATGCAGAGAAAAAAATCGCAATCCCTCCCCCCCCCTTCGGTTGAATTTCAACAACTGCACAAAATTAATTATTTGCAAATTATTACTAATCAAGGGCGCTCGGCGCGTCCATTATCGGCGTTGTAAATGCTCAACATATAAAATCTTGAAAAAATTAAATTCCTGCAAGATTTTTTCTAGCTTCAAGAGCTGCCTCCTCCTCTTTCCAAAGCTCAGGGGCCCCTCTCAGCTTCAGGGCCCTGGTGCACTGCACCACTTTGCCCTATGATAGATACGCCACTGATATTACTGCTTATTTATAGCGTAAACCTACGGTAAGAATAAAGCACTAATTGCGTATTGAGGTCCATAATAAAACTATGAAGAGCAATACGAATTTAGTGATTTGTTCTTTTTTTTTTTTTTATAACAGAGCGGACAACCGAGCAGGTGGTAAAAGTCTCAGATGCGTTGTCGGCCTTTCAAGAATTTATAGGCTCGCTTTTTTTTGTTATTTTCGTAGATGTACGCTTAAAATAAGCAATAGTAGCAAAATTTCTTTTTATCCAAATTTATAGTGAGTTTTACCTTTGACCCGACGATATCATCGTGGTAATTTACACCAACTTTTATAGAATAGGCAATTTATGAACTGGCTCAAGTGATGGTAAGTTTGAGAATACAAACGTTTTTACTTTTGAAACGATGACTATTTAAAAATAGATTTGTTAATATTTTATTGGAAAAAACAACAAAATCCTATTATATTTTGAACTAACAACACACCCCGGCTTCGCACGGGTACATTGTAGATGTAGTATACACAAAAAACCTATGTTATTCGCTGATATTGCAGCTTTTTATTGGTGAAAGAATTTTTAAAATCATTCGAGTAGTTTTTGAGTTAAATTGTACCAAGCAAAGAAATCTTTTCTATTTATAATATAAGTATAGATAGTAAGTATATAAATGAATGAAAATTTTATTTCAAGACTCACATAAAGTTAAAAACTTACTTAAGTATGATAAAAGAAAAATTACAATAGAATATAAAAAGATAAATTTTTACAGATGTGTAGCGGTAGTGATTTGATACACATAATATTGTCTTTTATTAACGCGAGTATCACACATTTAAATAAAATACTGTATACCGGATTAAAACGCGATTTATTATTTATAATGTTTAATTATTTATCCCGACGTTTCGGATGCTTTTCAGCAACCGTGGTCGCGGGGAGACAGAAAGTTGACAGTTGTCTGATTTTTGAAATGTCACAAAGTTGCCATATTAACGCCATCTATTCCTACGGAGTTGATATTTACTGTAATTTTCTATATTATCAAAAATCAAAATCAAAAGTTTTTTATTTCAAATAGGCCTTTGCAGGCTCTTATGAAACGTCTAGTTGCACGGTTCCAAAAAGTGGGTCTCATGGAGAAGAACCGGCAAGAAACTCCATTATATGTAGCGACATTTTGACAAAAAAAGCAGGGGTTGTATGTATTTTTTAATGCCACATAATAAAAAATAATAACAAAAAAATCGTCTAAAAATTAAAAAAAAAAATTAAGGGTAAACAACCCTTATCAGTTAGGGGTTTGAAAGATAGATAGTAGCCGATTCTCAGACTTACTGAATATGCATAATTAAAATCATAAGAATCGGTCGAGCCGTTTCGGAGGAGTATGGGAATGAACATTGTGACACGAGAATTTTATATAGTAAATTATAATCTAGAAAATAACATTATAAATATAAAGGGTATACAGTATTTTATTTAGATTTGATACACCTTTCAATAACATTTTAGGGGTTTATTTAAGTACACAAAGTAACCGTTTATGAAAGGTCAAGTTATTCTGGGCATTGGCGGACCCGAGAATTGGTTAAAATTCGATTAGCCGTCGACACTATTCGTGTACTCCAAGTTTGAAGTACAGCCACTGAGGGCAGCATTCACTCCCAGGCGTTGCAATCATTCCGTTTAATCTAACTTTAATATGACCGAGCTAGTTTACAACTAGGTTAAGAGCGAAAATAATTAACTACAGGATATAAGAGATAGATAGATAGAAAATTTATTCAGAAACAACACCACTTAAGTCTATTACAATATGTGACTCTTTCTATTAAAAATAAAATTAATAAAGAAATAACAAATAAATAAGTTGTATGAAACCTGAAACGGAATACCACTCAGCATACGTTGGAGCTTAGCATAAACCCTAACACTGATTTTCGGTGGTTCTGGTGTTAGGGTTTGTATAAAAAAACAAGTAAAACATCTATGAGAGGACCACCTCCATTGCTCAGTGGTAAGTGCGATGCGTTTGGCACTGGAAATCTTGGATTCGAATCCCGGGAAATAAAATTTAAAAAAATTGTTGCGTTCGGGCAGGGCACAGAAGGCTGATCTCCTACATGCCTAGCGGGGCATGGGGCAGATTCATTTCTGTGTCTATATTCCTATTATTTTTCTTTTCAGGCAAGTGATAAGGCTTCTGTGCCCTGCTTGACCGAAACATTTTTTTTATTTCTAGTTTCCCCCGGGGTTCGAACCCAGGATCTTTAGGGCTCTATCGTTGCGATCGACGCATCGCGCTTACTACTGAGCCACGTAGGTCGGTCAGATTATAATATCTACTTCCTAATTTTTTAATCCGGAAAAATATATTGTCAATAATAATTAAAACGAAGCCAGATGGGAGCATAATTTATTGTTATATTATTTTCTTTTACTAAGCCGTAGCATCTAGTTATATTTTGTATTTACCATATTTTGTAAAACATAACGCAATAGATACTGAAGTGTCAAGAACTCGCCCAGCTAAGCTATAATATACCTAATTGACATAACTTAATCAGAGTACCAGCTCTCGCCATGTTTACAGCAATCAGTGCCATTAACTACCCAGTTAACTTTGTGACTCAACTATAAGTTATACAAAAGACGAGCTCTCTGCGTTTCAAGTTTGGCGGAAGCGGAGATCTAACTACGGATGTTCATTTATGTTCCTTTTTTAAAAGCTTTTTGGTAATTTTGATTTTGAGCTTTTAGATTTTTATGACGTATTTGAATTCTTCAGGTTCTATACAAAATATTTATAAATGATGAATAATGTCGTTTAACACCGAACAAAAAAAATATACTATTATTTATAGTCCTTCGATCAGCCTAAAACCGTCTCACTATCGAATACGTAACTCAAATTGCTCGTACATTATGCATATAAATAAGTACGTAAGTATATCTTCTTGAGAATTATTAAACATTAAATTTCTGTAAATTGAAATTTTGAAATACAGGGATAGACAACTGATTCAGAGATCTGTTTTTTTTAATGAATACAATTTTTTTTTGGTAATCATAATTATTTATGATACAGGAATAGTGTACCTTTGAAATAACTAGTCATTCTATACAGGCTAGTTTAAGAATAAAAAATACAATTATAAGGAATAACACTGCGAGATTTATTTTTCGAGGGTTAAATGATTCTTCAGAAGTGAAATAGATTTCAAGTTTTTTTTTAGATATCGACAGACGAGCTTGAGGTTCACTTGATTATAGGTGATACTCCAGCCACAGGACATCAGTCAATGATGCGCTGTCGATTTTTTACTTCGAGCATTCGGAAATCCATAGACTGAAACCCAAACGCGCAATATGCTCTCCACGGTTTTTCTATCCATAAACGGTGGTTTACCCGTTCGGAATTTAGTTATTTCCCCACCCGTTCAATGCACGAAGTTACCAGACGTGGAAGACGTTTTTACAGATAATTATAAACATGTCGTCCCGGTGGGATTCGAACACACGATCCATCGATGCGCATGTCGAACGCTCCAACAAGCCCTAGTTACATAATTAGGACTTATAATTAAAAACAAAGTAAATCACGAGAACTTAGGACTTGGAGTTAGCATGTGATTAACAGCTCAATCCAAACTTACACAAAGACAATATTCCGACAACTCCGTATCTGGCGTCGGCAGTCTCCACTTACATTACCCCGATGTATGTAAAGCTTATTCTACTATCCTATATCGTTATGATACCCTGGTATTTTGGATGGATTATTTAAACTAGTAAGTAACTTTGTGGATTAAGGTAGGGATAAATAGTCTTTTTTGTTGTTTTAAAATCTTATCCTTACTTTCCATTCAAAGTTTTATTGTTAAGTTGTGGTGAGGTATATAGAATTTTTAGTAAACAGTCTTACGCTCTTGTTAACTGATTTCAAAAAAAGGATGTATGAAAATAAATGTTTATAAATTAAATAGATATATAAGTATAAATAATTTTGTTGATTATCCTTTAAGGCTCTTGCAGAAATAATCACAATATTATTTTTTAATTTTTAGTTTAAATTTGTACATATAGTTTTGAAGTCTGGTTTTGTTTTTTTTAAATAATTTTACTGTAAGTAAGCATGTCTACAACAAACAATAGCTAGGTTTAGCTCGAGGGAAATATTTAAAAGCGAAAACACCACAGCTTAAAATAATCGCCTAAAACAATAGTTCCAAATATTGTCCTTTCAGTAATGAGTAGGAGATTTCAAAGTCGTTTTTTATACATTTATATTAAAATTACTTTAAGATTATATAGAGATCAAATATGTTCTCATGAAAGCAATTTCGACGTATTCAGGAAGAGGGTCGAAGAGTACCTACTATCTTAGATTATTAACCTGCAATTTTTTTAATTTTTCACAATTTTTATTTGTTTTTTATGAAAGAAAAATAGTTTTTATTTACTGTTGCATTGCCTACACACCTCTCCACAAAACCAAGGTTAACTGGCAGAAAATACCTTTAGGCATTAAGTTCGCCTTTTGTACATTATTTTTTTGTGCAATAAAGAGTTTAATATAAATAAATTTATTCCTGAGAGAGAATAAAGAGTTTATCCTTCAACCGCGATCACCTGATCTTCTCGACGTCTCAAAACATCCCAAAATGTAGCAAACTATAACTAAGTATTACCTTCAACAAACAATCCTTTAATGCGCCATAAAACCGGTACGTTTTCTTTGTCCAAGTGGGATTTAAATCAAGCTGTCTGCAGCACGCAACTCTGGGTTTGTATTAAACTGCGCTGCGGCGAGCACAGCTGTACCCGGATTTAATTTCATTGTGAAATGTTTATTTTTATGTAATGAGATACTTGGCATGTTTAGAGGAGGTTCTATCCGGGAACTTTAGAACTGTTACATCAGATAATACAGCCATGTAATGTGCGGTTCGTTCTTTGCTGTAGATGTAAAGTTCCATGAATCAGAAATTTAAAAATTCGCCTTAGCACTTACCGCTGCTTAGAAACAGAATATTTGACATTACAATGGTACCGCTGTACGGCTTCTTATCTACCATATTATATTATTAAAAGTTAAATATCAATAATATAATAATGTTACTGAAAATATCTGCAGGATATTTATGCTAAACAGCTTAATTTTATTTGATATCGTATATCCAAAAACGAGCGTATCACTCAGATGTTGGTAGGTAGGCAAGATCTCAGCCCTATGGCTGATAGCGCATCATTTATATCCTATCATATAAATTATGTCTTAACCACCATATTTTCTTCCCGATGACAGCGAGGACAAAAAGGAATTTACTTCAAGCAATCCGAAACGCATAACCCGTAGGCGAAACATGTAATATGTATTTTACCGGTTTTCCACCTATGAATTGTAAACGGAATTTCCCGACGAAAATCTAAACAAAATCCTTGTAAATAAAGATTGCTCTAAGAACATCTGAGTAATGTGTTATGAAAATTATACGATTCTCGGCTGCTACGACCTTACAATATGGTTGCATATCAAATACGCAAGAGGTATTGTGTTTTTAGTTTTCTCGGAAGAACCTCGCACGTACGAAAAAGAGTTGTGGTAACGTTCTTCTTATAGTGTAAGTAATGTTTAGGATGTGGAATGCATATGGTACATTTTAAACTTGAGGCAAAGATACTGCTGATCGTTTATTGGCGATCTTACGTCGGGAGAGCGACTTCTCATGACTTTAATCTTTTTTTTTATGTCAGATATCGACAGACGAGCATGAGGTTCACTTGATGGTAGGTAATACCTCAGCCACAGGACTGATGTCCTGTGGCTGAGGTATTACTGATGTCAATGATGCACTGTCGACCTAATTTTTACTTCGAAAATCAATTCGGAAATCCATAGACTGAAACCGAAACGCGCAATATGCACTTCACGGTTTTTCCATAAAACATTAAAAAGATGACATAATAATAGAACGTTCGCATCTCAGTAAAAATATTAAGTCATATGTTATGAAAAAATGTCATAAATAATATAATATATAAAGATAAAATGATTTGTTCAGCCAAATACAATTACAATTAAATACCATAAGTATAACAAATCTAAAAGAAAACAAAACTATTTTTTAAGTTATCAAACATATTTATCGATGTAATACACGAATAATATACGATCGTAACCGATATTTTTAGCGAAAGTGAGTTAAATGTATTGTGTGTAAAATCAATAACATTTGTATGGCAAAACATGTGATCGCCAGAATATATTTCAAATTAACAACTATTGTACCATATTTTTAACAAATAAATAATTTATATTCCTAAATATACAGTTCGATTCAGAATGACAAACGGCATGGTACTCTACCTACCTCTAAAACCATTAAAAGCTGTTAAAGTTCCCGTCTAAAAAAGCATGTTAAAAAACCTGTAAATACAAAGAATAATAAAACACTTGGAACTGATAATATCTAACAATTTATAAAGGAAACAGTTTGTTTAATGATTTCCCCATTAAGATCGCTCCCTCGTAAAGAAACGGAAAACATTTTACGACTTTCTTCTTGTAGAACTATTTACGAAGCAATGAGTTGTTTTGACAGTATTTTACAAGACTTTTATTGGAGTAGAAGGTTTGGAATATTTGGAACTTTGAAACTCTATTACGCAAAGGATTAACGGATATAATTTGGAACATACTCCTATATAAGAATTTGTGTTAATTGTGGTTAATTACTATAGTTATAAGTTAATGTTTATGATTAGATTAAGCATCAACTCTAATTGAATTTTTATCTCGGCAAAAATCTCGATTTTCAAACATAACCGAATTCTCGGGCAAAATCGAATACAGTGAAATCTTGGGTATATTTGTAAATAACTCAAAAATTTACAATAGCCCCTAGAGGCCCCTCGCCTGGCCATGGATAGGGGTCTTAATAAAACTTAACAAGAAACAAACGTGTTCAAAGATAGAAAAATTCAACCCCACCTCAACTTGTTTATTTCAATAGACAACTATCGAATGCAAAACTTATTTGACAAGCTAAAGTGATGACCACTTTGTTACAGCGAACGTTTCAGGTAGTTTTTATGTCCGAAACAGAGCTTGCGGTGGCGGAAAACTACGACATATTAATAGAAAACGTCGGCAGAACTTCAATTTCCCTCTCAGATTGCTTGTCAACGGGATTGACAGTGAATATTCCCTAAGAGAGTTACCTGACGGGTTTGTTGGGTGTAACTGAGGTAATTTACATCGGTCTGTATAAACGTATTCGGTCCCACCTCGGTGGTTCAGTGGTTACGCATTGGGCTAAGCACTGGTGGTGCCGAATTCCATATTATGTTTCAGACAAGGCAGAGAAAATCGATCATTCTGTCTGCAAAGAAAAATGATAAGTGAAACAGAGAGAAATGTGTCTGGCCCATGCTTCATGTGAAGTGCATATTGCGCGTTTCGGTTTCAGCTTATGGGTTTCCGAATGCTCGAAATAAAAAGTAGGTCGACAGCGCATCATTGACTGATGTTCTGTGGCTGACCTGCCATCAAGTGAACCTAATGCTCATCTGTCGATATCTAACATAAAAGAAAGTGTGTCAGAATTCATTCGTCGAATTCTAGTCAGTGTGGACGTTACGTACGTATGGAATGACAAGGCGCCAATTTAATTTTTTTTTTATTTCAGATATCGATAGGTGAACATGAGGTTCACTTGATGGTAGGTGATAACTCAGCCACAGAACATCAGTCAATGATGCGTTGTCGACCTAATTTTTACTTCGAGCATTCGGAAATCCATAGACTGAAACCGAAACGCGCAATATGCACTTCACGGCTTTTCCATCTATGAACGGTGGTTCGTCGGAATTTAGATATTCCTCCCACCCGATCAATGCAAATGAAAAAAAAAATGAATTAGGAAAGCAATATTTTTTGTATTGAATACGTTTTTGATCTTCAGTTAGATAAGAATCGATGGCCACCTCACCAGCAACAAATGAACAAACAGTATCCGTGTTAGCTTATTAAAGTTAAGCGGGGTTAATATTTAATCCAACTTCCTTGGGCTGGAGGGTGCTAATGAATGCGGAGTCACGGGCTCGACTACTGTGACTGACCGTCTATCACACCGTCGTGTCGCGGGAACACTGAAATAAATATACAAAGAATATCATTACTGGTGGCTGTATTATGTAAGCTTTACGCACTTAGCTGTGAAAAAGTTCAAAAACCCGAAAGGTTTTTGAACCTTTTACACAAATTGATTAAGCGTTCTAAGGAAAATGAAATAATAATATATTTTTATGCATTATAATTACTTAATTTATAAGATTAATGCTAAAATTAATACCCAATCTCTATGTATGTGTGTATATACGTGTATAATTCTTTAATTATATTTATTGATATTGATAAATGACTTAAATTGAGTAAAATTATGAAACTGAAAATTTTAGATCTTCAATACATCATGGTGTGTAAAAAAAAAAACAACAAACCCAAAAAAATCATAATGATTTACATATTACAGTTTTTTTAGATTAATTTCAATCTATACCAATACTATAAACAGGAAAGATTTGTTTGCTTGTTACGATTTAACTAAAAAAAAAAACTCAATAGAAAGCTACATTATCAGCGAGCAACATAGGCTATTTCTGTGTATAGTACATCTATATTGCGTGCGAAGCCGGGGCGTGTTTCTCGTCCATAATAAAATACGAAGCGGTGTGATAAACATCCAATTTGAAAGTACAAGGCAATAAGCAACCCTTAAGTCACGCCTCTCGAGTTGAGCTCTAAACGGATTTCATCACTTATAAACTTTCTGTGTAAGATCTTAAACAAAAATATTTGTACCGGTACTTAGAAATTAACACACGCATTTGTTAAAATTAACATATTATTCGAGGACTTAATAATTCCTTTATGTTGATATGCAAATGAATAATGGAAAATGTTTATGTCAATTTAGGGAGCTTCGAATCAGGTGGGTTATATAAAAACATTTGCTATATAAAATAATATATAATATGTATATACCATCTTAAAGTTGCCTTTGTAAATTATTTCTAAGATTTTTTTTCTTCTATATCTAATGGAATACATAATATAAAAAGGCAGCGTAATTTTATACTTTATGTTTTTTTTTTTTTTTTTATGTCAGATATCGACAGACGAGCATGAGGTTCACTTGATGGTAGGAGATACCTCAGCCACAGAACATCAGTCAATGATGCGCTGTCGACCTAATTTTTACTTCGAGCATTCGGAAATCCATAGACTGAAACCGAAACGCGCAATATGCACTTCACGGTTTTTCCATCTATGAACGGTGGTTCGTTACCCGGTCGGAATTTAGATATTCCTCCCACCCGATCAATACCCGAAGTTACCAGACGTGGGGAAAACATGCTTACAGAAAATTATAAGTATGTGCTCCCGGTGGGATTCGAACCCACGACCCATCGATGCGCACGGCAGGTGTTCTACCGAACGCGCCAACGAGCCCGTCATAAAATTTAATTTTATAAATTAAGTCCATTATTACGATTTTACACGTAGAAAGAATAACTTCTGCAGTTAGTGGAAAATAATTCAAAATCTCTTCGTTAAATGTAGTTCCACTCGATGTTCGCTGAAGGGCACATCTTTGTTAAACTTTCCTTCACCAATCTTTTACGAAAAAGGAACCTTAAGTAGCAAGCATTCGATAATTTACTTTACTACCCTATAAAGTAATTCGTAAGAGTAGAACAATGTACCGTCTGGTCCGGCTGTTCGGGTCACGTAGCGTGCAATTTGCCGCCAAAATGGAAAAACGCGAGACGTACGTGCTCTGTGGTTTATGCCCGCCTTTATATACGCTGAGACCGATAGCAGCAATTTTAACTGAATTTTCCGTGAGGAAAAGGCGGTGACAAAGATAATACCTACTTTCAGTACTAAGAATTCGTCCAGAGGACTAAAGTATTGAGGAAATAAGGAGCACCATCGTATTTGCAAAAAAATCTTTATAATGTGTTTCTCGTATTGCGAGTTCGGAGCTCGGTGGAAAAACTAGTACGAACCAGTACTTAAAATACTTGAAAGTATATTTTAAAAATCTTCTTTTCGAACCTGGTATTTTTACGGACTCGTACTTGGAAGCTCTGGTATTGAATTTGGCAAGTAGGTATGCTTTACAAAACTTAAAATTTTACAAGATATACTATATAGATTATAGCTATGTAATATGAAGTACCTGACCATTCTACATTTACTACCACATTTTATGTTTGTATGAGTCATATTCGCAGGACTGGATTTAAAGGAGGGCGTTTGGGGCTATTGCCTCGGCCTCCATAAAAGAGGGGCCATAATAGAGATTTCAGAAAAAAATCTTTCAAATTTCGACGAGAAAAAACTAATTAACAACTTTTCCTTTGATATTTTTTTTTCGCTGTTTTACCTTAACCTACTTGTACAAATATATTGTTAACATGAAAATAATTTGGAGCCAGGGGGCCTCCACTCTTTTGTTGCCCGGGGCCTCTTCTAAATCCGGCCATGCATATTCGTCAGTATAGGTCAATGGTTCTCGCGGAACATTACTTACAATCGTTAAGAACTATGGTACATAACAAATGAACATTCATTATCATTAATCAATGAACATAATTATACCTTTGCATAAACAATATGAAATACATCATAAAAATGTACTAAATTAAGTTGTCATAATAACATAATATATTATGTATCGTTATTAATACCCGCAATTCTCTGAATGGATCTTAAAATTTATGTATCCTTATTGAGGGTTTTTATAAAAATAAATTATATATCTGGGGGCACGGCAGTGCCGCCGCCAAGACGAGACAACGAAAGCGTAGGTAACCTACATTTTCTTGAAGCATTACGTCGTATGTTTGTACTCTTATAATTTCGTACGGGACAGTGCTAGAAAGTCCAATGTATTGACATTAGTAATTTCGGTAACTCTATTGAGAGTACTTATTAAACATTTCAAGTTTCAAATGTGTAGCTAATATAATTTGTATTTTATTGACATCTAAAATTTGACTATGTTGTAGGATTTTTAGAGAACTTGACTAGGATTCACGCAGAACACTATACCTACGCTATGATGAGAGAGAGTGTTAGGAGTTAGGAGCTTGGCTCTCCATAAGATCTAATAACTTTTTTATAGTGCAAGCAATATGTACGTACTCGTCTTGTCATTACTTAACAATTTACATGAACATGTTTTTGAGGGGATTATTTTGTCTGTGAGTTGGTTAATCAGTAGGCTTTCTCCTTCATCTATATAATTTTCTATTTCTCCTTTATCAAAATTTTGATTTTAAAGCAATGGCGAAGTAACCGAAGTTTAAAATATACACATTAACATCCCAAAATCAAGTTCAAACATAAAAGGGTTTAGCTGAAATTCAACTTTGATTTGCATTTTTCCTCCGAAACGCATGTTGATGACTAAATTTACATACTAACTTCACATCGCGAGTTTTTGTCAAGTAAATTTAAATATAAATAATGCCGTTCTTTATGAATACGAATATAAAATGGTTTTGAGGCTAACTTATTTACTCTTATTTAACTATGCTCTCCTGGTCATTAGAATATTTTGGTCCCTACTTTTTACGAGTATAGAAAATTTTGATAATGAAGATATTTTTAAGATATTTTTTGCTATACATCTTCATATATTTGTTATCTTATCTTTTTTGAAAACTTATATATACTATTAGATAGACTTGTAGGAATTTGTACTTGCTGTAGTCATATGGATTATGAAGTTTTTAGTTATTTATTTATTTAAATGTCTGTTAATAGTCCTTAAAACAAATTACATTTGATTTTGGAGGCTTTTCTTGTAGTCGTGGCATATATCTTAAATTTTCATAATACCAAAAAACGAATCTACATAATATTGTGTTTATATAGAAAGTTATACACTTTCTATATCGCTGGTTTAATTTAATTGATTCGGTTTTTATAAATTACGATGAAAACAATATATTTATAAAAAGCCAAATAATATCAAAAATATTTAACAAAAATTCTCCCGGAAAAACGTATTTTTCGAATTTCTGCAGCTTAGTATTAAATCAATGCCATCAAAAACATAAATTGTAAAAAAAGCCAAGTCTTGCAACTCAGTTCTTCTATCGTAAAAAGTTGTGAGATCCATATAATACCAAGTCGGTCAATTTATTCAGTCTCTACTGAAGGATCCTTCTGTCTTAAGTAATTACATGATAAGCTAACCTAACAATATCTTATAGTGATCGTATCAATGCCGATATTAAAAATCTTTGATGTTTTAAATAAATAGATTGGCTCGGCTATCGCATGAAATCACAATGTATCTTTTTTTATTTTATTAAAAACATAATGTATCTCACAAGTAATACATATTATATTAAATTAGATTGTTTAGTGCGATTGCCAAGTCAATCTATTTATTTTAAACATCAAAGATTTTTAATATTGGCATTGATACGATCACTATAAGATATTGTTAGGTTAGCTTATTATGTAATTACTTAAGACAGAAGGATCCTTCAGTAGAGACTGAATAAATTGACCGACTTGGTATTATATGGATCTCACAACTTTTTACGATAGAAGAACTGAGTTGCAAGACTTGGCTTTTTTTACAATTTATGTTTTTGATGGCATCTCATTTCTTTTTGTAGATAGTCCTTTTCTTAGTTTATTTGGATAAGAATGAATACAAAGCTATGGATAACATAGTCTGATTTTGATCGGCATTTTTATCAATAGTCCGGGAGCCAGGTGCAAATTTGGTTAATTATTTCCTCTCGAGAGATAATTCGTCAGACGCATCAGAGTATAGTATTATAAAGCCTCGTGAACGTCAGCTGGCGCTCGGGTGGGGGGATGAGCAGTTGTAGAAAAAAATACATTCATTCATTTCCTCTCAGCTAAAAATTTTTCAAATTGTAGTTAATCCAATATTTCAACGAAAAAAAATAATCAGCTGGTTACAACATGGTGTATTATACGTCAGCTGGTGTCTCGAACATGAAAAAAAATAAATATTTTCCGTGATTTCCTCTCAAACAAAAATTTACCTGATGATAGCTTATATGTAACTGTGGATAAATATATAGATCAGCTGGCTGTATCTTGGTGGAAAAACCGTCAGCTGATACTTTGAAAGTTATTTTTTTTTTTTGGTATAAATTTAAATATTTGAAGCCCTATTTATTTATCGAGTAACTAATTCATTTATACTAAGCTAATTGATTATTTAATTATTTAAATATATAAAATTATTTGATTACATACTTATTCGTTTCAAAAATATTGATACTGAATGTTTATTTCAACTCAACTCTCATATTGAAGCGCAATATCGAATAATTAAAGATACGGCATTTCCTCTCAGATGAAAATTTGTGAGTTGATTGTTAAAATACTGATGCGATAAATAAAAAAAATCAGCTAGCAATAAGTCGAGGAAAACCTAGTCAGCTGATGCATATAAATTGGCAGTAGATGCTTCTGCCAAACTCCTATGTAATAACTTTCAAAGTATCAGCTGACGGTTTTTCCACCAAGATACAGCCAGCTGATCTATATATTTATCCACAGTTACATATAAGCTATCATCAGGTAAATTTTTGTTTGAGAGGAAATCACGGAAAATAATTTTTTTTTTTCATTTTCGAGACACCAGCTGACGTATAATACACTATGTTGTAACCAGCTGATTATTTTTTCATTTTTTCGGCTTCATAATACTATACTCTGATGCATTTTACTAATTACCTCTTGAGAGGAACTTGGTCATGAAAACCTGTTGCTGGCTCCCGGACCACAACTTTTTAATGTAAAAAAGTAGTTATAGTGACATAACTACAATAGTTGGACATATGGTCTCGTGAAGTTTTTTGTAGATTTTGATATGTTCTATAATATTGTTGAACGTTTTTTTGTTCTATCATCAATACTTTCCGCAGCACATGCGGTGAAAGACATTTTATGGCTAATTTTTTTACACCTTGGGTTGTTTTTAGTAGGGATTTCTAAGGATCTCTATTTTTTCTAGTAATAAATACCCTATGTTACTCAGTGATAATGTAGCTTTCTAACGGTAAAAGAATTTTTAAAATCGGTCCAGTAGTTTTTAAGTTATTCATTACATACAGAAATACAAAAAAAAATTGTATATCTAGAAAACTGGACCGAAATTTCAAAATATTGTAGTTTTTCCTTGATTTATAGACTAAACACTAATTGTATTCTAAATTTCAAGTTTCTATGTCTGCTAGAAGTGCCTTAGAGTTTTGATGATCGGTCAGTCAGTGAGTGAGTGACAAATTATCAAACTTTGACTAGTTATAATTCTTAAACTACTGGTTCAAACAGAATGATATTTGAAATATACCGAGTTTATACAATGTCTGCTTAGTGACTGAAAATTCAGGATTCTAGTTTTATCCACAACGAAGTTATAGGGGGTCGAAAATGGCCCGAACTACTTCGTGAAAAGGATAGTACGGCCGTGCCACTTTTTGCTCGACTTGGCGGGGGCACTACCGTGCCCCCAGATGATGGTATGTCTATTCGTTTTTCTATTTTCTACTTGTATTTGTAGCAATATTTCCCAACACTGACCCGTTACATATCACAGTAAGTGCAATAAGTGAGTCCGGCTCCAACGAATGGGGTGGGATCAGTCTTCATTCGTCGTGAGTAATATAGCTGCTTCAAATAGATTATCTTAATGCCGCTGTCTCTTGCAACAATACACAACTCTACATCTTAAACTTTATGTTATAAATTTCAGTTAAGTCACGTAGTCAAAACACTTGTGGAATATATTAGAAATTTCGGTAACTTAACAAAAATCGTACTAGAATAATTGAGCTTTAGATTTACGATTTCTCAGCCCCATCGAAAAATGGACATATATCCTACCATCTGCTAATGCGGTCAGCATTTGAGTAGTGTTAGTTATTTAGTTTAGGTCTGAGATTTCAAAAGCCTTGTAGGTTTAGTGTAGTTAAGATTTGGAGAAATTGTAATATTAACTGCTACTGATACTGCTTAATACTATACTTCTATACTAATATTATAAAGAGAAAAGATTTGTTTGTTTGTTACGATTTATCTCCAGAACTACTGGACCAACTTTACAAATTCTTTCAAAAGCTACATTATCAGCTAGTATTTTAGTACATCTACATTGCACCCGTGCGAAGTCGGGGCGGATCTCTAGTAAATTATAATCTTCTTATTACATTTTTGAGGTCCTTTTGCATGTTAATTTATATCACCTATTTTTATTGTTTACTAGTAATCATATAATGGCTCCTATTTCTCTGTATATACAGAGAAATAGATGATCTTGTTTATAAATATAAACAAAATAAAATAATTTACTAGCGATCCTCCTCCTGCTTGGTAGATGTACTTTACAAAAACTAACCTATGTTAATCGCTGATAATGTAGCTTTCCATTAGTGAAAGACATTTTTAAAATAGGTCGAATAGTTTTTGAGTTAAATCGTAACAAACAAACAAATCTTTCGTCTGTATAATATTATTATAGAGAAGATTATTTGAATTTATCTATGAAATTTAAAATTCGAAGGGAATGAGACAAAAAAAATCTTTGATTGTATTATAATTTTATAAGGCTTTTAAGAATAACGTTTGTCCTTCCAGTCTCTTTAATCATGTACTCTAAGGAAGCTGATAAAAGAGTGAAGAATTCGACTTGAACTTGCGATTACGTGTGCTGCACGGTCCATGACACATCATCTTGCAGGCCACGTACTGAAATGCTCGTAGCTAGTTCCCTTAATTTATTTACAACAATTTGAACTGTCATAGTTTTAAATGGCTGCATTCTGTACGCGCCGATGTAAGTGACTAATAAACTCAATTACTTTCTACTTTAGATTTATTTCAGATGGTCTAAATTATATCAGTGAGGTGTTGTAGTTGTAATAAATAATTAAAATCTTGAACTTATTGGTTTGAAATTGTACAATATGGGACATTTGGAAATGAAGAAAATGAAATAAGGATAGCATATTTTTGGAAGAAACCTACATCTGTAAAACATTTCCTTTGTAAATTGTTACTTTTATTATATTTAATTCCAGTATTATAAATAGTAAACGCTTTACAAAACTAAATGTACATATTACACCTATTTACTTTAACTTGGTTATTACATTATATAATAAAAAGAAAATATAATTGCTTAACTTAATACAGTCACTGGTCCCCACCCTTTTTTTTTTTTTTATAGAGGGGGAAGTTTCACCAAACCGAGGGCGAGACAATTTTTTTTTTAGAGCATTGCTCTTCTCGCCCTCCCTCACCGGCGGGGCTCTTTAAACATTTACCGGGAGAGTGTGGGGTTGGGTCACTCGCGACTGTCTGCTAGCCAGACAGCCTGGTGCCCCGACCCACTAAACCCCCTCTGGCCCCACTTTTCGCCGTGTTGAGACCGCGGGGTAACAAGAGTATGCGACCGCGGCCTCGGCGATTTGCCACAGAGTGGCACGACAATAACAACACAACACACAAAGACAAAAGAACAAACAACAAACAACTTAAATTTACGGGAGCGCCAGGAGATGAGCGTATCTTCTCCTTCGCGCTCCCCCCCTCTTAGCCCTAATAGTGCCCGCCAACGCAGCACGCTCTCTTTCCTTCTCCGCAGTCTCTTTCTGTAGCATAACTTGCTCGCAAAAGGAGACTACGGCAGCCCAACATAATCTGTCCCGCACCATGGCGCGGACAACACTCGGCAGGGACAAGTCCCCGCCGACGACGGATGACAGGTCGTGGCGTTTCCGCGCCCACCTCGAACACTCGGCCAGGGTGTGCTGCGCCGTATCCTCAGCCGCGCCGCACTCGTGGCACTCCGGCGTTGGCTCACGCCGGGCCACCTTGTGCAGGTACCGACCGAAGCAACCATGTCCGGTCAGCACCTGCACCACTCTGTATGTGAGAGCTCCCCTTTTCCTCCTCCCCCAGTCCTCGAGGACCGGTAGGACCGCCTCGATGGTCCGACGTCCCGCCACCTGAGGATTGGCCAGGTCGTCCTTCCACCGCTCCCACACCGCATGTTGCTCCCGACGCCTAAATTCAAACAATCCTTCAGCCGCCAGGAAAACTCCTCCTGCTCTCGCCGCCGCCCTGTGAAAACTGGTCCCCACCCTAGGATACCCTGTGTTGTGGGTGACCAGACTCTTCCGGGGGCTATACATTTGTAAAATAATATATACTGACTAATTAAAAATAATAATTAAGTTATTAATAATATTCCTAGCAGGTAAGTGTTTAGATATTAATAAAAAGTATTAGAAGTGTGTGACTTCGTATTGTTTGGATGAATATTATATATATTTTATTATGTGATTAGTAATGTAATTTCGTACTCAATTTCTTCTGTCCGAGGGTGTGGAAATGTTTAATTTTTTTTTCTAATTTAGTCAGACAAGACTCCGCAAAAACGCTTCTGTATTTTTGTAGTCCAGATTGAATAATATATTTTTGGTGAGATTTTTCATTTTGAATCTTAACAGACATACTATATCTTTGTTGGCGATTTTAGATAATTTGTTATACAAGAATGTGAATTTAATCTTTAAATGATGATAAGTTTTCTTTCCGACAACCAATTTCGATGAAACAAAGCCTATATTTTGCCCCGGGCTTTGCTTAATATATTTGTGTAAATTGCATACAAATCGGTTGAGTATTTTCGGAGATTAGCCCGTACAAACAAACAAACAGACAGAGAAACAAAAAAATTTAAAAAAATCTGGGTTTGTTCTACTTCTCTTCTCCCCATCCATCCCAAATCGAGAATACTTTCTAGGTCACGATCACGATTTTCCACGTGAGTGGAGTCATCGACAAACCTTAGTTTAGTTTATATAATTTGACTAATTAAAGGGGTCAGTGATTGATCTTAGTTCAAATAATTTTGCTTTGTTCCTTTGACCTTTTTCAACATCATGTATTTTATAAAATTTTAGTAATTACTAAAACTAGTTTGTGTGGTTGTTTGTTTCATGCGCTCGTCGCATCGGGGCATCACCTACACAAGGGCAAGCTATCTTAAAAACTTGCTATTATATCTCGTCACACTGTAATCGACACACGTCAGTTTAAGGAAATATCAGCAACAAATATAAGGTGTTTTGTATTTAACTCATAGTGATAAAATTATAGTGTTTTTTAATAAAATGTTTACATATTTTTAAAAACTAAGGAATCATTTGCAAATAAAATGAAATTCGCTGTGATTTTAGTGATTATAATAAAAGGTAATAGATAAAATATAACTTTTTGTAATGTAAATGCATTAAATGTAAAAATAAGTGAAGTAAATTATTGTTATTTGCAGTATTCAATATCTATGCGATTGGAGGTTCGAGGGGTTCTCATGGTTATGGTAAATGGAGGAAAGTATGTATTACATTTTAATTATATGATATAAATTATGGTATTCTTTTATAATACTTTAATATGATAATTAATATGATAATAATTATATGATATAAATTATGGTATTCTTTTATAATAAACTTTAATTTCGGTATATTTTTTTTTTACACACTTTAGTAAGCAACATTCTCAACAATGTTTAATTCGCGACCCACGAGTAAGCCAAAAAGTTTAAAAACATACACTTTTATCAGAGGTCCCGTCCCCAGTTTGAGAAGCAATTCATTGTCGTTCCCAAGACATTAACTTAATAAATTATTGCACGTTTCAGGCATCCAAAAACGGACAGACTTCTGAATCTTCTGCTGACAATCCATGTAACTATACGACTCTCCAGAAACCTGACTTCTCTGCACCTGAGAGAAGAATTAGTGAAGTGAGTGAGTATCGAATACATCCTGCGTCCGGTTTCTACACATCACGGAGAATATCCTTTTTTACAGAGGGGTAATGCATTTACGCACCCACTGCATCAGGAGTCGTGCAAGGTGCAATATGGGACTCGTTGGCGCGTTCGGTAGAACACCTGCCGTGCGCATCGATGTGTCGTGGGTTCGAATCCCACCGGGACCACATGTTTATAATTTTCTGTAGGCATGTTTTCCCCACGTCTGGTATCTTCGGGCATTAATCGGGTGGGAGGAATATCTAAATTCCGGTCGGGTAAACCACCGTTCATAGATGGAAAAACCGTGAAGTGCATATTGCGCGTTTCGATTTCAGTCTATGGATTTCCGAATGCTCGAAGTAAAAAATTAGGTCGACAGCGCATCATTGACTGATGTTCTGTGGCTGAGGTGTCACCTACCATCAAGTGAACCTCATGCTCGTCTGTCGATATCTGACATAAAAAAAAACTCACCCCCAGATTGTCTGCTATGAGCACTCTGCTGCTGGATCAATCCGCCATCTGTGGGCCCTATGCCAACAGGATAAACCATATGCCACTGCGAGACCCCGGCCGTTGGGTCTGAAAACAGAGACAGAACGGAGAGACTGCACGGGATCCACCGTTTGCCGGTTTGAAACCAGCCAACGCCCCGTGCCTAAGCACCGCTCGACTCCTGCGCCCTTCAGTGCAATATGTCACCCCTTCCTCTGATTTTCTCTATCCGCCACCCTGGGACTAGCGCGCCCGATGTGGCTCTGGCAACTCACACACGGGACAGAGGAAATCCTGGATCAGCCAGTGCATTATCTCATCTCAAATATTGAACATCAAGACATTTCTGATATATATTTTTTTTATATCAGATATCGACAGACGAGCATGTGGTTCACTTGATGGTAGGCTCAGCTTCAGCTACAGAACATCAGTCAATGATGCGCTGTCGACCTAATTTTTACTTCGAGCATTCGGAAATCCATAGACTGAAACCGAAACGCGCAATATGCACTTCACGGTTTTTCCATCTATGACATATATGTGCCTGATGACAGTTTGCAATTGGGCATACATCTTACATATTCATCTATCTAAAAGTACAATTACATGAATATTTATACTATACCCGCTCGGAAAATACGTCATAGCTTTTTTGATAATGAGGCAGCCGGCCTAGCATGACAACCGCGACAAAATGTTGTCGACCGTTTTCTCGTGTTTTAATCGATTATCTCTTTATTTCTACCGGGTCTAACATGAAAATTACACTTAAAACTCGACTTTTAATATCAAAAATATTTGTCAATCGAGATATCTTTTCTATCAAAATTGTCGATGTCGAGATATAATATATCGAGACATCTTACATCTTAGTTTGTCTTCTCTCGTCCGCGACATATCTCGTGGCGGTCATGCTAGGCCGGCTGAGCGGGTTACAAAACTATATGAAAATTATTTTATTTTGGTTTTTATCTCAAAGTGCGCAATGATACTGGCCACTTACCTTTGAAAAAAAAAAGAAATAATGAAAATGATTTCGTTCTTTTTTCATTAATTGATTAATTGTTTTTAATTACTATAATAATTTCGATATAAACTTCAATTAAAAAGATTTCGTTTTTATTTTCCTCATAGGTGTAGTATAGAGTACTATGTATCACTCGAAAGTACGATTCTAACCTCGGGTGTATTAACCTCGTCCATCCTCGGTTGGAATCGGTCGGAGATAGTTCTCATTATATACGTAGTTGATTACTTTAAGATGTCATGTGGAACATGGTGTAATGGTTAGCTCCTTACAAAAATTTTGTAAAATGAAAAACTTGGCGATTAAAAAGAGTGACGGCGAGTTTATTGCCAGTTCTTCTCCTCCGCTCTACGCCCTTGATTTGAGAACTGGCAGTAAATGTAAAATTAGAAGCATTTAATATGTATTTTTTATTGACGTTCATAGGTTGTATATTGTGTTACCTAAATGAATAAATGATTTTGAATTTTTCAATTTGATCTACCTTTGATGTACAATGTACTATTCTTAACATCTTATCGAATAGAAAGTTCTCTATAATATTTTTATTAGACCAAACTAAATCTAAACTATAATATTACTGTTTTAGAATGCTATGAATATATTTGGGAGATAAAGAAACGAGAGGACAAAGTCAAAAAAGAAAAAGAATGTAAGTGACTATTCTAAGTACAGTCATGAGAATATAAGTGATAATATAAACCTACTACCTAATATTATGTAGGAATAGTAGTAGAGTTTGTCCGGCATGAATGTTGGTTTCAAAAACTCACTTGTAATCTTTGTCTATTGTCTGAATTGCAGTGTACATCATTTATTACAAAAAATGCTATAAGCGTGCGTGATGTGAGCTATCAATTGCGGAAATAGCCGAGTTTCGTTCGGTAGAACACCTGCCGTGCGCAACGATGGGTCGTGGGTTCGAATCCCACCGGGACCACATGTTTAACATTTTCTGTAAGCACGTTCTCCCCACGTCTGGTAACTTTGGGCATTGATCGAGTGGGAGGAATATCTAAATTCCGACCGGGTAACGAAGATCATAGATGATCGGCGTTAATAGATGGAATAACAGTGAAGTGCACATTGCGCGTTTCGGTTTCAGTCTATGGATTTCCCAATGCTCGAAGTAAAAATTAGATCATCATTGACTGATGTTCTGTTGCTGAGGTATCACCTACCATCAAGTGAACCTCATGCTCATCTGTCGATATCTGACATAAAAAAAATATTTAAAAATTAAATTTCTGCATATATTTTTTTCCTGTTTTTTTTCGATAATTTAATAGTTATTCTGTTTTTCGGGACATAGAAGATCCAATTAATAAAATGTCATTAAAATCGGTGCCGTCGTTCTTGAGTTATAAATGGTGTAACTAATAGACTTTGTTTACACATATATTTTATAGATGTGAAAGTTTATGAGGATGTTTGTCACTCTTTCACGCAAAAACGACTAAACGGATGTTGATAAAACTTTACAGTATTATTGTTTATACATCAGAATAACAGGCTATAACTTATAACGATATTGAGAACCAACCATATATACAGGGTGAATTTTTCATGTGGGCTTCCATGGCCAAATCCGAAACTAAGTGTAACTAAGTGTAAGCCAAAAGTAGTCAAGGGGGTCAATCTGATGAAAGGAAGCCAATTTTGATGAAAACTAAAACTACATCATCGGATTTTTGAAAAATCAATATTCCTAGCTAGGAACACTTCATGTAAAATAACGCTAAGACGAGTAGATACATATTGCGTGTGCTCCTAGCTAGCTCTACACGCTCTAACCTAACACTCTCATCATAGCGTATAGTGTCCTGCGTGTATCCTTGTCCTAAGTTTTTTACAAACCCTAAACCTTAGTCAAAATGTGTGGCTTGGCCATTTCGATACTCTATGACCAATTGGGACAAAATTAACACCTAGTTAGTGAATTACTTTCTGTTCATAAGCCTGTAGGAGTATCGAAACGGCCAAGCCACATTTTGACTAGGTAATTTAGATGTCAATAGCATACAAAGTATAATAGCTATGCATTTGTTACTCGGAATGTTTAATAAGTAATGTATTGATATCATATCCTGGAATTTGGACTTTCTAGCATAGTCCAGACCGAAATTATAAGGGTACAAAAATACGACGAAACGCTTCGAGAAAAGGTAGGTAGTGCCCTACGCTTCCGCTGTCTCGTCTTATTGTGGGCACTGCCCTGCCCGCAGATACATATGTATAACTTATGCACACAGGTTTCTTATGGAAGATATCGCAACCTGGACATCCAAAACATCATGCTATAGGTGGGCGAATTACAAAACCAGGTGAATTTCCACATATGGTAAGAATAACTGGTAAATAGCCAATAATAGACCAAGGGAAACCTATTGGAAAAGGTTGAGAATATAATAACAATGAAAGGAAAATTTACGGGCGATCTGAGGTCGGGAAGTGGAATTTAAGGTTAAAAAACGGTTTATCTCAATTTCTGGTTAAACTACAAGTCCTATGGAAAACATTCAAATGGCAAAGTTGTAGATGATAAAAATATCTACAACTTTAATGCTTACACTTTTTTAACAAAACCTCAAAATGTATGTGATAAATTTAAATAACAAAGATTTTGGTTTTTTATTTTTATCTTTTACAAAACAATTTTTTTAAAAAATTAACAAATTTAAAACAAAAACAAACAAAACAAAAAAAATGAAAAAAGACATGCCCAAATACATTGTAATTTATTTGATTTGAAATATTTATTGTTTCACCTTATTTTGACTTAATATCGAAAAAGCACCCTAAAGCAGCTTTCAATCGAAAATTCTTGCGTGATAGGATTTTACATAGACCATTGAACCAACTTGAATAGAACTTTCCAATGGATGTATCGGGTCACCTGTGTTTGTATGTAATATATTATTAAAAAATATATATATTATATATTAACTAATATTATAAAGAAAAGGGCTTTGTATTTTTGGATTTTCGTATGTAATGAATAAACTCAAGAACTACTCCATCGATTTTAAAAATTCTTTCACCAATAGAAAGCAACATTATCAGTGAGTAAAATAGCCTATTGTTTTTTGTTTTTGTTTTGTGTACACATACATTGCACCCGTGCGAAGCCGGGGCCGATGGCTAGTATGAAATATTTTACTCGTTATATTCAATAGGGTGCACTGGGGTGGAGAGCAGCTATCGGAACTTGGATTTTTAAGTGCGGCAGTTTATTGGTCAGTTCAAAGTTCTTGCTGACTGCTGCACACTGTTCGCAAGTACCTTCCCGTGATACCAGCGTCGCTAACACTAGGCCTGAGATCGTCCGACTCGGTGACAAAAATATTATTGATGGGGTAAGTCATGATTATGCTAACACATATATTTGATTATGCTAACACACACTGATTCGAATCTCACCGGGACGATATGCCTATAATTTTCTTTAAGCATGTCTTCCCCACGTCTGGTAACCTCGGGCATTGAACGGGTGGGAGGAATATCGAAATTGCGACCGGGTAACGAACCACCGTTTGATTAAACTATAAAAATACGAGTATTATGATAACATAATTAATTTTCAGTTTGTTAATCGCCTACCCCCAAACGATGCCAAAATTAAACGAATCATCAATCATCCGAACTTCAATCCTCCAAAGAAATATTTTGATATAGCAATAATAGAAGTGACTGAAGATGTAAAGTTCACGAAATATATCCAACCAGCGTGTCTCTGGGGTCACTTTGATACTCGACCACTTGGAAACAAAGCAACTCTTACCGGATGGGGTGTTGTTGAAACGGGTCAGTATTGTATAGTAGGGCTTGTTAACGCGTTGGGTAGTACACCTTGCATCCCGATGGGTCACGGGTTCGAATCCCGCCTGATGCTTATAATTTTCTGTAAACACAAACTGTTTTCCTTACGTGAATTCGGGCATTTGATGGGAGAAATGCTCGACGTAGAAATAGGATGACAGCGCATCATTTACGGGTGTTTTGTGGGTGAGGCCTATCATCTAGTGATCACGCTCGAACGTCAATATCTAAAATAAAATAAAAGCGAAGGACTATTATTCAAATTTTTCTACAAGTATTATTGTGAGTATGTTTGAAATACTTACTTTTAAATGCAAAAACTTTTACCGGAATACGCTATATTCATAATATTATTATTTATTGTGCTATTTGAAATACTTTCTAGGTAAATGAACCAAAAACCGACATATTTGGAGAATACATACATGTATGTATGAATGTATTTGCTGTGCGCTGGAGTGATGCTTACAATTAGTATTAGATGACTTTATATATTTAAATAAATTACTGTCAATTCTAATAGATAAAAGACAGAAGCTCTATTTACTATAGATTTAAACAATTAATACCTGCTATGCATATTTATGTTTATTATTTTATTGCAGCTGGTAGAAAAACATCTCCAGAGCTGCAAGCAGCTGTTGTTGATATATTAGATTCCAACCAGTGCGATCATTTGCTGCAACCCTATTTTAATAGACTGTGGTGTGGACTAGAGTCACACCAACTTTGCTCCGGGAACCTGACCGGTGGAGTTGATGCCTGTCAGGTAAAAAAAATTATGCCCCCACGCTCTCTCTGCCGCACACTGGTACTTCTCGGCGAGAGCGTTTGCCTCTAACCAAGTTCGATCTCTGTGCAACGTCATCAGTTTAGTTGCTGCTAAGCTCCTTGTATCTTCCTTAACTGTTCCACTAGTGGTGGCGATGATAACTTTACGGCTGAGGCATGGGTCCGATTCCCCTTGAAGACAGTAGGTATCAGATTGGTAGGATATTTAACAAGATCGTTTAAGCTGCGGTCTACTGATTTTCCTTTTTTATATTAGATATTACCAGAGAGAGTGAGGCTCACTTGATAGTAGATGATACTTCAGTTATAGAACACTTAATATGATGACGTGTTTAATTTTTTTTCTATTTATATACCTTACGGTAACTATTCACCATTGACCACGGAAATCCGTGACTCAATGTCTTAGACACGTTGTCTACCTAGCTATTTACTTCTTAATAGAGTACTATGATGCCTTCACAATACAGCAATATAGGCTGTCGTCATATAAAAGTATTTTGTAATATTGTAGGGTGACTCAGGGGGGCCACTGCAAGTGAAGATACCATTACAAGTGACGTCACAAGGGTCCATGCACTATGTGATAGGGGTCACTTCTTTTGGTATCGGATGTGCGCTACCAAATCTTCCCGGCATTTACACGAGGGTGTCCAGCTTCATAGACTGGATTGAAGACGTTGTCTGGCGAGGATTGTGATTTTTAAAATAAAATAATGTTTTAAAAAGTTTTATTTTTTCATTGCTTCAAATGTTTCAATAGTTCTAATTATGCTACTTATCATTATGTAGTGATAACATTTGTACACCTCACAGAGGTAAAAGTTGAGGAATCTGTAGATGTTTGAAAAAAAAAAGTATTTATCGAATATCTGCAGTTTAGTATTAAATCAATGATAGTATGTGTATTCGTTTTTCTATTTTCTCTTTGTATTTCTATCAATATTTCTCAACACTGATCCGTTACATATCACAGTAAGTGCAATAAGTGAGTCCGGCTCCAACGAATAGAGTGGGATCAGTCTTCATACGTAGTGAGTAATATAGCTGCTTCAAATAGATTATCTTAATGCCGCTGTCTCTTGCGATAATACACAACTCTACATCTCAAACTTTATGTTATACATTTCAGTTAAGTCACGTAGTCAAAACACTTGAAGAATATATTAGTAATTTCGGTAACTTAACAAAAATCGTACTGGAAAAATTCGCGGTCTAAGAGTCTGATGGACGTATCTATATTTTCTCAATTTTATGAATAGACTTAGAAATATTATGACAATCCGCCACTAAATTTTTTTCCAGATTTTTATATGGCACAATATTAGAGAGGTTCGTGGGTTCGAATCCTACCGGGACGACAAGTTTATAATTTTCTTTAAGCATGTTTTCCCCAAGTCTGGTAACTTCGGGCATTAATCGGGTGGGAGGAATATCTAAATTCCGGTCGGGTAAACCACCGTTCATAGATGGAAAAACCGTGAAATGCATATTGCGCGTTTCGGTTTCAGTTTATTGATTTCCGATTGCTCGAAGTAAAAAGTAGGTCGACAGTGCATCATTGACTGATGTTCTGTGGCTGAGATATCACCTACTATCAAGTGAACCTCATGCTCATCTGTCGATGTCTAACATAAAAAAAAGAAAAACTATTTTTGAGTTTTTTGTAGATTCGTTTGTTCTATTGTGTCTGGTTCTTATACCGCGAATTGAGCTTAAGATGATTTCTCAGCCCGATCGAAAAATGGACCTAAAGCCTACCATCTCCTAATGCGGTCATCATTTGAGTAGTGTTAGCTATTTAGTTTAGATCTGAGATTTCAAAAGCGTTGTTATGGTTTAGTGTAGTTAAGATTTGAAGAAGTTGTAATATTTACTGAGAAATTGCTGAATCTATACTTATATACTAATATTATAAAGAGGAAAGATTTGTTTGTTTGTTACGATTTAACTCAAAAACTATTAGATCGATTTTAAAAATCTTTCACCAGTAGAAATTTACATTATCCGCTAGTAACATAGCCTATTTTTTTAGTACATCTATATTGCACATTGCGAAGCCGGGGCGGATCACTTGTATATTTTAATCTTCTTATTACACTTTTGTGGTTCTTTGCATGTTATTTTATAACAGACAGATAGACAGAGTTACTTTTACATTTATAATACATATTAGTAGAAGGGGTCAGTTGTTGACCTTAGTTCAAATATCAGGAGTACCACTGATATCAGGGGTAACATTGCGCATGTTGCATATGTGTTTGTTCTATTATGTATGTAAAGTGTTAACCTCAAGTTGTGGACCAAATAAATATAAAAAAATAATAAAAAAAAATTTTACTTCGTTCCTTTGACCTTTTTGGACATCATGTATATTATATAATTTTAGTAATAAAACTAGTTTGTGTAGTTGTTTGTTTCATGCGCTCGTCTCATCGGGGCATCACCTACACAAGGGCAAGCTATCTTAAAAACTTGCTATTATATCTCGTCACACTGTAATCGACACACGTCAGTTTAAGGAAATATCAGAACAAATATGAACAGTGTTTTATAATTAACTCATAGAGTATGAAGTTATAGTATAGTGAAACCCAGGAATCATTTGCAAATAAAATGAAAATAGCGGTGATTTTAGTGATTATAATAGAAGGTAATAAAACTTTTCATCGTGTAAATGTAAAATGAGAATGAAGTAAATTATTGTTGTTTGCAGTATTTAATATCTATGTCTTTGGAGATTCGAGGAGTTCTCATGAATATGATACTTTGAGGCAAGTATGTATTGGATTATAATTACATGATATTATAGTATTATTTTATAATGAACTTAAAAAGAAATATATTTTTGTTACCCAGTTAAATAAGTAACAGTCTCAATCATTTTTAAGTTGCGACTCACGAATAAGGCAAAATGTTTAAAATTTTCTTGAATTCAATTGATTGTCTTTTTTAAAATGTTAACTTAATAAATTGATCACATTTCAGGTATCCAAAAACGTACGGACTACTGAATCTGCAGCTGACAATCCATGTAACTATACCGCTCTCCAGAAACCTGACTTCTCTGCACCTGAGAGAAGAATTAGTGAAGTGAGTGAGTATCGAATTCATCCTGCGTCCGGTTTCTACACTTGACGGAGAAAATCCTTCTTTTTACCGACGGGATATGAATTTACGCACCCGCTTCGCCAGGTGTAGTGCATGTTGGAGTGTTGGTCACCCTACCTCAGACTGCATACTCTGACCCCTCTGCTCCAGGCAGCTGGATCACCGGGAGCTACCCACTAAAACTCCTCACCCCTCAATCCACCGTAAGAGGTCATCCATAAATTACATCACGCTTTGACCAAACGAAAACTAAACTTTCCTCTTGATGTTTTAGAATGCTATGAATATATTTGGGAGATAAAGAAACGAGAGGACGATATCCAAAAAGCTACTCAATGTAAGTGACTATTCTAAATTTCTAACTATAAGTACAATCGGCAGAATATAAGTGATAATCCTAATATTATAAATGTGAAAGTGTGTCAGGATATTTGATGAAACTTTACAGTATTATTATCTATACATAAGAATAACATATAATTAGGCTATAATTTATAACGATACTGAGTTGAAAAAATCTTGTTATCTGAGAGCTATTTCGGAGTCCGTTAGAATTACCAAAAAAGTAGACAATATGGTTAGAGAGAAGTGTTTTCCAGTAAGGAGAAAGTGCCAAAAAACGAACGAAGCTAGTATCGTATATATTAATCATATATCGTATAACTTATGCAGGTTTTTTATGGACTATATCGCAACCTGGACATCCAAAGCCTCATTCTGCTGTAGGTGGACGAATTACAAAACCAGGTGAATTTCCACACATGGTAAGTATAATTTTTTAATAAGCATAATCGCTAAATAGCCAATAAGGCTTATTTTTACTGAAATGTGATATTTTTACAGTTTTATGAATAGATAAAACTTGAATAGCGCGTTGAAGGCCTTTTTTATGTTAGATGTTGACAGACGAGCATGAGGCTCACTTGATGGTAGGTGATACCTCAGCCACAGAACATCAGTCAATGATACGCTGTCGACCTACATTTTACTTCGAGTATTAGGAAATCCATAGATTGGAACCGAAACGCGCAATGTGCACCTCACGGTTTTTCCATCTATGAACGGTGGTTCGTTACCCGGTCGGAATTTCGATATTCCTCCCACCCGATCAATGCCCGAAGTTACCAGACGTGGGGAAAATATGCTTACAGAAAACTATAAACATGTGTTCCCGGTGGGATTCGAACCCACGACCCATCGATGCGCACGGCAGGTGTTCTACTGAACGAGCCCGTCAATCTTTCTTCGCTTTCTAATCCATCGGGTCACCTGTGTATATGTAATGTGTTATAATAGGGTGCTCTGGGGTGGAGAGCAGCTATTGGATCTTGGATTTTTAAGTGCGGCAGTTCATTGATCAGTTCCAAGTTCTTGCTGACTGCTGCACACTGCTCGCAAGTACCTTCCTATGATACCAGCGTCGCTAACACTAGACCAGAGATCGTCCGACTCGGTGACAAAAATATTGTTGATGTGGTAAGTCATAATTATGCTAACTCACATACGTCGAACCAAATCTGTAGGTACATCGTGTGTACTGTATAGTAACTCGGTTAACCATAATCTTTGCAAGGTAACTTTTTCTTAAATATCTTCAATCTTCATATTCTTCTATGTATTTTTTTTATCTTAAAATTGTAACTACATATTTTTAAATATGATAAGCGATTCCCTTTAGTATTATAGTTGACCATCAATATTTTAAGATAATATTTAATAGGTTTTTTAAATCTTATTTGAAATGAAACATAATATTTTGACATATCTAGTGATTTTCATTTTAAAAATAATTTTGACGATATCATTAATTTTCAGTATTCTAATGGCCGATTCCCACAAGATGCCAAAATTAAACGAATCATCAATCATCCCAACTTTAATCCTCCAAAGAAATACTTTGATATAGCAATAATAGAAGTGACTGAAGATGTGCAGTTCACCAAATATATCCAACCAGCGTGTCTCTGGGGTCACTTTGATACTCGACCACTTGGAAACAAAGCAACTCTTACCGGATGGGGTGTTGTTGAAACGGGTCAGTATTATATAGTAGGGCGCGTTGGGTACTATACCCACCTTGCATACCGATTGGTTCGAATCTCGTATAGATGCTTAAAATTTACTGTGAACATGTTTTCCTTACGTCACTTCGAGCTTAAATGGGCGGGAGGAATGCTCGAATTAGAAATAGTCTCGAAGTAAAAATTAGATCGTCAGTGCATCATTGACTGATGTTCTATGGCTGAGGTATCACCTACCGTCAAGTGAACCTCATGCTCGTTTATCGATATCTAAAATAAAAAAAAACAATATTGGAAATAGTTTCTAGGTAACTGAAACAAAACTAACGTCTCAGGAATGTGGATAAATGAATGTGTCAGTTGTGCGCTGGAGTGGTGCTTGCATAATTGTGAACCTAATGTGTTAGATGACTTTCTTATTTATTTAAATAAATTACTGTCAATTCTATAAGATAAAAGACAGAAGCTCTACTATGTACTATCGATTTAAAAAAATATTAACTATATATGGATACATATTTTTAAATAGTCTATTACATAACTCAGCCCTTAAGTCGAATGTCGAAGTAATTCCCTCATTTTTTATTGTAGCTGGTAGAATAACTTCTCCAGAGCTACAAGCAGCTGTTGTAGATATATTAGATTCCAGCCAGTGCGATCGTTTGCTGCAACCCTATTGTAACAGACTGTGGTGTGGACTAGAATTACACCAACTTTGCGCCGGGAAACTGACCGGTGGAGTTGATGCCTGTCAGGTAATAGATTTCATAATATTTTTTTTCGTGGGTCATAAGTGGCAATAAGGACGGTGACGTCTAATGTCGGTGACGTCTTATGTCGGACTTTCGCGACCGGACGCCAAGGAATAAAAACGTCACGCGCTTACCCACTAAATCACCACGATGGCACTCTTCAGCGCAAGAAGGAACACTCATGGGGCCCTCACGCGCTCTCTGCCGCACACCGGTACTAGATTGATAGATATATTAGATAACGTTTGCCTCTAACCTTTGATCAGTATGCAAAGGCATCAGTGTAGTTGCTCCTAAGCTCCTTGCATCTTCCTTATCTGTTATCACTAATGGCGGCGATGATAACTTTACACCTAAGACTCCCTAAAGACACAGAAGGAATCAGATTGACCGGATATTTAACAAGGTCGTTTAAGCCGCGGTCTACCGATTTTCCTTCTTTATGTTGAAGAAGAGAGTGAGGCTCACTTGATAGTAGATGATACTTCAGTTATAGAACACTAAGTAATCAATGATGTGTTTTATTTTTTTCCATTTATATACCTTACGATAAGTAATCACCACTGACCACGGAAATCCGTGACTCAATGTCTTAGACTCGTTGTTGACTTAGCATACTTCTTAATAAAGTACTATGATGCCTTCATAATACAGCAATATAGGCTGTCGTCAAATAAAAGCATTTTGTTATATTGTAGGGTGACTCTGGGGGACCACTGCAAGTGAAGATACCGTTACCAGTGACGTCACAAGGGTCCATGCACTATGTGATAGGGATCACTTCTTTTGGTATCGGATGTGCGCTACCAAATCTTCCCGGCATTTACACAAGAGTGTCCAGTTTCATAGACTGGATTGAAGACGTTGTCTGGCGAGGATTGTGAATTTTAAAATAAAAATTTTGTTTTCAAAGTTTTTGTTTTTCATTGACTCAAATATTTCAATAGTTCTAATTGTGCTATTTATTATTGTGTAGTGATAACATTAGTACACCTTACAGAGGCAAAATTAGAGGAATCTGTACATGTTTGTGATCTTACTTTAAGGCGAATTAAACTTAGCTTATCCTTTTCTATGTGACTCCAAACAAAGTATTTATTTATTTACACTTTTACATCAAAAACTTAAACTAAAGAATTAATATAAAGAAAAACAGAAATATAGTAAGCCTAATAAGGCCTTATTGCTCATAGCAATTTCTTCCAGGCAACATGGATAGAAAGGAATTGAAGCTTGAGATATATGTATGAAGATAGGGGGTTTATAAAAGTATTCAATGATTAATAGAATAATTAAGTACAAATAATATAATCACAATAAAAATAATTAATATAATATAAAAGTAGGTATTTTTAGCTGTATTCCAATGTTACATATGCACCACTCAAAGTTATGTTTATACCATTTATACGCTTAAAAAGTGATCGAACTTCTGTTTTATAATTAATTAGATTAGAATCTTGAGTATATTATTAGAAAGCCTTTTAATAATAAAGTCGAGTCAGCCAAGTAGCCGGTGTCAGTCAAGAAGGACAGTTTAATCCTGCCTTTGCAACAAATTTTTGAACGTTATGAAGCGGCAGCGTGTTCAGTTCGCTGTAAAAAATAACTGTTAATGAATTTTAAATAGATATATAAGTATCAATAATGCTGTCGATTGTCCTTTAAGGCTCTTGCCTTGAAGTAATTAAAGTATTATTTTCCAGTTTAAGTCTGTACATATAGGTGTAGTTTTTTTTTTAATAATAATAATTGAATATTTTTTTATCTATATTTCCTAACCAAAAATATATTCTCGAGTCTCTTAGTGGGGAAGATAACAGTATCTTGTGGTGGTAACAGATAGTGGATACAGATCCACCTCGATATTTATTTCTGTATCTGTTTATTTGATCATTTTTATTTTCAGACATTAATTGTTTTTAATTCACTTTTCCCGGGACTCCTACCCGGGTTTCCGGTGCTAAATGCGGAAACCTCTAAGGTATGGAGACAATCATTTCTTAAACAACAAAGCAATAAAAGCAAACTCAGTAATCCACAATTCCAATGTAATTTGGTACAGAGAAACCTTGAACTCGCACCACGTGATCGGAGTCATCGGCAAAGCTTAGTTTAGTTTATAGAATTTGAATCATTAAAGGGGTCAGTGGTTGGCCTTGGATCCAATAAGTTGCTTCGTTCCTTTGACCTTCATTGTCATGTACATATATTATGTTATTTTAATTTAAAACTACACAAAGTTATTTTACTAATAAACCTACTTTGTGAAGTTGCTAGTTTCATGCGCCCGTCTCATCGGAGCATCACTTACGCAAGGGAATAGGGCTATTTTAAAAACTTGATTAATCTCATCATACAGTAATCGACACACGTCAGTTTAAGGAAATATTAGCAACAAATATAAAAAGTGTTTTTTAATTAGCTCATAGAGTATAAAGTTATAGTGTTTATTAATAGTATGTGTAAATATTCGTAGTGAAACCAAGGAATCTTTTGCAAATAAAATGAAATTAGCAGTGATTTTAGTGATTTTAATAGAAGGTAGGTAAACATTTACAAGCGTGTCTTTCCCAATAATCGTCCATTTTTTTTTATCATTAAATTTAATCTATCTATAACTATATATTAAAAAGATTTGTATTTTTGTATGTTATGAATAAACTCAAACACTACTGCTGGCCTAGCATGATCGCCACGAGATATGTCGCGGATATAATATACCTTAGTTTGTCTTCTCTCGTCCATCTCATGATTAGGTATATCTCGACATCGACAAGTTTGATAGAAAAGATATCTCGATTGACAAATATATCTATTTTTGATATTAAAAGTCGAGTTTTAAGTGTAATTGTATTGTGGTATGTTAGACCCGGAAGAAATAAAGAGATAATCGATTAAAACACGAGAAAACGGTCGATAAAATTTTGTCGCGGTTGTCATGCTAGGCTGTACAGTTTTTAAAAATTCTTTCGCCAATAGAAAGCTACATTATCAGCGAGAAACGTAGTGTGTATAGTACATCTACATTGCACCCCGCCGGGGCTTGTTGCTAGTTATCAATAAAAAATGATCCCACAAGTTATTTCGGAGAGGAAAAAGTAATAATTTAAATTTCTTTTAGAAAAAAGTTTAGTAAGCGATATAGATATGAATAGGATTCGGTTCTGGCACTCGTTGGCCGCTGCCGCGGTACCGCTCGCCCAACTAACATAGCCTAACCCAGTGGTCGGCAAACTTATTAGCCAAAGAGCCAAATGTGCACATTACAACAATTTTTAAAAAATTGGGAGCCAAATCTGCTTGTTTAGTAAACTTGTATTACATTAAAAAGTAGTACACTAAATAAAACTAAATTTCATACTTAAAAAATAAGTTTTTTTTTAATGAAAATATTATTGCGCCTTACGTGGATATTTATGCAAGAGTCGCACTTAAGGAGCCAAAGAGCCACATGCGGTTCTGGGGCCGCACGTTGCCGAGCACTGGCCTAACCTAACCTAAATATTTTATTTGTTTTGTATTTGCCAAAAAGCCCCCCTCTCCGAAATAACTAGTGGGACCATTTTTATTGATATATAAAATTTAGGATGCTTTTTTCGAAAAGCCGCAATTGTAAATATTAACCGAAGGTTACAATCGAAATTATTGTTGTTTGCAGTATTCAATATCTATACGTTTGGAGATTCGAGAGGTTCTCATGAATATGATACATTGAGGCAAGTATGTATTGCATTTTAATTACATGATATAAATTATAGTACCTATTTAATTATTTTTTTAACATTCTCAAACATCTTTAAGTTGCGACCCACGAATAAGTTAAATAGTTAAAAATTTATATACATTTCTTTTTGCGACCTTCTCAGGGGTCCCGTCCCCAGGTTGAGAAGCAATTGACGGTCTTTTTCATAATATATTAACTTAAAAAATTGTTCACATTTCAGGTACCCAGAAACGTACGGACTGCTGAATCTCCTACTGACAATCCATGCAACTATACCCCTCTCCGGAGACCTGACTTCTCTGCACCTGAGAGAAGAATTAGTGAAGTGAGTGAGTATCGAATACATCCGGATTCTACACTACCCCAGGGAAGTACAAGGATGCAGGGAGTGTGGGACTCATCTTTACTCAGATTGCTGAGAGCACTCCAGGCAGCTCAATCCGCCATAATGGGGCCTACGGGATTAATCATATGCCGATGCACCGCTTGACTACGGCGCTCTTCAGCGCATGGTACCCCTTCCGCTGAGAAGGAGGCCACGTACCGTCAACAGCCGGAAGACCGAATGTACAGCCCAGGCCTACCAGTTTTTGGTCCGCGCCAGCTATAGCCGGTACCCCCCATATCTGGGTTGCATTTCCCTTTCCGCCACCCGGGGCCGCACTTGATGGGAGCTCTAACGTTTCTCGACATCATCAACATTAAGACTCTTCTGGTATTTGCATAATTATATGGACGCTGTTATGCAATACAGTGTCAACCCACACGGTTGCCATTTTGAGAAAATTGAGTTTGAAGTTTTAAGGTTGCACAAGTCGCGGGCTCGAACTCACTGGTGGATGAGGCCAAAAAGCATGCTGTTCTCCCGCACCGCACCGGGGCAATCATTATTAAGTGAGATGCACGATAATTCATAGTAAAAGGGGCGTCTAAAAAAATACGAAAAAGCCTTTGGAAAATCAAGTTTTATGAAAAAACCACTGCATAAATCAATTACAAAATAAAAGTTATTGTATTCTTCGATAATCGTGCTTTGTCGGTACCGACTTTGTTTTGAAAATTTGATACTTCTTTTATTACTAATTTAAGCCCATAGTTGTGTTAAAAAATGGCAATAAAAACGAATCTTTGGTAGCTCGTAACTTTTTAATGGTTTTTTATTTTACCATTCTGTTTCCGTACAGACAAAATTAATAATGAGACAAAACGATATCATGTACGGTGCTAAATAGTGGAGTAATACCCCCCCTAAATTTCTATGGAAAAAATGTCGACTAGTGTCACCTTAATCAGGTTTTATAAAATTTCTTTTAAAAAATAACTGAAATAATAGATTTTTTGTAATTATTATTATTTGTAATTTTGTGGATTGACGCTGTATTGCTTAACAGCGTCCATATGTAGTAGGTGCCTGATGACAGTTTGCAATTGGGCATACATTTTACATATTCATTTATCTAAAACTTTAATTACATGAACAATAATACACTTTCTTAATGAAAACTAAACTTTCTTATTACTGTTTTAGAATGCTATGAATATATATGGGAGATAAAGAAACGAGAGGATGACATCCAAAAAGCTACTCAATGTAAGTGACTATTCTAAGTACAGACGGGACAATATAAGTGATGATCTTACTAATATTATAAATTTGAATTTAAAACGCGGGTAGAAGCTAAAACCGTATATATAACTTATGTACGCAGGTTTCTTATGGACTATATCGCAACCTGGATATCCGAATATTCATCCACCTATAGTAGGTGGACGAATTACAAAACCAGGTGAATTTCCACACATGGTAAGTATAATGTTTTTCATAACCGCTAAACAGCCAATAAGGCTTATTTATTAAGTTTATAATTTTAAGACCAAACTGAAACAAGATATTTTTACTATGAATAGATAAAACTTGAATAACACGTTGAAGGCTTTTTAAACCGTCGGGTCACCTGTGTATGTGTAATGTGTTACTATTAAATATTTTTCTCGTTATATTCAATAGGGTGCTCTGGGGTGGAGGGCAGCTATTGGAACTTGGATTTTTAAGTGCGGCAGTACATTGATCAGTTCAAAATTCTTGCTCACTGCTGCACACTGTTCGCAAGTACCTTCCTATGATACCAGCGTTGCTAACACTAGACCAGAGATCGTCCGACTCGGTGACAAGAATATTGCTGATGTGGTAAGTCATAACTTTACTAACAAGAATACTATATAATTATATATACTACAAGCTGACCCGGCAATCGTTGATTTGCCATGTAGATAATTTATAAAAAGCAGGGCTTGGTGTTAATAAAGTAAACATTTAGAGTTGTATGTATTTCTTAATGTTACATTATAAAAAAATAAATTTAAAAAAATTCGTCCAAAAATTCAAAAAATTTTTTTAAGGGTGAACCACCCTTATCACTTAGGGGTATGAAAAATAGATAGTAGCCGATTCTCAGACCTACTGAATACGTATATAAAATTTGGTAAAAATCGGTAAAGCCGTTTCGGAGGAGTACGGTAACAAACATTGTGACATGGAAATTTTATATATTAGATTTTATACTAACTACTTACCAAAATCTTTGCAAGATAACTTTTTCTTAAATATCTTCTTATTCTTCTTTGTATTTTATTTATCCTCAAATTGAAATCAAACATAATTTTTACAATAAGCGAAGTTAATTATAAAAATATTATGATGACTTCATTAAATTTCAGTATTCTAATGGCCGATTCCCAGAAGATGCCAAAATTAAACGAATCATCAATCATCCCAACTATAATCCTCCAAAGAAATACTTTGATATAGCAATAATAGAAGTGACTGAAGATGTGCAGTTCACGAAATATGTCCAACCAGCGTGTCTCTGGGGTCATTTTGATACTCGACCACTTGGAAACAAGGCAACTCCTACTGGATGGGGTGTTGTTGAAACGGGTCAGTATTATCTAGTAGGGCTTGATGGCGCATTGGGTTCCGATTGGTCACATGTTAGAATCCTGTTGAGATGCTTATACTTTTCTGTAAACATGTTTCAGTCACTTCGGGCTTTTAATGGAAGGAATGCTCGAAGAAGAAATAGGATGATACGACTTGGGAACCTTCAAGACGCGAACCTACATCTTTCTTAAAGGTGCAAGCCTTCTGATGTTGCAGATGTCTATGGGTGGTGGTGATCACTTACCATCACGTGAGCCACCTGCCCGTTTGCCCCCTATACTATAAAAAGGCAACATTTGAAATACTTATATATATACACCAAATATGTCGGTATTGGTTTCAGTTTCCAAGAAAGTATTTCATTAATAGGAATGTATTTGCTGTGCGCTGGAGTGGTACTTAAAATAAGTGTTAGATGACTTTATGTATTTAAAGAAACTCAATTTACTATAGATTTAAACAATTATTAACAGATATACATGTCAGAGTTATGTCATAGACTATTTCTAAATAATCTATGATATAACTCAGCTCTTAAGTCGAATGTCGAAGGAATTCCATTATTTTTTTATTGTAGCTTGTAGGAAATCATCTCCAGAGCTGCAAGCAGCTGTTGTTGATATATTAGATTCCAACCAGTGTGATCATTTGCTGCAACCTTATTGTAACAGACTGTGGTGTGGACTAGAGTCACACCAACTTTGCGCCGGGAAACTCAACGGTGGAGTTGATGACTGTCAGGTAATAGATTTCATAATATTTTTTTTCATGGGATCATCAGTGACGATACGGGCGGTCGGACTTTCGCGACCGGATCAAAACGACACGTGGCTACCCACTTAAACACCACGATGGCACTCTTCAGCGCAAGAAGGAACACTCATGGGGCCCACCGGTACTTCTCTGGAGATAACGTTTGCCTCTACCCTTTGATCTCTATGCTACGGCATAAGTGTAGTTGCTCCTAAGCTCCTTGTTCTTCCTTATCTGTTATAACTAGTGGTGGCGATGATAACTTTATATATTAAACAATATTTTACAATATCGTTTAAGCTCCGGTCTACTGTATTTCCTTTTCACTTGATAGTAGGTGATACTTCATTTATAGAACACTACAGTTTTCCATTTATATACCTTACGGTAAGTAATCACCACTGACCATGGAAATCCGTGCCTCAAAGTCTTACGTTGTCGACTTAGCATATTATTTACTTCTTAATAGAGTATTATGATGCCTTCATAATACAGCAATATAGGCTGTCGTCAAATAAAGGCCATTTTGTTATATTGTAGGGTGACTCTGGAGGACCACTGCAAGTGAAGATACCGTTACCAGTGACGTCACAAGGGTCCATGCACTATGTGATAGGGATCACTTCTTTTGGTACCGGATGTGCGCTACCAAATCTTCCCGGCATTTACACGAGGGTGTCCAGCTTCATAGACTGGATTGAAGACGTTGTCTGGCGAGGATCGTGATTTTTAAAATAAAAGTTTTGTTTTCAAAGTTTTTGTTTTTCATTGACTCAAATGTTTCAATAGTTCTAATTGTGCTATTTATTATTGTGTAGTGATAACATTTGTACACCTTACAGAGGCAAAATTAGTGGAATTAAGGCAAATTAAACTTATCCCATCCTTTTTATTTATTTATTTGTATGTGACTCCAAACAAAGTATTTTTGGCTGTATTCAAATGTTACATATACTTCAATCAAAGTTATATTTTTACGCTTAAAAAGTGATCGATCTTCTGTTTTATTTTTGGAATTAGTATCTTGAATATCTTCTTGACCGCAACAATATTTTCTATCCATTTTATGAAACTATTTTTTTTATGTTAGATAACGACAGACGAGCATGAAGTTCACTTGTGTACTATAATAAAAAAGGCTTTACTCGCTGATAATTTAACTTTCTATTAGTGAAAATCGGTCGAGTAGTTTTTTTTTATGTCAGATATCGACAGACGAGCATGAGGTTCACTTGATGGTAAGTGTCTCAGTCACAGAACATCAATCATTGATGCGCCGCGCCGTCAACCTACGTTTTACTCCGAGCATTCGGAAATTCATAATATACTGAAACTGAAACGTGCAATATGCACTTTACGGTTTTTCCATCTATGACCGGTGGTTCATTACCCGGTCGGAATTTTCGATATTCCTCCCACCCGTTCAATGCCCGAAGTTACCAGACGTGAGGATATGATTTGATTTTTTTTGTACATATTATGTTTCTTACGCGATCATCTTTAAACGATCGGATGCACTTCCGAAAAGTAGATACCGTATATCGTCATGAAATTTGGCATAGACATTCCATTTGACTATCAAGAGTCCCGTTAAAAGGATTTTTGGCGACTCGCAATATTTTTCGAAATATTGAATTTTTTGAGTTCGCTGCTTAGCACGTTCACTTATACTCGTATCTATGAACATATATGTTACCGAATTATTGTTCCTACGAACCGTTCGTCTATAATTTCCCGCGTGAATTTATAAACGCCCAAATATTGTACATAGACGAAATAATAATAATATTAAAGCCCTTTATAATAAAGTCGAGTCAGCCAAGTAGCCGGTGTCAGCCAAGAAGGACAGTTTAATCCAGCCTTTGCAACAAATTTTTGCATGGCGGCAGCGTGTTCAGTTCGCACTGACTTTAAAAATAACTGTTAATGAATTTTAAATAGATATATAAGTATCAATAATGCGGTCGATTGTCCTTTAAGGCTCTTGCTTTGAAGTAATTAAAATATTATTTTCTAGTTTAAGTCTGTGGGTTCATATAGATATAGGTTTGAATATATATATGTACTTGTGGTGACTGGTCGAACTTGAATTCGTGTATGCGGTGATATTAGTTATTTCGTCTATGTATTTGCGTGTTGTTCCCACGAGAATGTAAGTGAGTGCTCCTATTTCACCATACATTCTGCTGATAGAGGACAAATCTTTGTTTTTATTTATTTTTATTTTTTCGTTTATATATATATTTTTCGATTATTATAGTTAATTACTTAAAGATGTCATGTGGAACATGGTGTAATGGTTGCAGCTCCTTACAAAACATTTGTAAAACAAAAACTTGGCGATTAAAAAAGAGTGGCGGCGAGTTTCTTGCCAGTTCTTCTCGTCCGTTCTACGCCCTTGATTTGAGAACTGGCAGTAAATGTAAAACTAGAAGCATTTAATATGTATTTTTTATTGACGTTCATAAGTGTACATTGTGTTACCTAAATGAATAAATGATTTTTGAATTTTGAGTCAATTTTAATTTTTTTTTATAATCATAATTAAAAATTCCCAAATCGAATATTTTTTTATCTATATTTCCTAACCAAAAATATATTCTCGAGTCTCTTAGTGGGGAAGATACTGTATCCACCTCGATATTTATTTCTGTATCCGTTTAATAGATCATTTATTTTCAGACATAATTTTTTTTTAATTCACTTTGCCCGGGATTTCGATGATAAATGCGGAAACCTCTAAGGTATGGTGGCGATCATTTCTTAAACAACATTCAACCACAATTTCAATGTAATTTGGTACAGAGAAACCTTGAAATCGAACCACGTGATCGGAGTTATCGGCAAACCTTAGTTTATAGAATTTGAATAATTAAAGGGATTGTGTTGACCTTAGCTCAAATAATTTTGCTTGGTTCCTTTGACCTTTTTGAACATCATGTATTTTATTAAATTTTAGTAATAACTAAAACTAGTTTGTGTAGTTGTTTGTTTCATGCGCTCGTCTCATCGGGGCATCACCTACACAAGGGCAAGCATTTTTAAAAACTTGATATTATATCTCGTCACACTGTAATCGACACACGTCAATTTAAGGAAACATCAGAAACAAATATAAATAGTAATTTGTAATTAACTCATAGAGTATGAAGTTATAGTGGAATCATTTTCAAATAAAATGAAATTAGCGGTGATTTTAGTGATTATAATAGAAGGTAATAAAACTTATAATTTTGTCTTTTATAAAACAATCAAATAATAAAACTTTTCATCATGTAAATGTAAAAAGTGAATAAAGTAAATTAATTAAATATTTATATTATTTTTATTATAATTATTTAAATAAATTATTTGCAGTATTTAATATCTATGCGTTTGGAGATTCGAGGGGTTCGCGTGGTACATTGAGGCAAGTATGTATCACATTTAATTACATGATATAAATTATATTATTATTTGACAATAAACTTTAAATTTGATACATTTTTTGTTACACAGTTTAGTAAGCAACATTCTCCATCATTTTTAAGTTGCGACCCACAAGTAAACTACAATAAGTTAACAATTTACGTACACCACATTTTGCGACTACTTCAGGGCTCCTGTCCCTAGGTTGAGAAACAATTGATTGTATTTTTTTTTATGTCAGATATCGTATTTTTCAAAATATTAACCTAATAACTTGCATACATCTCAGGTATCCAGAAACGGACAGACTGCTAAATCATCTACTGTCAATCCATGTAAATATACCCCTCTCCGGAAACCTAACTTCTCTGCATCTAAGAGAAGAATTAGTGAAGTGAGTGAGTATCGAATACAACCTGCGTCCGGTTTCTACAATGAACTTACGCACACACTCCCTGCATAAAGATGTGTGGGACTCATCTTACCTCAGACTGCTATGAGCTTTCTACTCCAGACAGCTCAATCCGCTATTATAGGGACTACGGGATTAATCATGTACCGCAACATCTTTCTATGTCAACAGTGCTAACACAGAATAACAAAAAAAAATTGTGGAATGAACTTTTTAGTTAGTTTTAGTCAGTTAGTTTTAAAAAAATGAGCCTATACATTTTTAAAAGGCCCACAACGCATCAAAGAGACCTTGAGTCACGGATATCGATGGGCGGTGGTTGATTACTTACCATCAGGTTACCCAACTGATCAGTTGTCCGCTCTGAAATAAAAAAACAAAAAGAATGCACAGCCCGGGCCTACCAGTTTTACGTCCGCGCCAGCTAAAGCCTCCTCAGGTAATCCTCATATCATGAATTTACGCATGTTTTAAGTATTTAAATAAAATACTGTATACTGGATTAAAACGCCATGTATTATTTATACTGTTTAAATTATTTATCCCGACGTTTCGGATGCTTTTCAGCAACCGTGGTCACGGGGAGACAGGTCATCCGAAACGTCGGGATAAATAATTTAAACAATACAAATAATAAATCGCGTTTTAATCCGGTATACAGTATTTTATTTAAATGTGTGATACTCGCGTTAATAAAAGACAATATCACGTTTTAAGTAGACTAAGTCAAATGAAAAGAATAGGATTCGGTTCTGGCAATGCAATCACTTAGTCCATAACATATACATAATTGCCTGATGACAGTTTGCGATTGAGTACATATTAATCTATCTAAATCTCTATTATATGAATATTACATAATATACTTTCTTAACATATACTGTATACACAACCTTTTTATTTGACCAAACGAAAACTAAACTTTCTTCTTAATGTTATAGAATGCAATGAATATATTTGGGAGAAAAAGAAAATAGAGGACGATATCCAAAAAGCTAATCAATGTAAGTGACTATTCTAAGTACAGTCATTAGAATATACCTATATGGTAATCCTGCTAATATTATAAATGTGAAAGTGTGTGAGAATGATTGATGAAACTTTACAGTATTATTATTTATATATCAGAATAACATAAAATTATCTATATATATAAAAGAAAGTTGTGTTAGTTACACCGTTTATAACTCAAGAACGGCTGTACCGATTTTAACGATATTTTATTTGTTGGATTCCTCTATGACCCGAATAAGTTATAAGCTATTTAAATATTTGAAAAAAATCAGGAAAAAAATATATGCATAAAATTAATTATAAAATAAATTAGAATCGGAACTCCGCCATCTTGACAGCTCACGTCATGCATTCTTAGCTTTTTTGGAATAACAGATGTCCACTGCAAATCAGTGACATATTAGACAATTATAGTGGGAAAATGGGCATATTCAAATTTAAGAATAATTATATAATTTCGAAGCCAAAATTGTGGCAGAACAACGTCTGCTGGGTCGACTAGTAATTTATAATGATATTGAGTTGAAAATATACCTGCTATCTGAGAGCTATTATATTTAGGTGTGCAGTGTATAAACCTTAAGTTATCCAAATATTTTTTTTTAAATATATGGTTGGATAGAAGTGTATTGCAGTAAGTAGAAAAGCCTTGAAAACAGATAATAATCGAAGTATGCGCGAACTAAGTCTTAACTAGTCTTTCTAACTTATGCACGCAGGTTTTTTATGGACTATATCGCAACCTGGAAATCCAAAACCTCATTATGCTATAGGTGGACGAATTACAAAACCAGGTGAATTTCCACACATGGTAAGTATAATTTTTTGAATAGCAATGACCGCTTAATAGCCAATGAGGCTTGTTTTTACTGAAATATGATATTTTTACATTTTTATGAATAGATGAAACTTGAATAGCACGTTGGAAGCTTTCCAATCCATGCAGTGGCGTAGCTATCATAGGGCATACTGCACCAGGGCCCTGAAGCCCCTCAGCTTCGGAAAGAGGCAGCTCTTGAAGCTAGAAAAATTTTCTCAAGAATTCTTTCTTTCAAGATTTTAAATGAGCGTTTATAACGCCGATAATGGAAGCGCCAAGCGCCCTTGTTTAGTAATAATTTGCAAATTACTTGCATTTGCTGAAAAAATGTAGCCGGGAGATTGCATTTGTTTCTATGCACCGGGGCCCTTGTCCACCTAACGACGCCACTGAATCCATGGGGTCACCTGTGTTTGTGTAATGTGTTACTATTAAATATTTTTCTCGTTATATTCAATAGGGTGCTCTGGGGTGGAGAGCAGCTATTGGAACTTGGATTTTTAAGTGCGGCAGTACATTGATCAGTTCAAAGTTCTTGCTGACTGCTGCACACTGTTCGCAAGTACCTTCCCGTGATACCAGCGTCGCTAACAGTAGGCCTGAGATCGTCCGACTCGGTGACAAAAATATTATTGATGGGGTAAGTCATAATTATACTAACAAGAATGGGTCAAATCAAATCTTTTTCTAAAGATATTTTTTTCTTAAATATCCTCTTATTCTTCTATGTATTTTATTTATCTTAAAAATTGTCACTAAATATTTTTAATTATGATAACGTAAGAGATTCCCTTTAGTTTTATAGTTGATAGTTATATCAATATTTTCAGATAATATTCAATAGGGTTTTTAATCTTATTTGTAATCTAACATAATTTGACAAACAGTGAATTACATTTAAAAAATAATTTTGACGACATCAATAATTTTCAGTATTCTAATGGGCGATTCCCAGAAGATGCCAGAATTAAACGAATCATCAATCATCCCAACTATAATCCTCCAAAGAAATACTTTGATATAGCCATAATAGAAGTGGCTAAACATGTCCAGTTCACGAAATATGTCCAACCAGCGTGTCTCTGGGGTCACTTTGATACTCGACCACTTGGAAAAAAAGCAACTCTTACCGGATGGGGTGTTGTTGAAACGGGTCAGTATTGTATAGTAGGGCTTGTTGGCGAGCTGGGTAGTACACCTTTTTTTTATAGAGGGGGAAGTTTCATGAAACCGGGGGCGAGACGATCTTTTAAGAGCATTGCTTTTCTGGCCCCCCTCCCGGCTATGGGCTCTTTTACGTTTGCCAGGAGAGTGTGGGGTTGAGTCACTCGCGACTGTCTGCTAGCCAGACAGTCTGGTGACCCGATGGACTAAACCCCCTCTGGCCCCACTTTTCGCCATGTTGAGGCCCCGGGATAACAATAGTAAGTGACCGCGGCCAAACTGGGTAGTATACCTAGCTTGAGCTTGCACGGGTTCAAATCTCGTAGAGATGCTTATAATTTTCTTTAAACATGATTTCCTTACGTCACTTCGAGCTTTAAATGGGTGGGAGGAATGCTCGAATTAGAAATAGGATGTCAGCGCTTCAGTTATTGGTATTTTGTGGTTGAGTTTTATCATCTAGTGAGTTTCTCACTCAATGTTAGCATCTAAAATAAAAGAAAATCATTGGACTATATATATTTAATTATACAAGTACTACTGTGTGTATGTTTGAAATACTTTTCAGTGAAATAACCTTTACTGGTGTGAAACGCAATGCATGTTCGTTTGCAAGTTAAAAGTGCTCGAATTGTCAGAATAAATAATATGATGAATAAATCGCGTTTTATCGGGTAAAAGTTATTTCATCAAAAGGTAATATCAGAAAAACTTTCTAGGAAACTAAACAAAAAACAGATGTATTTAGAGTGTGAATGAATGAATGTATTTGCTGTGCGCGGGAGTGATGCTTACAATTAGTGTTAGATGCTTCGATCAACAATATACCTATGTCAATGGTTAGATGACTCTCTTATGTATTTAAATAAATTACTGTGAATTCTATTAGATAAAAGACAGAAGCTATTCTACTATCGATTTGAACAATTATTAACTGCTATATATGCATACACATTTCTGAATAGTCTATGAAGTCGAATGTCGAAATAATTGAATTATTTTTTATTATAGCTGGTAGAAAAACATCTCCAGAGCTGCAAGCAGCTGTTGTAGATATATTAGATTCCAACCAGTGCGATCGTTTGCTGCAACGCTATTTTAATAGAATGTGGTGTGGACTAGAGTCACACGAACTTTGCTCTGGGAAATTGACCGGTGGAGTTGATGCCTGTCAGGTAATACATTTTATATATTTTTTTCGTGGGGTCATAAGTGAAAATATCCTTTATTTTGACGGGTAATTTTGGACTCTCGTGACCGGACGCCAAGGAGTCAAATCATACTACCTACCTAAAACTCCGCCTACCAACTAAAACTTCACGATTCTTTAGCGCAAGAAGTCGGAGGGCCCTGGGATCTCCAAAACGGAACACTCACGGACGGGGCCCTCATGCACTCTTTGCCGCAAACCGGTACTTCTCAGGAGAGAAGAGAGTTAGCCTCTAGCTCTACTCAAGATGTTTGTGCTACGGCAAAGTTGTATCTTCCTTATTTGTTACCAATTGTAGTGACGAGAGAACTTTACACCTGGATCCGATTCCTCATAAGCCACAGGGGATAACAGATTGGCAGGATATGAACCGTTTTAGCTGTGGTCTCCTGTCTTTCCTTTTTTATGATTGATATTACTAGGGGAGAGTGAGGCTCACTTGATACAATATGATACTTCAGTTATAGGAATTGATTGTAAATGATGTGTTTGAGTTTTTTTTAATTATAGAGCCAACAATCGAGCAGGTACCTTATTGTAAATAATCACCATCGACCATGGAAATTAGTAATTCTTAGATGCGTTGTCGACCTATCGTATTATTTACTTCTTAATAGAGTACAGGATGCCTTCATAATAACTGTATTTTTTGTCCTCAAATTGAAGTAATTGAAATATTGTGGATCGTAGCATATGGAATTCCGTCATCTCTACCTACTCCAATGGGAAAGAGGCGTGATGTATATGTATGTAATATTTTAGGGTGACTCAGGGGGACCACTGCAAGTGAAGATACCGATACCAATGACGTCACAAGGGTCCATGCACTATGTGATAGGGGTCACTTCTTTTGGTATCGGATGTGCGCTACCAAATCATCCCAGCATTTACACGAGGGTGTCCAGCTTCATAGACTGGATTGAAGACGTTGTCTGGCGAGGATTGTGATTTTGAAATAAAAAAAATTAAAAAAAAGTTTTATTTTGTTTTTTATTGACTCAAATGTTTTAATATTTCTAATTATTTTATTTATTATAATATAGTACAGTAACGATATTTCTACGCCTCGCAGAGGCAAAAGAATCTGTACATTTTTGTGATCTGATTATTTATTGTATAATACTTACTTATGTGCAAATTAAGCTTATCTCATTCTTATTATTATTTTGTCTCCACCACAAACAAAGTATTTTTGGCCCTATCAAAATGTTACATATCCACCACTCAAAGTTATGTTTTTACGCTTAAAAAGTGATCTAGCTTGTGTGTTATTTTTGGAATTTGAATCTTGAGTATTTTGATGACCCCATACAATATTTTCTATCCATTTTATGAAACTTGAAACTTTTGTATAGATACCCGGCTTGTTTTTTTGTGCGCATTTAATTCCAAATGACGTGAGCCCAACCACCATGTTCATAGATGAATTTAAGCCAGTATCCATCTTCACCTGGAGGGGACCACCTGAATCACCCTGAAAATCATATTATTATTTATTTATATTTCAGAAAACTCAAGGACTATTTTAACTTTGTAAGTTTGACAGTTCGCGCGTTTAATTAATGTGATTTTTTTTTACTTTACGTAACGGGTGCAATGCAGATGTAATATACACAAAACAAAACAATGTAGCTTTCTATTGGTGAAAGAATTTTCAAAATCGGTCCAGTAGTTCTTGAGATTATTCATAACATACAAAAACACAAATCTTTCCTCTTTATAATATTAGTATAGAAGTATAGATTGCAACGCATGCAGGGTACCTATAGCTAGTCAGGTAATTCTCACGATATCAGTAAAAGTATTAATAATTTTAAATTTGCACATTTTAATGAACTTACGTTTAAAAAAATATAGTTTTCTAAGCGACAAATAAAATTGTCTTATAGAGATTATAACCTTTTTATCAAGTACTATCGACACGCCCCGGCTTCACACGGGTGCAATGTAGATGTACTATACACAAAAAAATAACCTATGTTATATATATGTATATATAGCTGATAATGTAGCTTTGTATTGGTGAAAGAATTTTTAAAATCGGTACAGTAGTTTTTGAGTTTATATATAACATACAAAAATTCAAAAAAACAAATCTTTCCTCTTTATAATATTATGTTATATTATATAGTATATTGAAGAATAAATAGTAAAGATTAAAAACAAGCTATAATGAGGGTTATCTGTCATCTATTATCCAATAATAAATACAACCTTTGAAATATATAAATCATAGATTCGTAATTGGACTGCAGTAATTGAGTTATTACCTGACACGAGTCTACTTTCCCAGCTAGTTTACCAGCACATAACTGATGCTTAGAGAACCCATGCCAGTTTCTGTTCCAAGTATTCCGCAGAAGTTGATTACACTGATTTAAATCAAGCAAATCTACGACTGCAGCCTGAAGAAGTGTTGAGGGTTTTTCTGAAAACAAATATTTACCATTTTGAGCCTTTGAATGATACAAAAGAGAATTGTCAGTAATAAGATATTTTGACGGGCTCGTTGGCGCGTTCGGTAGAATACTTGCCGTGCACATCGATGGGTTGTCGGTTCCACCGGGACTACATATTTATAATTTTCTGTAAACATGTCTTCCCGACTTTTGGTAACTTATTGCTCTGGGCATTGAACGGGTGGGAGGAATATCGAAATCCCAATCAGGTAAAGAACCACCTTTCATTGATGGAAAGACCGTGAAGTGCATATTGCGCGTTTCGGTTTCAGTCTATGGATTTCCGAATGCTCGAAGTAAAAAGTAGGTCGACAGCGCATCATTGACTTATGTTCTGTGGCTGAGATTTTACCTAGACCATCAAGTTAACCTAATGCTCGTCTGTCGATATCTAACATTAAAAAAATACTATAATCATGGTAACTAAAAGATCAAATTCCCTTCATTTAAATTCAAACTAAAAAACTACAATACGTAATAATAACCTTTTTCTGTGACACCCCATCCAGTCAGTATTCCTTCTGATCCAAGTTCATTTGTTTGTCGTTTAGTCCAAAGGCAAGCTGGATGTACGCTCTGGGTGAACTTTACTTTCGTCTCCAACTCTATTAATGCTATGTCGAAATATTTTCTCGGTGGTCTATAATTATGATGTTTTATTATTCTTTTAATTATTACATCTATGGGGTCTCCGTTTAAGTGGTACTAAAACAAATAATCATTACATATAAGGATTTAAGGTATTTTTATTGGAATTATATTGATTACATACAGCAATATAATTTTGGCAGTTTTTCTGAATCGAAAATTTTGAATGTTATAAGCTACATTCGCCATCAAAGTAAAGTTAAAAATAATAAAAAAGCCTACACGTTCCAATATGTAACGCATCTAGAAGTTGAAGGGCTCATTGGTGCGTTTGGTAGAACACCTACCTTGGGTACTACGAACTCCGATGGGTCGCAGGTTTAAATCCCGTCGGGACGACATGTTTATAAATTTCTATATGCACGTTTTTCCCATGTGAAATGCATCTTTCGCGTTTCGGTCTCTGTCAGTAGATTTCCGAAGACTCGATGTAAAAAGTAAGTCGACATCATTGACTGAAGTTCTGTGCCTGGGGTATCACCTACCATCAAGTATTTAAAAAAGTTCTCTGAAGTTACAGTTGCCCAAAAGCAGTGACCTTTTACAAGTCTACCTCAAATAATAAGAAAAAAAACAATACCTCATCATCTTCTATATTTTCAACACCGAACCGTACAACTTCCGGCATGTTATTGCTTACATCCAAGTGGTGTCTCAGGGAAAGCCAGGTACAGTGTGCGGCTGTAAGCACGTACTTATCGCTTATCAGTGATCCTCCGCATTTGAACAGCCACTTTGGTGCTTCCTTGGACCGCCATCCGATAGCACCCTGTCAGGATATGGCAAAGCCTCTTTCAACAAGAGTAACAGCACAGCGTATAGAATCTCTGATGTTTTGGCAGTCCAAAGTCTATGATAAAAGTATTCGATTCGTCCTTCTGTCAGTTGTATGATAAATCATTTGAAATTTCATACAAACGAGAGCTCGACGATTTTTCGCAAGTTCTTCGTGCTAGGCCCTCATTTCAGTTTTATGTCAATATCAAGAGAATGGAATAAGGGTTCTTAAATTATGGGGAGTTTATGGATATATAATACACATACCATATGAGGAAATTCAGCAGGCCTCGCGTCACGTCCTCCAAATATGACTGTTGGTGGAACAAACACCAATATTTCTGGAATCACTCCTCGTTTGATTTGAGAGATGAGGTAGGTACGACCTGATAATACAAAAGGCTTTGTCGGATAAGATAGTGAAAATTGCTTTTGAGGATACATACTCATTTTTCATACATACTTATATTATTTATGTAGGAAATAAAAAATTGTAATCTTCTTCACTGCCCTAATGTATACGTACACGAAATATGCATGAAAGTTGTTTTGGTAATGCTTGTTGAGTAAACATTTGTAAAATCAGCTTCCGAGGCGTTTAATATCGTGCAAGAAAATTAAATAAGTCAAAATGCGATTTAAAAAAAAACTATCAATACAGGATGCATACGCTCAAACGCAATTTTCACCGACCAAGCCCTTTATTCAACATAGATTTACTCGTAAAAGCGAAATCCCGAGAACCCTAGTGGGGCATGGGGCAGACCCATTCCTGTTTTAATGATCATTATTCATTTACAGGCAAGTAGGTGATCGGCCATCTGTTTCTCCGGGTTTCGAACCCTGAGCCACGGAGGCTGTTCCAGATTTCGGGTACTGAATGGGTGGGAGGAATCTCGAAATTCTGACCGGGTTAGATGGAAAATCCGTGAAGTGCATATTGCGTGTTTCGGTTTCAGTCTATGGATTTCCGAATGCTCGAAGTAAAAAGTAGGTCGACAGCGAACCATTGACTGATGTTCTATGGCTGAGGTATCACCTACCATTAAGTGAACCTCATGCTCATCTGTCGATATCTGATGTAAAAAAAAGAAAAAAGAAGCAGTCAAAGTTTGAAAAGGATTGCAGTGAGACATTCACACTAAATGGTGTATAACATAAGTATTTATTTAAATAAATTGTTTGGATTTTTTAATTGGTAAATAAATAAACTTAAGAGAGTAATAGAGACATTATTTAAAAAGTGACCCCTTACAATCTTCATCCGCATCATTTTGGTCTTCTATGTTTTTGACCTCCCACAAATATTCTTGACATTCTGTAAAAAATATCCAGTTAAATCAATCAAAAATAAGTAATTTGGTTTTCCAACAAAGTTTCAGAATATATAAAAATGTGCCTTTTTAATGCAATTAATAATTGAACTGTCAATTAACTTACTGATTTCACTTATTCTTTGTCCGGCTTTGTTAAAATCTGGCTTCACAGAAGTAAACGGCTTACATACTTCATCCGTTGCGTTTGAAAAGTCGGATGCCACAGTTTCATTATTCTTTAAATAAAATGAATTAAAATTAATATTAATAATAAAAAATATATTAATTGTGTCAACTAGCAAAGCAAAGCAACAAAGGATTTCAGTCAGATAATTTATATTTAAAAAATAATAATAACAATATTTATCATTACCAATAGAGGTGAAATAAATATTTATTATTTTCATAAGATAGAAGTTAATATAAAGGCATTATCTATAAGTCTACATAAATTTTTTCAACACGAACACTAAGTTTTCGTAAACACGTGGATACGTTCGAAAATTACATTTAAATTCTCAATTTCGTTTTATATTATAAATCCTTTTGTAAGAACACACTTTCAAATAAAAAAATAACAAACAGTCGAAAAAATTACATTTCTTACCTTGCCCTTTTCGTCGTTTTTTTTGCATATTCATAAACGGTAAAGTAGGGTCACTCATGCCTTTTTTTAAATATACCTGGTTCTCACGACTGTTGGTAAGGAACTGCAGCATCGGCACTTGTGGATTAGTACAACAATAAAAAAAAAATCAGTACAGTTTGGGTGGGCTACCAACAACCACTTTTGCCGAGGCACAAGTGACCCGAGGTAACCGTTTATGGGTTAATAAGGTTTATAAAATGATTACCTTCAAAGCTTCCAAAATAATGGTCTCTAATTCGCTGTTCGAAAATTCTATAGTACCCATTTCTGAAATGAAAAATGTTATAATGTTTCTATGTATATACAAAATGTATACAAAAGTTATTATTTAGCAAAATAAGTAAATATGTAATCGTTTGAAACTACAAAATACACAAATGTTTGTAGTGATGGGGTTAATCCGCAATTCGTCTGATGATGAGTGAAAAAAATAAGTGATGTGTACCGCCATATTTGCAACATCAGGGTTGGGGTAATTTTTGCCAGTGTGAATATATATTAGAAATTGAATAGAAAATTACTAAAAAACGTACTTAATACTTGCCGATACTGCTAATTATCGTTAACTAAAACTCCACACATGTAGGCTTATTTATTCGTATAATAACATTTTGCTTTTATCCTTTTGTGGTTAAGAGGTTCACGATGTTTTTTTGTTTGAATGTTTGTATATTCGACAATTGATTCAAGTGATTTAATCAATCTAATCTCAGAATAAATATATTAGATTACTAGAAAATAAACTAACTTACATTCAAATCATAATCGTTCATCGAATTTATGTGAACCTGTTCGATGTTTGTTGCATAATACATAATATTATTTATATTATTTTTTTCTTTATAGGTAAAATAATTAAAATACACTTAGAGATCGTCACAGACACCTGCATTTACATTTAAACATATATATTATATTAGCATCAACTGATTCAAAATGTTATTCAATTTTTACAAGTGGGTAAATTTTTTTAAATATACATATACGTATACCTACATCACGCCTCTTTCCCATTGGGGTAGATAGAGATCACGGAATTCCATATGCTCCGATACGATATGTATATTATATAAATATTACAATTATTTCAAATAAAAGAACAATACAATGTTATGAAGAGAGATGAAAAAGATGTATCGCAAAAAGTTTTGAATATGAAACTGGATGGGTATAGGGGAAGAGGGAGGCGAAAAAAACATGTATTGACTGTGTGAAGAATGATATGTGTTTGAGAGATGTGACTGATGATATGGCGAGTGAAAGGAGAGAATGGAAAAAGAGAACAGGAAGGGCAGGAAGAAGAAGAAAAGAACAAATACAATAGGTTCAATACACTTACATGTGTAAAACATATATAAAACAACATGTGGATCACATATTAGGTTAGTTTTACAATAGGACAGATAGAGTCTTTTCCCCTCTCTAAAAGAATTATTATTTAAAAAAATAGGTAACTTAGTTTTTGTGAAAATATGCGTGTTAATACGTCAATTGGGAAGACACAACATTGAATAATGAATATACTAAGAAAAGCACGTGACGTCATCGCATATAAAAATATATACTAAGAAAAGCACGTGCAAGCAAAATAATTCTTCTTCCCTTCTTCTTCTGTTCCCTTTTTTTTCGCATATAAAACAATTAAAATGTAAAAAATACCTCCATTACATGCAGCGAAGAAAAAGCTTACACTAACCAAAAATACTGTGGAAATCATTATAATTTATAATTTAGATTTATTAAATTTTAAATAAGGCACAAGCGTTCATTGTGATGACTCGCGCACTAAGCTCAACGATTTCCTTAAATACATAGTATGTGAGTGCAGTTTGATATAAATAAAAAGCGGTTTTAGAGTTCATTTGGAGTCGATGTAAAACGTTTTTATTATTTTTATGTTAGATATCGACAGACGAGTATGAATGTTTGCCTGAGGTATCCTTCCACCAAGTTCACTTGGTATGGAGTTTCTTGCCGGTTCTTCTCCATGAGACCCACTTTTTGGAACCGTGCAACTAGACGTTTCATAAGAGCCTGCAAAGGCCTATTTGAAATAAAAAACTTTTGATTTTGATTTAGACTGAAACCGAATCGCGCAATAGTACACCTACACGGTTTTTTTCATCTATGAACGGTGGTTTGTTACCCGATGGGAATTTCCATATTCGTCCCGTATTTAATGCCCGAAGTTACCAGACGTGGGGAAGACATGTTTACAGAAAATTATAAGTATGTCGTCCAGGTGGGATTGGAACGCACGGCAGGTGTTCTTCAAACACGCCAACGAGCTATTTTATAAGAGTTTTGGTAAGATCTGTATATTTATTGACGAAAGTTAAATACTATTTTTTCTTAGATATAATATTTAACATTACCCATTAGCTGCTATGACTTTTTCAAAAATATCAAATATTTTCAAGACAAAATATAATTATACTGCTACCTTTGTCCATATATCTCAAAAAAAAATGGCAGTTAATGGGTTAAAAGAGGGTAAGAAGCGATGGCATACTTACAGTAAGAAAAAACTACAGAACCCTTGAATATATAATATATAATTTTACACTTAATCCATTGTTTTCGCAATTTATTATATAATATATAATATTAAAATAAGGAATAGACATAGAACCAGAATTTAATATACCGGTCTTAGATAGCGTGTACCGCGTCCGTAACGTGCTTAGCACCGGAGGTACTGAGTTTGAATCCTGGGGGAACAAGATTAAAAAAATATATATACAGTCGGGCAGGGTACAGAAGACTGATAACCAGCTTGTCTGTAAAGAAAAATGATCAGTGAAACAGACACAGAAATGTGTTTGCCCCATGCCCCACTAGGGGACTCGGGAATTCACAACAATTCAAAATTTTTAATTATTTATTAGGTATATAAGATGGGGTTGAGATACATGTACATATATTAGAGATATACAAGTTTTTCCGAATGCTCGAAGTAAAAATTAGGTCGACAGCGCATCATTGACTATTGTTCTGTGACTGAGGTGAACACCAAGTGAATTTTTTAATAATAATAATAATAATAAAAACTTTATTCACACACACAAAACACAGCATACAGAGAAAAAAAAACAATTAAGTATCAATTTCATACTCATTTGTCGATATCTAACATAAAAATAATAAAAACGTTTTACATCTACTCCAAATGAACTCTAAAACCGCTTTTTAATAACGATATCTATATCAAACTGCATTCATTCACTGTTGTTCTGTGGCTGAGGTATCATCCACCATCAAGTTGCTCTCGATATCTAACATAAAATATATACATATATTGTCTATAATAAGTGTCAATAATATTTTATAGCTTTAGCGGGGGTATAGATTCAAGTTGGAGATTGAATGTTGACAATCACCCTTATAAGATGGACGTATGAACCACTGTTCCAATAACCTCTACAAATTAAGGTTTTTGTCCTCGAACAAATTGCCGTACGTCATCAAGTGTGAATCTTCAAATCCTTAGGAACGTCTATTCGCAGTCTTTCCTGTTGTTAAGACAATATTATTTTCCTCTTGTGGATTATAGTAATTAACTAAGTTATGTATTTCCTGTTATGTTGAATTTATAAAGCTGATATTATACTGTCGCTTGCAGTAACGTGAAATAATTATGCAAGGTTTTTTTCAGAATAGGCAATGTTTTTGATAGCAAGCACTTACCAAGTAAGCACTAGAAGCACATGTTAACACTTTATATTAAAATTACTTTGTCTGAACCGTTCAGCGTCGGGAGTGTGTCAGCGCACCAAATTATAAAAAGGGTCGTTTTCACCACATTCAAAAAATTTGAAAGCATGCAACGACGATCGCTCATCAAACTGACTCTGGATTAATTATACATATGAACTAATCTGTATTCGTTGTTTCTTCGTTTATTTTTTTTTCTAATATTTATACTGTCGTAAATATTACACTAAAATAACGAACAACAATCTTAATGAAACATCTTCCATAACCGCGTCGTCTATAACAACTTATAATAAATTATTATTTATAGCAAATCCGGTTCAAAATGCATGATACATAAGTTGATTAGACTAAAGTTAAACTTGTGTTGAGCACGTGTGTACGTTCGAAATATTGTATCAAGGCTTTATTTGATGTAGAAATATCATTCAATATTATTGTGAAAAGCAATGGCTTTCGTGGTGTTTGGATTATTTTTTATTATCAATGCAGGTAATGTGGAAACTGATCGTTAGGTAATGTATTCAGGATAACATAATATATAAGTAGTACATACAAAAGAGTTAAATTACATATTAATATTATATAAATTGATCTAGACAATTTCCTGTTATTTAGTCTACAATTAGCAACCTGACAGATGTTGTCCTGCCAGATTCAAAATAAAAAAAAAACAAATTTGAATATAATATTTTCCTACTTATATTTTGTAGAATATAGATTTGATTTTAAGCGTGCGTGACGTGTGCTTACAATTGCGGAATATGGCAGAGTTTCAAACGCAATTTACTAAAATTAATTTCCTGCATATATTTTTTTCTGAAATTTTCCGATATTTTAATAGATATTCTGTTATTCGGGACATAGACGTTGCCAATCTGTGAGAAGTTCCCCCCAGCACCATTTCGAAATTCCCCGAATTCCCCCTGGCCGATGACGCCTACTTGAGATCATCCTAGATTTGTCTAAAAAAATCCCCCACAAAATAGCCCTAAAAATATATTGCCCCTAAATCACCCCTTTTCATCTGACTTACCCCCAAACTTAGGGAGAAAATCCCTTAGTTGGCAACACTGCGGTGATGTTTATTATAGTTCTTCGATTCCATTGTAATTCTGTTTAACCCCTGAACATTTGGAAAGTAAATAAATTGTCTAAAATTATATTTTTTACAGTTCTTTGTATTTAATTTCAGTAAATTCAGAAAGTACTCGTATACCTATAACAACTGAATCATATAATTATACGAAAGAGGTAAATTACTTTTTTTTAATTCAATTTAGCCATACATTGTCACATATCTAAATTATAATATTAAGATTGGTCGTAAGACGTAATTTAACCATAAATAAAAATACGAAAGTAAGAGTATTAATGATGTATGATATACGAGTATGTATATCAAAACTTCTGTTTTTATTAAAAACTAGCAACGCGCCCCGGCTTCACACGGGTGCAATGTAGATGTACTATACACAAAACATAGCCTATGTTACTCGCTGATAATGTAGCTTTCTATTGGTGAAAGAATTTTCAAAATCAGTCCAGTAGTTTTTGAGTTTATTCATAACATACAAAAATACAAATCTTTCCTCTTTATAATATTATTATAGTATAGAAATATAAATTAATATCTTCACACTTCAGAGTTATGTAAAATGCTTTTTCGAACTGATGTAAAAAAAAATTAAAAAACCCTAACATTTTGTCTTAACAGATAAATTCGTTGAACTATACAGTGGATTCAAGGTCAAATAAGCAAAGCGTAAGCGAGTCCGGTAAGATATCATTCTTTTTATTTTTCTTAGACTTTAATTGGACAAGTTGATCAGTCAAAGGTTTCATTACGTAGGATTAAGTTTAATATTAAATTAAGTTATAGTAGTTAGTAATCGTTAAGCATTCCTATCGCCTTAGGCATAGGTACCTGTAAAGGTAGGAATAGATTAAAATAAATAAATAAAAAAAATTGTACATATAAGACGTTTGGTAGTTGACGGTGGATGGCTACCGAGATGTTGATAGAAAGACGGAAGACATGTTATTGATAATTTATTTAAAATAATGCGTTCTATTTATACCAATAATCCTTTGTTCCAATATTTCAAAAATATAATTTCATTCATGAGAATGATTAGAACGTAATTTGAAAATTTTATTTTAATTAACAGCCAACGAGCGTTTGTTGTGCGCTGTCGCTACAGACGTTTGTAGAAAATACCAAGTTGAGGGTCACGTAATGGTTGGTGACGCGAAGCAGGGACTGAAACCGGTTAATTTTTATTTTCCAAATTACGTGTCTGACTTCTCAGTCTCACCATGATATTAGTTTTAAAGAGTGATATGGACTAAACTTACCACAGAATATTAACAAAAAACTTTATTATACCGGTATAACTAAGTAAATTAACAGTTCCACAGCGCTGGTCATTCTGCCAGAGACCACAGACGCAAAAAATAAATAAAAGTAATAACAATAATAGTATAAAAAAATAATAAGAGTAAAAAATTAACAGTGTAAGTAAAGAAGTCTTGGGAGATCTGTGTAAAAGTATATAGTAAATTTCACAAATAAATTTTAATAATGAAATTAATTTTTCAGTATGTCAAATTTTGAAATGGAAATATCCACCTGTGACATACATTATATTTGGTGGTTCAGACGCAAATCCGGGTAGTTATCCTCACATGGTAAGTTTTTCGTATAATGATAAATCTAAGCAAAGTTATAAATGCGATAGTAGGTACATACGTTTCTTAACTGCATATGTAGCCTTGCGGTCGCGCGTTCATACGTCCCGGGTTCGATTCCCAGGTTGGTCATTACGTGTTTCTCGCTTTTAAAAGTTTGGAAATGGTTGGTGATCAGAGTTTGAGAACTTGAGGGATGTTTGATGCCCGGAAGGGTTCATAACATAACATTAGTGGAAGTTTGAAACCTGTGCAGAGGGTACGTAAGGTGGAAAAACTAACACTAGTTGTGTGTTAACAAGTTTGACTAAAATTCGTCCCGCGGACACCTCCCATGTTGAACATGGGAACGATGCACAAGCGGGACGAGGAGGCGTTTGGCCTGACCGCCGGGTGCTCGCGGCAGTACGCTATCGCGATCCCGTGGGCCCCATTATGGCGGCTTGAGGGGTGAGGGATTTTATTTTTAGGTACATACGTTTTTTAATTCATTAGTTTGTTGCAGAGAATGAGCAAAATATTGTTTTGTAATTGAATACTGATATATTAGGGCCAAGAAAGTGATATTTTTTTTTTTTTTTTAATGTCAGATATCGACAGACGAGCATGAGGTTCACTTGATGGTAGGTGATACCTCAGCCACAGAACATCAGTCAATGATGCGCTGTCGACCTACTTTTTACTTCGAGCATTCGGAAATCCATAGACAGAAACCGAAACGCGCAATATGCACTTCACGGTTTTTCCATCTATGAACGGTGGTTCGTTACCCGGTCGGAATTTAGATATTCCTCCCACCCGATCAATGCCCGAAGTTACCAGACGTGGGGAAAACATGCTTACAGAAAATTATAAGCATGTGCTCCCGGTGGGATTCGAACCCACGACCCATCGATGCGCACGGCAGGTGTCCTACCAAACGCGCCAACGAGCCCGTCAAAATTTTATGATATATTTAATAATCTTAGGATTATTTATATGTGTATATGCTACGCTATGTATTGAAGATATCAGAAGGTAGTGTTTTTACAATTTTACATGAAAATTTGGGTATGCGCAAGCATCTGCGGAAAATTCGTCGAGAACAATTCGTCGAGAACAATTCGCCGAAAACACAATTCGTCGAAAAACACAATTCGCCGAATCACAATACGCTTCCTTATCGGGATCAACGAAATTCATCGAGTGATTCACTATACCCTAAAAAGAGCCACCACCTAGGTTAGGTTATGTTGGTATGGTGACCACTGCGCACGAGTCTAGCGAGCGAAGCGAGCGGTGCCGCGGCAGCGGCCGACGAGTGCCAGAACCGAATCCTACTCATATCACTTAGTCGAATTGTTTTAGACGAGTTGCTAATAATTGTGTGCTAAGAGTTGCTAAAAAAGTAAAAACATATAATTTAGTTCATTTAAATTTCTAGGGTGCCGTTGGATGGAGGTCAAAAAACGCTTCAGAATGGGTGTTCAAGTGTGGTGGTTCATTGATTAATGCTGACTACGTTCTAACCGCAGCACACTGTTCCTGGCTGTCGCTAAGGAGTCACTACGACGTGGTTCAAAACGAACCAGAAGTTGTTCGATTTGGTGTTGAGAATATCGTGGATCCTGAGGTATAAATGAGTTGAAGCAATGGCTATCCATAATGATCTGTAATAGGTTAGAAATTGTACTTGCAACCACATGCTTTGCATGCTTTGAGAGAACTATTATGGGGCTTTACGTCGAAAATATCGCTGGTGTTAATAATATTGGTATTTCAGATATGGAATGCTTATATCATAAAATGAAGAGCAGTTATCTTTCGATTAATTCTAATAATTAGACATAGACATAGACATAGACATAGACATATATTTATTCACAACAAACACACGCACATACAAAAGTAGCTATGGACAAACATAAGGACAAGAAGGATTTAAATACCTAGTACAATTAACAACTTAAATAATATAAACTTAATCCTATATTTTAAATTAACAAACAATGTATGCGGCAGTGCCTGTCATGAAAAGGAAAGCTACTCAGCTTAAGTCAGGGAGATTTTCCCTAACACTGATTTTCAGTAGCTTCCTGGCTGACCGGTGTGTCCTGTCCATTTACAAGGCAGTTAAAAATGTGTAAAAAAAGGGAAAACAAGCATATTTATAAATAAAAATAAAATTAAAAAAGCAGGTATATAAATGATCTAAATTTAATTTAATAGTCAGTATTAAAAATCGAATACGCAAAATAAATAAATATGAGGTACAATATTGTGATGGGTGAAGGGGATATGATTAATTTGATGAGGTGGGATATTAACTTGATGAAATGTTAGGTTGAGTATTATTATTTTATAATTAATTAGCTCAATATGGGAAACCGTGAAGGAGGAAGTTGACTTTTCTGTAAATTAAGTAAATATTTTTTAAGATGGAATTTAAAGTTATGGATGTTGTTTAGATTGCGAATGGGTGGGGGTAAGTCATTCCAGCATTTAGAGGCACTAAACCTGAAGCTTCCTCTAAACGCCGTCGTCCGATGGTGGGGAATTTCCATAATGCATGCGGATGCTCTAGTTGCATATGTACTATTTTTGTCGCCTAGCCACTTTAATTTCCTGAAGAGGTATACCGGGATTCTGTATTTAACTATTCCAAACAGTAGAGTAGCTAGGTGTAAATGTCTCCGATACTCCATCTTCAGAATATTATTTTCATTAAGGTAGGGACTGACATGAGTTCGAGGAGGAATGAAGAAACAATAACGTGCGCATGCATTCTGGACCCTCTGGATAACCCTTTTCGATGAGGCGAGCAGCCTAGGACCGAAAAGTGCATCTGCGTAATTAAACTTGGAGAGTATGAGGCTGTCGCATAGTGACTGACGCAAAGCCGTACCGATGTAGTTCCTGATTCGATATAGCAGTTTGAGTCGAAAGAAACAGGCTTTGGCCGTATTCACGATATGTTTTTCAAATCGAAGCTGTTCATCAAACTCTATACCCAGATTTTTCGCTTCAGAAACTCTCTCAATTGGCGTTCCCTTAATTTGCACGGTGGCAATCTTTGATATTATCTGTTTTGTTTGAGATGGAGTACCAATCACCATATATTTGCTCTTATGCGGATTAAGAACAAGACAGTTATTTCCTGACCATTCCGCAATACTTTTAAGATCCTCGTTTAAGTGAAATACAGCAAGTTCCACATTGCAGGGATCACAAGATAGATAGAGCTGGATGTCGTCTGCATAGATATGATACTGACAAAACTTGATGTGATCGACAACATCCGCCGAGTACAGGATAAATAAAAGGGGCCCCAAAATAGATCCTTGAGGGACGCCTCTTGTGACACTCACCCAATTAGAATGACTTGAGGTTCCATCATCTCTAACAATTTCTACAACTTGAGCACGATTATATAAATAACTGTTGAACCACTGGACACTTTTAGTATCAAAACCGTAGAAGACTAGTTTAGAAAGCAGCAATTCTATATTAAGGGATTCGAAGGCACGCGAGTAGTCCAAGAGAACCAAAAGAGACCCCTCCCCGCCATCCTGAGCTTCTAAAATATTGTCCACCACATCCAGCAATGCGGTGGTAGTGCTGCGATGTTTACGGAAACCAGATTGATATGCCGGGAGAATATTGTTGGTTTCCAAATATACTCTCAACTGTTCTGCAATAACTTTTTCCAAGACCTTAGAGAGACATGGCAATATGCTTATAGGCCTGAGATCATTATATAAAGAAGGATTATTACATTTTGGGAGTGGTTTAATAACTGCTTTTCGCCATAATTCAGGGTAATTTCCGGATGTAATGGACTGGTTTATTAACAAAGTTATAGCGCTAAGAGAATTAGGCAAAGTTAATTTTATCATATCTAAAGATATATTGTCAACTCCTAACGCATTTGAGCTCAGCGATTTTATTGCCTTAAACACTTCATTTTCAGACACTGTTTTAAGAGAGAATATCGTTGTACCCTTCCTGTTCTGTCTAAAACATTCTATGAAAGAAGGGTTTAATTAATGGATGTAACTTCGTTCGATGATAACAGTTATACGTATAGGATTTACCAGTAGGCTGAGTAGGCTTGAGCCTAGGGCGGCAGATTTGAGGGGCGGCAGATTTGAGGGGCGGCAAATTGGGGGACCAATTCTATCTAATATATATATTTTTATGTGTCTTATGGAAATCAAAAGGAATTCTGTGCAACAAATATCAATATTGTATAATTGTATATCCTATAGCAAAACACCCAACCCGCCCCGAATCAGTAAGGGGACTCTATATATTAATTTAAGAATAGACAATTGTAGACAGGTGGGGGGGGGGGGGGTTAGTTAATAGCCTACACCTTGGAAATGTGTAAATCCGCCACTGAGTATAGTTATTTAGATGTTATAACTGCTTTAGCCCATTACTTGGGTAAATGTCCCATACTTTTTAAGACCATAATTTGATAATATGTTTAATTATTATAAATGAAAGGCATTGGCGCACCTGGCTTACACTCCAAAGGGGGTCTGGCAGAATTAACAACGTTGTGCACGCATGAAAGTGCACACCTGACCTGACTGTACTAGCATAGTTAAAGTTCATGTTGTACTGTTTGTGAATCAACGTATTATCTTTCTATCTATCTAATGTATTATACCAACGTTCATAGATAGAAAAATCTTGAAGTTTACATTGCGAGTTTCGTTCTCAGTCTATGTATTTCCGAATGTTTGAGTAGGTTGACAGCGCATCAAGTGAACCTCATGCTCGTCTTACTCGATTTCTAAAATTAAGAAAACATATTTAAATTTTAAATCGATACCTCCCACGTAAGGTGTGGTAAGCAACAAAGTTGATGTTTTACATTTTTTAAACTATACCGACTGTTTTCATTTATATTCTATGTTCGCAATAAAAAAAACTCATTTGACTTTTTTATATATTTACAAGACGTTTAAAGTTGTATAATAATTATGAAAAGACAGATGAAAACGGACAACATAGTTTAAATAACGTAACGTTAGGTACATAAAACACTAACTTTGTTGGTTTCTACAGCTTAAGGTAGCGTTCCGATCTTGACTGCCGCGACTCGGCAGCTGCGACCCAGCAGTCATTGCCGGGCAGCAACGCACCGCTCTGTATGATCATGCATAGAGAGCTTTCCGATGCACGCGACCGGGTCGTGCGGCCAAGCTGCGCACGAGTGGCAGCGCTGCCCAGCCGCTTGTGAAGCAGTCTGGCAGCGCGACCCTCTATTTTTGTACGTGCTCTAAAATAAAAATGGCGGTATTAACACTCGCCGATACTGCCTGGCAGTTACGATCGGAATGAATGTGGTCGTTGCCGAGTCGCGGCAGTCAAGATCGGAACGCGACCTTTACGTGGGAGGTATCGAAATGTTAAGTAATTTCAGTCGAATGAAAACGGCGGGCCTACAGATAAAATTATCAAAAGTATAATAAAGCATCCTAACTACAAACCTCCCAAGCGATATTATGATATTGCCCTGATTGAATTAAGGGATAAGTTTACCAGTTTCTCTGAACATCTCCACCCAGCGTGTTTGTGGACTAAACCAATTACTTTTGATTATTCAGAATTTAAACTGTCGGGCTGGGGCCTTACAGAACACGGTAAGTTTGAATGAAATATTGCCAAGATTTCTAGCCTTAAAAATGAAGTTACTTAAATTCAGTCAAAACATATTTCAAATATTATTATAAAAATTTCAAAGTAAACATCGTCAAAATCCATTATGTGATTTAGAAGTCAAATATATGTTTTAAGCTGCCATGAACCCCATTCGGGACTTTTTCAAAAATATGAAATAATTTCAAGACAAAACACAATTTGAATATGTATAGTATTCTAGCAACGCGCCCCAGCTGCACACGGGTGCAATGTAGATGTACTATATACAAAAATAGCCTATGTTACTCGCTGATAATGTAGCTTTCTATTGTTGAAAGAATTTTCAAAATCGGTCCAGTAGTTTTTGAGTTTATTCGTAACATACAAAAATACAAATCTTTCCTCTTTATAATTTTAGTATAGATATATATAGATTTATACTGCTACTAAGCATTTGAACATATATGTAAAAAAAACTCATTTTATTGTTATGTAGTGTATAGTTAATAGATAATTTCTCTACAGGAAACCCTGCACATCATTTGCAGTTCGCAAAAGTGGATATTTTAGACACCAAAAAATGTGACAGCTTACTCGCTGGGCACCGAGGCAGGAACTGGCATGGCTTCATGGATCACCAGCTCTGTGCTGGAAATCTCTCGGGAAAAGTTGATTCATGCCAGGTTACTTTCAAATTCAATATTTAAACAATTCATAAATAATGTCATAATTGCTGTAATAAGTCGTCGGTAGCTAGCTATTATATTTTTAAGGCTAAAACCATAGAATGTCCTTTGATAAAATTTGGTACGTTGCAAAAATACACATATTCTACGTGAACTTTTTTTTAATGTTAGACATCAACAGACGAGCATGAGGTTCACTGTATTGTTAACTACCCCTCAGAAGTAGCTAAACCAAACGACTCGCAACTCACATATCTCATATCATCTCATAATACATTCATTTGTACACACAGTACCTAAACACAGTTCACATAAATAAATTCATCAATCAACAGTACTGACCTTAGTCTAACCACGACGGGAGCTCGTTCTCGAAAGATGCCCACCAGTCACTGCCATGCCACCGACTTTTATAAGACCAACACGATGTTTACATCAATGATTTAACATTGACATGATGTTGACTTGACGTTTAGCGATACTTATGGTAGTTGGTATTTGATTCGTGTAACAGTATAATAGGTGAAACCTCAGCCAAGGAATATAAGTTAACGATGCGCCGTCGACCTACTTTTTACTTCGAGCATTCGGAAATCCATAGACTGAATCCGAAACGCGCAATATGCACTTCACGGTTTTTCCATCTATGAACGGTGATTCGTTACCCGGTTGGAATTTCGATTCCTCCCATCCGATCATTGCTCGAAGTTACCAGAGGAAGATATGCTTACAGAAAATTATAAACATGTCGTCCCGATAGGATTCAAACCCACGACCCATCGATGCGCACGGTATGTGTTCTACCGAACGGGCCAACGAGCCCATCTGAACTAATCAGAGAATACTTTCTGCTATGTTTTAAGTCTTAACTCTTACTTAACTCTTAGTCTGATATGTTTAAGTTTTTTCTTTATTACAGGGTGATTCTGGAGGTCCCTTGCAAAAACAAATTCCAATGACCTCATTGTATTACATCGTTGGTGTGACGTCATTTGGAATTGGCTGTGGAAAAGAAAACCGTCCAGGCATCTACACAAAAGTGTATAGCTTTTTAGACTGGATAGAGCAACATGTATGGAAAGATTTCAACAAGACTGACTTTTTATCTTCATTCATCGTTTTCGAAGATGCAGATGATACAGCTTATTATGATCAACTATAAGTGCTGTATGAAATTACTCCTTGGCATTAATCTATACTTCTATATCTATATCTATACTTACTATAATATAATAATAATAATATTATAAAGAGGAAAGATTTGTATTTTTGTTTGTTATCAATAAACTCAAAAACTACTGGACCGATTTTGCAAAATCTTTCACCAATAGAAAGCTACATTATCAGCGAGTAACATAGGCTATGTTTTGTGTATAGTACATCTACATTGCACCCGTGTGAAGCCGGGGCGCGCTGCTAGTGTATCATAAAAATAGTTTGTACTAAAATAACTCAAATCATTTAACTGACAATAGTAACCAACAATGGTAATTTAAGCTGTTTTTCTCTCATTATTATTTTCTGTTTAAATCTTACAAAATATAAATCAAGTATATCAAAATTATTTAAAATTTTAATTCTTATTAAAAGTTGAAGTTTGTATCAGCTGTTGCTACGTTGTCGTTCATTTACCTAGTAATCATCCTTCCAAATCGCAGTGTAAGAATCAGATGGACGTATGTATCTACATTTTCTCAGTTGTCTGTGTTTCTCAGGAGTCTACTGTGACAATCTGCCACTTAAAATTTTACCAGATTTTTAATACTAATACGACTATAGAATAGAATACAATTGAAGAAAAAAATGTATATCAATGTATTGTCACTGGGGAATAAAATCCCGGCCGTTTTCTGGTCCCGTAAATCCCGGGACTGTACTTGGCCATACCGGGATTTTCGGGATTGCCACAAACAGCTTTATTTTGCATTCCGTAGTCCGTTGCGGCTTGACAATAACTTTGCCTAGATTATTTTAAAAGCATTGATTGTAATAATTGTAAAAATAACGACAAAAACAACCCTTAGATACGTTTGTCGTAGACATTAGAAGGGACGTCCCATCTCGGAATATTTCCATATGATACTCTGTTGCGACTTGCATTCCTACTTTCCTCCAAATAAACCTTTTCCTACGCCCGCGGCCTCTATGCGGCGCAAGTTAAAACAACACTTCGTACAACGTGTGCGCAACCGACGCATCAGCCGTCTTTTAAACTAATTAAAACTTAATGTGGCAATACAATCAAGGCAGTGTGTGTTGTGTGCTTGGATTTAATAAGTGAGTTCTCCAGTGCAATTGAAGAAGATTTAAGTGTTCCGGCAGCGCTGTCGAGGGCATCCGCAGCACCTCATCATCTATCGTAAGTCCATATCATATTACTTTCCTTTCCCTTTTCCTGCAAGCCCAACAGGGGTTCTACTATTAGCCGGGATCAAAGGGGGTCAAGATAAAAAAGGGTACGATCAGGGATCAACGTCCTGCTAGTTCACTGCTTTTCCTAGACTAAACCCTATAAAAATCAACCATTTTAATAGTGATCCTTCCTAGCCAACAGTTCCTACAGTTCCTACAGTTTTCTAGGTAGTTATTACTATAACTACATAATATACAGTCCATTAATATCATATTTTAATTATTAGTTTAACTATTTAAAATAATATCATATTTTAATTAGTAATTTAGAATAAAAATAAAAAGAAGGTAGGTAGGTATTTCAAATAAGTTTGTTCGATACGTGACGCACGACGTTATATTGTTGTTCTCGGTTAGCTAATATTATTTATAATGGCCGACAAAAATAGTTTAGAAAGACAATTAAAATTAGTAGGTTCTAAACGTGAGTATGCTTTTAGGGATACTTATGCAAATTTTATTTGATTTATCTACGGACATACCTAAAAATAAATCTATTTTTTTCGCAAGATATAAAAAAATTGAAAGTCTTAGAAAGGAGTATTTAGAATATAACGATAAAATAAATGAGTTAAAATTAACTTTAAATCCTGAGGAGGATATTAATTTGAACTCAATTAGCGTATTCGATGAGTTATATTTTGGAGTTGAATCCTCAATACAAATTACAAACGCAGCGCGACGCAGCTTCGATACTCACTCAGCTTGCCCAGTTCGGCCGGCGCAGCATACTCTCGCCCGGTTACCGAAAATTAACTTACCACATTTCGATGGAAATATTGAGAATTGGCAAACTTTGTATGACACATATTTATCACTTGTTCATGAGAAAAATAATATTACTTCTATAGAAAAATTTCATTATTTGTTATCTTGTCTTTCGGGGTCTGCCTTATCAGTTGTAAAATGCGTTCCTGTCATTTCAGACATTCGATTGTTTTCGACGCACTTGTCGATCGGTTTCAAAATAAAAGGATTTTAGCTGTTAATTATTTAGACAAATTAATTGCAAATTATCCACCGTTAAAAAATAAAAATTTTAAAGAATTACGCGGGTTAACTGATATTTTAAAAGAAACTGTTAACGCCTTAAAGGCTATGTCTATTTCAAATTTAGGCGAATTTATTTTATTTTATTTAGTTTCACGTATTTTGGATAGTGATACTCGGGAGCGTTTTGAAGCTCAGAATACGGAAGAATACCCGGTTTCACCTATTTATCAAATTTTCTACAAAAATATATTAAAAAGTTAGAAGAAAGTCAGTCGGGAAGTTGTAATACTGCTTATAATATAAAACAAACAAACTACAGTCATAAAAATAATAATAATATTAAATATAAGTCGACGTCTTTGCCGTCCAACAAAGTGATTAATTCTAAAGCTGCAAATACATCAGCTGATTGTTTGAGTTGCGGTCAAAAATCCAAAAATCCCGTAATTCCGGGATTTAAAAACATGAATTATTGCAGTCATATAATATAATTCACGCGTAAATGTTAATAATTTAAATCACATTAATACTCTTATATTATCCTAATTATATAACAATCAATGTATAAGTATTTTTTTAAATAAAGAGACACAATACCTACAGAATTTACATTATATAGGAAAGTCATATATTTACATTTAAATAAAGAAAATATTTATGTAACACACATTCGAATACATACACCACGCAATTCAGAAAATGAAGAAATTAGAGTTAAACCTAAATTATTGATATAACTTACATTTCACTATTCATATTTATGATTCAATATTTGAGTAAGTACTATATCTGTGATATTAGAATTCTAGTTTCTATTATTACATCAATTTCGTACCTATTTTTTTCATATTCTTCAATGAACATTAAATTAGAGGATATTAAGGTCTCTGAAGACGGTGAAATTTATCTGATGTTATTCTATTTTTTTTCGTTTACTTTTAAAGTCTTTATTGCACAAAAATATGTTTAAAAGGCGAACTTAATACCTATGTTCCTACCAGAGCTGCCACCAACGAATTGACGGGAATACAAATTATTTTCAAATCGAATAAGCCTTAAATTATATTTTAATTGGCACTAAATCTTTGGATTTCCTGACTAGAATAAATCACATAACAATCAGACTCAGAACGTTTGTGGCCAAACAGTACTTTCTATCCAATCTAGAAAGCTGGACACTCGCGTATAGATTCCCGGCTTGCCCTTTCCTCCACAACTAAACCCAAATGACGTCACTCCAATGATCATATGCATCGTTCCTTCCTTTCTTGTCTCTTGAAGTTTCACTTGCAGTGGCCCACCGGAGTCTCCCTATTATTATAAATAAAAATATGAAACTTGGCATGTTTAATAAGTACTCTAATCATATACTGAGAATTTGGACTTTCTAGCATCGTCCAGACAGAAATTATAAGGGTACAAAAATACTACGAAACACTTCGAGAAAAGGTAGGTAGTGCCCTGCACTTCCGTTGTCTCGTTTTGGTTACTCAAAAATTATGTTTTTTTTTGAAGTTTTTTAAATGAGATGAAATTGCAGCACACAAATGTTCATCTAAATTCAAGAAGATGTAATTAAATATTATTTTAATGTTATTACACCGAAAGGCAATGCATATTACAATATTGAAGCGACTTTATTGAAGACTTATAAAAGTGAAAACCACTTACTAGACAGGTGTCAACACTTCCATCTATTTTGCCAGCACACATCTGATGTTCCTCCATACCGCACCAATTTCTAGACCAATATCTCTTTAGCAGGGAATTACAGTCTTCGGAATCTATGATATCGACTTCAGCGGACTGTAGCACGGATGATAATGTCTTTGATGTTTCTGTGATTAAAAAATGTTTGTTAATCAATTGAATATTTTGTGGAGTTACACTAACTTGAAGTCGATTTTATTAAGATAAGACTATATCTAAGTAACTAAGGTTATTTAAGTTGTCTAAAACAACAGAAACATTTAACTTATAAAAAAACATAGTGACGTGCGTTGGGAATCATTTTTGAAGTCATAAAAAGTGAATTTTCGATGCCATTTATGGTGTTTCCTGTGGCGCAATACCTTAGCAATTGCCTAATTTGCTCATTGGTATGATACTGATTTAGTGACAAGATAAGTAAATTATTTGCCTGAAGGTATAATAACTTTACGCCACTCTATGCTGTTCAATGCTGTTGTCAACTTGGTAATTCAGTTGTGATGCCAAATGAAAGTTATACAAGACTTCCTGACCTTATTTGCCACCACAAAAACTACTCATACATGTAATGTATAGTATTTGGTTGGTAGGCTTTATCGAATGGGTAGAAAGTGGTAGGAGTGGGCGTTAATTCAACAAGCAGCTTTTTTAATGTAGACGAATTAGCTGCTTTTCGTTTACCGCATAAGCCGTTATATATATTAACTGTTAAATTCAAAGATTTTAGAACGCAACGCACGGATTACCTCAACGAACATTCAACGCGTAGTCGCTAACATCATTCGAAGCAGCTTTTATTTAACGCAAAACCTGCTGAATTATTAACTAATAATTGCTACGTAAAATCTGTTGACGTTACTGCAAACCAGCTAATAAAAAGCTGTTTTTTAACAGGTTATCAGTTTGTTATTAACAGTTTCATTTCGTTGACACAAAAACCGTCAACGACCCACCTCTAGAAAGTGGCTATGTTGAAGTAATGCCACTAGCTCCTTAGACTGCTTCACACAGGCCACAAAGTTATGTAGCTTATTTCTCACATTGAGAAAATTTGTTGTTTTTGTAAAATTGAGATTATAATACAAGGTATTGTTTATAAGGACTCTGATCTATGTTCATAAGCAAGTATAATTTTCTACAGGTGAGTGGATCACCTTTCTTACTACATAAAAAGTTTTATATATACATATGAACTTACTTTCCGTAATGCCCCAGCCTGTGATAGTAGCATTATATTTGCCTGGATAATGTCCTGCTAGACAAGCTGGTTGGATGAACTTGGAGAACTGGACTGCTGTAGTGAGCTCTATCAAAGCTATGTCGTTATACTGCGAGGGAGGCTTCCAGAGAGGATTGTGAATGAATTGTTTGATTTTGACGTCAGTTACCGCATCTGAATATCGCTGTGGGAAATATATACAAAATATGTATTAAAATATTTAGTTTAGATTTATAAGTCTGTGGTTAGAATTTTGTGAATTATGATTTGACTAGCTTCTGCCCGCGACTTCGTCAGCGTAAAATTAGTAATACGGGTAGCTTATTTTTTAACCGAGCTGGTTTTTCATCAATCTCCGCTTAATGGCGCTCCACTCAAGTAAATATTAACGTGATATTGTTTATACTATACGTCCAAATTACTTAGTATAAAAGATAAAGTTCGTCTACATTAAATACTGAAAACGACAAATGTATCAATATTGATAAGAATTAGCTAAATACTCTAAAAAGTATCAAATTTAAATTAACATTTTTATGGCTCATAATTTGGGGTGTATGGGCTTCGACATAAAGGGTAGATATATGTACATATGCTATCCTGGACTTTTATGGAGAACTTTTTAAGACAATCAATCCCACGATACATTATCTTCGTGTAACTCCAACGGTTTAGGCAGCGTACGCCAAGATAGCTCTCAGAGGGCAGGAATTTTTTTAGAAGAAGGGACAATCTGATGATAATTACCCGTATGTTTCTAGTTCCAAGTCTGACTATTTCTGGTTTTGGGCGAACTGAGCGATTCTTAGTTTGTGAAGAACAGTGAGCGGCTGTCAGGACGAAATTGGGGCTGATAAGAGTCCCACCACAGAGGAATGTTACAGAGTTCTTATTCTTCATCTTCCATCCAATCGCCGCCTGATAATGACAAGTGAGGAACTCAGCATGAGCGAATTATGATGATGGAAAACAATAGCAGTTTCGTTATTAAAACTATTTATTGCACTTATGACCCGTCGTGTATATTAAACTTAAAATCTTAAAAAAAATTTATCATAAAGTTAAAATCAATCTAAATAATGCACGATGACGAGTTCGTTGGTGCGTTCGGTAGAACACTTGCCGTGCGCATCGATGGTTCGTGGGTTCGAATCCCACCGGGACAACATGTTTATAATTTTCTTTAAGCATGTTTTCCCCACGTCTGGTAATTTCGGGCCTGGATCGGGAGAAATATCGAAATTCCGACCGGGTAACGAAGCTCCGATAGATGATAAAACCGTGAAGTGCACATTGCGCGTTTCTATGGATTTCCGAATGCTCGAAGTAAAAAGTAGGTCGACAGCGCATCATTGACTGATGTTCTATGGCTGAGGTGTCCCCTACCATCAAGTGAACCTCATGCTCGTCTGTCGATGTCTAACATAAAACAAGGTAAAAGGCTATAAGATAGCGTAATACCTCGTAATTCAAAAGCCATGGTGCCATTATAAAAATTAAGGTAATTTTGCAAATGTAATTAAAAAAAGTATTTAAAAAAACAGAAGTTGATGTATACATAACAGTTTTTAAACGTTAATATTATAAATATTTAAAAATATTTTTAAATAACGTGAATATCATATATTTAAATTATAAATATTAACAATCTAAACATAGTGAACATGGTGTAATGGTTGCAGCGCCTTACAAATATTTTGTAAAACAAAAACTTGGTGATTAAAAAGACTGGCGGAGAGTTTTTTGCCAGTTCTTCTCTTCCGTTCTACGCCCTTGATTTGAGAACTGGTGGTAAATGTAAAATTAGAAGCATTTAATATGTATTTTTACTGAATTTGAATTTAAATAGTACATTATACATATATGAGTACATACCATATGAGGATATTCTCCCCGTTTAGTTGAATGATTTTTTGTTATCGTTATTCGTGAATTCGCTTGCAACTTGCCTTGTTTACCTGTAAATAATGATATTTTACTACATTTTGTTAAATTTATTTTTTAATAGAATCAATATTCATTAGCCCCAAGTGACGTTTTGAATGTTTATAAAAGGCATAATTTTTACATTTAAAATGCGTATTTTGTTTTATAGGTTTAGCTAGAAAGGTAATTGTTTTAAATACAAAATTGAATATGATTTTATCTTATATTTATTTGATACGTACATTTTAATGAATATGATAATTTGTTATATTAAATATTTTATTTAATACATACATTTTTCTTCTCTCTCGTTTATTATTTCTCGATTTACCATTTCTGAAATGTACTCTGTGCATTCTGTGAAGGAAATTGGTGTAAATTAATTTAAAAAAGTGAATCCTAAGTCCCCTTGTGAGACATGAAGCATGCACTATTTCTATGATAAAGGCATTTTACACTGATAATTTTCTATATGAACAGCCTTAAAAACCCAGCCCAACCGGAACATTCTTTGAAATTAATTTCCAGTGAAGTCGAGACCTCCTATGCTAAAGGCAACGCATATACTACTGAGACATATATTTAATGTTATTTAATGCCTTTAATATATTTTTTTAAATTCACCGTCTACAGAAAATAGAAATAGTGCTTTCTAGGCCTTATGAATTACTAGTATCTAAATTATGTAGAGTTTGAATCCAGATTTTATTGTACTTTGCAATATAATGATAATATTGTCTGAGAGACAATTTTTTATATTAGATATAGACAGACGAGCATGAGTTTCACTTGATGGTAGGTGATAACCTCAGCCATAGAACATCAGCAAATGATGTGTTGTCGATCTACTTTGTAAAAATTTTCAACACTTGAACAATTTATTTCACGACGTTTTACCTGACGTCTTGAAAGAGTTATAGGACCATTCGATATTATTATTCGATAAACTTACTGCGGTCACTGATTCGTAGTGCATCATTCCTAAATCTTAGTTTTGGTGGAATATAGCTGGCACATGGATCATTGTTTTCTGGCCTCTGAAGTTGATTCCGATCAGAAATACTATTATCGTCCGTGGGAAATATAATTTGGTTATAATAAAGGTTACCAAGTAATGTTTCTGTTTGAGGTCTCACGGATAATTTTAAAAGATGAGGTTTATTTTTATTTATAACTGCCAGCGAACCTGCAAAAATGTATAAATTTTATTTTCAAACATTTTTATCTAATAGTTTAGATAATGAGAGCTAGTGTAGTTTTAGGGAACTTTTAAGAAAAATAGTGTAAGAGCTTGCTCAAGCACAAGATAACAAAGGTTAGATTTGATGTTATAAATTTCCTACAAAAAGTTATGTATTTAAGGAAAGTAAAATAAGTAAATTCGTTATTTATCTGATGGTTAGCAAGTCCTTAATACAAGGATTAAGTTAATTGGGGCTATAACACTGAAACTCATACACAACCTACAATTCATAGGATTTGCCACAGAATTGCTAAATATGTGGTTTTATCGCAAAGCAGTATTTAATTCTTACGATACGAATTATATGTACCAATTCCTACCAAAGTATATCATAGAGCATTTTTTTAAGTTACGATAAGTTTTTGAACAATACTTTTCTGTAGGGGGAACAAAATACTTCTAAAGATACACTGTAATTTGTAAAAGAAAAAAAAAAGGACTTTGTCTACGTCTTATGTCGATCGTAATTAATTTCTTCAATGAAATATTACTCGCTTCACTAGCTGACAATGCTATTATAAATATTCTATATTTAATTATCTGTGTATGATGGAAGACATTATCTATCCCTACCATCCCATACAATTTAAAAAAATAGTTACCTGAAGAACAGACTAATAATATGATTCCAATATACCACATGTTTAAATACTCTAAACACACACTGTTGAAAATATGCTTTTTTTTATTATTGTAACTTGTTTTGCCTCTATTTTATTTTGGATTAAGCCTTGCACGTTTTAATACTCCACATTGCACTGAATCGTTAGAGGAATATAGTGGCTTTATAAAGTCGAAAGTGTGTCCCCAAAAGGTAACGAAAATTAATGACGTAGAAGGAAAAAATGTTAAAAATTGTGTTGAAGCATGCATAGTATTTGTTACTCTAACTTCCTGTTTCAATATTACGTGAACAACGATGACGTCAAACTACATATGACCATATAGGGATAAAAAATAACAAAATCCGCAAGTGTATAAATTTCCTAGAAAATTTATTGTCTATGGACACAAGCATTGCCACTGTCAACTTCGACCAATCAGAGAGTAGTGTGATATTTGCCGTATTTAAAGAAGCGTAAAATTAAAAGCTCTTCTGTGATTGGTTGAACCGTTTAGAATCTTACGTATGGATATCCGTTAGTTTATAAATTTACCACGAGACGTCGCAAATTGATAAATTTGTGAAAAATGTGGGCGTAAAATAATACAATTTATCTCTCGTTTACGCAAGTTTCATAGGAAATTTATAAGTTCTTGTTATTTTCCGGTGACACACATAGTGTATAAGTTAGCCTATGTGTATATTGTGTTACCTAAATGAATAAATGATTTTGGATTTTAATTTGATTTATTTGTTAAGCTTTTATTTATTCATTCTGGTTTCATCAATTCTTAAATACCATTTAACGACTATTCGACTTTGCTCTGATTGCTCAATGATTTGTACATCGATTGCACAATATGTTATAGCGAGGGACTAAACGCTTTGAATCCTCAGAATTTAAATTGTTTTTTTTTTTAAGTTAGATATCCAGCGGGTGGCTTACTTTATGCTAGGTGATAGATCATCTTAGCCATAGGGTATAAATGATGCGCTGTCAACCTTTTTCTATCATAGATTGCAATAGAACATTACTATGCATTTTTTCTTTTTTTGTCTCTGTAGAAATAATTTATTAATTGTTATAATCATTGACATAGTATTAAATGATCGAAGGTTATAATGTTTGATCAATGTGTGAACGTTGGCAATAAACAGAGTGCCACAATACTTTGATTATTTTCTACCCTCTTCTTGAGTAAGGTGAAAGTCGCGGAAGCTCAACGGCTGTGCCGCGCTCACCAACCAGTGCACGTTCGACGGTCGTACAGAAGAGTTGTTGACATCCGGATCACTAAAACTGTTCTCCTGCTATATTGCTATAATTTTCAATAATTTATTTCTTTTCGTTCGTAACAAATCCCTTAAAGCTTAGAAGTGCCGTGCATCAAAAGCTGAAGGACTGGATCCAAGCCAGGAAAGGAGGAGGAGAATTATTAAGGTTAGTGGTAACGGTTTATTGTTCAATTGTTCACACTTTTTCAACCTAACACTCGACGCGTCTGAAGTAACATCACATTCATTTCTCTCGCAATCATTTAAAGTTTTAAAGTGTATTAAGCTCAGATATAGTGGTAAAACTTACATATTTTCGTGGCTTAACTAATGCCAAAGCTAATAGTGTTTGTTTTGTCAAGATCCGATAAGAAACAGTGGAAATATTAGAAGAAATCCTTGTAAGATATTCGTTAACATCAGCAGACCTGACCTACGACAACTCGCAGTCCGCCCGCTTCTTTGTTCTGTCGGGTGAGTCATCACTCATTAGGCGGCTCCGACCGGTTCGCCGTTGTCACCAGCGCATCGCCTACTGCTACCGAGGTGCTGAATCACGCGCTGTATGCACGCATTTATACCTATCAGCTGTACGCCACTGTCTCAGATTAGTACACATTTTTCGCCACTTATATTATATACTTACTGAATAATTAAATTAAATTTATTATCAATATGGACTGCACAGCCTGTCATACGATTATAACGGATGAGGAACGTCGTGTGGGATGTTCCGTTAATGAATGTGGAAATATATACCATACTCTATGCACGAATGCATCAAGCCCATTGAAGTCGTCTGGTACATGGATTTGTCCTGAATGTCGTTCTGCCCCGAAGACGAGGTTTGACGGTATTACGCCACGAGTCGTTCCCTCCAAGGACCGCCGTGACCCAAACGTCACAATCCGCAAAAAGACTCAAATTGATAATCCTGAATCCTATACTGATGCCGATCTAAGAACTGAGTTACGCAATCTTCGGCGCGAGGTATCACTACTGAGCGACCAGCTCAAGCAAGCAGTGTCACTGATAGCAAGCTATGAAACGAAGCTTGAACACTATTCTGTGCAAGTCACCGCACTCAACGATCGTTTACCTCAAGGAGAATCAATCACCTGCCATACTCAGCCTCGAATGACATCTATAAATAAGGGCACCCAATCAACTCAGAGTACAAAATCTAAAAAGATCAATACTAAGAAACAGGAAATCACTGCTGCTCCCAAACACCAGTCTGCCAATCATATACCCCCCGAACACACGAGGCTTGACACTTTCGTGCCACCTGGTGCCAGTTGTCTTGTGTCTTCTGAACAGCAACAGTGGACCGAGGTAAGGAGAAGGCGGCGACCGACATCATTGTGTGGAACTGCGGGTCCGAATATCACCTTTCTAAAAGCTGTGGAACCACGTAAATATATACATCTCTGGAACATGGAGTCGAGTGCTGATGATATTCGTGAATATCTTCGTCAGCTCTGTCCCGGTGGTAGCTGCACAGTAACTGAACTAAGTCCACGAGGGGACTACAAGTCCTACAAGCTTGGAGTACCAGTTGCATATTTTGACCCCTGTCTGTCCATAGATGTGTGGCCTATCAATGCCCGAATCAAATCATGGGTAGTGCATAGTAGGAAGCAATTGGGCCCGAGTACATCGAAGGTCAACCAGCCCTTTCGTGGGAAGTCAGCCAGTAGCCAAGCCCAATAAGCCTCCCTCTATTAATATTCTTTATCAAAATGTTCGTGGCCTTAAAACGAAACTCAGGACTTGGCGAAATAATTTAGCTATGTCAGATTATGACCTTGTCGCTGTTACTGAGAGTTTCCTTGACGATTCTGTTGAGGATCAAGAATTAACATGTGGAAACTGGACCATTTTGCGTAGAGATAGATGTACACCATGCGGTGGTGTCTTACTTGCTGCGCGCAGTCCGCTTAAGTTAAAGCGATGCCGAGAGTACGAAACCGAAAAGGGAGAAGATCTGTGGGCTAGCTTTATTTTGCACGGTCGTCAATTTTATATTTGCTCAGTGTACATAAAACCGAGCGCTAGTGATAGTGACTATATGGATTGGTTCTGTAAAGTTGAAAGCTTTATAAGTGAATTAAAATCTGTGATAATACTTGGGGATTTGAATATGAATAGTGCGTCTATGAATGTAAATAATTATTATGCTTATTTTACTTCCTTCTGTAATATTTTAGAAAATAATTTAGTAACCAATTCCTGTGGAGGAATACTTGATGTTGTCCTTACCCAGGAGAGCGGTGATATGCGTGAAGTAATGGTTTCGGCCTCAGATGGTATTGTGCCCCCTGACGCGTTTCATCCACCATTAGATATCGAGATGATAATAGATACAGTGCATCATTCTGATCACATAAAACCTAGTAATATCGATCGTACAAAAGACTGGAATTTCAAAAATGCGACTTTAAACAGCTATATTTTTTGATAAGTCAAAATTCTTGGTCCGACGTATTGCAGGCCAAAGACGTTAAGATAGCTTGCCAATTATTTTATAAGAATATTTACGATGTTTTTGACTATTGTATGCCGAAAAAGCGTCGTGATGGTTCCGGTGGTAGAAAATACCCAGTATGGTTTACGGCTGCTATTATCAAAAATGTCAGGCTTAAATCAAAGCTTCACTCAGTATGGAAGTTTTCTAAATCTAACAAAGCCTACCAAGATTTTTCCCGTCTCAGAGCCGAGCTTAAAGCTCAAATAGCGTTTGCTTACAGTAGTTACATGAAGGCGATCGAGGACAATATTAGAGTTTACCCGCGAAAGTTTTGGCATCACATTTCTAGTTTACGTTCCAAGGGGGGTTTTGAATCCAGTATTTCTTATCTTGGTACTACTTTCTCGGGACCCGATGCTGCTGAAGCTTTCGCATGCTACTTTGCTGGGGTCTTTCTTGCTGATCCACCGTCCCTCAATGCAAACGTATGTATCGTCTCAGACTCCTCGGCTCTCAGTAATGATGTCAATATTACTAAGATCACGTCCGATGATGTTATTTTTGGTATCAATGGATTGAAACCAAGTGGCTCTATGGGTCCCGACAATCTGCCCCCTGCTATTTTTAAAGGGGCTCGTGATGCATTTTGTGAACCACTCTGCCATATTTTCAATCTTGGTCTGAAGACAGGAGTCTACCCTGAGCAATGGAAAATATCAAGAGTAACCCCAATACCAAAGGGCTCCAATAAATCGATGGTAGAAAATTATCGACCAATTGCAATTTTGTCCTCGCCCGCCAAAGTTTTTGAAAGAATTCTGCATAGATATATATATGCTCAAGTCAGTAAGTACTTGTGTAATGAGCAGCACGGCTTCAGAAGCAAAAGATCTGTAGACACAAACTTACTGACACTCGTCGATTATATATCTATTCGTCTTGATCGAGGACAGCAAGTTGACGTCGTATATTTTGACTTCCAGAAAGCTTTTGATAGGGTCAATAACGACATCCTACTTATGAAACTTTCTGCATTGGGATTTGCCCCGGGTCTTCTGCGGCTTCTTGCTGATTACCTCCGTGATCGCCAACAGTTCGTCAGGCTTGGCTTATACGAGTCTAGGCCATACCACACGCGTTCTGGAGTGAATCAGGGGTCAATTCTCGGTCCTTTGTTATTCCTGATCATGGTTAATGATCTTCCAGCAGTTGTATCATATGCTAGGTGCTTGCTCTATGCAGATGACTTAAAGCTCTTTACTGAGATTGAATCTGAAGCAGACTGTTTATCCCTGCAGAATGATATCAACGCGATTCACCAGTGGAGTATCTGCAATGAATTGGAGTTTAATGCGGAAAAGTGTCTCGTGATGACCTTCGGTCGCGTGCGACACCCAGTCACCTTTGAGTATAAGCTCTGTGATGTAAAGATAACACGGAAAACAACTATCAAAGATTTGGGTGTTACATTCGATCGCGGCCTCACGTTTCACGATCACGTGACTGCACTGACAAAGGAGTCCTTCAGACGACTGGGCTTTGTGCTCCGAAATGCCCGAGACTTTGAAAGTGGTCACGTGATCAAAACAATTTATAACGCTCTTGTTCGTAGCAAGTTGGAGACGAGTTCTTGTGTGTGGAATCCGCACGAGGATAAGTATGCCTTAATGCTTGAAAAGATCCAGAAGACTTTTCTACGCTTCCTATACAAGCATTACTATGGTTACTATCCCCACATGTATCCCACCAAGTTTTTGTTAGGACATCTTGGCTTCAATTCACTGGAAACGCGGAGAGCGTATTATCAGATGGCATGCGCTTGTAAGATATTACATGGCAAAATTGACGCTCAAGAACTGTGTGGTGAGTTGTGTCGGCTGTTTGTTCCGGACAACTATTGCCGCGGCCGTCAGCACAGACTATTCGCCGTCCCAGCGGCCCGCACTGCGGCTCGAGCCCTCTCTCCTATCCCGCGCATGCTGACCGCTCTCAACGCTCTCCTGGAGGTTTACCCAGAATGTGATTTGTTTGTGGATGGATGCCTGGTAATTATGTTAAAATGTCTGAGATTTTGCGAATGTGATGTATGAATGTTAACTTATTATTGTATTTTAATTTCTCTTTATTTTTATTTCTTTCTTATTATGTTAATGTACTTATGTGATTGTTTGTAAATTTTAATTAATATAATTGGATGTACATCCGTTTTAATTGAATAAATAAATAAATAAATAAATAAACGTGCCTCACTTCAATCTAAATACATATTATATTTTATTATTATTTATACAGTCCACTATCAAAACTAAATTTATCAGCGACAGTTGTTTTATACAACACTAGTGGACCCCGCAGACGTTGTTCTGCCACAATGATGGCTTCGAAATTATATAATTATTCTTAAATTTGAATATGCCCATTTACCCACTATAATTGTCTAATATGTCACTGATTTGCAGTGGACATCTGTTATTCCAAAAAAGCTAAGAATGCATGACGTGAGCTGTCAAGATGGCGGAGTTCCGAATCTAATTTATTTTATGCATATATTTTTTTCCTGATTTTTTCCAATATTTTAATAGCCTATGTCTTATTCCGGACATAGAGGAATCTAACAAATAAGATATCGTTAAAATCGGTACAGCCGTTCTTGAGTTATAAACGGTGTAACTAACACAACTTTCTTTTATATATAAAGATATAAACTGTAAGAAAACCTTTAATGTTCTTATTAACTCTCATTTAAAAACTAATGTAAGCTGTTTAAGCGCACGGGAGCGATACTTAATATCGTTAAATTTATTTATTAAGATACACTATTGAATAGAAAATAATATTAAAATACATTCCGTAATGTGTATGTGCAATTTGTCTTGGGTTAATAAGATATATAGAATTACTAGCGACCCGCCCCGGCTTCGCACGGCTCTAGATTTTTTTACAAAAAAAAGCAGGGGTTGGTAATAGAAGAGTGAAAATTTAGGGTTGTATGTATTTTTTAATGGCACATTATAAAAAAATAAAAACAAAAAATTTCATCCAAAAATTAAAAAAAAAATTTTAAGGGTGAACAACCTTTATCACTTAGGGATATGAAAAATAGATAGTAGCCGAATCTCAGACCTACTGAATACGCATATAAAATTTGGTAAAAATCGGTAAAGCCGTTTTGGTGGAGTACGGTAACTAACATTGTGACATGGAAATTTTATATATTAGATGATATCAGTTAAATAATTACATTGGTAAAAAAACAGTCATTAACATTAATAATTTAAAAATTACTCTTTTTTATTTATTTATTTATATCATATTTACAAAAGAGATGAAATATTAACAAGTAGTACATAAAATCTGTAATATTTTAAGATAATATGATGTTTCCTTAACTATCTAGTTTCACTGAGAACGTTTAAGAAGATATTGATTGAAGCTTGTGAGCTAATCAGTATCAGTAACATGATAAAATATATGAAAAGAAAAAACAAACATCTCAACTCAACAACTCTTTATATTATTATCTTATGATCAATGAACAATAAATTCTTATTAAAAACTAGCTGATGCCCGCGACTTCGTTCGTGTGGGGTTCACTTTAAGCTGAACTTTTTAGCAAGCTTTCTTCAAATGACATATCCTCCTCCACCCTCTGTACTTGGTGATTTCTTTTGGGAAAGAGCTATCAAATTAGTCATTGCCGGTTGCTTTTGCATCATGTTATCGACATGTTTAATGGTGGTTGAGATTGGGGTTCGAATCATGATTTGATATTCAATAGTTGAAATAATTAACCTGACTTTAAAGAAACATTAGGGAAATTCATATTAATTAAATTTTACGTGACCAAAATCCAGATATGTATGTGTCTTTTTTCTACTAATCAGAGTTCAATCGAAGATTGGATTCAATACATTTTCTGTCTTAAATAGATGCGTGCGTTCATTTAATTGGTTATTTTCATTTTCGGACATTTTTTTAAATTCCCGGCATTCCTGCCCGGGTTTCCGGTGCTAAATGCTGAAACCTCTAAGATACGGAAGCAAATAAGCAATGTCGAATAATCGTAATTCTGTTTAAGAGAAAAGATTGATGAAAAGGTGAAATAAATGATCTCATAAGAAATACTTTTTCATATATTATTTCAATAATACATTTTCTATTTTTGTTTTTCTTCTTTCAAAAAATAAATAAATAAATACAAAAAAATATTCCTTTCATTTCAACTTCAGATTCGAACTCGCATCAAAAGCTACGCTATGGGACTGCATATCCACTATTCTATCCACTATTCTACGAATACATATTGTAAATGGCGAAATAATAAAACTATTTCATTTACATAACAGACTGTGATTGACATCTGGCAATTCGAAAAAGTTCAACGCCATCAGTTTGCATTGAAATTTGGTGATATGGTGCCTTTAAAATAATATTTAAATGATGATAACTTTTCTTTCCGATAACCGATTTCGATGAAATAAAGCCTATATGTTGCCCCGGGCTTTCCTTAATATATTTGTGTAAATTGCATTAAAATCGGTTCAGTATCTTCGGAGATTAGCGTGAACAAACAGACAGACAGACAGACAGACAGACAAGAATCTTAAAAATTGCATTTATGCATTCTGCTACCCTTCTTTTATCACCCCTCTTAATTTCTGGTAAAAATATTTAGTGAAGCGTAATTTCGATCCTACTCTTTTATTATATGTATATATATATATATATATATATATATATATATATATATATATATATAATATAGATTAAGAGGAAGGTAGATAGAAGGATACATAATTAACATTTAAATAAACAAAATATTTATTTAACATACATTTTAATACACACACGTCTCAATTTAGACAACGAAAGAACGATTAGACCTATAACCTAAAATATAGATATATAATTTACAATTAATAATTTATGAGGTATTTGAGTATATCCATAATATATTTGTATTCTACTATCTATCTTAACTAAATCATTTCTATACCTATTTCTTCTTATTACATACACAGTACATTCTTACATACTATAGCGTACATTAGCTAGCTTAGGATCGTAGCTATTATGACGGATATGTAAAAGTTCGATACTTTTATATTAGTGGAATGATATTTACGTTTAGCATCGGAGATTTTGATTTCAACTCCGAGGGAAGATTCGTATAGCTAGCCATAAAAAACTGATCGTAGTTACCTGCTTGCCTAAAAATAAGTATAATCTCTGAAAAGTATGATCCTACCGGAGCTGCTACCAACGGAGTTACGGGAATCCAATTATTATCAAATCGAATAAGGCTTAAATTATATTTTAATTTGCACTAAATCTTTGGATTTCCTGACTAGAATAAATTACTATACAATTGAGCTCAGAACTTTTGTGGCCAAACAGTACTTTCTATCCAATCTAGAAAGCTGGACACCCGCGTATAGATTCCCGGCTTGCCCTTTCCTCCACAACTAAACCCAAATGACGTCACTCCAATGACCATATGCATCGTTCCTTCCTTTCTTGTCTCTTGAAGTTTCACTTGCAGTGGTCCTCCAGAGTCTCCCTGTTATTATAAATACTTATAAATTATTTTATTAGTAGACATCGTTATCGCGGGGGCACGAATCATTTGTAGATTTTGTAAACAGAGTGGACAAACTACATAAAGTCATTTTAGAGTACTTAACCTATATCTAAATTAGGAGTCTTTGCAGCGTTTCTGCAACAATTCATATCCTTTCAGTAAAAAAGCCAAGTTTTAATGCCAATTTGAGGAGGAAATTAACATCTCACAGAGAATACCAGGTTAATCTGAAAATTGTCTAAGTCGACAGGTCGATATTTTATTAATTCTAAAATACGTATATTGATCTTTTTTGAATAGAACACTACTGGCACAAATAAAAACTCTCAGAGGACACGTAAACTAGGTACAATTAGCGAGGCGTAAGCTGAGCTTTGCATTGGTGTGAGTGAGAGAGAGTTACAAAAGTAGAGTCAAACAAAAAACTTTAAAAAATTTTTTTTATGTTTTTGGTAGGTACATAACATAAGGGGGAGAAATGAGTCGTATAGAATCAAAGGCGGCTATCTGACATTTTTGGTCCGGCAATCTACAAAAATAAAATAAGTTCTTGTCGTTTAGACTGTTATGTTTTTTTATATATTTGGTTTTATCTTTAATTGTTAATATTAATAGATACCTTAAACATGCAATGAATGATACCTTATACAAAAATAAAGGAGAACAACGTTTTCTTTTTTAAATTGCCAACAATCAGCCATAAGTCAGGTAGCCGCCTTTGATTCTATACGACTCAAATATTCTAGTAAAATAATAATAACATTGTCTTTATTAACGCAAGTATCACACATTTAAATAAAGTATTTTATAACGGATCAGACAACTGTCATCTTTCAGTCTGCCGCGACCACGTTTCCCGAAAAGCATCCGAATAATAATATAAATAATAAATAGTGTTTTAATGCGTTATAATGAAAGGAAATGCATATTATATAAAACAAGCGACCCGCCCCGGCTTCGCACGGGTAGTAGAGCATAATATTATGCCTATGTACAAAATATGTTTTGCCTGTCGCAGGATCGCAAACGCTCGTGCTAACAAAATTGCGATAGTTCCTAAGATATTCATTTAATTTATATGGTATAATAATGTGCATGAAATGCTTAAGATAACTTAAGATAATGTATTTAAGTGGATTAGGATGTATCCGTCTAAATAGCATTCCAATTACCACTTTTTACGTGACCATGTTTTTAGAAAATATTTAGAATGGGTAAACCAATTATCCACTTACTAGACAGGTGTCAACACTTCCATCTATTTTGCCAGCACACATCTGATGTTCCTCCATACCGCACCAATTTCTAGACCAATATCTCTTTAGCAGGGAATTACAGTCTTCGGAATCTATGATATCGACTTCAGCGGACTGTAGCACGGATGATAATGTCTTTGATGTTTCTGTGATTAAAAATGTTTGTTAATCAATTGAATAGTTTTTGAAGTTTGAATTGAAGTCGATTTCATTAATAATAACAGAGGGCTTAGCACGAACATCAATCGAGAAAGTATTCGAATACTCGATCTGTCAGTAGTATGAGGTATCATTTGAAATTTCATACAAATGACAGCTCGATACAAATACTTTTTCGCAAGTTGTTCGTGCTAGGCCCTCAGATAAGGACTATGTTGTTGTCTCAAACAACCGCAAACTTTATCATATAAAAACAATATGATGTGGGTTGGGAATTTTTGGTATATAGGTACCAATTCAGTGGCGGCGTAAGGCGTGGGCGACGTGGGCCGCCGCCTACGGCCTCGCGACCCAGGGGGCCTCGCGCCCCGAACATGTATGCATGACTTAAAAGCCGCGATCGCGCAAAAAAAAAATTTCGCCAAAATAAGGGCATTTTTTGCGCTGGCAGAGGGCCCCGCAAAATGAATCTTGTCCACAAAAAAATTTAGGTCTTACGCCGCCACTGTACCAATTAATGTTGGTGGTCGTCTTTTTCCTGAATTAAATTGTCTAGCACCTTCTTAAAATATTTTGCTATTAATATGTAATAAGGACAATTCCAAACAAATAATATTATGTTAATTACAACAGGATATTTAATGTAAATATTGGTAGTCTTTTAATCTATTCCGTGATTACGATATATTCAAATTTTTTATTCATACGTATATCATACTGTATATGACTTCGGTAACTAAGGAGTTTGATGTTATATTTCCATATATTTTAGATAATAATGGTATTGGTATTTTTTTGCACTAAACACATAACTATACCAACAGTCAAATAGACATTTGATATTGTATAGTAAATACAAAATTGAATTTTAGCTAAGTATTTATTCAAGGCAAAACACTGGGCAAAAGATATAAAATATGATAATACAGTTTCGGGATCACCATCCTGAATAATCGGTGAAATTATATTTTTGAAGAAAATCTTTAAATATTTATGACTTTTTATAAGTACAGACCTACACATATGTATCCGCTCCGCTCATAAGCGAATCATCTTTTTGTGTATTTACATATTAAACTATTCACTTACTTTCCGTAATGCCCCAGCCTGTGATAGTAGCATTATATTTGCCTGGATAATGTCCTGCTAGACAAGCTGGTTGGATGAACTTGGAGAACTGGACTGCTTTAGCGAGCTCTATCAAAGCTATGTCGTTATACCGCGACGGAGGCTTCCAGCGAGGATTGTGCAGGAATCGTTTGATTTTGACGTCAGTCACTCCATTAGAATACTTCTGTAGTAAATATATAAAAATTTAATGAAAGTGTCTAGGTTAGATTTATAAGTCTATGGTAAAAAAAATGTGAATTAAAATTTGATTATCAAATTTTGGTTTGGCCTCGGTTGTGCTGACTACTTATTTAATATTTCAAATTGTCATATATTGTATTTATAATATTTATTCTGTTTTTTTTTACAATTTTTTTTTATTATTTTTATTTTTATTGTTGTGATTATTACTCCGTTTCTTTTACAATTTTTTTGTTTTTAATGCATGTTTGTTTGTGTTGTAAGTACAATTGTTATGTCGCTCCAAGCGAAAATCAAATCAAATCAGAGCAGTCACTGAAAATCAGCGCCACACCATTAAATAATGATGTGGCAAATGCTGAGTGGCTGTATCTTTTAGCCACATCATTTAATAATATAACTCTTTTGTTTTTCTTTTGTTTTATTATTCTTAGTTTTATAATTTTAGTTTAGTTAAATTTTAATTATTTTAGTTATAAGAGTTCATTCATTTGTATTTTATTTTTGTTATTGGCTAAATAAACGTTTTTCATTTCATTTCATTTGATTATCAAATTTAAAACCCTATATATCATTTATAAATAATTACTCATGTAGAACAACTGATGTAAATAAAATAAAAGGTCGAAGAGACAGCCTTTATTTTCATTCTGAAAGCTGAGTTTCATTCGTAGTAGACGAGCGTGTATGGTTTATTGGACAGATGAACGGCTAAGCCTTGATGGTGGGCGATATCTACACTACAGCCGGCCTAGCATGACAACCGCGACAAAATTTTGTCGACCGTTTTCTCGTGTTTTAATCGATTATCGCTTTATTTCTTCCGGGTCTAACATGACAATTACACATAAAACTCGACTTTTAATATCAAAATATTTGTCGATCGAGATATATTTTCTATTAACATTGTCGATGTCGAGATATCTTAGGCTAAGGACTCACGAAGCGGTTTCCACCCGCGCCCGCCGAGGTTGCGGGCCCGCAACCTTTGTAGAATACAGATATTTATGTAAAAATTTAAAGCACATTTCACGACGCGTTTTACGCCCGCGGCGTGTGCGATTGTTTGCGGGTCCCGCTGCACCGGCGGTTATCTTGTACCGGCGGGCGCGGGTCGCGGTCCCGCAGCCGCGGCGGGTTGCACCCGCGCGCTCTGCGATCGGTTGGCGGGCGATTGCAGTGGGCAGCGGGGGGGAGGGGTTGGGGGAGTGTGTATTACGATAATCAACCGCCAAGTTTGCGGGCGATAATCGCAACCGCGGCGGCTGCGTAACCGCACAAAACTCCGGTCTCATGAGTTTTGAAAATAAAACTCCATTCCGCCACCGCGGCGGGCGCGGGTAAAACCGCGCCGTGAGTTCTTAGCCTTACATCTTAGTTTGTCTTCTCTCGTGCGCGACATATCTCGCGGCGGTCATGCTAGGCCGGCAGGACGTCAATGAACTCACATACCTTATCTCATATGAAATACGCTTTCTGCACAGTATTTGATTCACTAATAGATAACCAGAGATCGATTAAGTAACACGCACTGCTGATTTTCCGTAGCCAGATGCTAACCTACTCTATTATAATAATGACTGAACAAGTGAGAGGTCTCATCTTAACTAATATTATAATATGAAGAGGAAAGATTTGCTTGTACAATGTAACTTGAAAACTATACTGATTTTATCAGCGAGTAACATAGGCTATGTTTTTGTATATACTACATCTACATTGCACGCGTGTTGCTATAAGATTTAATTTTGTTTTTTTTTACAACTTTCCTCTAAATGAGAAGTGATGTAATAACGTAAACCTCTATAGGTTTATCTTCTCTATAGAAGAAGGAATAATCTGATGATAATTACCTGTATGTTTCTAGTTCCAAGTCTGACTATTTCTGGTTTTCGGCGAACTGAGTAATTTTTAGTTTGTGAGGAACAGTGAGCGGCTGTCAGGACGAAATTGGGACTGATAAGAGTCCCACCACAGAGAAATATTAAAGAGTTCTTATACTTCATCCTCCATCCTATCGCTGCCTGGTAATGATCATAATTTAATATAATTAACAGTTTATAACACTATGGTAAATGGTAATGTAATCGACCAGTATTGTGACTCGGTCCTGTCCTTGAAATTATCACCTACAGCCGCGCAGTACGTTAATATGCGATTTGCCTACAGTATTTTAATTTTAATAAAATCTATGGAAGCCTATTAATTTTTTTGCAAATTAATTAATAAAATACTTAAATAGTAGAAAGTGGTTCATCCATGATAATTGTTAAGCATATAATAAATTTTTAATATTAGCTTTTAACTTGAATCACACACTAAAATTATCAATATTTACTATCTGAATGTAGTATATGTATGTATATACTTACCATATGCGGATATTCTCCCTGTTTATATGAACGATTTTTTGATAAAATGTTAAGTAAATTCACTTGCAACTTGCCTTGCTTGCCTGTAAATAATGATAATATTTTTGTTAATAATAAAAGTTTGAATAAAATTCTATGCATATTCATTATTAAGAGATATTATGACGTTTTGCATTATTATAAGTATTGACACGGCAGACTACTTATAAAAGTTATAATTGCATATTTTTAAATCTATAATGTTTATTTTGTTTTTTAGATTTAGCTAAAAAGGTAATTGTGGATGTACTTTTCAAAAAATTATTATTCTATAATTACCTACTATTTTCGGCTTAGCGAAGTAAATTTCACTAATTCATCAGTTTACTCATTAGACAGTCTCACTAAGTTGTCAATTTCCCTATTAAGTTGGTTTCCTGGTTCGCAAGTCGTTGTTCGTCAGTTAGTTTAGATTGTCAGTTTTGCTATTTCGTCATGTTCCTAACCCTTGTTTGCAATTTTTATTAAGTTAATTGAAATGAGTAGGAATTGGTTTCACAAATTGAGAATTTTATGTCAAGTGTGAAGTACTTCTAGTAAATTTTATGTTGATGGTAAATCGAAATCTCCAGAATCATAAATAACAATTACTATTTATGTCATAAAATAGTTTTAATTCTTTCCTAGAAAATTATGATACAAAAATGGAATAAACTTGTTTTTTTCTCGTATAGTGGAATAATCATATTTTGATTAAAACTTAACAGGAATAGTCTTATTATTTATGGTTAATCATGTTTGCATCTCTGTACTATATTATATTAATGTTACAAGGCATTGTTGCTAGGAATTATCATGTTTCTATAAAATCTGTTTGAAGCTACAATATTGCCGACCTAATTTAAAATAAAGACTAAATAATGAAATAAATGTCTTTGTTTAGATATCGACAGACGAGCATGAGGTTAACTTGATGGTACCTCAGCCAATGAATGTTAGTCAATGATGCGCTGTCGACCTACTTCGAGCATTTGGAAATCCATAGACTGAAACGCGCAATGTGTTTTTCCATCTATGAATGGTGGATCGTTACCCGGTCAGAATTTCGATATTCCTCCCACCCGTTCAATGCATGTAGTTACCAGACGTGGGGAAGACATGCTTACAGAAAATTATAAACATTTCATCCCGGTGGGATTCGAACGATCCATCGATGCGCACGGCAGGTGTTCTACCGAAAGCGAGCCCGACTTTTGAAAAGTAACCCCTTCATTGTTAAATAATATTAAATATTGATATTTTGTTATATTATATTATTTAATACGTACATTTTTTTTCTCTCTCGTTTATTATTTCTCGATTTACCATTTCCGAAATGTACTCGGTGCATTCTGGGGAGGAAATTTAGTATTATTATTTAAAAAAATCTATAAAGGCAAGTAGAGAAACTTCAGACTATAATAACTTAATATGTTAAAAGTTGTTAAAAAAAACTATTTTTATTTAAACATTTATTACCTATTTTAAACATTCACTGTGTTTACAAAAAATACGAGTAATGTATTCTAGGCCTAACTAATTCTCACTCTCTAGAACCTGGCTATAATTTCACATCTACTTTATGTAGAGTTTGAATAAATAATAAATAATATTGCCTGAGGGTTTAAAAATTTCAACATTCGAACTATTATTTTCAAGATCTTTTAGGTATATGACGTCTTGAAAGAGTTTTGCAAGTGCGATCTACTGTTAGATATAATAGTTATTCGATGAACTTACTGCGGTCACTAATTCGTAGCTCATCATTCTTAAATCTTAGTTTGGGAGGAATATAGCTACCACATTGGTCATTATTTCTTGGCCTCTGAAGTTTATTCCGATCAGAAATACTATTATCTTCAGGGAATGTATCTATTTGTGGTTTATTTTTCTTTATTACTGCCAGCGAACCTGAAAAAGTATGCATAATTGCCTTACTAATCGTTGTGAACACTAACAAAAGTCACAGGACATTATAATATTTAAGTAAACAAATATTACATGTATATTAATGACTAATTAGTAATGATGAGTATGTAAAAATGGCTTGATTTAATGTCATAAATTTCCTTCAAAAAGTACTGGGTGTCAGTGTTGCCAACCTCTGAGAAGCTCACCCCCCACCACCATCTCGAAATATCCCCGTTTCCCTCTAACTCCTGGCCGATGACACCAACTTAAGATTACCCTAGATTTTACTAAAATAAATCTAGTTCTAAGTAGTAGTAAAGTAGGTAATTCCTATTTGAAAGAAGAATTGAAAAAAATGAAAATACACGCATAAGTGAAATTAAGAGAATTCCTCTAAAATAATCCCCGACAAAATACCCCTAAAATATTTCCATTTCATCTGACTTAACTAGTTTAGGGGGAAATCTCTCAAGTTGGCTACACTGCTGAATGGATTTATTAAGCGAAAAAAGTAAGCAAATTAGTTGTTTGATGGTTAGTAAGTCAATAATTAAGTTAATTCGGACTATTAACTGTCCGAAACTTTTACACAACCTTCAATTCATAGCACGTGCCTACAGAATTACAAAAAAGGTGGCTTTATCGCAATTCATTATTTAATTTCTTCCGATAGACTTAAATACATACATACATATACATCACGCCTCTTTCCCATTGGGGTAGGCAGAGATCACGGAATTCCATATGCTCCGATCCTTACATACCACTTTCGCTTCTTCTACTTTCATCAATGCTTTCATACACACTCGACGGTTACGAGTACTTTTGATCTGGCCCTTTTGCAGAACGTCCCCGATCTGATCGAGGTAAAATACATATCTCTATTTGTATATAACAGAACATATAATAGAACTGTTCTTAAATTGTGCATCGCTACGGTAAAATAAACTACTTTGTCGTCTTATAGCTATTCTAATAATTTTTTTCAAAGAAACGACTTGTCTCACTAGTTAGCTGACAATGTAATTTGATTTTCTATTTGTGATGTAAGAATTAAAAAAAATAATTACCTGAGGAACAGATCAGTAATATGATTTCAATAAACAACATGTTTAAATACTCTAAACACCCACTTTTAAAAACATGAATTTTATTTATTTTACACTTAAAAGCTTTTTTTGTCTTTATTTTTTTAGTAGCTTGCTTTAAAAGTTTATATATTAAATAACTTAATTATTCGGATTCAGTCTTGCACGTTTTAATACTTCTAATATACTGAATCGTTGAATGAAGTGGCTTTATTAAGTTGAAAATATGTTGTCCCTAAAAGGTAACGAAAATTGATGACGAAGTAACATAGCGTGACGTGACGTTAGATGAAAAATAAAAAAGTAGTGTTATGGTAGGTATATATACTATATTTGTTACATTTTATTACACTTTTTCCTATTTTACGTGTTTAAAATACATTACTTAATATGGCCGACGATTACTGCTAACATGTACATTGTACATATATGGACAAAAATTATGCACATCCTTACATGACATAATAATATGTTTCCCTATATGGTGCTGGACTGATTATTGTACATTTCACCTGATAGTAACTAAGAACAAGGTCATGAACTACGTTTGTTAAATCTATACTTCTATACTAATATTATAAAGAGGAAAGATTTGTATTTTTGTATATTTGTATGTTATTAATAAACTCAAAAACTACTGGACCTATTTTGAAAATTATTTCACCAATAGAAAGCTACATTATCAGCGAGTAACTATATGGCTATGTTTTGTGTATAGTACATCTAAATTGCACCCGCCGGGGAACGTTGCTAGTATTTTTATAACGTCAGAATTGATTTTTTCTTATGTTTCATATCGAGCATATGGTTTTCTTGATTGTGATACTACAGTCACAGAACATCAGTCATTGATTCTTATCAGCCTAATTTTTACTTCAATCATTCGGAAATCCATAAAGCTGAGACGGAAACGCGTAATATGTATTTTACGGTTTTTCCACCTATGAACGGTGACGACATGACAAAATGAACCTATGAACGTTAAGCGGTCGTAATTTCGATATTACTCCCTCTCATGTTAATAATTTTTTGTAAGCATACATGCATAACATTATTAACATGTCGTTCCGGCTGTATTTGACATGTCACCACGGTAAATAGATGGAAAACCGTGAAGTGCACATTGCGCGTTTCGGTTTCAGTCTATGGATTTTCGAATGCTCGAATTAAAAAGTAGATCGACAGTGCATCATTGACTGTTGTTCTGTGGCTGAGGTATCACCTACCATCAAGTGAACTTCATGCTCGTCTGTCGATATCTAACATAAAAAAAATCCGGGAACCTGCGATCCATTGGAGCTTAACGTATGTAGTTGTGGAAGGTGTTCTCTTCCTCCAACCTAAAGAGAGGATCTATCTCCTTTTCTCTCTACCTTTTCTAGAGTGTTAAAATGTTTTTGTTCACTCACTCAGTTACAGAACCTTCAAAACATTTCAAGTATCAATACATAACGGATACATCTCTTTCGATTCTACCAGGCGCACATAATCGCGAAGAGCCCTGTTAAAACTTCCAAGAGTTGTCAGACCTAACAAGAAAACTTTAGACGTAACGACCCCGACTAAGTTTCAGCGCCTAGCAAAGTTTTATTCATAATCCATACGATTAGGCATTAAAGCGTTTAAATATTTTATATTCTTAAATATTTCAAGATTTTAGATGTGGTTTGTTAACTTGGTTCTTAGAAGAAATCGTCGATTCAAAGGTAAAATTCACTAAGTGTAATTTTGAATAAAAATATTTTTTGTCACTATTGCTTATTTTAAGCGTAAACCTACGGTAAGAAGCACTAATTGCGTATTGTGGTCCATAATAAAACTATGAAGAGCAATACATACTTACTATTGTAATTTGTTCTTATCGTAAATGTATGCTTAAAGTAAGCAAAAGCGACAAAATTTATTTTTATTCAAAATTACACTTTACTCAAAAAACTCACTTTGAACCGACAAAATGAAGTATCATAATATCAAGGAGGTCAGTACCATATCTGACCTCCTATTACAGGTCAGCTCGAATGATATACCCAAATGTGAAATATTGGCAAAATCCTAGGGCCGATAACGCATCTAAGACCCATGAGTCACGGATGTCCATGGGCGGTGGTGATTATTTACCATCAGGTAAGCTCAGTTGTTCACTCTGAAAAAAAGTCTAAATTATAGAATTGTTAGTGACTCATTTATTTATTATTTTACAAACGAGCAATTCACACATTTAGGTCTTCCTATAGTCGTATTGCAATGACGTGCGTATAACAGTAAATGAATGAGATGACGTGTCCGCGCTAATTTTACACAATATCTGGTTGTGATGTGGTTTTGATACCTCCTCGATTTAGCAAGATAGTGCAGCATCTCGCGATATAACCGATACTTTACTTGGTTCATATTCGTACATTGTTCCTTACATACCAACATTGTTTGCAGTCCATAATATGTAACTTGATGAATATTAAGTTTTAGGGTCAACGCACATCAATCTTATACACTTGTAGGCCGTCGCAGCTATTGTGCGGAAACTTGGTAAATTAACGACTTGCGGCATTGTTTGAAATCAGTTCAAGGCATAATTTGGGTCCCTTCATTAACTTGCTATGGACCCGATTGCGTAAAGTTTGGTTATAAATTGCTAATCTTTATTCCACATAAAGAATCGATTCCGTATAGTGTTCACATATTATAGTTTATAGCATTAATGACCCTAATAGGCACGTTTTTTTAATTATGAGGCTCCAGTACGCAAAACGCCGTGCTTTTTTAAAAACCAGTGTTTTTACGCAGTTTTTTGGAGCTACGAGTAACTCGTTGCTTAAAATATATCAACTAAAAATATATACATCAATTTCTACATAATCCTGGTTCTAAAATGGTAGAATCCTTCTTTTTAATTTAAAGAGTAAATCATTTATTCCCTTACGAAGAAACCAAAAAATAAGAAATAATTAATGAAAGCTTGCATCTCCTCGTGAGATATGAATTATTTTAAGTTTTGTTCCGACACTAATGGATAGATAATAATTTAAAAAAGAAGATTTTACAAGTTCTATTTTTTTTGAAGGACCAAAATTTAATGTTTAAATGTATTTTATTCAAAAATCTGAGCATATTTTCTAGTTTACTCACGCGTGGGATATCGGTATTTAGTATGAAGCAAGAGGTAATCAAACGCTCAAGGCTATTTGCTTCGGGTAGCGCCTTAAATTGTCGTTCCTAATTGAAATAATAGGATATAAAATAACAAACATATTAGCAATAACTTAATATATTTGTAATTATAGAATTGTCGGTTTTTACCATATTGGTTGATTATAGGAAATTATAACATTACTCAATATAGTTTTTAGAATTCGAATACAAACAAAACGAGGTATGTGGTTAAGTGATATTCAATCATATTGTCGTTGTATCTTTGGCACAAACTTACCAATTTGCAGATTCAGCAAGTTACTGAACGAGCCGCACAAGATACGCAGAATGCTGTACACAAACGTTTTGACCAGAGGGCTGTTAATTGTATGAGAAATTACTTGAAATTTCATACAAATGACAGCTCTACGATGCGATTACGTTTTTACAAGTTGTTTGTGCTAGCCCTTCAGTTATTTATTTATTTATTTATTTATTTATTTATTACAATTTGTAAACTATATATTAACAGCTATTAGCCAAATCATATACAGTTATTAATTTTTAAAACTACATATTCTCTAAATAGGAAAAACACATTTTGATAAAAATATCGGCCGTTATACCAAATATTTCAGCATTTTTATACTGAGCTACATATTTATTGAGCAGTCTCAGGGCCGACTGTGTTGGAGCGTGATAAGCCACCTGTGTGCGCTGCACGGTTTCCGCGAACAGTCTGCGTGTGCGCAGAGTTGCAGTGCATTCAGGCACCCAGAGGCCGCACGACTCTAACACTTTCGGATTGTTGATATAATTATTTAATAGTTGGTAATAATGAAACATCTTTAAAAAATTTCTTCTTAATTCTAACGTATTTAGACCGACCATTCCCATTACAAATGATGATGGGTATAAATAGTTCGGGTAATACCCATATAAGCGCCTGTATAAGAAGCGCGCAAACTTACGTTGAACTTTTTCAATCGTTAAAACGTACTTTGCCTCGTGAGGGCTCCATACAGTAGCATTGTATTCTAGCACACTTCTAATGTACGCATAATACAAACAAAGCAGTACCTGATGATTAGAAAAATAGAAAGCCTGCCTTATAACAAATCCTAAAGACTTACGTGCTTTAAGGCATACCTTTTCAATATGCTGATTAAAGGTAAGTCCTTTGTCAAATAGAATTCCTAAGTCCTTAATTTCATTCACACGACTAAGCATTTGTGTGTCCATCTTGTAATCATACAACTGAGGTGACCTCGCACGAGAAAAAGTCATCACCTTACACTTAGTTATGTTAAAGTCTAATTTGTTTACTTTACTCCACTCATAGACGTTGCTAATATCAGTTTGTAAGGCTATACAGTCTGATGAGTTCTCAATTTTGAGATAAAGTTTTAGATCGTCAGCAAACATGAGACATTCAGCATAATTTAGGAATTTAGGGAGATCATTAATCATTATGAGAAACTGAGTAGGTCCCAGGGTACTACCTTGACTCACACCAGAATTGATAAAATAGGGTTCAGAACGCGACCCGTTTAGTTGTACGTACTGGACTCGATCAGAGAGATAATTGGCAAAGTATTTTATCAATTTTGGTGTAAAACCTATTGCGGAAAACTTTTCTAATAATACATCATTATGAACACGATCAAATGCTTTTTTAAAGTCGAAATAAGCTACGTCTATTTGTTTTTTACAATCTAATGATTTACTTGCATAATCTACAAAGGTGATCAGATTAGTAGTGGTCGATCTGCGCGCACGAAAACCATGCTGACAGTCGGAAAGATAAGGGCTTAATTGTTGAACCAAATAAGAATTTAAAATTGACTCTAATATTTTCGAAAAAACAGAGAGAACAGCAATGGGTCTAAAATTTTCAATGCTACTTTTACGTTCACACTTGGGAACAGGTGTTACTCGTGAAATTTTCCAGTAATTCGGATAAGTAGTAGTTAAGATAGATAAATTAAATATATGAAGTAAGGGTCTTATAAATACACTAATACAGTCCTTCACAAGATATGGTGGAACCCCGTCCGGGCCCGCAGCAGCGTGGGGCTTCAGGCGGCGCACAGCCACTCTTATGTCGGACTCCAATATTGCATCGATAGAAATGCGTGAGGAAACATTGCTAAGTGCCTCAGACACACACTTATAGTCAAGGTTCGGTTTGTCGTCTAAAAATACTGATTTAAAATAAGCTGCAAAAGCATTTGCGGCATCAACACCGGTTACATTTTTCCCATTATATTCAAAACTAGTGACGGTGTGCTTAGATGACTGCTGCTCTCTAATAAACTTCCAGAATACAGATGGATCTTTCTGTAAGCATGATTCAGTACGTCTTATGTAACTATCATAAGCATTACATATTAAAGATTTTACCTTTTTCCTATAAAACTTGAACATTTCTTTATTGAACTCTTTACTGTATTGTTTATATTTCCGTAGGTGGAAATATTTAGATTGAATACAGTGAATTATTTCTGATGTAAACCATGTTGGATAAGAGTATCTACTGGTATTCATATTTTGCCTATCCCTGAGTATTCTAATGGGGACACAATCAGTAAAACATTCAGTTAATTGTTTATACAAATAATCCACAGCTTCATCCACGTCACTGCTGCTGCATAAGTTATCCCATTGAAGTGACTCAATGCGTGCATATAGTTTATTGAGATCTGCTTTGCGAAAATTCCATTCACAAGGAGATGACACCGACTGTGTTTTAGATGGAATCGACTTATTTTTAAAAGAATTATAGGAAACTTTAAATTGCACCAGCAGTGGAGGATGATACTTATCTATAGGTACAAGTGGTAAAACGTCATCGTGAACAGATAGCTCATTACACTTACAACTACTTAATATTAGGTCCAACATACTACCAGTTGAGTTAGAAATTGTATTATGCTGTGTAAATTTACAGTACATAAGCATATTATTGTAACGAGTTTTGACAGATTGACTGGTAGAATTTAGATTGAAATCGCCAAAAATCACAATCTTATGTTTAGTAAATTTGTCTCTTAGGTCTTCTAATATTCTAAATATATTACAAAAAATATCATCCTTAGCGCTGGGCGGAATATATAACACACAGCAGAGCAGTTGTTCTGATTTTAGTTTCACAATTGCAGCTACAATTTCTAAACTGTTAGCACAATAGGGAAACATATCACTCTCTAAGTCAATTTTTTTAATTATAAAGCAGTCACGGATAGCCAGGAGAACGCCTCCCCAGCCACTGTCATCACTGCGGTCTTTCCTAAGAACGGTATACCCGTCAGGAAACACTTCAGAATCATATACACTACTATTTAAGAAAGTTTCAGTTAAGGCATATAGATCAAAAGTCTCAGAAAAAATCGATGTTTTACAGATATCTAATTTAGAACGAAGACCACGTACATTCTGATAGAACATATTGTAGTTTTTAATTAGTTGTTAATTCTGTGTAATGAAATTTTATTTTTACTTTGTTTTTCTTTCCTAAAATCAATAGGTATTTAAATAAATCTTTTGATTTTATATTATTTCAAGTTAGTAAGCCTTTTTTGTAGAAAATAAAATTATATTTGTAGACTAAACAGAAACTTTTAAACTATGATGCATGATGTTTGCCTTTATTTGTTTATTACATTTAAAATTGTATAAGTTCTTAAGTATTTGTACACTGTAATAATGTATATAAACATTGGCAGACTTTTATCACTAAATATAAAATAAAACAATGTCCTCCGCCGCGTCTATCTGTCTGGCTGTCTGTTCGCAATAGCATCAAAAACTACTGAACGAATTTTCGTGGGGTTCACTAATATATAGAGTGGTTCAATAGGAAGGTTTAAAGTTTAAAATTGGTCAAGGTTTTGTGTAAATTAATTGAAATATAACGATAATTGTTGGAAGTGTCGGAAAAAGTCAAGCCGTCTGGGAGTATACATCGAAAACGCTGCCTAATCCTTTTGAGATATAATAAAATAAAGTATGGTAGGATATTCTTCTTTTATAGAATTACAAAAAAATCCGCGATGGCATATATCTTTAAGGATAGCTTACTATACCCATTCTATCTTCTTAATTCTAAAAATGGTCACGTTCAATGCGCTAATTGGAATGCTATTTAGACGGATACAGTATTAATACTTATCAATTTAAATTCGTTACTTACCTTAAGCATTTCAGGAACATTAACGTATTATAATCTTTTACACTATACAAAATTAAATGAATATCCTAGGAGTTATCGCAATTTTTTTAACGCACGCGATTGCGACCCTACGACAAACAAAACATGTACCTAGGTATAATATGCTCTACTACCCGCGAGGAGCTGGGGCGGGTCGCTTGTACATAAATGAAATTAACGAATATATTATGCAACAACAAAGAGTATATATACATATATACAAGCTTGCTTAGTTTGGGCCCCAAATCTATTGTATAAATTATAAATATGGATAATGCTTGATTTTATTTTTTTCAATGTTTGTGATTCACTCCTACAATAATATGTTATTTTTCATTATGAATCATTCATTCATTGATCAAGTCTGACTTACTTGTTATTGTCCTAAATGGGTTTATACTACTACATAACATTATAATATTCTAATTTGGCTTTGTATTTTTCTTCTTGCCTAGTATTCCATTTAATATACGGTTAGCCTTAGATTATTTATAAAATAATCTAAGCGGTTAGCTTACCTAATCGTACTTCACGAATAGACGCGTACTGACCAAGCCTCGTGAGGCTGCTCGCTCAGTCAGTACGCGGCTAATGGCACTTGCATATCGGCATAACTAACGTAGTGGCATGACAAAATGCTATTATTGCTTTAGTTGATTTTTGACTCTATTTTTATTAAACAGGCACAATATTTTTTTTAATTTAATTAGATTTTAAATAACATTCAAAATCAAAAGTTTTTTATTTCAAATAGGCCTTTGCAGGCTCTTATGAAACGTCTAGTTGCACGGTTCCAAAAAGTGGGTCTCATGGAGAAGAACCGGCTAGAAACTCCATGGACACTCTTTTCAACAATGGTTTAGCTTACAAAGACTCGGTTACAATAGTAATAATCGGTTGAGAAGTTTATATAATGCAAGGTATACAGAGATTCTATACAATGCAAAAGAAATTTGAGTTTTTACTATTAGTGTAAAATGAGATACACACACTTGCACAGCGCAAGTTGCCAGAATTTCATATCATTACATTTCATATCCATAGAGATAATTAGGCTTTTGTGTTTTTATTGCTTCAAAGGAGAGTTTTTAGGATATTGTTTTTATTATAAATAAAAACAATCTCAAAATTTATTTGCCTACAGAAATTATAACATACATTCAACTATAAATACATTTTACATACTTAAAAAAATGGTGATTGGGTTTCTACTTACAGGCTATCAAACATGCATGAAACATTTTGTGACGTTTTTTGTCGGCTATTTTATAGTAATAATATTAATTATATAAATCTAAAACATAAAACTACTTCTACATTTAAAAAAATATTTCTTAAAAAAAAGCAAATTTTAATTAAATTATTATTTAAAAAATTAGAAAGCCTAAGTTTAAGCTCATTTACAGAATTATTGTGAATGTCTAAACTCTCAATCTTTGATAACGAATTTTATGATCGAGAAAGTCTTGCTAAAGTTGAGTTGGCTCCAAGTCTCGTCCTGCGGACAGTTGCCTTACGAGGAGGTCGGTGAGGAACAGTGATGTCAAATAAACTCAAGAGAGAAGTACACTCAATTTTGCTGTTCATTATTTTAAACAAAAAAGTCATATCTAAGTATAAACGGCGGAATTTTAATGATAAGATTTGAAAATGATGCAGATCGTTGCGTTATACGAAATCAAGTTACATGCGTTGGGCATACGGTAGGTGAGATAGCGGAGTATTTTCTTTTGAAGCCTTTCAATCCTGTCACTGTGGATATTGTAGTCAGCGCACCATTCTTGGGAACAGTATTCCAACTTAGATCTCACATAGCTATTGAAAATTATTCTTATTGTGGACGTGTTTCTAAAGTCTTTGGCGTTTCTAATTACAAATCTTTGTTTTTCTAGGGGATATGGCATTTCATCATTCGAGGACAAGAGTTTTGTATTCTCTGTAGGTATAACATGTTGAGACAAAAGTAGAGGTACATAGAGTACATATTCATAACTGAGTTATGACCTGAGAGGTAGGACCAAGGCGAATGGTATTAACAAAAAGCCATGGACCACCTCTGTGGCTCAGTAGTAAGCGCGATGCGTTTAGTACTGGAGGTCCTGGGTTCGAATCCCGGGGAAATAAGATTATAGAAAATTGTTTCGGTCAAGCAGAACAAAGAAGGCTGATCACCTACTTGCCTGTAAAGAAAAAAATGATCAGTGAAACAGACATAGAAATGGGTCTGCCCCATGCCCCACTAGGGGACTAGGGAATTCACTTACATGGACCAAATAAATTAAAAATATAGTATAGTATGTTCTTTTTTCCCGATATCGAGTTCATTAGCTTCTATGATAAAGCGTACAGCGCCCCGGGCATATCGAGAATACCTTCGTAATATCGCCTTGCTCCGATATTTTATGGTTCATCTATTATATGAAACGCAGTTTTTGTGCCTAAGACAATCAGGGAGTTCGGTAAAAAGAGCGTGAATTTATCCTCAGTAGGGCGAGAAGTAATATGAAAGCGTTCATATAATAGCTAACTTTTTTATCGTGAAAGAAAAGCAAGTTCCAAATGTGTGGGGAAATATTGCTTTCCGGTTGGTAAGGATAATTTTCTCAAGGAATTTGGGAAAACATATGTATTTTTTTTATTTTTTATGTCAGATATCGACAGACGAGCATGAGGTTCACTTGATGGTAGGTGATACCTCAGCCACAGAACATCAGTCATTTCATTCATTTCATTTCGTTTCATTCATTTCATTTCATGGCAGATTTTGAATTTGATAATGTATTTTCTTATGTTTTTGAAGGCTAATAATATATTAAGTAAGTATTAAATTTTCCTAAAATTACGTTTATATAAACCCCTGCAAGATGATAGTCGAGAAAACTATGCCAGAATTATTCCGTCTGAAATTTAGTGTATGCTGAAAATTCTTCGTATGTTTACTTCAAAGACTCGCCTGGCTTTGAGATATTGTACCAAGCGGACGCGCTAAAATCAACGCAAGAATTTCTTATGTTATTTAGGTAAAAACTAGTGCTTTTATACATTGTATGATATACCATGTTATAATGGTTGCAGTTCCTTACAAACATTTTGTAAAACAAAAAACTTGGCGATGAGCTTGAAAAAGAGTGGCAGAGAGTTTATTGCCAGTTCTTCTCGTCCGTTCTACGCCCTTGATTTCAGAACTGGCAGTAATTGTAAAATTAGAACATTATGTATTTTTTATTGATGTTCATAAGTGTACATTGTGTTACCTAATTGAATAAATGATTAATTTGAATTTATACACTTTATACTGATGTATCTATGAAGCAGTGTAATTTAAAACTTTGGCTCTTTATATTTGCTTTAGGGAAGATTTGTGTCACGCAAAAAGGGTTTATAACTTTTATGGGAAAAGCATACGCTTCTATTAAAACGTCCCAAAATTCTGTCGACCTCAATCTACTCGTATGTCAGTTCACTGTCATTAAATTTAAGGTAATCAATTCAGAATATTATAAGCTTTCTATACTAATATTATAAAGAGGAAAGATTTGTATTTCTGTATGTTTGTAACGAAAAACCCAAAAACTACTGGAACGATTTTAAAAATTTCAAACATGTCCATCATGAATTTCGACGTTTATATATGTTGTAGAGTTCACCCTGAGAAACGGAGTGATAATATTTCCCTCCGACGCGGCTTTGTTCACAAGTTAGGTGTAAATAAAGTTAAGTAATCTTGTGATTGTGTATTATAAACTATACGTATAAAAAGAAATATCCACGATGGACATGTTTGATACCCTCTTGTAAGAAATTCTTTCTGCATTCTGTCGCTGGCGATTTTCCGAACCAATACGACTTGGGAACCTTCAGGAAACGACGGCAACGCATCTGTAAACCTTCTGGTGTTACATATGTCTATGGGCCACCTGCCAATTGCCAATTCCTATAAAAAATAATTTTCCTTATCTGAACATATTATAATTTTGTCCTTCGAAGAATCCTTGAAAACACCGAGCTTGTTAAATAAACTCAGCGGTCGGAAGTTTGTTCACGGAGCATCTTAATTTATACGCTCCGTCTTTAATTTCGTTCCGGGATCTCAATGAGGGGATTTGATTAAAAATGTGAAGACAATGCAACGCTCTATCGTTGGAGCTCTTTAGAGAGCCTTATATTCAATTGCTTTGGAAACTTATTAAGAAAATTTGATTACCATTAGTTTGGAAATGCTATGTTTTATTCTGACGTGATTATGTATTCAAATGCCCGTAGTTACCAGATGTGGGGAAGACATGCTAACAGAAAATTATTAACATGTCATCCCGGTCTCATCGCATGGCAGATGTTCTACCGATCCCGCCAACGAGAATAAATCGGTCATAGATGGAAAAACCGTAAAGTACATATTGGGCGTTTCGGTTTCAGTATATGGATATCCGATTGCTTGATGTAAAAATTAGGTCGGCAGTGCATCATTGACTGATGTTCTGTGATGGGGTATTACCTACCATCAAGTAGACCTCATGCTCCTCTGGCTATATCTAGCATTAAAAAAACAATAATTCGAGCATTCTATAATCCATAGATTGAGACCGAAACGCGCAATGAGCACTACATGTTTTTTCCGTAAATAAACGGTGGTACGTTTCTCGGTCAGAATTTCGATATTCCTCCCACCGGTTTAATGTCCGAAATGACCAGATTTGGGGAAGACATGCGTATAGAAAATTATAAACATATGGTCCCGGCGGATTTCGAAACCGCGACCCATCGGTACGCAAGGTATTTGTTCTACCAAACGCGCCAATTAGCCCGTCGTTCGTTCATTGCACATTAAAAAAACTATTAAATCCGTTTTAGTCCTTATATCTTTACAAACTTATTATCGAAATCATCACCTACTCTGTTTTCTTCCTAGTAAAGTCGACATTTGCAGAGTAAACTGTTAAACAGCGTAAATACGATTCCTCTGTTTCATATGCTAATATCGAATTCCCTTCGGAAAGATTTTGGGAGTTGCCTGAATTGGATGGCAAATCATTGGAATATTTATTAGTTTTGGGATTTGAGAAGGCCTCGGTTTCTGTTTGTTCTGTCCCGTTTATTCGAATCTTGGTAACATTGGTTTGTAATTTTGTTCAACGCCAACTTAATAGCTTTCATTAAATATAATGCTCTTTGAATATTCTTTTGTCGTGTCTCGAATGAAAATTTAACTATCGCGTAATGAGTTTGTCGCTATTATCTCGTTGAAGTGTGAAGTTTTATTCCGGATGACTGTTGTATTATTAAATTTTGCCATGTCTAGACTAGCTGTTATTGCGAGTCTTGAGGCTTGAGGAAAATGTTAATAAAAGGAAATTAGTTAATTGGGATTGATTGTTGAATTAGTTATAAATGTTATAAAACAACTGTACGATGTTAATATTACATTAATATATTGTACGTGAAAGATGTTATTTATTTAAATAAAATACCGGATTAAAAAGCGATTTATTATTTATATTGTTTAAATTATTTATCCCGACGTTTCGGATGCTTTTCAGCAACCGTGGTCACGGGCAGACAGCCAGACCAGTATTTTATTTAAATGTGTGATACTCGCTTTAATAAAAGACAATATATTTCCTGTAGAATTTAGAATTGAATTCGCTTCAATTCTTGTTATTTTTAAACGCTTTAAATACACTATAAATTTTGGATAATATTAGTATTTAATTTTTATAATTTTAAACTATGTGGTTGATTTCAAAATTTTCAGGATTTTATATTATTTTCATGCTTTCTTGTGCTCCTTTCTATGAATAAAAGTAATTTTGCCAAAATTTTCAGGTTGTTGAATGTAATTCTAAAAATACTTTAAAATGTTATATGGGTATTAGTAATGAAGTACTTAGTAGCAGATTAGAAATAACAGTTGGGCGACGTTTTTTACAGGCAAGTAGGTCGTATGTGTCCTGCTGGACCTCTTGGTACCATATATGCCACATAATTGTGACGTGAGCTGTCAGTTGGGGAAGACGCCGGAATTTCGAACGTAATTTCATTTAAAATTAATTGTCTGCATATTTTTTCCAGTATTTTTCGAGTTATTTTAATAATTATTCTGTTATTCGGGACATAGACGAATCCTTAAATCGGTTAATATCGGTTCAGCCGTTCTTGAGTTATAAATGGTATAACTAACACGACTCTGTTTTATATACTTATTTATAATAATAAAAAGCAATAATTTGCTTACAAAATGCGCTACTCAAGTAATATGCAGTCTGTGTAATGTTAAAAAACTACGGTTGTTTTACCGGGAGAAATGCTTAATATTTATCTAGAATGTCCCAACTGTTGCCATCAAGCTGTGGTACTGACTAGCGGTTTAATAAAACTGTCGTGTTATGGTTTATGAGTATTTCATAACGGCCAACGAATAATTCAATGTCTGGCGAAGTTGAGAGCAATTTAACTTAGAATTGAATTGCAGATGCGACTGTTTCGGTGCACGGGAGGTTTTTACGATTGTTTATGTATTAATATACAATTAAAAGTGTTTTTAGTTGAAAATATACACATAAAGTAACACAGTAAATGCCGATAGGAATCATGGAAATAAAATTCATCAACGAATTATCTATGTATATTACTAGCGACCCGCCCGGCTTCGCACGGGTCAAGATTTTTTGACAAAAAAGCCGGGGTTGTATGTATTTTTGAATGCCACATTATAAAAAAATAAAAACAAAAAAATTCGTCCAAAAATAAAAAATAAAAATTTAGGGGTGGATTACTCTTAACATTTAGGGGGATGAAAAATAGATGTTGTCCGATTCTCAGACCTACCCAATATGCACACAAAATATCATGAGAATCGGTCAAGCCGTTTCGGAGGAGTATGGCAACGAAAACTGTGACACGAGAATTTTATATATTAGATATATATATATATATATATATAAATATAAATTGTAACAAATTAGTAACAAAATGTTAACATACTCGTAAATAGATAGGAAAATAATATAATGTGTTTGTCAGATAGTAAGTGTATTTCCTGTTAATTTTAATTTTATCATTCATTTTTTTTCAAGCACTCCCTGGGCGCCACTGAAAATCAGTGTTGGGGTTACATCCGGCTCCAACGTATACTGAGTGGTGTTCCAATTCGGAGGTCACCAAATATTATGTAATAATTATGTAAATATAACGTCTGGTGTTTCTAATCGTCTTTTTTCTTTTGTTATTGGTATTATTGTATATTTGGTGATTTTATCTGAATAAAGATTTTCTATTCTATTCTAATGTAGCTTAGTAAGCAGCAGTGGCGGGACCACCAAATAAGCCCATAAGCCCGGCTTGACGTAAACGTACGTTAAAGTTAACGTAATATTTATGACTCATTCAGAATCATTACTTTTAATTAATTCTTCAAAGTATACTTCTATGGTATCATAACTAGCAAGGGAATTCCAGTTTGCAACATTCAGTTATCACGAACTGAGTGACAACTCTGTTAACAATCAGGAACTTTGCTCCCTAAAGACAACAAGTAGTTTGTAGGTAATAGTTTCATTCGATGTTAAAAATAGAAACTACAGCTAGGTACAGCAAAGCTTTTAAAATTATAAACCATTCACATACTTTACAATTTCATTCTTATTTCGAATATACGAGCATGATGCTCACAGTAGCGTAGCATATAGGTAACTAGCACCCGGTGCGGATCCCATATTTGCCGCCCCCTTATTTTTGCAATTGATTATAAAACATTGGGGCGTGGTGAAAATGGTACTCTTGTTGAATAACACTAACCTAACACGTTCACGCCGGCGCGTACCACCGGTGGCTCGCACTAGACTGTCTCATCGGGCGGCGCGTACCACCGGTGGCTCGCACTAGACTGTCTCATCGTGCGGCATGTACCACCGGTGGCTCGCACTAGACAGTCTCATCGGGCGGCGCGGACCACCGGTGGTGCGCATTCGATTGTGCTATAAGACAATGAGTGAAAATTAAAATAATGAAATAATTAAAAAAACATTCTAACCACCTTTCTAGTTTTACTTACTAGCAGAAATCTGTGGTCAGGATGAAAAAACGGCATGTATTAAACAACCTGCACAAAGCACGTGATAAGCACTCACTGTACTACTGAGCAAACATACAATGCTTTTGCGGGTATGAACAGGCAAAAATCGCGCGCCGCCAGATGAAGCGCGTCATTAATATGAGCGCCGCCTCACAGCAAAACTAATGAAAATCAGCCCCGGCGTGAACGTGCTAAAGATAAACTCTGGTATTAAGGTGTTATACTGACAAACAATTTTTAAGAAAAGAACGTTAAAGGAAGTCAAGTTTTTACCATTACCTGTGAAGAGCCGCCCGGGGCGGACCGCCCGCCCGTTATTTCTGTCTATGGGGTCCAAACGGAACTTCGTATTAGTTACAACTGTTTAATATTTGCACGAAGGATGCTAGGATCACTTGATGCTTCACACTCACAGAAACTTACGGCGGGTTTCGAACCCATGACTCCATAAGCAATGCATTTTAACCTAAACTTTTGAGTTGCAAATTAATGGCGTGTATAAAATTGTTACTCTATTTTATGTACAATAAACAAAAAATAGTATCCTATTGTGAGGAACATTCTAACTATGGCCTTAGGTAGGAGTTCTTGAAATGAATATTGAATTAGTAGAGGTTAAAATGGCAATATTGTATTAGATACTACACTGAAGCTGATATTAACCGGTCTTCGGTTAGCGTCAAGTTGTCAGCTTAATTCGCCAGTTGACTGACAAATTTAATTACTACACTTAATGAAGAGCTCTGTTCATATTTTGTGTTCGTGAATTTAATTAATGACACTTATAGAGTGACTCAGAATCAGGTAAAACGAGATGTATGATCAAGACTATATAAGGTAAAATATAATGTACAATAGGGATGTTGACTATTTTTTGGAATTGCTTATATTTTATAGATACATCCTTTATAAATACGAAAAAAATCTTATAAAAAAACATTACATATCGTAATAAAAAATAAGTAAATAAAAATAATTTTCAAAAATTCCCGCTAAAACGCTCCAAACTGTCACGTGACTACGATCTACGTCACAGACCGATAAACAATCTCGCTCGCGTTCGATCAAAGTTAGATCTTAACAAATCTTTTCACTTCTCACGAATAAATTCAATAAAAATGAATACGTCGTTTTACAAATGCTGTGCAGAGCCGATGTGTAAAAGTAAGTCGATCAATACACCACAAAAACTTTTCATAAACGTTCCATAAAGTGCACTAATTAAGAGAAAGTGGTTAACACTTGCTAGAGACATCCAGCATCATTGACACCAATAAGTACCAGTCATTTTTGTGAAGATCATTTTGATGTAAGTTCTCTTATTCTGTAAATATGAAATCGTTTTATATTTACTTAGTTTTATGTTTAGTTATGTGGAAAAAATAGTGTCAAATATTTACTTGTTTTTTGCTTACTAAAATTACCACTACTGTCTTCTGCCACACTGGGGGACTAATGAAAATCAGCGTCAGAGCTTTGACATATTATGCTGAGTACCTACCTTTTCGTGGCGGCACTTCTTCCTATATTTATTAATTGTTAATTTATATTTTTAAGTTTGATGAACTTGTACTTATTTTTGTGCAGTCCCGAATAAATGTATTTCATTTCATTTCAAAACCGCCCTGGCTTCGCACGGCTGCATTGTAGATGTAAATGCACATAGTACACAATCCCTATGTTGTTCACTGATAATGTTGCTTTCTATTGGTGAAATAATTTATAGTAGATCCAAAGATTACCCCATACAACCTCACAAACTTACAAACTTTACCTCTTTATAATATTACTAGCACCCTGGCTTCACATGGGTACAAATATGTTACTCGCTGATAATGTAGCTTTCTATAGGTGATTTTTTTTAAGTCGGTCCAGAAGTTTTTGAGTTTATTCAGAACATACAAAAATACAAATCTTTCCTCTTTATAATATTAGTATAGGTATAGATAGATATACGTAGTTCACAATTTCCCTAATTATTAATATTTAATATTGTTAATTATAGCTTTTATTTTTGGGAAAGGTTATTCAAAAGACCTCTTGTCAAAAGTGAGCGATGAAATCTAAACAGTGTTCTTACTTCTTCTGTTCTGTGGTTGTTTCCTATATTTGACAGTTTCATACCATCTTGTGGCGCAAGTACAATGGTTGTTTTAGTAAAAATACACCAAATACATTACACTCAATACTACAGTGCATGAAAATGGACTACTAACGAGGCATTCAATGTAAAGCAAAAGTAAACAGTTCATTCGTAGTGAGCTCAAACAAAAGACCATTAGTAATATCTTCAGTGAACGTGGTCTGAATAAAAAGGTGCAGATCTTTAGAGTTTTAAATGCTTAAAATGTGGATTTTAGCAGCCTTATTCCTTTTACAATGGAGTGTAATAGTTAGTGTATTTTTAGGGCATACTAGCTGACCCGGCAAAAGTTGTTTTGCCATGTAAATATTTTCTAAAAGCAGGGGTTGGTAATAGAAAAGTGAAAATATAGGGTTGTATGTATTTTTTAATGCCATATTATAAAAAAAAATAAAAACAAAAAAAAATGTCCAAAAATTAAAAAAAAACATTTAAGGGTTAAAAATTTATCACTTAGGGGTATGAAAAATAGATAGTAGCCGATTCTCAGACCCACTGAATACGCATATAAGATTTTGTAAAAATCGGTAAAGCCGTTTCGGAGGAGTACGGTAACTAACATTGTGATATGGAAATTTTATATATTAGATAATTGCGCTTCACCTATGCTGGTTGCGTTATGAACAGGGGCGTAGCTAATCTTGATGGGCACTGTATCAAAATTTGTTGGGGGGCCTTCTGCCTTACTGCAGCGCAACCCAAATGGAAGGTAAAATTTCGCTTATTTGGGGTGTGCCCCTGTAGCTAGGGGGGCCCGTATGTTTGACATGGCTGATACGGCAATAGCTACTGATTATGAAATACCACCGTGGCGTCAAAGATCTTGACTATTTAAGCAGTAAGGTAAAATATTAATGTGTTGAAGTTTACCCTAAGGCTTTTTTATGTCAGATATTAGCAGACGAGTATGAGGTTCACTTGATCGTAGGTCATACCCCAGCCACATAATATCAGTCGATGATGCGCTGTCGACCTATTTATTACTTTAAGCATTCCAACCCATTTACGATGGGTCGTGGGTTCGAATGTCATCGGGACGACATATTTATAATTTTCTTCCCCACGTCGGTCGAAATTCCGACCAGGTAACGTACCACAGTTCATAGATGAAAAAACCGTGAAGTGCATAATGCGCGTTTCGGTTTCAGTCTATGGATTTCCGAATGCTCGAAGTAAAAAGTAGGTCAACAGCGCATCATTGACTGATGTTCTGTGGCTGAGGTATCACCTACCATCAAGTGAACCCCATGCTCGTCTGTCGATATCTAACATAAAAAAATAACCGAAGATATACGAGGTAGCAGTGAGATAATTTTCTGTTCAGACTTTGACTTTGTTTGCTTTTCAGAGGATGGTCTCCGGTTTTTATTAACGCTAACATTAAGTAAAAGCCTTTGAATTACTATTTTCGTTCATCTCCTCGCTTTAGGTCCTCATCAATATTTCATTGAACGATGCCGAACTAGTCTAAACTCAATATAAATACGTAGAAGGGATAGTGGAGTTGTTTGCTGTTGCCCTGAATAATACATTACCGATGGACACGGTGACTCTATAGTCTATAGACAGTTTAGCAATTCTAAAACTTTTCAAATATTTCCTTAGGTTTGTCGTACCTTAGGTAAGTACCAGAGACCCGTAGCACCAGTAGCACGAACGAATTCAGATGACAGATTGAGAAGTCGTTAAGAATACTTTTTTATGTTAGATATCGACAGACGAGCATGAGGTTCACTTGATGGTAGGTGATACCTCAGCCACAGAACATCAGTCAATGATGCGCTATCGATCTACTTTTTACTTCGAGCATTCGGAAATCCATAGACTGAATCTGACTTTAAAAATTAATTTTAAAAATTTATTTAATAGTATTTTAGCAATTATTTTGATAGATTTAAGAGCGGTGAGTAAGTATAGTTTTCCTGATCAAAACAGTTCTTACATTATAATAATATTTATAAGCCAAAATAATACATATTTAGTTACAAACTTTTTTCCCATCTGTTTATGTACCGATTTGGTCGAAATTTAGTATACATACATTATTGATATAAATTAATACTTATACACAAGGGATTTTATTTATATAGATAATTACTTATTAAATACATAAAATAAAACAACAGCGTTAGTTTTGGAGTTATATTTTAACACACTTATACATAGAGTGTAATTAATAAAAACATGGAAAGACGACATTTTATATGATAGAGATAGACTAGCGTGTGACAAAGTAAGGATGTCGACCTATATTTACGATATTTGTATTGAATGAGTTATATGAATAACAATGAAATAAAGAGAACGTTATTATATTATCTTATGGCAAATATGGCAACTTTGTGATATTTCAAATCAGATAGCTGTCACCTTTCAGTCTACCCGTGACGACGGTTGCTTAAAAGCATCCGAAACGTCGTGAAAAATAATATAAATAATAAATCACGTTTTATTCCGGTAAAGTATTTTAGTTAAATGTGTGATACTCGCATCAATAAAAGACAATAATATTATCTCTTTATTTTTCGTATTCAACTTATGAACCATATACAGCTACAATACTCGAAACCAAATATATTTGATCTAATCCAATATATACATATTAAAAATTGAAATTCCTCATAATTTATTAAAAAATTGCTTATCTGAGGATTTTCTACTCAATCTATTATTATTGATTTTACTCATTTCAAATTACATTATCGCTAGAGATATAATAATAATTATATGTATTTATATTATATTGTGAACCTGTGTGAGTGGAAATGGCAGTGGTCGACTTAGGCGTACCTCGATCAGATCAGGAACGTTCTTCAAAAGTACTCGAAACCGACAAGCGAGTATGAAAGGATTGATGAAAGTGGAAGAAGTGAAAGTGGTATGCGCGGATCGGATTTGTAGAATATGGAATTCCGTGATTTCTGCCTACCTCAATGGGAAAAAGGTGTCTTTATTATCTATGTATTAACAAGATAAAGACGAACTTATCGGACAATCAACTATCCATTTATAGAAAAAACTATTATAATATTCAAATCTTATCCTAACACAGCCAAATATTTTTTAAGTTAAGAACGCTTTGGCAGAATCGTTTTAAAGTTTTAATATTAAACACCTTATACATAGTAGAGAATAGATAATTATTATATAAATACTGAATAATTATTATGATATTGTAACGACATACTAAGGTCTATTTTTTAATAAAATACTTTATAACGGATTAAAACCCGATTTATTATTTATATCATTTATTCTGCCGGCCGAGGTAGACTGCCGCGACCACGGTTGCTGAAAAGCATCCGAAACGTCGGCATAAATAATATAAATAGCGTTTAAATCAGTTATAAAGTATTTTATTTTAATGTGTGATACTCGCGTTAATACAAGACAATATTAGGTCTATTTTTGTTATTCTGTTTTATTATAAACTGTGTTCAATTTTGATTGACACAGCAGTCTTATACAATTAATACTTAAATCTTAGATTATTTAAAGATATATTTAATGACTAATTCTAATTAATTTGTAACATTCTGATTTTTAAATTACAATCGGAAACTTAAAATTTTACTTCCAAGCGATAAATCTTTTAGATTGATATCTGGTGAACTCTAATGAGATATGATGAATATTCTCCAATTTACTACAAAAATCATAATTTAGTGATGATTTAACTTTCACCAAATATGCAAATTTGTTTAAAGGCAATTGTCCAGATTTCAATTTGAAAGTCACTAAAATTAACATCACTAAACCATGGATAACAAAGAGGTTATAGTCTAAACTCTAAATGAATCTAAAACTAATACTTTTAACTAAAATAACTGAGTTCTGGAACATTTTTTAAATACTTTTTTGTGTGTGTGCATGATATAGATGCATCTAATAGTTTTGGAACGAAAAATAAGAGGAAAAAGAAAGTTATTTGATTTTAAATAAATTGTATCAAATGACAAACAATTAAAATATTTAAATACATTATTATATATTAAGAATTTTCAATTTCTTACTTTATTCTCATAATGTTAAGAATATCCAGTAGGGTATCCTGAAAGCATTAACACCGTAATCGACTTAGGAAAAGATTCATTGTCTTTCGTTCCAACCTTTCCGGTAATTAATGATGTCTTCGTGGGATTATTAATGTTCCAGATTCCTGATATACGATAAAATTGTTCTCAATTTAAAAATGTCGTCCAATTTTCTTAGTAGAGTTTCAAATTTACTTCACAGTTAATGATTATGGAAAATTAGGAAGTGAGTTCAACTTATTACATTTTTAATCTAATTTCGAACCTTTGTAAAACTCACAGCCTTTTTGGCTTAGATGAATACACTATTAAAAAAAACTTTCCAATACATAGATGTACAATTCAAGCAAACACGATCTTGATCTTAATTTTAGTAGTCAAACTAAGTACCTACGTAAGTATTTGTCTTTTGTTATGTAAGTTGCTAAGTTTATGGGACAATAATACTACATACTAATAACATCTCATCAATGATTTGTGCTTCTTGATCTAAATTAACCCTCGTTTCGATTTTAAATGTCAGCCGGCCTAGCATGACAACCACGACAAAACTTTGTCGATTGTTTTCTCGTGTTTTAATCGATTATCTCTTTATGTCTTCCGGGTCTAACATGACACACTTAAAACTCGACTTCTAATGTACAAAGTATCGAGATATCTTATCTATCAAAGTTGTCGATGTCGAGATATCTTTATTTGTCTTCACGCGTCCGCAAGATTTCTCTTGATGGTCATGCTAGGCTGAAGACGCATTCTGCAGCGTAATTTAAATCGTACTACCATCACTATTCGATTACAGTAAATAAATGTATGATGACAGAATTAAGAATCTCCACTTTCCACGGGCAGAAACTGTTGTTGCGCGACGGACGACAGTACCATATCAATGGGTTTGGTATCGTCGTACAGCGACGGGGCCTCACAGAGAATGGCGAAGGTGCCGACGATAGAAGCGATTGTAAATATCCATAAGAACAATCTGTCAAGAACCATCGCTACAAAACCCCAGTCTTGGTCTTCCTGTAGGAAAAAAATGGTATATAGTAAAATAATTTTCCAAGTCTCTTCGGCATGTGGCAGACACATTTCTATAACATAGGATAGAATTTCTGATCAATTTTGAATGAATGAATGAAAAACATTTATGTAGCCACTATATTATATAACAAACATATTGTATGTTGTTATATATAGTGGCAAATGAATTTTTAAACTAAAATAATTTAAATTTAATTTAACTAAAATTACCTAAGAATAATAAAACAAAAGAGTAATATAATTTAATGTGGCTAAATTCGTTTACAGGTTTTTTTCGTTACAGGTGAAGATGGTCAATTTTATGTACTCTTTTAAAATTGTTTCCCTAAGATTTTAACCGGAATCACGAAAAACACTTCTTATTTCAATTAATATAAAACGATAAAGAAAAAGTCAATAACGCATCGTTATTAAGATGGGTATGCATATGCATTCCTTCGAGTAAGTCCTAGCATGCCTCATGAGGTACAAATTAATACTATTTTTTAGACCTGAGAATTGGTTTATTGTTGATTTTGTGATGATAAATTAGATTATATTATACTTTTTTAATACATACCGCATTAAACTCATCTTGTCGCTGCATGTGATGCTGAATAAACATGACGTTATGAATTGCCTTCTCCAGTTCAAATGGATACTTCTTCCGTGGTGTGATGTCGCTTAAGGAATCATCTAAGCCAGACATTACGGATGGAAGACCATTGTAACCAGCTCCAAGACTGCCAAGAGCTCCGACTAGACCGCTGAACCTGATATATAATAATGAATAATAGTCGCACGAAGAAAGATTTTCTAAGATTGCGCACCAAGAACACAAGACTATTTTTTTAAAGTATGGTATAGGGGAAGAGAGAGGCCAAAACAACATGGATTGACTGTGTGAAGAATGATGTGTTTGAGAGGTGTGACTGATGATATGGCGAGTGAAAGAAGAGAATGGAAAAAGAGAACATACTGCGCCGACTGCAAATAAAAAAGGGAACAGGGCAGGAAGAAGAAGAAGATATTTAAAATTAAATATTTTTAATTAATAAATGAAAAAAATAATGCTAACATAAAGCCTAGCTTGTGTAATGTTTCTTGTAATGAGATTCGAATTTGAATTTGTTAACTGTGTAATATTAATATATTAACGTTTTCTCTTATAAGTGAAGATATTATAAATTCTCTAGAGGAATAAATTCTTGAAACCTTTATTTTAATCTGAATTTCAATACAAATAAATTATTGAAAGCCTTCCTGTGATCACTGTTGTATTTGATGTTGCCTAAAATGGTTTATAAATGATTATAATATGTATCTAATAAAGTTTTGAATATGAAAGAGGATGGGTATAAAGGGAGGCTAAAAAATAAACATGGATTGACTGTGTGAAGAATGTGTTTGAGAGGTGTGACTAATGATATGGTGAGTGAAAGAAGAGAATGGAAAAAGAGATCATACTGCACCGACCCCAAATAAAAAGGGGAACAAGGAACAGGGTATAGGAAGAATATTTCAGATACCTGTTGGTAGCAGTGGTGGAATGAAGACCGTTACATCCACCAGGTAAATGATGCCGAAGAGAGTCAGGGCTAGACGCATTCGAATGATTTCTTTCAGCAGCTGCCAATGCATCCTTAAATTTATTCTTCTTTTTGCCGCGTCCAATAATCTTCTGCGCTGCCAGATCCCTTAACAAGTCTTTCGGTACACGCATAAGCAATAACTTCGGTAACATCGTTATGAAAAATGTTCTCACCCACGGTGCCATTTCATGGGTACTTGGTTTTCGATAGTGGACATTCAGTATTACTATAGTTATAACTACAGATAGTCCTACTAACAACATTGTAAACAAAAGATACTTCCCCAGCAAAGGTAAAGCTAGTGATGTTGAAGGTATAATTTCTGATATTAGTAAGAAGAACATAGTTTGCGAAAGAAGGATAGATATACTCAAAGCAATTTTTTCACCGGAATCAGCAGGTAAGTAAAAAACAAGAACAGATAGATAGGAAATGCTAACGCATGGTACAATGAGGTTGACGGTGTAGAATAGGGTTTTTCTTCGGAGAGTTATGTTGAAGAATATATCTGTAAAAAAGGAAATGGTTAGTTGAAGTTAAATTAGTTCAAAGTATGTGATACCAGGAAAAAAACCATGTCAATTAATCAAAGTACCGAATATTCTTCTCCATCCCTACTACTATTTACTGAAAGTGTATTGTTTTCACTGCCGTATCCCTGAATTACGAAATACTGATACTATATAATATAAATTAAGGTAACGTGTAATTTGAATATTTAAACCATTTTATAAAATACGCGTCAGGTAAAAGCATTTCGAACTCCATAATCAAGTATTTTGTGCGCCCTTTCATTTCGGAAACGCTTCGCGGGGGAGTACAAACTTTTTTATGAATTTAAAAGCAGAATTTATTTTATATGTGATGAAATGTAATCTCTTTCTACGTTGCCAGTATTTATTTACCCAACTCAAGTGTGTAAAATTGTTAAACATGCTTGCGACGTTGATTTCTAACACGCTATTTTATTTCACGTTATATTAGTCACATCACATTCCATCAGCGAGGCTTAAATTCACGCTTGAAATTGTTCCCTATAAATAATCGAAAACCATTCAACAAAGAGCTATAGCCCGTTTTTCTTTAAAAAAAGAACAAAACGCAAGCAATAATAATAAATAGCAGTCTTTTCTTCCATATCCAATTCCGAACTGGTATGTTATTTATGGTTTCCTTTAAGCTCAAACAACTGACATTAATCAGTCCGCTATCAGTATTCACGCGGTGTGGCGCGAGCTAAGTGCTCTTTGTGGGTATTAGCAAAACAAGCGCTACCTGCTCGTGGTGCCTGAAAACGGTTATTTAGGGTAGATAAGAGTTGTCGACGCAATTTACACCCGCCCAAGATTAGCCGATGTTTTGAGGTTATTTTAAGATTTGATTTTGAAAACGTCAAGCCTCATTATCGTAGAACAACGACGATTCAGATTTTTTACGATTTTTGTTTTATTGAATAATCTAAAAAACTATCTAAAAAATGCTCTTTATCGTCAGAACAAACAAATAATTGGAATTCATGTTTGTTGTGGGCCCCACTTAAATAGTTGTCTTATTTTATTTTAATTAATTATTTTTAAAGTATTGTTGCTGTTATCAATAAAAAAATCACGTTTGTTGTATGGGAGCCCCCTTAAATATTTATTTTATTCTGTTGTTTAGTTATTTATTGTAATAGCGGCAACAGAAATACATCATCTGTAAAAATTTCAACTGTCTATCACAGTTCATGTGATACAGCCTGGTGCGACGGACGGACTGCGAAGTCTTAGTAATAGGGTCCCGTTTTACCCTAAAAAATAACTTTTTAATCGGCCAAGCCCAAACATAAATTATATATTATAGTTAAAATTGTTTTTTTCTCTGAAAGTGATTTAATATAAATCTTTTGAGAAATGTGTTTAACCGATAGTAATAAATAGATTACCTGGGTAAGGTTCTTGGCAACAAGGATAATAGCGTTCGTGTCTCTCAGCTGGTACTCCGAGAATGTCCCATTCCACAGAGGGATAGTACTCACGCAAATCAATACCAACCTCCACCATATCGCCTTTCTTTTGGTTTATGTGCTTCAGATCGATCTAGAATAGAGAAGTTGTATAGATACGGTGATATTAATTGATAATAATATATGTACCAGGGTGAATCAAAAAGTTCTTAGAAGTGCATATATATGAAACCTTTTTGGATCAAGTTCGATATTCAAATTAAAGAGTGTCTATCACACTATATTTATGCAGACTGTCACTTGTTTTTGTCAGTTCGTTCGCATGTAATAAATTTTTTTGTGCAACGAGTTGCTAAAAAGTCAAAATTATGGATAAAAGTGAGTTACGTGCGGTGATAAAATATCTCAGTTTGAAAAAAATGTCTACGAAGGAAATTTTTTTGGACATTCAGCAGACATTAGGGGGTGATGCTGTACCCTATTCTACGGTTGCGTACTGGGTGGCTGAATTTAAAAGAGGTAGATCAAGCTGTAAAGATGACCCGCGTTCTGGGCGGCCTTCAACCTCCGTTACAGAAGAAAATGTCAAAAAGGTTGAGAATCTGGTTTTGGAAGACAGAAGAATGACTATAAAACATATAGCTGAGATCCTAAAGATATCTTTTGGTAGCGTTCAATCCATTTTAATTGATTCACTGGGGTTCAAAAAAGTGTCTGCAAGATGGGTGCCACGAATGTTAACCGACGAAAACAAAAAGCGACGTTTGGAAATTTCCAAGCGTAATCTCGAAATGTTCCAGCGTGATTCAGATAATTTTTGCCGTCGTCTTGTCACCATGGATGAAAAGTGGGTCCACCATTTTGATCCTGAAACTAAAAGACAAAGCATGTCTTGGAAACGACCATCCTCTCCATCCATCAAGAAATTTCGAGTTGCTCCTACCGCTGGCAAAGTTATGGCCTCTGTGTTCTGGGATAGTGAAGGAATCCCTTTTTTTGTTTACATGCCAAAAGGCCAGACGATTACTGGACCCTATTATGCAAATTTAATCCCGAAAGTGCGTGAAGCGATTAAAGAAAAACGTCGTGGAAAACTGTCGTTGGGCGTGTTGTTCCTTCAAGATAACGCTCCTGCTCATCGATCGGAAGTTGCGCTCAACGCAATCCGCTGTGCTGGCTTCAATCTCCTTGACCACCCACCATATTCTCCGGACTTAGCCCCAAGTGATTTTCACTTATTTCCAAAATTAAAAGAGGAAATTCGTGGAACAAAATTTCACGATAATGACGCGGTTATAGCTGCCGTAGAGGACTTTTTCGAGAGTCAAGAAAATAAATTTTTTCACAAGGAATAAGGAAGTTAGAAACGCGTTATTCTAAATGCATTGCATTGGAGGGAGATTATGTAGAAAAATAAAATATTATTATTTAAATCTTTGCATTTTTTAATATTGATTCCAAGAATTTTTTGATTCACCCTCGTAAGATGCTAAAGAAACTTTGGAGATTATATTATGCATTCACACTTCACGGTGTTCTTCGGTTGTAACACAAAACTAGTAAAGGGCAAATATATAACTGATGAATTTTGCTATCATTTTATCATACTATCATAAATATTATAAAATACAACTAGTGATCCGCCCCGGCTTCGCACGGGTGCTATGTATATGGTCAAAAATTCTAAGCTATCCTATCTCTTAAGTTGGACCAGACTGCTCACGGTGTGCCAATTTAATTTAAAATCGGTTAAGTAGTTTAGTAGTCCATCGCGGACAAACATCGTGACAGGAGATTTAAATATATTAAGATATAATATTATACATTTAACATATATTTATGCCGCTACAGAATTACAAAATGTTAAAAGATTTATAATATTACAATTACGTTTTATATTATTTTATAATAATATTTTTGTATCAGTGTTCCTTACATATATGTAGCTTGACTAAAATACAAAACCTGGATGGTAGTGTATGTGAGAGGATATGCAGTGGCAGGATCACTATACAATTCCAAAAGTAGCATTAACGTAATAATATCTATACTAACATTAATATTAGAAAGATTTGTTTAGTTGTTACGATTTAACTAAAAAACTACTCGACTGATTTTAAAAATTATTGCACGAATAGAAAGCTATATTATCAGCGAGTAACATATGCAACGTGCGAGCCCAGGGCGGACTGCTAGTAAGTTATATAATTACTTTAAGGGCATTATAATATTTCTTTTTATAGTTGAATTAATAGGGCATCCGAGCTTTTGGGATTGTATAGTGGTCCCGTCACTGTGTGGATGTATACGTATATTTATATTTTCATATGCAAGCATGATTTACCACCTTAGATCAGGTGTGATCGCAAACAAACGCTTTCCTATTTCGACAATAAAAAAAAAGATATTAAATTCACTTAAAATAATCAAACTTAAGAAATAGAACACAGTCATAAATACCTGATCACCATCATAACTCCAAGAACCAAACTTCAAGAAGCAAGTCTGTTGGTCAAATGGGAAGTATCTCACATCAATTTCGCAGGAAGACTTGAATATGGCTGGTGGCGTCCACAGCACCTTGCCAGTATGATGGAGTACGGCTTTTGTCATTGTTGTTACCACGTATTCACCATCGGCACTGATTAAACAATTATATAATTAATACATTACTTAGGAATATGAGGCAACAGTATTCAGGGTACTACATGCTTAAGTTTATACTTTATAGTACATACAACTCTACATCTTCACCTTTCTACCAACCCCTATGTTTTAATCGCAATTGTAGTATTTTTGTATGAACAATATCCCAATAACACTGACACCACATCAGTATCTACATTGTATTCATGCAAAGCCAGTATTCGCGAGTAATCTAGTATTTTAATACCGAATCATAAAAAGAAAAAAAAAGAAAAATAAATGGGGTGGACCACCCTTATCATTTAGGGGTATGAAAAATAAATATATATTTACTGAATGACTTACTGAATATAAACACAATCCGCCGTTTCGGAGTAATTTTGCTACAGACAATTATTTTGTTTTATTTAAAACTTACTTTAATAGTATTTGACAATGACTATCGATATGTTAGTACTGAGCTAATTATGATCTTTGCAATTGCCGTACTTTGGAGTAATTCGCCCATCCCTCAAAATCTTTTAGAACTCAACACCTGATTTGATTTAATTTGTGGGTTGCTGAAAGGAAATACTTTCAGTATGTTTGAAATTTTATGAAATATATGAATGATATATCATAATATGAATGTGGTTATTCTTTCTTTATTAGTTTATAATTATACTATAACTAAGTATTTATTATTATAAATAAAACATCCCTTGATATATTTTGATTATTTGTAGATAAAGTTGTATGATCAGTTTTAAATTTGTCATCGCTTCAAAGTTTGAAATAATTAGCTCTAAATACAACATAGTGAACTCCCGAGTTTCCTAGTGAGACATGAGGCAGAAACATTTTTCGTTTTTTTCCCCTTACCGTCTTCCGTGTCCTCCACGACCGATTTTTTTTATCTTGCCTGGAATTCGAACCCGATAACAGCTATGCTAAAGGCAACGTGTATAACACAGCCACTAAGGCGATCTGAAGATATTTCAACATAGAAAATTTCAGTGAAACCATACCAAAGTAGGAACAATCATCCGATCTCATAACTCAACCACCTCACTGATACAATTACCGTACGGTAACAAAATATGACGTCATAAAGGCTATAACACGTCCCTAAAGTTAATTGATAATATCGACAAGAAACGTTGGGAATGATACATCATCTAGTGTCAGAACAGACCGGGCGGCTATTAATCATAACGTAGAATGGAATGGAAGACGCATGTGCGACCAATCTTACGCTCTGTATATTTAGAGTGCAAGTTATAAGCGTTTAAATATTACTCAAATCAAATCATTTATTAATTTAGGTAACACAATGTACACTTATGAACGTCAATAATATAAATAAACAATTAAATAATTCAAATTTTACATTTACAGCCAGTTCTCCAATCAAGGGCGTAGAACGGACAAGAAGAACTGGCAATAAACTCTCCGCCATTTTCCTAGCATTAGGGAGTAGAAAAGTGGAGTACACATACTCATGAAACTCGTACTGTTTAAAGGCGAAAGCAAAGACTTGATAACACTGTCGAAAGTGTTTCGGGAATACGAATGAGGTAATAACGGTAGCGATATCTGAATGCAAGAGGAGAAATATACGTAGTTATCTATACTAATATTATAAAGAGAAAGATTTGTATTTTTGAATTTTTGTATTTTTGTATGTTATGAATAAACTCAAAAACTACTGGACCGATTTTGAAAATTCTTTCATCAGTAGAAAGCTACATTATCAACGAGTAACATAGGCTTAACATGTTTTGTGTATTTGTGTATATCTTCGTTGCACCCGCGTCAAGCCGGGGCGCGTTGCTAGTTTCCAATAAAACTAAAGAAGATATAAAGGCTGCTTTTATATAAACTTAAGATTATTATGGTGCCACTATTGAGCAAACTCTTCATCAAATTTTTCCTTTATATGAATAACGAATTATTACTATTTTAATTTTTCTGACTACATTATAGTGCCGATGTTATTTTATGATACCCTAGCAAAGAAACACGTAACTTGTTTTTTATGTTATAGTTCTTTAAATCTGTAGTTATCTGTGGTGGAATTAAATTAATTTAAGTATTTTGGAAAAAGAAAAGCTATTTTATATCACAAACTATTGGTTTTTAATGAACAAGTGTGCTCCATTTTAGACTGCGTAAATAAACTCGCTATATCTTGTCACTCACAGCCGATCGTCTACGTCCATACGTCCGCCTTTACGTATGAGTTGCTTTCTGACGAGAATGAAGGGATTGTCACGGGGACGATCACTATGATATATAGTGTTAAGTATTGTAACGGTTATGTGAGCCATCAAAGCCTTAAACGATATTTTATTAAGTGTTACTATGTCTGAAGATTTTGTTGAGTATTTTTTAAGAAAACTTTGTGGATTTTCAATATTTTTTTAAAAAATACTCAACAAAATTTTATTTAGAGGTTGGAGGGTAGATGTTGTAACAGTAACACGTAATTTGATTGCTCTCTAAATACTTTTAAATTTAAAGTGTAAAAGTGAAGTTTTTAATGTCTGTATAAGTACCTGATAACCTCTGGCTCTTTTCTTTCCTTTAAAAGTTCACTAATTTTTCACTACACTCACTTAAAACACCATGGAAGCAGTTCAGAAAACTATTGAGGATCTAGCAGTTGTTCTCAAAACCGGTATGGCTGAATTTCGAAAAGATTTACAGAATGCCACAGCTGCTCCTGCCACAGCCAGCCCAACGTCTAGACTGGCCTTGGAGTTTGAAAGTTTTCGGACATTTATGCTGTCTTCGCTTCAAAATCTACAGTCTCAAGTTGAGCTCTTGGCTAAGTATCATGACCAAGAGGAGATGCGCGGCCGCAGGAAGATGCTGTTGGTACACGGAGTTGCTGAAGAAAGCAAAGAAGAAACTGCTGCTGTGTTCACCAAAGCTATCACCGATCACTTTAGTATATCTGATGAGGACCTTCCAATTAGTCGTTGCCATCGTTGGGGTCAGGCCAAGAAAGATACCCCTAGGCCTATACTGGTGAAGATCCGAGACATCCACATAAGAGATAGCATATGGTTTAATAAAACCCAACTGAAGGGTACGGGAATAACAATTTCAGAATTCCTTAATAAAGGAAGGCATGATGCCTTTATGGAGGCGAGGAAGTTGTTTGGTGTCTCTAAGTGCTGGACAAGGAATGGCATCATTCACATTATCTCTCCTGATGGTACCCGGCACCGAGTGACTTCTATGGCCGAGCTGAAAGCTGTCCCTCATCCTTCTTCAACTACTGTTAAACCCAGTAATCAAACTGCCTCCAAGCGTCCAAAAAGGGTAATAAAGGCCAAATAGTTTAATTTCAGAATTCCCCTATTATAATTTTCAGATGCTTATTTCACTTTTTTCTTTGATTTAATATTTTATTTAACTTATTAACAGCTATTTTGTCAATGCCTTTTCTGTTTTAAATACCAGTAATTGCTTTATGAATGTGATTCCTATAATTATTTTGGTAACTTTATCTTGTATTGAACATATAAGCGTCCAATATAATAATACAACAAAGAGTAATTGTTTACACCATCAGTTGGTTATATTTTAACATAAATTTTTCTCCTTTATTTAGTCTTTGTACTACACACTCTTCATAATGTTATGTTTTTTAACCTTTTATGTATATTAAACTTATTGTAGACTATAGCTAATTGTTGGTGGGTAAACTGTAAACTATTATAATTTATAATGTATTATATTGGAACTTAATGTAAATTGTAAACTTGCACGTAGGTACTTCTATTGTCATGTGTCAATACCAACTATCAACTTCACGTTTTGTCAAATGTCATTGACAGTGACATGCTATTTTACATTTTACACAAGTTTGTTATCTGTAATAAGTTTTCGTTATATTTACATTACGTTTTTTTTTTATGTATCCTATTATTTTTAAAAAAGGCGCCAGTTGGTACTGTATACTTAAACAGTGAAGTAATTATAAATCGGAGTATATTATTAATCGTAGTATTTTCTTTTTGTAGTTTAGGATTTTTTTTTTCTTTTTAGATATTATTATTTGTAATATTTTAATTTAGCACAAAACTTTGATTATTTTTATTATTGTTAATCGTAAGCATTATGACGGATGTTAGTTAAGATAGCTTTCATTCGATTGTATCGTCAACGGATTTGAATAGTTCTAGTAGCGAGGCTAGTTTCTTCGATGCCTCTTTCTTCCCATTGAATGTGTCACTTTCGAATGCCTTCTCAGGCCTACACAAAAACTTTAACGTTGTCCACATCAATGCTCAAAGCATTCCGGCGCATTATACTGATCTGTTAACATCATTTCAAAACTGCAATGCTCATGCCATTCTTATTTCTGAGTCTTGGCTTAAACCCAGTCTACCTTCTACTTCTTTTCAAATCCCTGGCTTTCATCTTCTACGGAACGACCGTCTGGGTAGAGTTGGGGGTGGTGTTGCTGTTTATTTACGTGCCCAAATTCCTTTCACTATCCTTAGCCGTTCGCCACAACCTCCACCCCATGATGCAGTCGAGCATCTGTTGTTAGAAATCTCTTTTTCACATTGCAAATTACTCCTAGGAGTTTTTTATAGTCCTTCTTTAAATGTAGACTATTTTACCACCCTTGACCAGCTGTTAGATAATTTTGTACCTAAATATAATCACACTATTTTAATGGGTGACCTGAATACCTGTCTTCTGAAAAATGATCGTCGCTCGCGTAAATTAATTTCTTCCATCGAATCCTACAATTTAAATACCTTACCTTTGAATCCCACTCATCATTTTCCTGATTCCACTCCATCGCTCCTGGATCTCATATTTGTAACAAACCCTGACCTTGTAAATAAGCATGGCCAAATCCCTGCAGATGCCTTTTCCTACCACGACCTTATCTTCGTATCCTACAAATTACGTCCACCGAAAATGAAACCACAAATCCTTATGCTTCGAAATTTTAGTGACATTGATACAGAGCGGTTATCTGAGGATGCTTCTAATTTAGATTGGAAGCTAGTGTACAGTGAGAGTGTTGTTCACAAGAAAGTTGTGCTTTTCAACTCATTGCTAACGCAGCTATATGACATTCATGCCCCATCAAGACCTGTAAAAATGAAACACTTACCTTCTCCATGGCTGACCGATGACATTAAATCAATCATCGAAACTAAAAACCGTGCCAAAGCTAAGCTAAGATCGTGTGATTCTGTTACAATTCGAGAGAAATACAAAAAAATTAGGAATCGATGTAATACTTTGTGCCGTGATGCTCAGCGACGTCATATACATACGTCAGTAGAAAATGGCGATCCTTCCAAGGTATGGAAATTCCTGAAATCTTTTGGAATCGGGAAACAACAACAACAGTCACTTCCTGCTACTTTGAATCTTGATCTCCTGAATCAACATTTCACCCGTCATCCTACTTTTGATCAAAATATTAAATCTCAAACACTCACAACTCTTAACTCTTGTCCTACTTTGAATACTCCGCTTTTTTCATTCCAGTCAATCACTGAAGATGAAGTAAGGAGGAGCATAATGTCTATCTCTTCTAAAGCTACAGGCAGTAACTGTATTAGCCGTGACATGATCCTCCCTATTATTGATACATTAATTCCTGTGATTACTCACATTTTCAACTCCTCCATCTCTTCTTGTGCCTTTCCTAATGTCTGGAAAAATGCACACGTTATTCCTTTACCTAAAAATGCAAATCCTACATCCTATTCTGAATTTCGTCCTATTTCCATCCTACCTTTCCTTTCTAAGGTCCTTGAACGAATCATCCATCAGCAATTAACTGTCTTCCTCAACAAACACGACCTTCTTAATCCTGTACAATCCGGTTTCCGCCCTGGGCATAGCACGGCTACTGCACTCACTAAAATAACAGATGACATTAGGCAGGGCATGGACAATAAAAAACTCACTATACTTACTTTACTTGACTTTAGTAATGCCTTTAATACAGTAGACATCGATGTCCTTCTAGCTATGCTTCGTTCTATCAACATGTCATCATCAGTGATTAGCTGGTTCGAAAGTTATCTGTCTAATCGCCAGCAACGAATCAAATTATCCGACAACTTTTCTTCTTGGTCTCATGTTACTGCTGGCGTACCTCAAGGTGGCGTCCTTTTCTCTATTTATAAATTCTATTACTTTCCAACTTTCTTCCAACTCCCATCTGTATGCAGATGACCTTCAAATATACAATCAGTCAACTTTTAATGAATTACCCTCTGCTATACAGACTGCAAACCATGACTTGGATAAAATTGTTGAATGGAGTAAATCTTTTGGCCTTCTAATAAACCCCCAAAAGAGTCAGTCTATTATCATTGGAAGTGCATCGTACATCATGAGAATAAACTGGGCGACATTACCACAAATTATAATCGATAGTACTGTTATCCCATTCTCCTCCACTGTCAGGAATCTTGGCATTACATTAGACTCCACCCTGTCTTGGCAGCCTCAAATTAATGAACTGAGCAGAAAGATATTCTCTGCGTCACACTCACTGAACAGATTACGTAATTTTTTACCTATTCCAACAAAAATTTCTCTTGCTCAATCTCTTCTACTCTCTATGCTTGATTATGCTGATGTATGCTATCCAGATTTAACTGAACTGCAACTGGATAAGTTGGAACGTCTACAAAATGTATGCATCAGATTTATATTTGGACTTCGTAAATTTGATCATATAACAGAATTCCGAAATAAGCTCAACTGGTTACCCATTCGATTGCGGCGAAAAATACACATTTTACAACTTCTTTACAACGTTATATTCAATCCTAAAACTCCCAGGTATTTAAAGCATCATTTTATGTTCCTAACTGGTGGTAATTTTGACTTGCGTTCCCGTGAAAATCTGATTCTTGAAACTCCTACTCATAAAACTGAATTCTATCACTCTTCTTTTACTGTGCAAAGTATCCTGCTCTGGAATTCCTTACCTTTAGAAATCAGACGAGCCCAGTCTTTAAACTCCTTTAAAAATCTCCTATTTGAGCATTTCTCTTCAACCGTATAACAAGATACTAGTATTTGCATTTTTCTTTCCTTTTGTTTTATGGTATATATATATATATATATTTTTTTAATATTGTTTCCCTTAACATTTTGTATTTCTTTTTATTTCAATTTAAGCTATCTTCATCTGACATGTCAAAATTGTTTATTTTCTAAATTTTAGTTACACCTTTTTTTATACACTTTTAGTGTTAGTGTGCACTTACCCACTATAATTAAAATTGTTTATTAGTTAAGTTTTCTACCCAGAGGTTTGCCTGGTAGAGATCGCATTATGCGATAAGGCCGACCGTATATTGTACATGGATTAAATTTTTATTTCTGTAATCTAGTTTTAAGCACTTTATTACAATAAAGAATTTATCTATCTATCTATCTATCTATCTATTTTCGAAAATATGTATTTACAGTTTTTTTTTCGAGCATTCAGAAATGCATAGGCCAGAGCCACACTTAATAAAGATGAATTGTATACATAAAAGTGGTGAAATAAATAAATTATTATTTATTATTATAGTCTGAAACCGCACCGCGATATATGCGTTGCACGGTTTTAACCTATTCCAATTTTCGATATTCTTCTATCCGTAAGACTCGACATGACTAGACACAGGAATGATATGTTTATAGATTACAAACATTTCAACCTAGCGGGATTTGAACCCACGACCCATCGGAACCCTATATAGCTATTCATTCAAACGTACCAACGAACCTGTCAAATATAATTGCATTGTCACGAAAAATTCTACAGTAAAATGTCTAATTAAAAGTCTTTGCATAAAGACAACGTTTTGCTCACCTCGCTCTTTAATGATTCAAATATTATATAACTTTTAGTAGCTACTTGCAAGCGTATTATTTTAAAAGCTTTCTACTTTACGATGTTCTAGTGGTTTAACAAAATGCAAGTTGGCCACAGCGATGAGGTCGTACCCCGGAGAATATAACGGAAAGATTTATATCTGAAAGAATTCTTATCCTAAATATTTACAGGGATAGGAAGGAATTTTTACCATATATGCGAGCACGACCCAAATCAATCGAAGAGAGGTAGAGAATTTAAAACCCGTATATTTTTTGTAACAGAGACTTTGATTGCCGATGCTGTATTTTATAAGCAAGATATTCTATAGCTTACACTTCCGTAGCTTGTGGTGTAGGTTCAAGACTCGAGGATACAAATAAAATAAATGTTTTAGTGGGGCAGAGCATGGTTTTTGATTTCTATAAGACTTGTAAATAGAAAATTGGTTCCCAAAGCCGCCTCTAAAAACCCTAGGCTTAAACCTACATAGCCTGCTGGTAAACCCACCACTGCAGATATGAATAGGTCGCGGATTCGTTTCCGCCCGGATGATATGTTTAGAATATTCTGTAACCATTTCTTAACTATGTTTGGTCTCTTCGAGCATTCGAAATTCTGAACGGGTAACGAACCGACTTCATTTATGGAAAAACCGTAGCATTTTACACATTTCAGTTTTAGGCTATCGATTTCCGAATGCTTGAAGTTTAAAAATAGCATCATTGTATGATGTTCTATGACTGAACTGTCACACCCAAGGACTTTATATATATAACATAAAGTCCTTGGTCACACCCAAGTAAACTTCTATTGTCGATATCAAAAAAATCGTGCCTGTTGATACTTGATGATCGGAACTTCTTTATCCCTTATACGCCATACTAAACTAATCCAATAGGGATTAAACTAATCCATTACCAAACGACATAATTTTCTTTTATAATAGTACATAAAACTTTTATCGCCGTAGTTATAACTCCCCAAAATTTATGCGTATATGCAGTTAAACGGTTGTTTCGACTTATCTAACATAAAGTGAATGGGGCAGACCCATTTTTGAGTCTTTTTCACTGATCATTATTCTTTACAGGCAAGAAGGTGATCAGCCTTTTCTGCCCTGCCCGACCGAAATATTTTTTTTAAAATTGCTTCCCCGGGATTCGAAACCAGGACCTCCGCTGCTAAACGCATCGCGCTTATTACTGAACCACGGAGGCGATTAACTTATCTAACATGACATTTAAAAAAGGCGTACAATGTATACTTACGTATTTTTATTTCTGAAAAGGTATCAACTACAAAAAGTCTTTAATTTACCTATACTTTTTATTATGTTCATTTCACATTCACATGAAATAATTATTTAATTAATTACGTTTAACTTTTCCTCAATTCTCGAAACCGCAGAGTATGTAAGTAAGATACAGAAAATATTTATTGTCGATGATGCCTTTGGAACAATTATGATAAATATTCGCGTCATCACGATGAACCTCAATTCCTTATACATATATGTATATTATATAATAATAAGGTATCTCATAATAAGTAACTATCACTTTTTTATTATGGACTAGCGATCCATCTCGGCTTCGCACGGGTGTAATGTTGATGTTGACACAAAAGAGTATTTTTAAAATAGGTCCAGTAGTTTTTGAGTTTATTCATTATATACAAAAATCCAAAAATACAAATCTTTCCTCTTTTTAATATTAGTATAGATAAAAAAATTGTTACAGTTTGCAGAATTTATGAAGATAACTTGGAATATTTTTGGTTTTTGTGTTAGATTTTTTGTGTACCGTGATGCTGCATTGCGTACGTCAGTGACGTCACAGCGTTCACGTCACACGGCTTAGAATTTATGAATGGACTTCGAACGAGAAACGTGTTTTCGCGTTCGACTTTACAAAAATAGTTTGAATAAAAGTAGCACTTTTAAAAAGTTAGAATAGTTTTTGTCTAATTATAAAAATAATGAATTATTAATATGGCTTCTAGTCATCTAAGCGACCTTATAATAATCGGCAATTGAATATGCCACTACTGTTGATTAATTTGTGTCTGCCACTAATGTGTACTGTGTGTATTGCCATCATCATAATAAGGAAAAATTGCGTTTGCGCGCGTGTATAATCTTTAAAACAAAAATGAAGATTTTACTAAAGTTCATCAAGTTGTATATTTCATATTAGTTTACAAGAAGCGAAAGTCCAACATAGTTCTGAGGGATAAGGTTCGTTTTAAGATCAGGGGCATATATGAGTTAACACGTTAATCGCCACGTAGGTCACCGGTGACCTCAAGGTAGACCTTTTATGCAAACTAAATTAGTTTGATGATTGATGGTAGGTGACACTTTAGCCACATACCATCAGTCAATGATGCTTTGTTGAGCTACTTTTTACTTCGAGAATTAGGAAATTCTTTTTCTTTGATTAACGTTTAAAACATATTATAAACTATGTTTCCAAGTATTTTGATTATATATATATATATATATCTTCTATATCTATATAAATAAAAATGAATTGTTGTTCGTTAGTCTGATTAAAACTCGAGAACGGCTGAACGGATTTATCTTATCTTAGTCTTGAAATGTTCGTGGAGGTCTAGGGAAGGTGTAAAAGGCGAGAAAAAATCGAATAATTTCCGGTAAAACCCAAAAAACAGCCCTTTTCTATTTCCCATACAAACGTTTTCTAGAGTCAATTTAATTATATAATTTCGAAGCCAAAATTGTGGCAGAACAACGTCTGCGGGGTCCACTAGTTTAAAATAAAATAAGTGGACAATGTTACAATTATCGCGATTATCGAGCGAAAGGAGGATATCGTTTTAATCGTAAGAAAAGCTTTTTAGGCTGTTCCAAGAATACAATTAATTTTGCCAAAATTTCGCCTTAGGTACTTGAATTCTAAAGGTGTTGGCATGTGTTAAATGTGATAATATTAATTAAAATATTATATTACCATTTTAATAGTTAGGTCCAATGCAATTTTGTGCTATCTAATGTTATAGTGAATGTTCGCAGTTCGCCGGGACTGTTATAAACCAATTAGAAACTTGGTACAAGGTTTAGAGTGGAGCTATAGCAGTCTGTTTATAGTAATTATTTATTAATTTATGTACATTACAAGCCCCGGTATCGCTATTTATATTATGGTAGGAATTGGAACCTACTTTTTTAAATATACATATGTAGAACAGATTAACTTTGGAAATAAGACGTAAAAATATCTATAGTAATATTATAAAGAGGAAAGATTTGTTTGTTTGTTTCGTAACTGATTTAATTACTCAAAAATTACTGCAAATTTTTGCATGATTTTCTTACCGTATAAGTAATTTTGCATAAACATAACAATGCATAGGTACATTCTGTAATCATATACTTTAATAATATTATTATTAATATAGTAATGTTCCAACAATCTTGTGGTGACATTTGAACGCCTTGCAGAGGTAAATATGTATATTGCATATAAAGATATGAACATTCAGTCCTAACATTTTGTTAATTTAAATTTAAATAATATATTATAGCAGCGTGCCATCTATTATCGTTAGACGTAAACTATAATAGTATTTAGCAACATTGCAATGAATGTGTGTCTTCCTGCTTCCAATGCAATTTGATACTAACTAATGTTGTAATGAATGTTCTCCAGCTAAGTTCGGCGGAGCTGTTATAAACTAATTTGTCTTAGACAGGGTTCGGTAGGAACCTGTTTATACGAATTTCCAACTAATTTATGTATTGTTTTTGGAAACTTGCAAGATTTCCTATTGAAGGCAGTGTCTCGGAGGATTTGTACACGTAAATCCAATCAAATAGTATTTATTTGTGGAAATCGGTATTTTGTGTGCATTAATTATTTGAGTTTCGGCCAAGTATTACGTCATGCAAATATTAAATTGGTTTTAACAAAATAAGCTATTATGTAGTAGTATCTAATACTACTATATAATAGATCTGTCACTATACAATAAAGCATACACACAGTGATTCTTAATTTATATTTTCACTAGTGAGTAGGTTTTCATATTTATTGTAAAACTAATAAAAATTGAATAAAAAGTGAATTTAATGGCATGCATAAGAATGGCTTTGTTTCATCATTTACGTAATACGTACGAATTACAAAATCATAAACAATGACTTTTACACATTTTTCAACTACTTTCATTTTTAATTACCCAAGTCTTCATAAAAATATACCAACTCCTTTTACATTTTTCTGTCAACCTTTTGCTAAATACTCTTTCGTTTTTTAAAGTTATTTAACACACTAAACCTACCAAAGCGGACAAATGACTGCTTTCGAGAAGAGATTTTTCTTGAACTTACTGAACGACTTTTTCTATATCTATTCTAATATTATAAATACAAATAATATAAAGAGGAAAGACTTGTATTTTTGTATGTTATGAATAAACTCAAAAACTAGACCGATTTTAAAAATAGAAAATAGAAAGCTACATTTAGCGACTTATACACTAAAATATTAAAAAAAAGGATATAAATTTACACAAAATACTTTTTAATCAAATAACTAATTTTATACAGAATACTTTCAATCAAATATCAATATCAACTCAAATAATTTAAACAAAGAATCAATTTTAACACAAGAACAACGTAACAACGCTTGACAATCGTTTAACAACGTCCGTCTATCCCTAGTGCTTTGTTGAAGAGAAACTGGGCTCTGCTGGAGCGCGCACGTGGTTTTATAACCTGTCTCCCACTCCAATTACGTCATCATGACGTCAGCCCTAGGTCACGCCCCTTCTCACATAGTAGACATCTAATTCTACATTATCAGCGAGTAACATAATGTGTAAAGCAGGGACTGAATACCGGTTAATTTACTATGGGAGTAATACCGGTATAATAAAGGTTCTTGTTAATATTCTTTCGTTTTTATTCATATTTAGAGAAAAACATTACTGTGGTAAGTTTAGGGGGTATTATTCTTTAAAACTAATATCATGGTATCTCAGTGAGACACGTATATAGGAAAATAAAAATTATGCGGTTTCAGTCCCTGGTGTAAAGTACATAATATATATATACATATATACATTGCACTCGTGTGAAACTGGGGCGTGTTATATATAATATAGCTATATATTATAGAAAAAGTCGTACATTATAGAAAACTAGCAACGCGCCCCGGCTTCACACGGGTGCAATGTAGATGTACTATATACAAAACATACACATACTCGCCGAAAATGTAGCTTTCTATTGGTGAAAGAATTTTCAAAATCGGTCCAGTAGTTTTTGAGTTTATTCATAACATACAAAAATACAAATCTTTCCTCTTTATAATATTAAGTAGTATAGATTAGTATAGATGGAGTTTAACAAGTCTTTAGTATTAACGTAATAGTCCAAGGCTACGACGTTTGCAGATATATAATTTGAAACTTACTTATTATACAGGACGATATCCGGCAGCCAAATGTGCTCAGATGGGACATAAAGCTCCTTCACGCCGCCGTACTCCAGTGGGTCCCATTTGAATTTGTGATCTTCCCATTCCTAAAACATTTCTACCCTCATTAAACGCCTTTTATGCGTGCCCTCCTTGTATTTACATACAAAGGAATTTTTAAGATTATGAACCAATAGACTAAGACTTATTTCCGGTTTATTTACGTTAATGTTGCAAACTATTTGGTTGTAATATAAATTTTCAGGTCATTTTAAAAAAAAAATCGTCATGATCGTAGAACAACGACGGTTCTGATTTTTTACGATTTTAGTCTTATTGTATAAAAATCTTTAAAAAAATGGAAATTCTCAATAGAACAAAATTGGAGTTTGATAAAAACAATCAAGTTATTGCCTAGAATACCAGCGGTTCTGCTTTTTCAACTTAGTACAAAAACGCGTATTATACCTTCATTGTACTACGTCGTCCCATCGGACTCCCCTCACAGTAATCAGTATAAAATTAATATTAAAAAGACACCAAACATAATATTGCCGAGTTTGAACCAGAATAGATAAGCCGTGTTTTAATTATGCATAAAAAACGACTTATCAATCTTTAAAATGCTCTCCTATAAAATAGCCGTTTTGCAGATCCGCCGTTGTTCTACGATCATGACGAAATGTTTCGTTGATCGTGTCGGTCAGTGTGATCGGTTATAAATATATGTATGGATGTATGGATGGATTCGAATACGGATATTTCGTATCTAGATTCGCGGATACGGATACGGATCTTAAGTTCCTTACGTAGTCAGTGTCGTTGCGCGTCACCTTGAATATATTTATTTATTGAAATTGCAATATAAAGGTGCCTAATATTTGATTTTAAGAAATAAAAAATAATCTGAATGGAATTTAGTAGTTTTTCATTGCTACCTAATCACCTATATATAGAATTCCATCTATGTATTGAAAATTAATAAGGTAAAAGATCCGCCAAAAGTAACGGATACGGATATGAATATTAATTCTTCCCTCTTCTTTTCTACGAATACGGATATCCGGCACATCACTACTGGGTATTAAATATTTAATATAATTTTATACTCACATGTTCCAACCATACGTTCGTTGTCAAAATTTGGTCTTTTAAATTCTGTAACAAATAAAAATTAATCTGATTATTATAATATTACAGAAGCAGTTATTTTTGCATAAAACTAAAAAGACCTTATGAACATTTTTGTCACTAGGATCACAATGTATTGAATGATGTCGCGTCGCGTGTTTAACATTTTTAGAAATACCCGCACCGGTAATCATTATTTTTATAAAAAAATATAAATTATTTTCTCATGTTAGCGATTCATTTGTAAGTGAAAATAAAGAGTTTAAACAGGTATACTGCTCATTTCTTCTCCATCTGCACTGCAATATGTACTACTAGCTGATGCCAGCGACATCATTTGAGCAAGGTTTTTTCATATGATATATTCATATTCACTATTCCACGAAAAAATATTGAAAGCGGCGAAATAATCAAACTACATATTTAATTTACATATCAAAAAACTGGGTTTTGTTCTATTTCTCTTCTTACATCCCCCTGACTCGGTTTTTAGCATTTTTTTTCTATGTATAGACAATTGACCTCTACAGTTTTATTTTATGTATATATGTGACTGTATGAAAAAAAATGTATTATTGTAAAGTAAATTTTAGAAATTTTCAGATAAGAAGGTTGGTTACGCTTAATCACGTAGCGAAATGTTAGTTCAACATAATTTTCGTCGAATATTTTTTCCCTTTATCTAATAATACAAAAACTTCTTGATATCCAGAAAAATCGAAATAACTAACCCGATAAAATTTAACAACTGCAGTAAAGTAGGTTACTAAAGTCGGTCGCAGTTATGGCTTTCTGGTTCCGTGTACCCATCGATCCCGAATCTTGGGACCAAGCCAAATACGAGTATACCCCGGGCTATCAAAATTAATATAAACATGGATAAATACCAGATCACTCTATATGGTTTAATGTTATGAGAAATCGAGAATGGCCGGGGTTCATGCGAAGAACCTTTGTGTATTGCAGGGTTATTCATCTTATGGATTGTCTGTTATATCGAATATACACCTCAGATATACACGAATATTATGATATGTCACTTTTTCTGTCAACAAATTAATGTTATTTTAAGCATTATTTTTACATTCTGGGGGCACGACAGTGCAACAAGCGGCACGGCCGTACTATCCTTTTCTCGAAGTAGTTCGGGCCATTTTCGACCCCCTATAACTTCGTTTTGGATAAAACCTGCCTGCCTTTATTATTATAAAGTAACCAAGCAGGCATTGTATAAACTCGGTATATTTAATAATTTTAATAAATTTAAACCAGTAGTTTAAGAATTATAACGATCATCAAAACTCTAAGGCACTTCTAGCAGACATAGAAACTTCAAAGAATACAATTAGTGTTTAGTGTATAAATCAAGGAAAAACTAAAATATTTTGACATTTCGGTCCAGTTTTCTAGATTTACAAACTATAAAGAGGAAAGATTTGTATTTTTGTATGTAACGAATAACTTAAAAACGAATAGACTGATTTCATATTTTTAGAAAGCTACATCTTCAGTGAGTAATATAAGCTATATTTATTACTAGAAAAAAAAATAGAAATCCTTAGAAATCCTTACTAAAAACAACCCAAGGTGTAATAAAATCAGCCATAAAATGCCTTTCATCGCATGTGCTGCGGAAACTGGAAAGTATTGATGATAGAACAAAAAAAAGTTCCACAATATTATAGAACATATCAAAGTCTACAAAAAAATTCAGGAGACCATACGTCCAACTATTGTAGTTATGTCACTAATGTAACTAAGTTTTACATTAAAAAGTTGATAAAAATGCCGATCAAAATAAGATTATGTTATCCATAGCTTTGTATCAATTCTCATCCAAATAAATTAAGAAAAGGACTATCTACAAAAAGAAATGAGATGCTATCAAAACCATAAATTGTAAGAAAAGCCAACTCTTGCAACTCAGTTCTTGTATCGTAAAAAGTTGTGAGATACATATAATACCAAGTCGGTAAATATATTCAGTCTCTACTGAAGAATCCTTTCGTCTTAAGTTATTACGTAATTAGCTAACCTAACAACATCTTATAGTGATCATATCAATACCAATATTAAAAATCTTTAATGTTTAAAATAAAAAGATTGACTTGGCAATTGATTGGAATGAATGCGCCAATGAGCCCTTCAACATTTTCACTATAAATATAATTTTCTTAAAATACTTATTCGTAGCAGTTACTTGTTATATTTACCTAACAATAAAAAACATTTAAAACCTTGATACAATCAAATCTAAATATAGAGAAGTGCTTCTCCTTACCAAAACAAACAATTTCGTCGAGTCCAATCAGTGGAGTGCCATCGACGAACTTGACTTTAGCTTCGTAACATGATAATTGTTTGGGTTGTAACTTGTAATGTATTTGAATATCGTTGAGTCAAGAGTCTGAATTTTAATGCTTTTACTCAGGAGTTTATATGTGTATAAAATACTATATATAAATATTGACCGTCGATAATCGCATATCATTTAAATAAAATAATGTATACCGGATTAAAACGCGATTAATTATTTATATTGTTTAAATTATTTATTCCGACGTTTCGGATGCTTTTCAGCAACCATGCACGGGCAAACAATATAAATACCGCGTTTTAACCCGGTATACAGTATTTTATTTAAATGTGTGATACTCGCGTTCATAAAAGACTATATTAATCGCATATCAGTTCTCAACTTTAACGAACATATAATAAATGGTTTAACCCACATTTTCACTTCTTCAGTAAAAAAATAAAAGCTGTTGTATCCTTGATTAGCACTAGTGCATAGCGCTATCTAAATGCTTTCGAGCGCTGAGTAGGCCTACATCTCAACATCGACCATGGGTTAGTACTCATGAAGGTCCCGGTCGGCCAGTCAGTGGTTCGACTGGTTGAGAATCCTCCCTTTAGTTTGGAGGAAGAACACACCTCAAACCAAAATAACAATATAACAATTGTCATTGCTATATTGTTATTTTTTCGTACGTATTTATATATTTAACAGTAATAGTATGAAATATAATTATAAAGATCTATAGGCTGAAATTGCTGAGCTTTCCGTAAATTATGATAATAGGGGAGAAAGGCCTAAAAAACTACAAAAATAAAAAATGATTGACTAAATCGCCTGACTTATACTTTCTGTTTTAACCTGTTATATATAAGCTTATTCAACAATACTTCCCTACATATTATCTTAACCACTAATAATAACCATTAATAATAAAAAAAAGAAAAAATAATATCTAAGGTACCTACTATCAACTTATCAAGCTCCTAGGTTTTGAAATTCAGACTGTCCCTTCGGTCTTGCGGGTCAGTCAGTCAGTTCATTCAAATTCTATTTAACCCTGATATATTTATTAATACTTCCTTCTATGTTTATGTCAGTTATGGCTAGACAGTCCCTTTGAACCCCAGGCCAATATAGGCCAATCGGTCACTTTTTCCTTTTATATATACAGAAGGGTTAATAAAAGGTACACTCAAGCTTTAACTTACAGATACGAGCAGAATATTTAAGTGTTGCGCGAAGAATGTTAACTAAGAGCCCTTGCAAAGTGTACCCGGTTCATTTCAGTGGCTTCGTGTCATACATATTCAACGGCATGTACATTTCTGTAAGTCCTATTCTCGAGTGAAGGGTACTGTTGTCAGGGATGATGGCCATTGCAAACTTATGAATGACTTAGGATTAGATAGACTGTTAATTTGTATGTATTTTCTTAATGGATGGTCGTGGGCGAAGTTTGGTTTTCCTTCGCATGCTTTTTTATCACAGAAAAATAATGATATATCTATATATATAAAAGAAAGTTGTGTTAGTTACACCACTTATAACTCAAGAACGCCTGCACCGATTTTAACGATATCTTATTTGTTGGATTCCTCTATGTCGGGAATAAGATATAGGCTATTAAAATATTGGAAAAAATATAAAATTAATTATAAAATAAATTAGATTTGAAACTCCGCCATGTTCATAGCTCACGTCATGCATTCTTAGCTTTTTTGAAATAACAGATGTCTACTGCAAATCAGTGACATATTAGACAATTATAGTGGGTAAATGGGCATATTCAAATTTAAGAATAATTATATAATTTCGAAGCCAAAATTGTGGCAGAACAACGTCTGCGGGGTCCACTAGTAATAGTATATAATAGTAAGTATAACCGTTATTCATACACATATTATAAGTTTGATATAGTTAAAAATGTTTTGTTTCTTTCGTTCTGTATACTTTTATATTCGATAGAGCGAGACAAAACATGTTTTAACCATATCAAGCTTATAATAATCTTATGAATAAGACAGTAAGTATATAGGCTGTATACATAAACAGTTAGGCAGCAACAGAAATATATAAAATTACATAAATCTGTCAACATGAAAGTTTGACGGGCTGGTTGGCGCGTTTGCTATCTAACACCTGCCGTGCCCACCAATGGGTCGTGGGTTCGAATCCCACTGGGACGACATGTTTTTAATTTTCTGTAACCATGTCTTCCCCATGTCTGGTAGATTCGGGTATTGAACGGCTGGGAGGAATATCGAAATTCCGACCGGGTAACGAACCACCGTTCATAGATGGAATAACTATGGAGTGCACATTGCGCATTTCGGATTCAGTCTATCAATTTCTGAATGCTTGAAGTAAAAAGTAGATGGACGGCACATCATTGACTGATGTTCTGTGGCTGAGGTATCACCTACCTTCAAGTGAAACTCATGCTCGTCCGTCGAAAACTAACAAAAAAAGTGATGCCGATTTTTATGGACAGTCATGCTTGCTTGTCGTTAGACATTATGTTATGTTTGAACCTTATTTTAATAAAAAATATTATACAAGCTAACCATATTATATTAAACTTATTATGTTGAAACGATATTCAGAATTCTTCCCTAAATCAGAAATTATTATATTTAATTGTGAATTATCAGCAATGTAAATCAACTTAAAATTTGTCATTTTATCATAAGAAACTCCGGTATTTCAGTTTGCATTCTGCATAGATAAATAAAAAAAAAACCATAAACTAAATGGTTACTGAATTTTAGTGATGTTTTTTATTCAAAGCTTTATTAGACGCAGCTTTATTATGTTTATTAAAATACAAATTAATTAAAATTTCTATGACTTACCAAATCAATAAGCTGGGACAACCTCAAGCCAAGTTTCACGAGCACCGTATTGTTATTTTTGTCAACAGGACGAATGAGTCTATTGTAATTACTCAGTAAATCATCATAAAGTCTCTTTGCATCAGGATTTGCGAAACAAACATTACACGTCACGAAAAATAATAAGAAAATTAACTTCATTTTCATGTCACTAAAACACCATTGTTAACAAAACAAAGAGTCAGTAACTATTGTCAATATATAAAATGTAATTCTTTGATATTTAGTGCTTATTTACGAGAATTATTATTTTTCTTAAAAATTGACAGCTCCGCCCTACAAGCGTGCGCTACGGTAGCGCCTCTACTGGCAACTTTTGGTATCAATCATTCGATTGATGCGCAGACTCCAAGAGACGAGATGAAAATACTTCTCTTTTTATTAAGATTTTTTTTGGTTCGTTGTGTTACTACTATAATATGATAAACTATATTTAGTTAAGCATTTCACAAAAAAATCCATGGAAAATTAATTATGTTTGATTATTATTAAAATATGAGAATTGTTGTGAATATCCTCGATTAGGATCAGCTATAATTAATAAAATTTGATGTACGAAAATAGAATCGAATTGTTTTTTTTTTTAAATCAACCTTATTTAAATATGTCCGCCATTTTGCATTTATTACACGCGAAAGTTAATAATCTGAATTAAATATTCAAATATGAAAGCAGCAGACTTATTTTTGTATTTGAATACATTATTATGTTTATTCTTTGGATCGATGCGCACGCAAGCGCGTTGGTTTTCGTCCAAAATTTTAGTGCGTGCGGAGTTTAACATACCATCTAATAGATGGCGCTTGGTGTTCTAAGCACAGATTATAATAAAATATTCGTTTCTATTACAGTACTTAATTAATGGTCGTGTGTTAGGACTTAGGAGGGTATGCATATGCAAACAGTATGTGTATTTGAATTTCAAATGCATAATGATTCAAATATAGTGTACACACAGCAATGTCAATGTTATTGCATGTACATATAATAATTATATGATTAATTTACCATATAGACGAATATTTCAAATATTTGTTTTTGTTGATATGTAATTAAGTACAATACCTAAAACTGCAGCAAAGAAAATGCTTTATGTGTTTACTTCGAAGCAAATTTTTGATAGTACTTAAACACTTCCTGCGAGAACCAACAAAGAGTAAGTAGGTTATCGATTTGCCGTTAAAAAAATAAAGAAACAAAAATGTCAACTGTTTGATGAAAGAAAAACTAAGCTACGAAATAAAAGCAAACGCGACAAGTCAAATTTCGCAAAGCCAAGCGTCTTTAAAATTAAAATTTTATAGTTCCACATAAACTCGAACGTGGATTTTGTTACGGATCAGATCTTCGAAGGTTTCACGATAATGCGGACATAAAACGACGCGACTGAGTTAAACGAAAAACTTTTCGCATTTTTCAAATCTCGGATTGTCGGTTTTTGTTTGAGGACGGATCTTGTTAGGAGTGATGTTGACTTGATTTCAGTGAATTAAAAAGTTAAATTTATAAAATAAAATTGGTTAATTTAAGATGAAATAATAAAATACGAAATCAACACATAAATATATAAAAAAATATAGCATATGGTACTCGCTGACAATATTGTCAGCGAGTACCATATGCTATATTTTTAAAAGCTATATAGCTTTTAATTGGTGAAAGAAGTTTTAAAATCAGTAGAGTAGTTTTTAAGTTTAATCGTAACAAACTCACAAACAAATCTTTCCTCTTTATAATATTTATTAGTATAGATGTAAAAGTTATTGTTCCCAAAGTATGTGTATATTAAAATGTGTGTAAGGCTGTGACTTTGTAATAAATAAACAAAAACGGTTAAAGTAATTGAAGCTATTCCTACGTATATTATTTATCCATGATCATAGTTATTACTTCCTAAGATAATCACTACGACCGTAGCGAGTAGAAATTTATCTCAATTTGATTCCGCAATTAACAGTCGTTTGGGAAAATGTCTTGTATCCAAGGTATCTTGCTGCATTGCAGTGCAATGTTACAACGCTTTTTGAATTATGTATGAAACTGGAATGTCCTATTAGTGTAAGAGCTAGAGATGTTTTAATGTATTAAAATTGACAAAGTTGTGGTATTTGTATATTCATATATATTATATATATAGATAATATGTTGATGGTTATTTAAGTTAACAACTTTTACATTTATTCATCATATTTTTTTTTGAACCGATTTTAAAAATTCTTTCACCAATATATAGCTACATTATCAGCGAGTAACATAGGCTTTTTTTGCATATAGTACATCTACATTGAACTCGTGCAAAATACATATCCCATGTTACTAGTAAGGAAATATGGAGAAAAAGAAAACCTAGTAGTGCTAACTCCCTTATGTAAGAATGCAATCCATCTCCTATCATATTATAAAATTGTGTACTTTCTTTAATAATCACTTTAATAGAGTATAATATTTGTTTTATAGATAAAGTTGTTAATAAGTTATAAATGAGTCTATCAAAATTATAATTAAAAAGTAATGATGAATATCTACTTAAACTGTTTATGCGTTCTTACTTACAATGTAATAATTTTAGGTTTTGACACATTAAAAGACTTTTAAAGTACTTGAAAGTCGTTTCGAGAATTTTCACGATTTATTAAAACGCTCGTAAAGTTTCTTCGCTGAGTTTAACTTACACTATTTTGATTCCGTTTTAAATATATTTTATGATGAATCATTTTATAGATATTATAATATATTCTGATTACTTTGATTCGAATATTACTGCAATATCGAAATAAGTAAAAAAAAATGTTCCTCTATTTTTCCTCTAAATATCTCTTAATTTATTTAATAATTGACTATCAATTAATGTATTTTATTATTATTCATGAGAAAGTGGGTGGATTTAAAGGAAAAGAAAGCCAAATAAAATATGTTTTGATGAATTATCGCCTTCAGTGATTTCGAATAATTACGACCTCGTTGAAAAATTTTACTAAACTGAGATATATTTTTGTTTGTGACGAACGAAATGACGAATTTTAAATAATAGTGAAGGATATATTATGTTGTACTGATCCAAATAAAACCATCAAGGAAGCGAGCAGAGCAAGACGAAGTAAAATATTTCCAATTTTGTCATACAGTATTCAGAAAGTAGCCATAAAGTATTTTAAAGAAAATTTATAAACAAATATATAAGTATAGGTATATTTAATAAACAAGTGATTATTCTGCAGCTCTATTTGGGAATACTACTCGAGATAAGAAAAGGCTTTGCACTCTCTAACCCATCAATAAAATCAATAAGCTCAGTTCCTTCATTTTGTGTGACAGAAGAACAAATCATTAAGTACACATTTATTCAAAATCAAAATCAAAAGTTTTTTATTTCAAATAGGCCTTTGCAGGCTCTTATGAAATGTCTAGTTGCACGGTTCCAAAAAGTGGGCCTCATGGAGAAGAACCTGCAAGAAACTCCATGGACACTCTTTTCAACAATGGTTTAGCTTACAAAACATAGCCTATGTTAGCTCGCTGATAATGTAGTTTTCTATTGGTGAAAGAATTTTCAAAATCGGTCCAGTAGTTTTTGAGTTTATTCATAACATACAAACATACAAATCTTTCCTCTTTATAATATTAGTATAGATATTTAATTCAGTATTATACATTTATTATATAAAAAAAATAATGAATGTAAACGATAGCATCTCTTAGACTCAACATGACTGGGAGTGTACAACTGTACACAAAAGTTTATTTTGTAAATGCAGAGAAATGAGGTTTGTTGCATACAGTTCATTGGTGTCCCACAAGAAACTCCATTTAGTGGCCTTCCGCCGCCAGAATAATGAATTCTTTGTAAAAGTAGAAGATTCTTAACACTGTATAATGTATACTTCTTGGAAAATTTGATAGAGATTCACAGTTTTGAGACTTGGGAAGCTTATCAGTCGTTTTTAAGATTTTGAAATTGACGGCAAATGGGTATGTGGATTAATTATACTAAGTTATCACCGTTAAGACATCTGCAACATGAGATCAAGCATTCAGGAGTGTTGCTGACTTTTAAAAATAGGAAGAATCAAGAAATATAAGGAGATTAGTTTTCTAAATAAGATGGATTTGGGTTTATAAGAAAGATGACTCTGAAGATCTCCGCCCTCCACCAAAAATTCATTCCTCCTTTTGACTGGCAAACATTTAATATAATATTGTCTTTTATTAACGCGAGTATCACACATTTAAATAAAATACTGCGGATGCTTTTCAGCAACCGTGGTGCAGTCTCCCGCGACCACGGTTGCTGAAAAGCATCCGAAACGTCGGGATAAATAATTTAAATAATAAATCGCGTTTTAATCCGGTATACAGTATTTTATTTAAACATTTAATATATTTGTAATATAATTGTTTTGTATTTTTTATATGTTACCTACGTTAAATTTTTAAGAAATTTTGTTTGTTCAGTTATAAACTTCTCTCTCTTATATTTCTTGGATATATTTACCGCAACGTAAGCAGCACTGACAGTAGGCTAGTTACCATTTAAATACGTCCACAATTCTCAAGACAAAAAAGGGCTCTCAACCCGTCTTTTGTTTTGGTTTCTCATTTATTTTCCTAATTAAAAATAATCCTATTGTCTCTACAAAGCGTTCTAGTTTGTGTGTATCGGGCGTGAAATCAAAGGGAGTTATGTAAGGCGAGTATGATAAGGCGTAAAGTATGGCGTAATCAGACTGACCGTTATCTTTTTAATTCCTGAATTAATTAAGTTCTTTTGAGCCGTTATCTCGAGGTTGAAGGTTGATAGAAATGCAGTGTAGTGTAGTTATTTATAAATAGACTTCAAAAGATAAAGTAAATATTTTTGACGGGCTTGTTTGCGTTTGGTAGAACACCTATTGCGTCCAATGAGTCGCAGATTCGAACCCCGCCGGGTCGACGTGTTTCTAATTTTTATAAGTCTCCCCATGTCTGGTCACTTCGGGCTTTAAACAGGTATTAACGAATATATTAAACGTACCATCGTTAATAGATGGAAACACCGTGAAGTGCACATTGCGCGTTTCGGATTTCCGAATGTTCGAAGTAAAAAGTAGGTCAAAATCACATCATTGACTGATTTTCTGTGGCTGAGGAATATCTACCATCAAGTGAACCTCATGCTCGTCTATCTAACATAAAACAATATAGAGGTAAGTTACTAGTGCTTTTTTCCTCATTCCATCATTTAATATTTTTAAGGCCCGACCCCTGTGACCGAGGGTTTGTTGTAGCTCTTTTGGGATTTTTTTGACGAGAATTATTTACATATTAATTTTCAAAGTCTTTGTTAACAAAACCACGTAAATTATTCAATATTTTTGTATAATTCTTATTCCGTCGAAAAGCGCCTTAGGCCAGCGCAACACTTAGGCCAGCGCTACACTTAGGCCAGCGCTACACTTAGGCCAGTACTACACTTAACGGAAATTCCGACGCCGAACTTCCGCGCAGTCAATCCGTTACTATACATTGCAGCCACATTCAATATTCAGTGGCAGATTATTATCAGTCGACTGCCAACGCTTATATGGTGTGGTCGTAATGGATCCAATAGAAGTGATAACAATTTATGAGGTATTAGAAGAAGAAAGAAGAAGAAAGCGTAAATATTGGATTCAAATTGGGAAATTTCATACCTTGTATGCAACTAAGACTGTATCGATATAAAGTATTAAAAGATAAAATAGTGAACTAGGTACAATGTGCTGGAATGATTAACAGTAAAAGTTTCTCGAGTCCTCTAGTGAGACATGGGGGTTTATTTATGGGGGGACTTATTTAGATCATCAAATCCAGGAATGAACATATGAGTCACACAGCCAGAGCTAGTGTTTAAGATATGGAGACAAAAATAAAAGAAATATGTTAAAACCAGTGGCGGGACCACCATACAAGCCCAAACGCCTGTTTTGCCTTATTAATGCATTAAAAAGAAATATAATAATGTCATTAGTCATATATGACTTATACGATTACGTAATTATATATTATATAAATATATAATCACGTATGCTAAAATCGGCAAGACGGGCTTTAGGGCTTGTATGGTAGTCCTGCCACTGGTTAAAACGTGTTGTTAACAAAAATTTTTCATAAATATGAAACAAAGATGGGAAGTATTTTTTCGTAGCTGGTTTCTAATAAGATTCTAATAAATATTCCATAACATCTGTCATCTTGGACAGGTTTTACTGATTTTGTATTGAAGACCTGTCCAAGATGACAGACACTTTTATTATAAAACTAACAGACCCGACAAAAAAAATTCTAGATTTGAATATTATACCATTTCCCACCTCTATTATATTCTGTAAGCGTGACGTGAGCTGTCACTTCGGGAAGATGGCGGAATTCCGAAACTAATTTCTTTTAAAAATGTTACATGATATTTCCGATATTTTAATAGTTATTTTGTTATTTGGGACGTAGACGAAATCAACAAATAAGATATCATTAAAATCGGTGCAGCCGTTCTTGAGTTATAAATGGTGTAACGACTTTGTTTAATATAGATATATAACTATATAGACGTATCGACAGCAGTTACTTTGTCACAAAACTTCAAATATTGAATTTATGAGCAAGACATTACCTTCTACCATAGAGCAGAGACATGTAATTTGATTTATGTGTCCGTGTCCGTGTACGTGTGCCTTTCCGCTGTTCTATTATTCAAAATTTAATATCCGGTGGCTGAAACACATCTAAATAAGATATCGGACAAAGTATCTCTATTTGCAGTTTGTCCCCGTTTATAGTACACTTCAAATTGTCCGGAATTCGGGTGTCGCGCTTAAGTTCGGCTTTTCATGAAGTTTAAACTTGATTATCTCAAGAATGTATTGGTTTTCGGTTAAACGCTGAAGTTTTAATAGGTTAAGTATGGATATTTTAGAAACTGAGGGACATTTATCCCCTTTTTATTGACAATGCTGGGAAAGTTACGGTCTTATTCATAAACGTATTAAAATTACTCGATGATAATGTAGCTTTCTATTGGTGAAATAATTATTATAATTATTGTAACAAATTTATAAACAAAAAATGTTCATCTTTAAAATATTAGTATAGATAAATAGACTTTCCAAAAATAAGTATTGTATGTCCTATCAATTTGAGAGTCTTATTAATATTTTTTTTAAGATAAGCTAATCGCTATACGCAGGATAATTTTTTTTATGTTAGATATTCGACAGACGAGCATGAGATTCACTTGATGTTAGGATAAAGTCCTTGATGGTAGGTGATACCTCAGCCACAGAACACCAGTCAAATGTCAATGATGTGCTGTCGGAATGGTGTGATGTGATGGAGCATTCGGAAATCTATAGACTGAAACCGAAACGCGTAATGTGCACTTTGTTACCCGGTCGTATTTTTATTTCTCCCACCCGTTCAATGCCCGAAGTTACCAGACGTGGAGAAAATTATAAACATGTCGTACCGGGATTCGAACCGACGCGACGCCCCATCGGAGCGCACGGCAGGTGTTCTACCAAACGCGCCAACGAGCCGGTTAAAATACGAAACGCGATTTATTTCTTAATTCATTTTATAACAGGTAAGTATATTATAACTAAATAAAATATCAAATAAAATTTCAAAACAGGAATAACTGATGCGACTGACTGCGATGTATTTGTGTGACCAGTTTAGATATTTTTATTACAACTAAGTCCTTTAGCCTAGCTTGGCTTACGCTGAAGCCATGTTAGCGCTCAAAAAGTGTAATTTGCGAATCGCTCTTTTTCGCCTTTACTGTCTTTTTACATATTTTTTGTTAATACGACACATGTTACTCTAAAATAACTCTTTTTTTGCTGCTTCTTAGGAAGTATTACCATTGATTAATTATTTACTTTCTTATTGTTTTACTACTCAACTAAAAAATTAAAAGAACAGTGGGGTTATTAATTTTTTTAGTGATTTTTTAATAACTGTAACATGGCGAAAAATAGTCAAATCGTAAAAAACTAAAAAGCGTTTTGAAGCTTGAAATTCTTTTCCGTTTTTTTTTACTCAAACAACACGCTAAGCATGACCCTTAGAAATAACGCGAGGAAAAATTCAACAAATACGATATCATTAAAATCGGTAGAGCCGTTTTTGAGTTATAAATGGTATAACTAACACCACTTAATTTATTGCCTCAATTTAATTGTGGGCAACAGGCAAGAAACTTGTATCGTATAAATGAGTCTTAATGAAGATTAAATATTTAGAACATCCGCGTAAGTGATTTTGAATTTTAAATTATAATCCTACTAAATAGAACACTCAACGTTTCAACCAGATATCATATTCCAAGCTATCATCACCTAACTAGAACTTTATATTTTTGTCATAACAATAACAATAAGACTGCAAACTAAAAAGAACCCCATCTGCCTGTAATAAGGTAATTTTTAGCTTGCAAAAATATTTATTTATGTCGCTTAGTAAGCAAATGCATGTTATTTTTCAAGTGAAACAGAATGTGAACTTGACGTAGACGATACGGTATCATAGTCTCCAAGGAGACCCGGGGACGAGGAAACGGAATAGAAAATATTAGTTGCGTTAAGAATAAAATACTGTCATATTTTGTGGTTAAATTGAATGAACGTTGCTGCGGTCAAAGTTTTGAAGCTGTAGTAGGATTATGTATGACTGCTATTAGCCGCCTCCATGGCTCAGTGTTGAGAACCGGAGGTGCTGGGTTCGAATCCCGGGGAAAATAGATTTAAAAAATCTTTCGGTCGGGCAAACGACAGAAGGAAAAAAGTATCATTTACTATTTGTAAATTCTGTAAAATATTTTTCGGTTTATCTGCAAATCCAGAGATATTATTATATGCCAAATTTTATCCAAACCTGTCCAGCCGCTGACATATATGTCAATGACCGTTTCAGTAAATTAAGATTATATACTACATATTATGAGAGAGTTCTCACATACAGGAGGAGGAGGAGGAGATACACCTACATATTCATCTCTTTCTCTCTCTAATATCAATGACTAGCAACGAGCCCCGGCTTCATACGGGTGCAATGTAAATGTACTATACACAAAAAACGTATAACCTATGTTACTCGCTGATAATGCAGCTTTCTTTCGGTGAAAGAATTTTTGAATCGGTCCAGTAGTTTTTGAGTTTATTCATAACATACAAAAATACAAATCTTTTCTCTTTATAATATTAGTATAGATATAGTTTTACTTTGACAGTCATCATAGCCGTAAGAATCAAAGTCATATAAAATTAAATACAATTAATTAAACGTATGTTTCGTCACGGTAATTCCCTATTCACTTGACAAGGGTACTCCATTCATCATAATATCATGCCGCTAGCCACCTACAAGTCTTATTAGCTTTGGGGTCTTGTTTTATGTATGAAAGGATGTATTGATCAGCCAAGGGTCCGCTTTGAGATTTGTTTTCGTCAGCGATAAACAGGGGCTGCATAATATGTAGGTATTAGTGATGAGCTGGATATCCGCATCCGTATCCGCGGATATCCGAGGGAGAAGAAAGATTCGAATCCGTTACTTTTTTGGCAGATCTTTTACGGATCTTTAAACATATTAATTTTCAATACATAGATAAAATTCTATAATATACGAGTACAATGTGACTAGTTAGCAATGAAAAACTATTAAATTCGATTCAGATTATTACTTAAAGTCAGGGCCCCAAGATATAGGGTTTGCCTAGTTTGGGGCTCACTGTTTATTAGTAATTGTTTTTTTACTTTTTAGTTAATTGTACGAACATTTTAATATCATAATTTGTTTGGTCCATCATTTTTTCTTAACTGTGTAATTGTAGTATAAGTGTAATTGCCATGCCAAGGCTTTATTGTAATTTTTTGTAACCTTAAATTAAATAAAAATAAATAAATAAAAAAATAAATAAATAATTTAAAAAAATATTTGATACCTTTATATTTCAAACTAAATAAATATATTCAAGGTCACGCGCATCGACACATAATTGTAAGTAAGTTAAGATCCGTATCCGTGGATCTTGACATCAAATATCCGTATTCGGATCCGAATCCTCTGATATACATTATTAACGATCCGGCACGTCACCAGTAGGTATGATTATGAGAAAATTTTACTATCGGTACTAAAATTCCGGTACGATTTGCACTTTTGTTCAGTAGTTTCAAGCTACATTGAAGCTAAGTAGTCTATGATGAATGGTACCAGTATGAGTTAAATCTCTCGAACTATTTAAATCTAAAATATTAATGAAAGGGTAGGTTATATTAAAGCTTTTTACATATGGCACTTTGAATAATGTAATTATCATAGGTTTTGTTGGATTCTCCGTAATTCAAAAGACACCCACGTTGGTAGCTTTCAAATTACAACTTAAAAAATGTTAAAATTTGATTGAAATTTTAATGGTTACTTTTTCTCCTCTTTGTACTTAGGTACCAGTAGGTATATGTGTTTGCCATTTTACTAATACTCATTGTGAATAAATTACTACCATGCCATATATTACAAAGCTGAATATGAAACTACCTGTACTTTTTCATGGCCGAAACTGCTGAACCGTATTTGATAAAATTTGGTTAGAAGATAGCTCAAACCTTTATATAGAATATATAGGCTCAGTCTTTTTGCTTACAGGAAAGCATCCCAAACATCCAAAACGCGTGTAAATCCGAGTTTTCCTAATAATTGTTCAATTTTAAATATCAAACAGAATAGTAAATGTACTATTCTCTCGAAATAATAAGTATAAGAAGGGAAATATGTTAATTTAGGGGAACAGCAAATAACGGTACAGCGTTCCGTCGTGTTCTGCCTTCAGGCACGATTAATTGGCTCGACTTGCATGGTTCAGAATTTCATCATGCTAGTTTTTCTGGTTCCTTAGTGAAAGTAGTTGAACAGGAATCTCATATTATTTAAATATAATAAATATAATAAATAATACTGAGGTTCAAGGTTTTTCGTATCTACAAAAAGTGCCCTAAGCCTCAATTACAAGAAACACGTAGGTTGCCCTTTAAAATAGCGGCCTCAGAATTTTTTTCTTCCAATAATTAAATTATTGTTTATATTATCAAAATCAAATTCACTAGGCTTCTCTTTTAGCATTAGTCATTATTTTTCTAAATTTAAAATATCGGAAAATTCCAGGAAAAAATTATATGCATAATATTAATTATAAAATAAATTAGGTTCGAAACTCCGCCATTTCTCTAATTGACAGCTCACGTCACGCACGCTTATAGATTTTTGTAATAATTGATGTCCACAATAAATCAGTGACATTCTAGACATTATAAAAGGGAAATGGGAATGTTTATTATTGTAATTTTGAAGCCATTCTGGCAGGGCAACGTCTGTCGGATTCTCTAGCTTAGATATAAAAATACGCCTGACGTGCAAGCTATGTTAGACGACAGATATGTTAGATATCGACAAGTTCTATGGTAGGTAACTCAGCCACAGAACATCAGTCAATGATGCATTGTCGACTTTTAGCGTGAAGTGCATATTGCTATTTGCGCGTTCGGTTTCAGTCTATGGATTTCCGAATGCTCGAAGTATAAAATAGGTCGACAGTGCATCATTGACTGATGTTCTGTGGCTGAGGTATCACCTACCATCAAGTGAACCTCATGCTCGTCTGTCGATATCTGACATAAAAAATACCCATTTTAATGCCTGAAGTGACCAGCAATGCCTAGCATGACAACCACAACAAAAATCTCAAAAACTATAGACCGATTTTCAAAATTCTTTCACCAATAAAAACTACATTATCAGCGAGTAATATAGGTATTTTTGTGTATAGTATCTACATTGTAACCGTGTGAAGCCGGGGCGCGTTGCTAGTCGACTTATAAATGGACGGAAGTCGTATTTTAAGTTATTTATTAAAATACCTCATCACAGACAAACTGTGTTATGATATAAACAGCAAGCCGCAATGCGGTCCACGTCTGAACTCAAAACTATACGCGAGTGAAGCTGATTTATGCTAAGGTCCTTAGAATTTATTGTTTCATGTATTTGGAGTGGAAATTTATTGTTTGTTCTTTGTCGTATTACTGACCTCTTGTATATAACAATTCAATATACATGATGTTTCAGTGAATGGTCAAAAAGGTTTGACGAACTCGTTGGCATGTTTGGTAGAACACCTGCCGTGCGTTCCGATGGGTTGTGGGTTCGAATCCCACCGGTACGACATGTTTATAATTTTCTGTAAGCATGTTTTTCCCAGGTAGGTACTTCGTTATTACATTATTCAGGTGGGAGGAATATCGAAATTCCAAAACCACCGTTCATAGATGGAAAATCCGTGAAGTGTATATTTTGCGTTTCGATTTCAGTCTGTGGATTTCCGAATCCTCAAAGTAAAAAGTAAGTAAATAGCGCATCATTGATAAATGATGTTCTGTGGATGAGGTATCACCTAACATCAAGTGAACCTCATGATCGTCTGTCGATATCTAACATAAAAAAATTGCCAAATCGAGTTGTACGAGCTATTTGCCGTAAGTTGCAAAAATATTTTTTATAGAATTATATTTTTCAATTGGTAATATATTTTAATAGTTTTAAATTCATGTCACAATGTTTATGGTAGTTTCATTATCTATGGCCGTGTTTGTACGATTTTTAAAGTTGAAATTGTTTAATTAATTAATTGGATAATTTTACTATATTAAATCATGGAAATGTATTCACACATTGAATTTTCTGTCTAAAATAATAAAATCAGCGTAGTATTTATATCTAAGAATCAAATGAATCAAACGAAAAGCTAAACATTTAATTCTATTCACGGGATATCGGAATATCAAAGGGGAAATCTTCAAAGAATTTCCGGCCCGCTCCGAACGCCTATATCAGCTGGATATTTGATGCAAAAGAACGCTGTTACCTGCCCGGCTAACTGCATTACCCAAGTAACTGGCTATACGGGGTGATTTCATTACTGTGCGAGTATTCGCATTCGGTAGAACACCTGCCGTGCGCACCGATGTTTCGTGGGTTCGAATCCCACCGGGACAACATATTTATAATTTTCTCTAAGCAGGTCTTTCTCACGTCTTGTAACTTCGGCCATTGATCGAGTGGGAGATTCCTCCGGAAATTCCAACCGGGTAACGAACCACCTGTTCCATTTGAGGCCACGAGAGCCAGAGTGGCCTAACTGTAATTTTTTCAACGCTGATTTTATTTAATAAAACTAATGAAAACGATTTATTCTTACCGCCAAAATGGCCTATGCAAATAAATAAATAATTATTATTATTTTTCATAAAAGTTAAAATGATTTTGAATTATGTCCTCTTTTTTCCTTATTACTTTAAATTTTTGTTTAACTAGTTAGGCCGCTCTGGCTCTCGTGGCCTCATTTATATATGGAAAAACTGTGAAGAGCATATTGTGCGATTCAGTTTCAGTCTATGGGTTTGTAGTATCCGAATGCTCGAAGTAAAAAGTAGGTTGACAGCGTATCATTGATTGATGTTCTCTGACGGGGGTATCACCTACCATCAAGCGAACCTCATGCTCGTCTGTCGATATCTAACATAAAAAAACGTATTTACAACTAAAAATACATCCTGTGTAAACAGGCACTTCGTCGTTCGATATCATTGCATTTCCAATATCGGCGCAAAGTTTAAGTGACTTTAATAGCTACTCCTGTTAGATTATATTTATTAGATATTTTCTACAAAAAGTTACAAAGTGAGATTTACAATTTCAATAAAATAAGATGGAATGTTAGTTATATATTTAAAAGAATGTCGTAGTTACAGCATTTATAACTTAAGAACGGCTGCACCGATTATAGTGATTTCTTATTTGTTGGATTCATATACATCCTGAATAACTATTGAAATATTGGAAAAAGTCAGGTAAAAAAATATGTTGAAAATTAATTTTAAAATAAATTTGGTTCAGAATTCCACCATCTTCCGCAATGGACGCATGTCACTCACGCTTATAGCTTTTTTGTAATAATTGATGTCCACTACAAATCATATACTCGACATTATACATAGAATAGAAGTAGGCAAATAGTATATTTAAATCTAAAAATATTATATGTTATTTCTATTTTTGAAACCAACAACTCTGGCAGGACAACATCTGTCGGGTCAAGGCTGATTCTTCGATTCAAAATCTTAATAGAAGAATTTAATTTTATAGCTGGCGAAAGGAAAGGTTTAACTAATACATAGATACTTATAACCGCACTATATTTGTAATAATTATATATTAGTCGAGTGTTGCCCTTTTATAACACCAATTTTAGATTATTTTACATAATATTTGAACTATACTAACTATAACGTACACACAATTTCTTATTACATGGTTTTATTCACATATAAAAAATTGAACCTAATTTGATGTTTAGTTCAGAGAAATTATTAAACAAAGTATTATATACATACCTTGTCACCTATATAGAAATTGCACCAATAAGTCTTATAAATATCATTCGTATCCATCCGAAAAAGCCATGTAAAAATTAATATTAATTGTAAAAAAAAACTAAAGGCTACAGGAAATCCCTTTCATTACACGAGATATTATCTTTTATCTTTCTCAAAGAAGAAAACATTGCTCTTTTTATGTCTCGGACTAAAGTTATCCAGTGTCTTTGTGAGAGGATTTCTATTAAACACGTACATTAAAATGGAAAAAGATTGCGTGGCTGTAGATGTTAGATAGTGTCACAGACAGCCTCTCTGAGTGGTTTTGTCTTAGAGTTGTCGGAGTTATTTGAGGGGTTAAGTTTTAAGGAATCTTGAAAACGTCCTTTGCTACTAATAGAGAGTTATATTTTAAAGTAAGAAAGGGATTTGTGATTGAAGTGAGTAATGTTTAACTGTTTATTTACATTTGTATAATATTATTCGTTCATAGATAGAAAAACCGTGAAGTGCACAATGCGCGCTTCGGTTTCAGTCTATGAATTTTTGAATGCTCGAAGTAGAAAAGTAGTTGGTCGCATCATTGATTGATGTTCTGTGGCTGTGGTATCACCTACCATCAAGTGAACCTTATGCTCATCTGTCGATATATCTATAGCATAAAAAAAATTAATGAACCAATCGAGTTTCTTGCCGGCTCTTCTAAGGATAATAAAGAAAAAAAAATACTTTAAAAAACATGAATAAAATTGCATTAGAATTTGAATAATATTCCTGATTTATGACGATTTTCAAAAAGATACATGTTTTTTATCTTGTGGAGTGTTATTACTATCTGAATACAATTTTTTTTTGAATGGGAAACATTAATAAAGCATCCAAGTACTTTAGTTAATAGGTTACTTTTGAGTAAAGATGTAAAAGCACAGCAAAAGGTTATGATTTTGTTTGACTATTGTTAAGTCAATTAGAAGTATCTAAATAAATTAATTTAGTACTGAATGGTTTAAAATATATACATTGGTATCTATTTTTTCTTTAATACAATTTTGTGTTGCTTTTTTCACGAGAAGTTATGTGTATTGGTAACTAACACAACTATTGTGTTGCCAGTTAAATATAGTAATAACTTACATAAATATTCCATACACGTCTCAAAGGGTCTGTTTTATCATAATTCTGGCTGATAAAGCATTTCTATCAAACAACACATTATTGGGTTCACGGCGCGCATCTTTTATGTATGAGACTGTAGACTCGAACGTCGGCTTGTGCTTAATGTGACAATGGTATCTCCCTCCTAGATTTCTTCATAGATTTTTATATACCAAGCTGTGGGTATTAGTAGCTAAGGGTGAAATTTCAAAGGGTTACCCATCCGTTTAATGTCCGAAGTGACCAAATATGAGTATGACATGCTGATAGAAAATTATAAACTTTAAGTAAAAAAACGCGAGTATCACACATTATAATAAAATACCAGATTAAAACGCGATTTATTATTTATATTATTTATGCTGTCTTTTCGGATGCTTTTCAGTGACTTTGGTCGTGGCAGACTGGCAACATTACTGGCTGCTGCTACTGTTGCTGCAAAGCATCCGAAACGTCGGCATAAATAATAAATCGCGTTTTAATCTGGTATTTTATTATAATGTGTGATACTCGCGTTAATAAATGACAAATTAAATTATAAACTTGTCATCCCTGCGCGATTCAAAGCCTAGAGCAATCGTTGTGCAAGGTAGATGTTCTACCAAACGGACCAACGAGCCCGTCGAGTTCAGTTATAATTGCTAATACAAACAACAATACTTTTTTTATGTCAGATATCGACAGACGAGCATGAGGTTCACTTGATGGTAGGTGATACCTCAGCCACAGAACATCAGTCAATGATGCGCCGTCGACCTATTTTTTTACTTCGAGCATTCGGAAATCCATAGACTGAAACCGAAACGCGTAATATGCACTTCACGGTTTTTCCATCTGTCATACTGTCATGTTCATACTGTCGAAGACTGGCGTTAGGTGCGGCGAGGTGCAGGATGCCAGTCTCGACAGACGAGCATGAGGTTCACTTGATGGTAGGTGATACCTCAGCCACAGAACATCAGTCAATGATGCGCCGTCGACCAATTTTTTTATTTCGAATATTTATTTTATTTAAGACTGGCGTCCTGCACCTCGCCGCACCTAACGCCAGCCTAACTACGAGTAAATATCAAACCACTAAAGCTTTAATACTATGTCAATGACTAAAGATATGTAATCTGCAAACTCGCGCAAGTGGCGGGCTTAAAGGTGCGGCGCGGCACAGGACGCCGTATTTCCGGTCTAGCTCCTAATCCACTTCCACGCCGATTATAAAACTTAGCAAGGACGTTTTATACAATATTAGCCGGGGAAACAATATTTAAGAAAAATGTTCCGTCGGGCAGGGCACAGAAGTCTGATCAAATGCTTGCCTGTAAAGAATAATGATCAGTGAAACAGACACTGAAATGGGACGGCCCCATGCTCCACTAGGGGACTCGGGACTTCACTTTGATAAAAATATACATTATAATAGAGTAAGTAAAGTTGAAGATCAGGCTTGCCAACCCTCATGGCTGTAAAATAGGAACACACAATGCCATTTTCCCATTTATCGTATAACTCAGACACTTACGTATTAATAGATTCGATGACGATTCTTATATAGAGAAGATACTACAAACTTATCCCACATTCGCAGTAATGCGGTGATCATTTTAATAATACCCAAAGTTAAATGGGCACGTAACGCCAAGGCTTGGGGCCATAATAAAATTTAACGCAAAGGGAGTCTTGTGACTCCCACAGAATTTATCGCTGAAACTTTTCACGCGTAGCCTTAATCCTTCATCAGACATACTGAGAGGGCTGTAAAACAAATATTTCTGTTTTATGTACCATTTGTTAAAGTTTTTGGACACGTATTTTATTTCGACGGGCTGGTTGTTGCGTATAGTACACATACCTAAGTTCGAAACTCGCGGTATAAATGATGTTTGTAATCGTCGCTTCAATATATCATAACTTGCGTCTTAAATATCGTTACGATAACTACTCCTACTATATTACAAATCTGAAAGTTTGTGAGGATGTATGGATGGATAAAATTACTGAACAGATTTTGATGAAAACTTGCTGCTTTGTAAATCATAAAGATGAGTGTCAAGTTAGTCGGAAAAAATCCTGCTATCTGATAGCTATTTCGCCGTGTGGTTCCTAAGCCGTTCAGAGTTACACGAAAAATATATATGGTGGGATAGGAGTGTATTGCAGTAAGAAGAAAACGCCTAGAACAGATAAACTAGCTAGTCATTTCTAAATTAAAAACAAGCGTATATTGCGTAATTATTTGCGAAGTAAAATGTATCCTGTAGTAAATAGTAGAATAACATTGTATAATTTATGTTAGACTGGGAGATAGTGACACAAAAATTCCGGTAATTTGTACCAGCATACTCATAAGAGTGCATAATAGATGTAGAACACGGGACTATTAGTCCATGATTTTTAGACATTTGCTCTGCATAAAATGCTTCTATGTGTTTTTTCGATTGGATTATTTTAGGAGGTTTTTGAGATATTTTGCGAAATAAAAAAAATGGTTTTTAAAACTAACTATATCTCAGAAAATATCAACAAAAGGGAAAAAGTTTACAATGAAATATTATCCGCCACAAAAAAGTACTCCACTATTCTCAACGTAAAACTGATGGTTTACGATATATTTGCAAAAATGCGTTTTCCAAGATGTGATGAAAACTCGGTTTTATTTGTCCAATAATTATTAATTGGAAGTTATCGGAGTTCCAATTTTAAACTATATCAAAAAGTAAAATCATATTGGATTTTTCTAATAACCACTATGTATGATGTCTAGCTTCTCTTTACAATAAACCACTTAATATGGCGTAAAGTGTCTATTATATTATAGTGTCTGTAATTGAGAGCTCAGTTGTAATCGCTATTACAAACAACCCCATGTAAGTAATTACTACGACACCTTAATTCTACTGCAAAAACAGTAATCTCTTGGGAAACTATACGCTTACAAATTGCGAGTCTCGCTTTAAACTGTTTAAGAATCTTGAACTTGGAATTTTTGAACTCTGTTTTTATTTATCTAACAATAAGTACATATTGAAGGATATATCAAATACTAGTGCAGCCGACAGACGATGTTCGAACGTTAGCTTCAAATAATAAATAATAATATTCCTGATTATCTATCACAGCGCCACGTACCTACCGAGTCCAGTAGGGAATCTAGCCAGGGAATCACAAACTTTTTATCAAAATAGGTCCATCGGTTTAGGTTTACTAACATATACATGTATATAAAAATTATATTTACAAAGATGTGCAATCATAATTTTTAGATTGTATTTCTATATCTAATGTTATGATACATCTAAGATAATAAAATACATTGAAACGAAATATGTTTTGAAGTAATGGTCGACAGCGCATCATTGACTGATGTTCCGTGGCTGGGCCATCCAACAAATGAATCTCAAAGTCGTCAGTCGATATCTAACTTTCTTTTTGAATTACCATTTTATATGCCATGCAGATTATTCAGACTAGACTAATCAGATAAAAGCATAATTAAAATTAAATCAAGAAAATAATATCTTTTGTATTAATGTAATGAAGGTATTTACTGAGAGCAGGTATAATTCGCTCGTATATTATGAAAATTATTTCAATAAAGAGCAAATCGTCTTAATTTCTTAATAATCGCCATGCTTTACAAAATGACTTTGTAAATAAGAATAAACCTTTAATTACTTATTTGGACGGAAAACATTTCACGCTGCTTGAACTATTTTGGACGCAAGGAAATGAGAAATGGAAAACCCCAACAAAGAGCAGGAATTCTTTATTCCTGAAGCCCGCCGTGTTTTCGAGGAAAACTGAAAAAAACTTATTACGAAAATAGCTTAAACTTCTCAATGTTGAATTGTTTTGTAACATTGTAAGCGTATTGTGTTAGAATTATTTAATTTGAATTGCTTTAATATATAATGTATTCATAGATGGAAAAACCGTGAAGTGCATATTGCGCGTTTCGGTTTCAGTCTATGGATTTCCGAATGCTCGAAGTAAAAATTAGGTCGACGGCGCATCATTGACTGATGTTCTGTGGCTGAGGTATCACCTACCATCAAGTGAACCTCATGCTCGTCCGTCGATATCTGACATAAAAAAAAAAAAAAAAAAATGATGACATGAAAAATATATTTATAATTATATTTAGAAGGTATATAGACTAGAAGAAGAAGGTATTTCGACAAGTGCGTGTAAATAGCGGAGCTCCGATTCAAATATACTGTATTTAAAAAAGAAAAATCACCTTATTTTTGGAACGAAGTTCCTTATCGCGCGTTGTGAAAGGGGGCTAGGCGGAAAAAATTCTTACGAAAAGTTGTCACGACACTTTTTTAAATAAAATACTGTATACCGGATTAAAACGCGATTTATTATTTAAATTACGAGATTGCAGTCTCCCGCGACCACGGTTGCTGAAAAGCATCCGAAACGTCGGGATAAATAATTTAAATAATAAATCGCGTTTTAATCCGGTATACAGTATTTTATTTAAATGTGTGATACTCGCGTTAATAAAAGACAATATTACGACACTTTTTGTTATAGTCCCGCGCATCTATGACGTGTATGAAAGAATAGACAGACAGAGTACATATATATATAACTTCGTTCCATCCGGGTGTCCCTTGACACCTCTCAACTTTTTTTTTCCTGATTTTTTCCGATATTTTAATATAATGGTAATTCTGTTATTTGGGACAAGGAATAAAAGATCACTCTAGTCGGTGCAGCCGTTTTTGAGTTATAAATGGTGTAACTAACACGACTTTGTTTTATATACACAGACTAGCTGACCCGGCAATCGTTGTTTTGTCATGTAAATAATTTCTAAAAAGCAGGGGTTGGTGATAGAAAAGTAAAAATTTTGGGTTGTGTATTTTTTAATGCCACATTATAAAAAAATAAAAACAAAAAATGTCGTCCAAAAATTAAAAAAAAAAAATTAGGGGTGGATTACCCTTAACATTTAGGGGGATGAAAAATAGATGTTGGCCGATTCTCATAGATACCGGATAAGCACAAAAAATTTCATGAGAATCGGTTGAGCCGTTTCGGAGGAGTATGGCAACGAAAACTGTGACACGAGAATTTTATATATTAGATTTAACTAACTAAAATTTATTCAATCGTGTATATAATTAACGCGAGTACGACATTTTCATAAATTAGTTTTTATATATCCATACAAAATTTATTAATAACTATCGATTCGACCCGGCTTCGCACGGGTGCAATGTATGTAGATGTACTATACACAAAAAAGAGAAGTATGTAGTCTATTTTACTTGCTGATAATGTAGCATTCTATTGGTGAAAGAGTCTGGTAGTTTTGGATATAAAAGCTAACAAATAAACAAATCTTTTCTCTTTATAATATTAGGATATAGATGGAGTAATGGGTTTGTAAGTAATGAATAAATTTTTAATAAAAAGTACTTTTTTAAACGTGAATTATTTTAATATTATTTATTTAGTCGAGTGCTGTACAGAAAGCGTGGGCAGATACATTTACACAATAAAATAAAAAATCAACAAAAATATGTAAATTCCCGAGTTCCCCATTTCTGAATGTTAGACTGATAATTTTTTATTTTAATGCAAGTAGGTGCCTCTGTGCTAATTCTTGTTTCCCCGGGATTCACGGAGGTGGAACCACGGAGGTGGTCATAACAAACAACCGCGATTTATTCATTATATTATTATTGGAATATAGTATGTCTATTGTCTATGTCCACTTTTGCTATATAGCACTTGATAACTTAATCAATAAATCGCGTTACTTGAAACTAATTACGAAGCAACTGAAATCTCTATTTAAAGTATTATAAAGCATATATTTCGAAGAAATATAAAAATCATTGGAATTATCGGAGATTCAATTTAAAATGGTAGCTTGTTCATACGGATGTATCGAGGAGGATTGAACGAATAATTGCAATTCTTTTACAGCTTCAGTCAGAATAAGATAAAAACCTTCAAACTCATTACATCGTTTACTAACAAGGCGTGTTTACATTGTATTCGATATATAACGAAATCGTTTGATAAAGCCGAGTACACACAGTTGGTGAACTCACGTACATATATAAGTTCTTAACTGTAGAGCCAGTGCATAAAGACAGGATAAAATGGGAGTAAATCTAGGTCTCTAGAGCCCTCTTATTAAAAAAGAACAAACAAATAAATGATTTTTTCTCTCGCATTTATTGTGGAATGAAAATAAAGTTCTCTTTGTTTCAGGGTAATGATTCGTCCCGCGGACACAGCTGCGCGAAGTACATCGAAAAGAGATTTGCATTGACGACGTAATTTGTAACTTTTCTTGTGAATTCAATCACAATACAATTGCTAAGGTTTTCTGGTATCCTGGTAAAATTGAAAATATTATGAAGAATATTCCTATGTGGCAACATCGATAGGGTTTTTGCTAAGTTTACGTTCATTAGTTATATTAGTCTTATAAAATAATAATAAATGAAATACATAGAAATCGCTGAAAATCACATGGCGCAACAAGTATTGTTTTTCTTGGAAACATTTTGATCAACAATTTGAATTATTTTTTTTACCACTCTTTAAAACTTAAGTTAAAATATAAATCCATATGGGTATTTTCAGTTTTAAATTTGTATTTTTTTTCTTTCATCGGTAAACCCATCGAATAGGGTGGGAGCAAATTCTAATGATTCGGGTAGAAACACATCATTGACATATTAAGTTCTGTGGCTAATACATATGTGTATGACAAAAATATCTAATAGGTTTTTGGTCAATTCCTTACTATTGAAACCTCAAACTTTTAAAAAAATTCACAGCAAGTAATGAAAAGGGCAGAATTCGCTATTTAACCCATTGAATGCCGTAGGTAAGCGTCAGATCAAAGTCGGTGGCCAGAAGTCCAGATATCGCCAAACACCTTATAAATGATAGGAAAGTGCTACGTAGTATTACGTAGTCGGCCTCGGGTATGGTTACCAACTACGTAATATTGCGTAGTTGGCATTCAATGGGTTAATCGAACAAAACTTACGTAGTGCAGATCGAATACGCTATAAATACAAACTATGATACAACCTTCTGTATGCTGTATGATTCAGACTCCAACTGTATGCTTCAGAATTAAATTATTTTATTCGTTTTTTTATGTCAGATATCGACAGACGAGCATGAGGTTCACTTGATGGTAGGTGATACCTCAGTCACAGAACATCATTCAATTATGCTCTTTCGAATTTACTTCGAGTACTCAGAAATTCATAGACTGAGACCGAAACACGCAATGTGCACTTCACGATTTTTTCATTTATGAACCGTGGTAGGTTATCCGGTCGGAATATCGATATTCCTCCCACCCGATTAGTGTCCGAAGTGACCAAACGAAAGACATGTTTATGAAAACTATAAACATGTAGTCCCGGCGAGATACGAACGCGTGACCCATTGGTGTGCAAGTTGTTCTACCTAATGCACCAAAGCGCCCGTCAAAACTCTTGCAAATCTATCTAATAGACGAACTAATAATATTATAATAATAAATTAATAGACGTTTTGAAAATAACCATCTCACGCCAGCCTTCACGTAATCACTTGCTTCAATAGACATATCAAAACAAAACTGCTTTTAGCAGTGTTGTTTATGTGAGGTGAAAGCTTTAAATCGATACTTGAGATACAAAAGAAATTTTCAGCTAACTGCCATCTTTCTGAGCAAAGTGGCTCAAGAGTTCTTCAAGCGGGTCACACCTACACAGATTGAGTTTATTTTTGTGATAGCAAGATGTTGATAATATTTCTTTTTTTCAGACATTAACGTATGTATGAATTGCAAGATGATATAAATCTAATATATAAAATTTCCATGTCACAATGTTAGTTACCGTACTCCTCCGAAACGGCTTTACCGATTTTTACCAAATTTTATATGCGTATTCTGAGGATCAGCTACTATCTATTTTTCATACCCTTAAGCGATAAGGATTGGTCACCCTTATTTATTTTTTGGACGAAATTTTTCTTTTATTTTTTTATAATGTGGCATTAAAAAATACATACAACCCTATATTTTCACTCTTCTATTACCAACACCTAATTTTTTTTGTCAAAAAATCTAGACCTGTGCGAAGCCGGGGCGGGTCGCTAGTTAACTATAATATTGTCTTTTAAATGGAAGTATGAGACCTTTAAATAAAATAACTAATAAAGAAAATTACAGCAAATGTCAACTCCGTAGGAATAGATGGCGATAGTGTGACAACTTTGTGAAAATTCAAATTAGACAGCTGTCACCTTTCAGTCTGCCCGTGATCACGTTTGCTGATCGTCGGGATAAATAATAAATCGCGTTTGAATCCGGTAAAAAATATTTTATTTAAATAAATTAATATAATTTATTTAAATTCAAAATAAAAACACTGTATCCATTAGTCTTTAATTTGACTGTGTCCTTATGGAACTATGAAAAAAAAATGATTAACACGAAGTCGATCTTTATTTAAGGGGACTGGCAGAATTAACAGCGTTGTGGCATGAAAGTGTCACAGCATATGCTGAGCCAGTTCCTATTCGCAACCGCAGTGCACACTGCGACTTGACTGTACTAGCACAGATTTAGTTATAATTAGTTTAAGCTGTTTTCATACTGTGTTTGTGAATAAACGTTTTATCTATCTATTTACTTACACTTCCGGTTTAAAATTTCCGGATTGCGTTAGCTTCCTGCGTTATTATTCTACATGATAAAAACCATAGATTAATGAACCCAAACTTACTGAGATACTTGATCAGTTTCCAAGCAGTTCGAAGACTAACACAATTTATGAACATTCCTTCGTCGCTAAACAGTTTATCGAAACTTTGCTACGCTCACGACTTTGTGACGACGCTCAGATACTTTCCTAGATAATTTTCTAGCTAATAGTGAACTTATTGTAAAATGTTGTTGCGATAATGGCAGCTGTTCCACCGGCACAAGTAAATAATTGTAAACTAGGTTCCTATACTAATAATAATTGACCTGTTTTCATTTATGTATTGCTGCGGAAACGAGGTATTGCAGTATACAAAAAGAATTCGCCGCCTTATGGGTAATGTTTATGGCAAATTTTTATTTTATTAATGCTTGAATCTAAGTCATTTACAAAATTATGCTATTTAGTAAACAATGATAAAATATCATTATTTGAATTCCCGAATATCCTAGAGCAGATTAAAACCGGTAAATTTTTATTTTACGAAATACGTGTCTCACTGAGATACCACGCTATTAGTTTTAAAGAGTAATACACACATAACTTACCACACTCATTTGTTCAATAAATATGACTAAAATCGCATGAATATTAACAAAAACCTTTATTATTTTAGTTAAACTTCCAAAGTAAATTAACCGGTATTCTATACTTGTCCAAGAGCATACAGTATACACATTATTTGTTGCACTGATTATTCTACTTAAAATTGAAGAAGGTGACTAGTAAACAAATTTTGTATTGTATCTGTATTCTAACCCAGAATCGTGGTTATTTAAGGTAACGCCCTTACTAAACTACGGATGCGGTCCAGGCAGGTAGCGGTAAAAAGGTCGACAACGCATCTGAGACTTTTAAGTCGCGGATATTCATGGGCGGTCATGATTGCTTACCGTAACCCACGTGCTCGGTTGTTTGCTGTAAAAAAAACAAAAATTTAATTTCTGCATTTGTATACGTTTATTACATAAATATTTTACGTTTGTATGTACTATTTTGAATATAGGAATAAAAACCATTTCAATCCACATCGTTTATATTATATGCTAACTAACCTTGCTACAGTTTACTTTGTATTTTACTGTTAAAATCCAATTGCCTTTTTAAGTTCTTATCGTGTTTCGAAACAAAACCTCACGAATTGTGATTCTGACTCACCTCAGAGAGAAAAATTGCGATCGGGTTAAATCCAACTCTAACAAATGTTCTATTTGGGATGAAATTAAATAAAACCATTTAGTTGAATACGAGTACTCAATCTAACCGTCAGTAACTACATGGACTTAGCCCACATTACTATCGAACATTGGCAAAGACACCCGACTATGTTCCTTTTAAATAATCAAAAAATCTTAACAACCTCTCGCTGGATTGGGAAAATGCAATTCTATTCCTTAGGTTTAGAATTCAATTTCCTATATCTATTGAGTGAGTTTTGACGTTACGTAATTAAGTGGTTATATTGGCAATCAGCCAGAGCTAGTACCTCAACGGGACTTCCTATTCTGAAAACGTTTTTATTCCTAACAATTAATCATAGAATTGTTACTTAGTTGCAGTGTATTCATGTTTGCTTTGGGGCAAGTAAGTAACAATTTATACTGGAAATGTTATAGATAGAGTGAGCTATTGAACTAACTCTGTTAAATTCACGAGATATATTTGTAGATTTTTCAAATTTATTTTATCTTTGCTTTTTTTTAAATACATACGAGTATATTTCTTTATTTTCATATAGTTTTAAATATACCTTTTACTTACTATTTACAAAGTCATTTAGAAGCTTACAAGCTGTAGTAGATGTTAAATATATTACAAACCATGATACTCAAGCTTCTTATAAAATAAATCTGCAATGGTATAGTTAAGAATCAGTAAATTTTATATTACTTTCAATTTATATTATAAATCTTGTACATCCCGAATCAAAGTGTTTACATTACAGGTATAATCTAAAACAGTTCCTTTCTCAAAATCAGAGATATTTTAAGGCAAATGTTATCTATCAACATTATTACTATTTTTCAATGGTTATATTAATATAATGGAAAAAAATTGGAAAAAAATATTTCAATAACTTGTACGTGGTACGCGTGTTGTGCTTAGCACCGGAAGTCCTGGATTCGAATCCCGGGGAAACAATATATAATAGTTTCGGTCGGGCAGAGTATAAACTTGATTATAATGGAAAATCATTAGTGAAACAGACACAGAAATGTGTCTGCTCCGTGCCCCACTAGGGGTCTCGGGAACTCACTACAAAGCGAGCTGAATCTATTTGCCTTTAAAAAATAACCATCAAGAAAAAGGACCCAGAAAATAGAAATATATCTCTTGTAGTTGAATTATCGAAATAAAAAAATATAGAGAACCGATTTTCAATCTACGAAACGTCGAAAACAATTTCACAACTGCATTATCCAACTTGTAATCCGTCCCAATATTACAACCCAGAGGGCAATTCTCTAAAAAGTAATAAATATAATGGATATCCGATGAAATGGAAGGCAATCCGGGGTTTTATTTGATCCAATATCGGACCTTGTCTATAGTTTGTCGCGAGGAATGATGTAGATTGTAATCTTCTATATTCGTGTTTCTACAATCATTATTATCATTTATAAAGCTTCTTGACCACACAGACCTAGTACGAAGGCTTAACGGGACAAAGCCCTTGGGGTTTGTGTTATAGTGATAATGAAAAAGTTTAATAATGTGCAAGAAACACAACAAAAATGTCCTATGATAGATACAATAAGAAAGTGTAGAAGGACACTATCTCAGTAAGAACATAATATAATCTAGTTAATTTAGGATAGAAATAAACTATGTATTATATTAGCCTTAAGTGATATCCTATATTGTTTGTGATTTTAGTATTTACTTGGTAAGTGCTTAGATAAAAAGAAAAAAATAAACATAAGATAGAGAGCCATAGGGCAGATATATTTCTTCTGTGCCCAGTCTGATATTTTTCACAAATACGTCTGTTTATAACTGCAGTTAAAAAGTTAAACTAAAGAAAATTGTTTGTAAACAGTTCAATATATACATTATGATTATACGAATATAATTATGTATATCATATCTTCTCGGCACATTCAATTGAGCTTTGAGATTAAACCTCAAAAGGGTTGTAAGGATTGGCAAATGGCTTCAAGCTAAATGCAGACGACACGGACTGAGATGATCCTCAGTATTTTGATTTCAAATACGATATGTTTTGAGTTGAGATGTTTGAGTTTACTGTAATTCATTGGAGTTATACTATTAAGAGCTTTATTTTAAGGGATGTAGAGCAGACATTTAATTAAAAACTTAATATCTTCCAAGAAAGATTTACAGGATATCTAAGCTAAAATGTAGAAAAATTAAGACTATATTAGGTAAATTAAAATGGTTTAAAGGCAGACATTTCAAGGTCCTGGCCTCAAATTATTTTCCAAATAAAATAAAAATAAACTTTTTCAATAAATATTTAAGAACAATATACCTACTATTTAAATAAAATACTTAATAATGGATTAAACCGCAATTTATATTTATATTATTTTTACCAACCGCGAAGTTGAGCATCGAAGTCCATAACACCAAAACGTTATGATATATAACTATTTATTCTCTCTATATATAAAATTGTCTTATTAAAATAAAATACTTTATAACGGATTAAAACGTGATCTTTATCTTTCAGTCTGCATGTGACCACGGTTGCTGAAAATCATCCGAAATTGCATTTTAATCCGTATAATCTCCGTACATTATTTGATCTGTTTTCCTTCAAAGGTTATTAAAGGTCTCCATTGTTGGTAAAAAAAATGTATAGACATTTTTATTCTACTACTTTATTATCTATACACATACTTATATGTCTAGTGCCCAATTTGCGAGATGGTTTTATTAGGACATTAGAAAAAAATATATTTCACATTTAGTTATCTAGAAACTTTAAATAAAGCCAGTACTGAATTAATATAACGTCTTTTGTTACAAAAACAAATATGGCTACTTAGTGCTTAACGCTCGTCCGCTACATGTAGTTATGTTTCGACTTAGTTTAAAAGCAGTATCTTATAACATACAATGTAGGTAGCTTCTAGTAACTTAACAAGTAATATATTTGACGTAAAACCTTTCTATGACAAGATTCGATCTAATTCATGTTGTTATTCGTGGTCGATAAAAAATCAATAGAATTTTTCTACAATTGAAATCTTTTACATCACAGTATCCTTTATCCTGTATTGACTGATTCCGTGGCTCAGTGGTAAGTGCGATGCGTTTAGCACCGGAGGTTCTGGGTTCGAATCCCGGGGAAACAAGAATAAAAAAAATTGTTTCGGTCAGGCAGGGCACAGAAGGCTGATCACCTACTTGTCTGTAAAGAAAATGATGAGTGGAACAGACGCAGAAATAGGTCTGCCCCATGCCCCACTCGGGAATTCACTTTTTTTAATCCTTTATCCTGAGAGAAAACGGTAGGTTTTAAGTTTCCGCTCTCTATTTATGAAAAAAAAAAGTTATTTTCTTGGAGGTTTTATCGATTTTAAAATAAAAAAAAATTAAAAAGACACCTTATTTTCATTGAAAAATTGAAATGAATAATATAGAAAAGCGCTAGTTTTTTTTTTGTTGAAGTCGTTAAAAAGTAAGTAACCAAAGTGTTTCTAGTAAATAAAAAAATTAAAGGAGAGAACCTTTTGACTATATTTTTGTAGTATTTATATAACAAATAATGAGAACATCTTTGAGACTATATTGTAGATTTTTTTTTTTTACTTTTTTTATAGTATAGAGGTCAACCAGAGTGAACACCAGAGGACTTACAGATGCGTTGTTGATAGAACCTTTATTTTTTTTAAACCACTGGTAAAGTTCCGAAAATATCATACCGCTGTTTTCCTTGAAATTTCACTTTTTTATTTATGTCAGCTATCGACAGACAAGCACGAGGTTCACTTGATCAATGATGCGCTGTCGACCTACTTTTTAGTTCGAGCATTCGGAAATCCATAGACTGAAACCGAAACGCGCAATGTGCACTTTACGATTTTTCCACCTATGAACGGCGGTGGGTAACGCCCAGTCGGAATTTCAATATTCCTCCCACCCGATCAAAGCCCGAAATTACCAGACGTACTAACATGAAATTATAATCATGTGGTCCTGGTGGGATTTGAACCCACGACACATCGATGCGCACGGCAGGTGTTCTACCGAACGCGCCAACGAGCCACCACTGGTTCAGACAGAAACTGAGAAAAGCCGGCAAGACCAAAAAATATTATTATTCTTTATTTAAAAAATCATATAATGTAATTATTGATTTTAAAATGTGTACTAAAACCATCCGAGGATGAGTCGTCAATTTTTAAATATAATCCAATTTTTAAAAACCAATATTAAACATGAAATTGTCTTCTTAATAAAATTGTAGTGAAGCCCGTCACTTGTCACCATACATTACGGTTATTTATCGCAATCGAAACTAAAAGCTTTTATAGAGAAAATCCAATCTATAGTACGGTTATTGATGTTGTAACTGATTTTATTAATTGATAATGAAGATTTATTCATAGCTATAATGTCGATATTTAATTTGGTCTGATAGCCATGATTTATGTATTGTGATGGTATATAAGTTCAGAAATAATAATATAATTTGCGGCATTAGCATTTGAAACTTTGGGTCCTTGGTCGGCGCATACGAAAAAAATTGTGAAGGATTTGTCCATGCGGCTGGTCCATGCATCAGGGGAACCCAGAGCTGGTACCTATTTCGCCCAGCGAATAAGCCTCGCTATTCAGCGAGGAAATAGTGCCAGTATCCTGGGAACCATACCGCATGGCAGTTTTCTTGAGGGTGTATATATGTAATATTGTCTTTTATTAACGCGAGTATCACACATTTAAATTAAATACTGTATACCGGATTAAAACGCGATTTATTATTTATATTGTTTAAATTATTTATCCCGACGTTTCGGATGCTTTTCAGCAACCGTGGTCGCGGGAGACTGAAAGATGACAGTTGTCTTATATTTGAAATGTCACAAAGTTGCCATATTTAATTCAATTAAATTAAAAAAAATAATCTATTAATTTAGGTAACACAATGTACACATATGAACGTGAATAAAAAATAATACATATTAAATTACTGATATTACTAATATTAAATGCTTCTAATTTTACATTCACTACCAGTTCACAAATCAAGGGCGTAGAGCGGACGAGAAGAACTGGCAAGAAACTCGCCGCCACTCTTTTTAATCGCCAAGTTTTTGTTTTACAATCTTTACATATTAACGCCATCTATTCCTACGGAGTTGATATTTACTGTAATTTTCTATATTATGACAATATTGACTACTACATACGTTTCGACCAACCGAAAATCCTTGCAAAAGAAAGTAGATTCTTTCCCAGACTAGTACGTGAGGCTATTGAAATTAAAAAACATCCTAACTTCAATAGAGAAGATGGTTTGAGACTTTCTAACACCTGGGATCCAGTAATTAAAAATCTGAAGCCCCAAATCAAACATACTAAAAAACAAGAGGACACCGTTAGTCAATATTGTCATAATATAGAAAATTACAGTAAATATCAACTCCGTAGGAATAGATGGCGTTAATACGAGTATGTAATGATTGTAAAACAAAAACTTGGCGATTAAAAAGAGTGGCGGCGAGTTTCTTGCCAGTTCTTCTCGTACGCTCTACGCCCTTGATTTGAGAACTGGCGGTAAATATAAAATTAGAAGCATTTAATATGTATTTTTTATTGACGTTCATAAGTGTACATTATGTTACCTAAATGAATAAATGATTTTGAATTTTGAATTGATTTGAAGTCAAATATAACTTATAATATACGTAGTTATATTACGTATTACGTTAATGTGAGCAAATCGGGCTATAAATGTAATATTTTTTTTAATTTGGTGCTAAGAAAAATTGAGCTACAATGTTTCCACAGTATTTAGTTTTTTTTAAAACAAAAAAAATATAAAATATACATACATCTACTTAAATTTCAAGTAGTGTTGTGATAGAAAATACTTTATATTTATACTTATTAATATAACTAATATGCAACTCTGAAATTTCGGAAACAATTCCAATTACACAACATTACATTACATTCCACAATTCATAATGCTGCATGAATTATTAAGCCGATACTAATTTTAATATCAAAAACCAAGCCCTCACATACACCATTCAATTTAAATGACATACCTAATATGACCACAACATTGGAGCGTATTAAATTCTACGCTAATCGCAACGTCAGATAATTCTGCGATTCAGTGAGCTTGTGGTCACCCTACTCGTGTTTGACACCGTTGATAGGGTTAACTAAAATATTCTCTTTGTATTACATTGATTAGATATTGATACTAATAAGTATTATAGTTAAATAATATACTTTATAACGGATTAAAATTATTTACATTATTTATGCCGACGTTTCCGAGGCTATTGAATAAACACCCTAACTTCAAAAGAGAAAATGGTTTGAGACTTTCCAACACCTGGGATCCAGTAATTAAATATCTAAAACCTCAAATCAAACATACTTAAATTCAGAGGACCGTTAGTCAATATTGTCATAATATAGAAAATTACAGTAAATATAAACTCCCTAGGAATAAATGGCGTTAATATGGCAACTTTGTGATATTTCACATCAGACAATTGTAATCTTTCAGTCTGCCGCGACCACGGTTGCTGAAAAGCATCCGAAACGACAGCATAAATAATATACTCGTAAATAATAAATCGAATTTTAATCCCTTATACAATGTTTTATTTAAATGTGTGATACTCGCGTTAATATAATACAATATTAAGTATTATAATGGGTGGTATTAGCTGCACTAACTGTTACAGCGATGCTTATTAGTTATCGTATGAGTATTTAAAACTAAATTGGGGGGAAATGAATAATCTTTATCGATGTTTAACAGTCAAAAAGGGATAACCGCCATTCCATAACTTTATCGAAGTTTTAAATTCGGAATTAACGAAAAAAATATGATATAAATATATGAGGGACAAAAAGTTTGTCGTAGATTCATTAAACTCATACCAAATAATAAGAAAGAAAGATAAAAAACAACAACTTCGTTTTGCCAAAAATGTCGCTTATTCCTTTTTGGCTGTTAGCCATTGATATGTTAACTAGAATATAAATTATATTGATAGTGAACCTAAATCGAGATATCGTATTTCGAATATTATGATGGTCATTAAATTTCAAAGATGATATGATTTCAGAAAAAATGTCCACTCTGTACTTCTCTCCGTCTATTTCAGTGTTAGACTATATTATAGTATAGCTTAGTATATAGTATAAGAAGAGCACTCAAGCCATCCAAGCTGTCCTGATTGTACCGTCATAATAACAAATATAAAATACGTCCGGGATTAATAGGTCCACTTTTCTATACTTTTACTAATCTATACTGATATTATAAAGAGGTAAAGTGTGTGAGTTTGTGAGATTATAGAGGGTGAACTCTGAATGTAGAAACCAGTTTTAAGCAACATCAGAGCTGTCCAAATCAAGGCTTATTGTTTAAATACAAAATTTATAAAAATTGCGTTTTACGTTTTTAATTCGATTTTTGTAAATTTTCAATATTTTGCGTCATTTTTATTGGCCCTAGATCCCACCTAGTTTGGACAGCCCTGAGCTATATTATCATACATAGGCTATTTTTCTTGTGTATCTACATAGCACCCGAAGTGTGAAGCCGGGGCATGTTGCTAGTCTGTAATATTCATAGAATAAAAGATTGTAGAACACAGTTTTGTATTAAAATCCCTATTTTATAAATATATGTATGTATATATTAAGGGGTATATGCCTTTTGTATATTAAGGGGTATTCGCAGTCATTTTACAGCGTTTAATCTATTAAATATCTCGTTTAAATAATGAATCTAACCGTTAAACCTTTTTGAAAATCTACAACGAAAAACAATATTTATTTTTGGTTTGTAATCGAAAGCGTAGCACGCTACGAAATGGTGCTACACAACGCTACGGGCGTAGACAGATATTTGGATACTTGTGGAAAGTAGAGGAAATGAAATGAAATCCTTTTGTGGCTTTTGTAGAGTTTAAAATTACTTTTAGGAAGAATAATATGATAGCTAACAGCATATTTTATTTATCATCGCGAAAATTATTTTTTTTGCATACTAACTGTATGATTGGGATGGTGTTTCAAAGTTGTGTGAATTGAAACAGAGATCTGAAATAATCTAAAAAGCTATAATGAAAACAAAAATATATTATAACATTATAATTAATAAATATTAAGTTTGAATGCATAGAGAGGTCTGTGCAGAACATTTAAAAAAAGTGGTGAGATTTATAATGAATTTTATCCTTCATATTTTTTGGTATAAAATGTTCAATAGTTAGATTCACTCTGATACTTTTGAAAAAAGTTAAGCCATTTCGGATATTTTACGGTGAAGTGAAGCCCATGCGAGGGTGTTATTTAAATCTGCCTAAGCCGATATGATTTTAAACGAAAACGGTCAGCGCAGCTCAATTTATATATAACATTTCCTTTTGTTAACGCAATTTTCACACATTTCTATACATTATTAATGCTTTAAAACGCAACGTGTTAATTATGTCATTTTTTATGTTAGTTATCGACAGACGAGTATCTGTCAATGATGCGCTCTCGACGTACTTTTTTTTTTACTTCGAGCCTTCAAAAATCCATAGACTGAAACTGAAACGCGCAATATGTACTTCATAGTTTATCATCTATGAACGATGGTTTACGGTTAAAGACATTTATTTTCTCAAAAGATTTACAATAAATCACTTACAGAGAAAAAACAAACAATTTTTACTTAAAATAATTAGCGCAGCGAATTGACGGTATATTTGTATAATTTATTTTGTGTTTGTTATTGACAGCGAGTGAGCGTATTTGGTAGGTAGATTGAAAATGTTAACAATTATAATTTCTTAAGGCTTATCCATAGTGAATGAAAATGGCGGAATTTATGTTTATAAAATTATATAGAGTGTATGAATGTGTGTATGAGCGAATAAATGTCTTTTACGTATTTTATATTAATATTACTGTTGTAAGATTAATTATTATTATTTACCTAATACAATTATATCAGTATATTTATTATCTCATCACTCACATCACTCTTCTTATTCCTTCCCATAAGTCCAACTATTACCATTCCTCTTTTGAAATTCATGCTATCCACCTCTGGAATCTTTTTTTTAAATTTCATACTAGCTTCTAATTCTTAATAAGAAATAAGTATATTTTTTTTCTTATTAGTTTCGTAGTACGTATTGAACATTCCGATTCAATAAATCAATCCTATGCGAGCTACACCTGTTTAAGACTCCAATCTAAATCTAATAAATAAAAAAATAAATAATAATAAATCTCTAATCAATCTCTCATTCTTCTTTATCCACATCACAATTCACAAACACATATCACATAGAGGATTTTGAGAGCGTCAGCTATTTTCTTTATGTGTCAAAATGCATTCGGGGAAATGTGTCCGGATCGTAGCCGTTAAACTTACTCTTGTTTATTTATATGTGGGCATTTTAATTGAGACAAATTATGACATCCAAAGAGGTCCATAATGCATAGCTTTGTTGAAACGTTAAGAGTGAACGTTCCGTATGAACCGTGTGTTTATAAAAATACGGGCGAACTGTTTGAAGTTTTATTTTTATATAATTAACTTATCGAAATATATTTAAATTGGGACGGTTGTCCACATATTCCCATAAAGAAAGACAAAGGAGGGTAATTTTACAGCAAAAATAAAAATCATATCGCGGTCATCAAGAGTCAGATCTACATTTACAGTATCTACATTTTCTCAATTTTCCAGGAGAACAAAAATACTCTGATAATAATTATTCACTTAAAATTTCATCAGCTTTTTAATACAGATAGTATACAAATGACGAATAATAAATGTGTATTGGCATACTATTAGAGATTTAGAAAAGTTAATAATTATTTAGATACGTATGAAGGAAAAAGATATACATTCATTTGGTTCTTGATATCAGGAAGTGATTTTACGACACCAATGTTTTTTCCGATGTAATTTGTTCAAATGTCACGCAATCAATTTAAACGAACTGTACTTAGACGACTACGTTTATGAATACTACCTTCTTGGTTTAACAATTCTGGTTTAATTGTTTAAAGGTTTTGTAACAATCAATTAAACAAAGATATAATATTTATTTTAAAATTGCTCTTTTATTGTGGGTAGTTAATTTAAAATATAAAACGAAAATATATTATTATACTAGCTTGTGCCATTTCCGTGTGAGGAGGATAATGATATCATAAACATATATAAGTAGAATATACTCTATTTGTGTTACAGTATTATTCTTTCCAAACTTTAAATAAAATAGGATTTATATTGGGTAATATCAGTGTATTAAATAAAATAAAAAAGATACAAAATTACAAGCCATTTGAATTTGTTTTTTAAAGGTTATTTACCTCACGTTGGCAGGTTTCTTCCATTCATTAAGATAAATCCATAATTTTAAATTGTTCTAATGCTGAAACTAAATAAATATTTGCTCCTACAAATATAGAATCATGGTTATAGAGTTTTAATTTATTTAAAGTGAATTTGAAACATGCGCTATTGATATCAAGGCAAAATATTTAGACACGACACCATGTGCTCAGCGTAGCGTAGTTATTAGATGCTGTGAGAACGCGCGCAAATCATTCATAGATTTAGCACTAGAATCTGGTCAATTCTCTATGAAACCTGCAGCGCAATGAACTCATTTGGTGATGTAGTAAGATTATCCTCAATTAAATGTGATTATTATAGGTTACTGTCTTTGTTCAACGAGAGGAGACGGCCTTATCGACTGGGCGGCGTCAGTCGAGCGCGCTCGGTCGGGATCGTAGTTGCGACGTTCGGCAAACTTCGACTAACTTCGGCGTGCGAACGCACCACTGAAATTTCAGGGCTGTGTTTACAGATTTTCAGGAATTAATTTTACATATTTTTACAATAATCTCAAATAATTTTATAATTGCTTTTAATTCAATGTTTAAGTAAAAATAGATCTAAAATGAGCAGAAAGTCTTTGATTAGTAAATAATTATAGTTGAGTTTATTACATAATATCAAACCACTATTCTTAGATGAAAAGCTCAAAATATAAAAACTGCGATCCGCCCCAGCTTCGCACGAGTGCAATATAATAGTACTATAAACAAAAATGTCTATTTCTATGCTTATATTTCTCACTGATAATGTAGATATCTATTGGTGAAAGAATTTTTAAAATCAATCGAGTAGTTTTTGAGTAAAATCGTAACAAACAAATCTTTCCTCTTTATAATATTACTAATAGTTCGTTGATAAATAGTTAACATTTTTCAACTAACTGTTGCGATTTGGAATAGAATTTCTTTTCTTGATTCATAAAATCGACTTAAGCAGATTTTTGAATAAGAAAATTCATAACTAAATTTTGTTTCATTTTTAACTCAGTGTGAAAAGTTAGCAGTTCAGAAAAATATAAGTATCGCCAACCCTTTGCTAGGCTCGGTCCGGGCACATGGCGCGAGGCGGCGCGGGGTCGCGGTGCGGGGGGGATCCGAGCCGCCCCTCAGTGGCGGCCTGCAGTGCCAAACGCGCGTGTCGCCTCCGACGCTCGCGCCCCGCGCGCCACATCTCATTTACCAAGCGACGCCGCAACCGGCGGTGCCAGCACCGCGGCCGGCCCCTGCCAGCCGGGCCGGCCCCGACACAACTCGCAACCAACATGACCGCTCCCATTGTTTACATTACTAGTTGATAACACAGCCCCACGCTGGCATGCTAATGTGAGTATCCGAATCGATCCGAATACGCCAGAATGTAAAATGTAAAATTCATAGACGCGCCGTAATGCGAGCGTAACGTCTCCTGCAATGCGACAATGCGAGAATGCGTGCCGGAAAAGTTGTAACGCGCGCTCGTGATTTCATTTGTATATCACGCTGCGAATGGATAGTGATTGTTTGTGAATTGTTGACAGTCGGACTGTTGGGCGCGATACGTGGACTGCACGCGGCGGCGACGCACGAAAGCTGGCGGTTTTGCGCGCGATTGTAGCACGCGCCACTTATTTGGGTTGGCGTGATGCGGTAGCGGTGGCGCGGCCGACGGCGGGCGGCCTCGTGAGCTCTCGGCGATGTGGCCCCCTTGCGGCTCATTGTAAGTACAATTTATCTTTAACCTCAAAAACCGTTCAGTTTAAAGTCAACCCCTAAATAGGTATTCACGCTCTGTGCATGCTCAACATAATACTCCACGTGTCCTAATTTCTCTTCAAATAGAACTTTCAGTGATGAATTTTTAAAAAGGGTACTGCAACGTGAAAGCGAGCGTAAATTCCTACTTTATACGAGCGTGAGAGAAAATCAATGTTTTAAATAAACATATTGTTTGGTAATTGTATGTGAAGTAATTTATTTTGGGTTGTATTCATTTCAGCACCAATTTTCATCAAATTAGCAAATTTTTTCGCTCAATTTTTTTATAAATATCAACATTTTCTCCTTGCAAATCATTATTGAACTCTTATTTCCTTATGTTCTGTTTATATTTTTCTAAGTAATTAATAAACAGAACATAAATTATTCTTTGTACGTATTTGTTTAATTTACGATTAAACATAAAACATTAAAAGTATATAAAGCTATATATATATATTAGGTAGTATATAGTTTTATATAAAATTATTTAGGCGAACTAACAACAAAATAATTTTACTTAATATAAGCAAAATTTTAATATATCACCAAAAATCACGTTAAATACATAAACACAATATCAAGTATTTGTTTTCTTAAAGCTATCTTTAAAATATCCACAACGCGATATGTTGAAACACAAACTTCAAGTATCAATAACTTTCTTGTTCAAATTTATAATTTAACATAAATGATCGAATACCAATAATTATGGGTATGGGCATGTTATGAGGAGAGATGAAGGGCATATGTCTAAAAAAGTTTTGAATATGAGAGTGAATGGGTAATCTCCTAGGAAGAGGGAGGCCGAAAAAAACATGGATTCGCTGTGTGGAGAATTAATAAAAAATTTATTAATAATTAATTATATGTGTTTGAGAGGTGTGACTAATGATATGGCGAGTGAAAGGAGAGAATGGAAAAAAACATACTGCGTCGACCCCAAAAACAAAAAAAAAGGGAACTGGGCATGAAGATGTTCGAATACCAATATTAAGTGAAATAAAGTTCAAATTAAAGTATTTTCAATAAATGTTAATAAATAACGAGTTGTAGTGCTACTTAAAGCTCTCATTCTACAATAGACGAACAGAAAACAAGCAACGTGAGCCTTGTTGTGTTATTGACAGGTTAATTGCATCGGTAGCAAAGGTACCTTACATTAAATTGGAAATTATAAGCTTTCAGTTATTTAACGTAATAAGTGAATTCCCGAGGCTTCTAATAGGGCTTAGGGCAGACCCATTTCTGTATCACATATCATATTTTTTTTACAGACAAGTAGGTGATCAGCCTTCTGTGCCCTGCTTGACTGAAACAACTTTTTTAAAATCTTTTTTCCCGGGATTCGAACCCTCTGGACCTCTCTCTAGGACCTCCGGTAAACGCATCGCGCTTACTGAGCCACGGAGGCGGTGTAATAAAACCTTCAATTATCCTGATGTATACTGCTATTTATTTTAAAACGTTCGTTTTATATAAATCTTTTATTCAACTAAAAATATAAATTTCATTTACCCTTGAATATTCGATCTAAAACTCGATAAGTGGCTATGCAATTGGCAAATCAAATCAGCGGCCAATCAGAGTTTGAAATCAATAACCCGGATCTAAGAGCTTTACTCGATTTCTATTGAATTTCCTCATCTTTTACCGACGTCTTTTGATTTTTATCCATAACCGTAAAAAGGTACTGATCAAATAAAGTGCATAGCTTGTTTAGTTTTTAAACCTTTGGTTTTCATTGTTTACTCGCTACTTTAGTTGTTCGGTTTTAGTTCAAAATGGAATGGAACTCCCTACCGGCTTTTATCTTCCCGCGACTATAACTTGTATGTTTAAGGCCAGGATGAATAGGCTTTTTTTAGACAGGTGTGCTCCTTTTAAATTAAACGCGATTTATTATTTATATAATAATTTATCCAGACGTTTCGGGTGCTTTTCAGCAATCAGCAAGGGGGTGGTATTATAGTAAAATCAATAATATCTGACAGCTGTCATCTTGAAGTATTATGTTCTTTTGTGAATAGTACATCTACATTGCACCCGTGCGAAGCCGGGTCTGTTGCTAGTAATATATAAAGAGTCACTTAATGCCGATTTTATATTTAACGTCAAGAATACTTTTAATGAATAGTGGCAGTCTTTTAATATGTCATTTACAGCTTTTTTAACAGAGGAAAACGTTGATACTCTATAGACATTTGTTAGTTGAATATAGATATCGGACTATCTTCTAAATAACAGAAAATTTGGTTAAGTACAAACTTATACAGGAGTAACGAATTTACCAGCCGGCTGAAAAGGCAGTCCAGGGCGGTAAATTCGGGAACCACTTTTCTTTTTAGATACACAATAACATACATATGTTACTCGCTGATAATGTAGCTTTCTATCGGTGAATGATTTTTTCTAATCGGTCCTGTAGTTTTTGAATTAAATCGTAACAAAGATACAAACAAAGCTTTCTTCTTTATAATATTAGTATATACTAGCTATATGGGCATATATTGTAAATTAGTTATTTTTAAAGGGGGCTAATGAGCCTGCGGATCACCGGATTAGCCGATGATCTAAAAGCGATTTAAATAACTTTTTTTTAACTCAAGACTCTACTTAGAGCTTACCTTGAATCCCTGACATGATGATGGTCTATTGAAAAATCCGCTGTCAATAAATATAAGCCTTAAAATAATGCATTGTCGTATCTAGGTTGGATCTCTTATGAATCTGATCTCCACAGCTGCACACGCTAATTGCAGCAATGCTCTGTTGCGAATATTTTTGTTAATTAACTAGAATTTTATAGTACCTAAAAGTAACATTTAAGTACCATATTCAAGGTTCAAGCCAAATGCACATATTTGGTTATATTTACATTTTGCCTGAGTTTATTCAAAATGTTACGCCAATGAACTTCAAATTTAGACTTAACTTACTCTACTACTTAAACATTTGTTTGATTAGAAATGTGTTAATCGAGTTGATTGTCTAGCTTAATAAAAAAAAAAAATTAACTCAAAAACTTTACTCTGGATTAAAACGCGAATTTGAAAATGAAAATTACAGTAAATATCAACTCCTAAGATGGCGTTAATATGGCAACTTTGTGATATTTCAAATCAGACAGCTGTCAACTTTTAGTCTGCCTGTGACCACGGCTGCTGAAAAGCATCTGTCTGTAGCTTCGGGATAAATAATATAAAGAATAAATCGCGTTTTAATTTGGTATAAAGTATTTAAATAAAATACTGTATACCGGATTAAAACGCGATTTATTATTTATATTGTTCTAATTATTTATCCCGACGTTTCGGATGCTTTACAGCAACCGTGGTCACGGGGAGACAGTTTTAATCCGTTATACAGTATTTTATTTAAATGTGTGATACTCGATAAAACACTTTTATACTGTACGTCTACTCGTTGGCGCATTTGGTAGAACACTTTGGGTCGCGGGTTTGATTCCCTTCAGAACGACATGTTTATAATTTTCTGTAAGCATGTCTTTCCCATGTCTGGTAACTTAGGGCACTGATCTAACATAAAAAAAGAAAAAAATGCTAAATGCTATCTATTCCTAAGAATTTGATATTTAGTGTAAAATTTTACATTACATTAAATATCAAATCCGTTTAATACATCTCACTACTATAAAATCTAGACTAAAAACTCCATCAAACGTTTTATGAAATAATTTAACTTTAATATATTAAAACATTCGTAATAATGTTTAATATCCAAGTTACACGCGTGGACGTGGCAAAACTAGAAAGTTCTTAAGCCCATAAGCTCCAGTTTGAATGTACAGTAATTTTAACAAAGCAAATATAGAATTTTACATAATCTATATAACTGTCAAGTTATGTCTACATTGTTTGATTCTATGCGGGTAGCGCTTTGAGTCCGTTACCGTGTGAACCTGCCTTTGACACATTTTAGAAACACTCTAGATATCAAAGAAACCGTGTTCTATTTACGGGCTTACAGTTAAAAGTATATATTTCTCAAAATGAAGCTCAGTACCTGCGGCAAGGTGTCCTAATAAGCCGATTCCTACCAGCTTTAATACCAGATTCGAACAACTAATAATAATTTTATTTATTCAGGTATAAACCTGTACATGATAAGACTGCCGCTATTCGTCAAAAGTATTCTTGACATCAAAAATAAAATCGTTATTAAGTGGATTCTCTTTATATATTCATGGCAAGGTATTACATTAGAAACAAAAAGTGATGCAAAATATAAAAATAAAATAAAATTGATTTAGTTGAGTTGATAAAAATAAAATCAGGCAGGCATGGGGACTTCCGAAAGAAGTGAAAACTTAGGATTATTATGTGTGCTGGTCTGGCTAATCACAACTACATATATAGATAAAGTATTAGCATTAGCATATCGGTGACGCGGTTCCCCTCTAAAAAAGCTAAACGCGTCTAAAAAATTTTGCCTTCAATAATAAATTATTAACGAATATAATTCAATAATAAATTCAAATTCACAAATCATTTATTCATTAAGATAACACAATGTACATTGTGTTATATTTTTTCGTCAATAAAAATAATAATATTAATTTTACATTTACTACCAGTTCTCAAATCAAGGGCGTAGAACGGACGAGAGGAACTGGCAATAAACTATTCGCCACTAAATAATAATAATATCCAATCAGAAAAATATTCCATACAGTAAATCTTCTAGAACTCCTTTATTTGGCAATATTTATTTTTAATTTAACAAAGATAAATTGTAAGGGTCTACGGAGACCTCCGTCGTTTGCACCCAGGGAACCTTCCTTTGAATATTTATGAAACTACCCCTGTCCGAAACACTGCCATGTTTCCTGCTATTGTCACGCACGATGTTCCTTTACTGATTTTTACATGACGAAGCGAATGTATAAAGCTGAAATTGTATGAGAGCTCGTCAATTTATTCTATGGTCATTCTCATTTTAGTATCTAAGTTAAAAATCGCGTGGAGTATCTCAAATTTAGCTTAGCGAGACACTTGTATTGTTAATATGTCGCACCTTTAAGCATAATCTAATATTAAATTATAGAGCAGAAAATTAAATTATTAAAGTACTCGTAACCGACGAGTGTGTATGAAAGCTTTGATGAAAGTAGGAGAAGCGAAAGTGGTATGTAAGGTTCGGACCAATGGGAAAGAGGCGTGATGTATATGTATACGTACATATTATGTATACACCAGAGCCACAATAATATGATATTGCGATATATAGTATCTTGCCAACATTTTTCGGTAAAAGCCTAAATTACTCGCTGATAATGTAGCTCAAATAATTTTTAAATTTGGTTCAGCAGTTCCAGAGATTACTCCATACAACCTCACGAACTCACAAACTTTACCTCTTTATAATATTAGTATAGATTTAAAAGGACTGGTAAAAATTACTAGAATTAAGTTAGAGTAACAGTATTAGTTTAACATCATGATTTCTTACCACTAAGGTGTCCCTATACTTATAAATAATGTTTTTGTATTTTTTTTTGACAAAAATTCAAGTCCATTTTCAATTCACGTAGAACATTAAGAGATTCACTTAGACCTGTGAAGTATCAGATACACAAATAAAGTATTAACCGTCCATTTTTACGATGCAATAACAAGTTGATCAAATATTCAGATATTATATTCTGTCCTCGAAGTTCATTGCGAAAGCGCAACAATTAACATTGAAAGTTAAATTAATAAAGTAATTATTGCCGTCTAAGATAATTAAACATTTAACCCTTCTAGTTTCCTTCACAGAATGTCCTTAATGGACGACATAAATTTAATTGTTCTACTATTAAGCGTTATTTATTTTATAGCCAGTTTTCTCTCATTTTATAAAATCTTTGTTTTTATTGTTATTATTAGGTTTATCACAATTCTCGATACTAACCCCAAAAATTTACAAGACCTACACGTTAAAATGATTGATAATGTCGTAATTACAAAATATGTAGTTAATTTAGCTGGGCAAGAGTAAAAAATCGTAGCTTGTAGCACATTGCTACGCAGGGCTACGGAAACTCGTAGCAAATTACTATTAATGACTGACATTGACATTTAATCAATTCAATTGACAGACAAACAATCACTTTTGTGTTTAAAATTAAATGGGTTTATAAACATTAAGAAATGGTTTGACCTCAAATGACATACCAAACCGGTTTTATTATGTTTTGCGTAATATAGACTAATTATAGCACCTGTTTAAATTCCAGTCGTTTTTGTTGTGTTGGTTTTCTTTTATTCCAACGAGTTCTTTCTGAAAACTTGATAGTTTTCAGAAAGAATGCGTTGCTGACCTGATGCTCAGCCTATTAGAAATAGGTAAAACAAGAAGAATTTGTCAAATGCTTAATTATCACCTTCAGCCGATCCATGGACTCATTTTTAAGCTAGAGAAAATGACTAAAAACTACAATAACTACTGCAATCAATCATTTTTAATTGAATAAAATTAAAACAAAGTAATTAAGAAAACTGAATTTTAATTGGATTAAATTAAATGTTATCTAAGTTAATTCAAGCAATCTTGTTTATTTTTCTTCTCATTTATTTAATCGAAGTCATTAATTACACACACAATGCTATCGAATTCAGTGCCGGAAAAGTGATTACCTGTTCGGGGGAAATCGAGGTTTCCTTGCAGGAAGTTGTTGAGCCAAGATCGGATGTATCGCTCATCGTCAGGGAATCGATTAGACGGATGTTGATTCGATTATGTGTGAAGTATAATCGATTTTATAATTGAAAGTCTTGCAACGTGTTTAGTCAGCATACGATATAAATTAGATAATCTATTAAGATTTTTAAGTAGCAGTTTGGGAGTTTCTTTTTTTTATGTGAGATATCGACAGACGAGCATGAGTTTACTTCAAGCATTCGGAAATCCATAGACTGAAACCGAAACGCGCAATGTGCACTTCACTGCTTTGCCATCTATGAACGGTGGTTCGTTACCCGGTTGAAATTTCGATATTCCTTCCACCCGATCAATGCTCCAAGTTACCTGACGTGGGGAAAACATGCTTACAGAAAATTATAAACATGTGGTCCCGGTGGGATTCGAACCCACGACCCATCGATGCGCACGGAGGTGTTCTACCAAACGCGCCAACGAGCCCCTCAAAACTCGTATATTAATTGATTAGGTAGCTAGGTTGCAGAAGAAAACAAAGGAGTACATATCAACGTATGTATTTTCATACCAAGATAAGAAATAGGAAGGATGTAGACATTAGACAATGCAAAAGTCTACAAAAGTAAATGTCATAGATAATAGACATTGTATTTTAAATCGACTTCAAAAAAAGAGGACTTTCTCAATTCGACTGTATGTTTTTTTTTGTATGTTTATTACGCGATAACTCCACCAATTATGCATGGACCGACTTCAAAAATAACTGTTAATAAATATTAAATAGATATATATTATATATGTTTCAATAATTTTGTCGATTGTCCTTTAAGGCTCTTACTTTGAAATAATTAAAATATTATTTTTACTTTGCAGTTTAAGTTTATACATACTATATATATGTTGGTATAGTTTTATTAATGTTGCTATCCAACAATGGTTTGAATTATATTATTGCTACACAACAAAATATTAAAAATTATGGTAGTTATGAGCACGTAACATGCATCTAGAATTGAGTTGAGAATATTAATTAATATTGTGTATTTTATCAAAATAAAAGTCATAGTTTGACTTATATCGAATCATAGAAACGGAAAAATCTGACGCGCTCGGCTTGTCGAACGGATCTTACAAAGGTGGTAACAAATTATATTGACGTGAACACGTGTGGCGACTAATATCATTACTCGAGGATGCTTTGTGGAAGAGAATTGACGGGAAAAGGTCTAATGTGATAATGTAGCTAGTTTTACGGCCTCCAGGAAATATTTTTTGGCTTGTGTGTTTTATTTAACAAAGCACTTTTTCTTTGGTTTTTCAGTAAAAAATTCAACACATTATGTTTATTTCAACTATCCTTTCTTCTATTAAATGTTTCATTTACTTAGTTTAATAATGTAGCTTTCTATTGGTGATTTTTTTTTAAATAGGTCTAGTAGTTTTTGAGTTAAATCGTAACAAACAAACAAATATTTCCTCTTTATAATATTAGTAAAGATTAATAATTGGGTTAAATATATAAACGGAAGCTGGTAGGAATCAATTTGTTATGATTCCTGGCCACAGGTAGGTATCATATATCCTGACAAATATCTACACTCATTTTACCTTTTGAACGAAATTGTATGTATGATATCGTAGACAAATGTCAAAAGGGCAAGCATTTACCCCAACTTGTCCACAATTGGGGGAACAATAATATTAACTGGCCGAAATCATTCATTTGTCACGAGGCTTTGTGGGGACACAATGCCTTTCGTACACATTGTCGCGGATCGGTTTATTAATATGTGTAAGGAATGGTTGGACCCGAATCTAAATAATCGTAGAGTTTGGTGACTAATAGATATACATTCTCTGATTTATTCACATGTAAGTTGAAAACCACACACAAAAAATTCCTGAAAGTTTTTAGAATTATAAATAATAATAATTTTTTGTATAATATATGTACTTCTACATTATTTAAAAAAAAGCTTTCAAGAAACGAGCTTATTCATTTTTAGTCGCAGATTTCCATTAGTGACTCGGTTGTCTGTCCTGTTATAAGAAAAATAAGAAAACAAAATTCATCACCACCAAAAACAGTAGAATGTATAATTTGAAGGCTTCGTCTAAAAATTTAATCTCAGATTTTGTCAATAGATATACATCTTAACTTTAGATAAATAAGATAAACGACAAGAACTAGAAAATCTTAACTTCTTGTCTTTAAAATAAATACTCTTTTTTATACTTTAACGTGAAATAAATTTACTTAAAAGAAATAAATATCACAAATGTAAAATAGCTCTTATTTGACATAAGGTAAAACACCCGACAGTCAGCCAGGTACCGGTAAACGGCCGTATACGAAAGCGAAGAGTACATATGATATCTTTCGTACTCTTCGCACTTATGCGAAAGATAGGCAGAGGCCAACTAGTAAGCGATATTTTCAAAAGGCTGAGCACTGAGTGTTTTAGGTTAAACTATAATCGTGGTCAATATTATAACATGCTACATTTTGCCAGTGGCATTTATAATTTTTTTTTTGGATAATTCTCAATGCCTACTCTTCTTATCTTCTTATTCTTCAAACGGGTTTCATTCAAAAAATAAGTCAATCTTTTATTCCGTGAAAAAAAATATCAAAAAACACGATTTTTTTAATGACGAGTAAAGAATGTAATCAACTGTAAGATCAAAAGCTTTTATTACTCAAAGTTTCATAACAGAATGTAAATAATAGTTCCAAATAAGGAAACAATATATTTTAGTATTATATTGAACAAATATTTTCTAGACGAAAATGGTTTACTAAAAGATTTTCAAATTGTAAACGAAAAGTGAATGAACTCTGCGCCATCAAATCTTCTTGGATCTCAAAAACAAGAATAGACGTTAATATTTAAGATTGTGTGAGATGAATGTGGATTTCGTATTTCATCTTTAAATCGCTTCTGGCTTAACGATTTGTGCAAGTAAATAAACTTGTTTTGTTAATATTTAGGTATCGACAACGTTTACAAAGGAACTGCAGAAATATACAAAAAGAAATAGCGTTTTCCCGACTATACTTTCATTATATCTATACTCTATACTAATACTAATTACTAATATTACTAATAATATTATAAAGAGGAAATATTTGTATTTTTGTATGTTATGAATAAACTCAAAAACTGTCTTTTATTAACGCGAGTATCACACATTTAAATAAAATACTGTATACCGGATTAAAACGCGATTTATTGTTTAAATTATTTATCCCGAAGTTTCTGCAGTCTCCCGCGACCACGGTTGCTGAAAAGCATCCGAAACGTCGGGATAAATAATTTAAACAATAAATCGCGATTTAATCCGGTATACAGTATTTTATTTAAACTCAAAAACTACTGGACCGATTTTAAAAATTCATTCACTAATAGAAAGTAACATAGGCTATTTTTTGTCTATAGTACATCTACATTGCACCCGTGTGAAGCCGGGGCGCGGTGCTAGTTACTTATATACATACTGATGTACTTGTTTAAGTTACGCTTAGGAATAATAATAATAAAAGTAATATTAACCCTTTAAAATATGGCATTTGCTACATCGAAAAATCAAACCATGACTTTCCAGGGCTTCAAACCTCATTTAAGGTCTTGAGGATGGAATTTTATATTTATCCCACTGTTCTAAAGCTTGAATGAGCCGGATATAAGTGAAAAAATGTTTCTAGACATTTATTAATAGCGACGATCAAATCTGCGATTATTGCACCAACAAGTTTGTTGCTATTTAGCAAGTGAGGAACGCTATACGGAAATTTAACATTTTTATGAAATTGAATCAGAAAATTCATACAAAATGACGATTCATTACGCTTATTTAACTACCATTTAATATTTTTTCTACTATTGATAGATCGTGTTTTTTTATGAAATAAGTAAGTAATTATCGATATTATTGAAACGATACAGTTGTAACACGAACTAAGTTAACAAAATGTACGAGGGTCGCTTACAAAAAATTAAAATTCCAGTCAGTTATGTACGGAAGCGGCATTAACTTCCAATATTCACTTAGCGTTTGTCAACTTCCGGCGTAACATAGCAGACGTGACGTTCATTCACTCGCAGTACTTTTAAAAGACCACACCCATTTTCAGATTAAATGAACTCTGCACAAGAGATTTTCCGTAGTTTCGTTTTTTTATGTCAGATATCGACAGACAAGCATGCGGTTCACTTGAGGGTAGGTGAAACCTCAGCCACAGAACATCAGTCAATGATGCGCTGTCGACCTAATTTTTACTTCGAGCATTCGGAAATCCATAGACTGAAACCGAAACGCGCAATATGCACTTCACGGTTTTTCCACGGTGGTTCGTTACCCGGTCGGAATTTAGATATTCCTCCCACCCGATCAATGCCCGAAGTTATCAGACGTGGGAAAAAAATGCTTACAGAAAATTATAAGCATGTGCTCCCGGTGGGATTCGAACCCACGACCCATCGATGCGCACGGCAGGTGTTCTACCGAACGCGCCAACGAGCCCGTCAAAACATATTTTTCGGGTAAAATTGCAACCATTTTTTATATCAGTTATTGACAGGCGATCGCGAAGTCACTTGGTTGATGCCTCAGCCACATCACATCAATAAATGGTGTGCTGTTGAACTTTTTCGAATATCGGATAATGTATAGACTGAGACGAAAAATATTTAACTACTTTTCCAAATATTTATGTTAGTTGTGACATATTAAACTTTGACTTGTTTATGTAAAATATTATTTGAATTTATGGCTATATGTGTTTATTAAAGGTATATAAACAAATATACGCACTTTTAGAAGTTGTGTGTTTTTACTGAAACGTAAACGTATTAAGGTCATTTTGAATATTTAAAATAATACAATGAATTTACATTTTTTTATTATTTTTTTTTAATTAAAAATGAATTTAATTGTAAAGTGTTCTGGAAGCATCTATATATTAATACATAGGATTTTTGTGATACGATGACGATTGAATAGCAGACGTCAATATAAGAAAACCTTAGACCTTGGATAAATACATTTTTGTTGTGAGTTATAGAGACGAGTTTGTAACGAGGTTATATAAGCTTTTAACTAAAATGAATTGAACCTTCCGATAGTCTTAAATATTATGTTACTTCAGACGCGTCGTATGACGTTATATAAGAATGTTCACTGAAACCCGGAAGAAATTGCTATGACCGCTTGTTTGGTAATTTCGTCATTAATGCAATTATTTTATCATTAAATTCTACTTGTAAGCGTAATTGTGTTCCATTCAAACGTATCTTAAGTACGTGATTCACCATCGTACCCCGCACCTGCACTTTCTTTCTTAACATGAATAAAAGGAAAATTATACAACCTTCAAGATATCAGATTTATTCGTATAATAAAAAAAAATAGTACTATCAAATAACTCTTTATGGTTTATAAATAAGGTGTACTGTGGCACAAATAATTCAATAATGTTTTATATTTCATCTTGACATCAAATTGCTTGAGTGGGGTTTGTGTATTCCATTTAAATTTGAGGAAAGCTTAGAAGGCTTTCAACTGACGCGGCTGGGCTGATTTAAGCAGCTTTTGTGTATTCGGCCATAAAATGTGAATATTCAAAATAATGAAACTTGTCAATCAACTAAAAATATCTACGAAATAATGCTATCACTTTCACTCATTCATCCTTTACAAATTGAAAAATCAAAAACTAACAATATAATATCCTTCAATATAAAAGAGTATCTCATTACTTGCATTGAAAACGTGTAAACAAATCTAACCCAGTTTCACAATACCTACTTATAAAATAACCCCGTTCGGTCGTATGTAAGAAAAAATGAAAAAAAAAAAAGAATACACATTCGCTCATTTATTTACGAGAGCCTTTAAGCCGTCTGCCCCGAGCCATTAGCAGGACTGCTGCTATCTCTTTCTACCAGGGAAACTCCCTATTATGCTATCCTTGACAGTTTCTCCCGCTCTATTATTTCGCGGGTTAAAACACTTGAACTTTGCTCTTGGAGAAATGTGTTAATAAAGACTAGGGCTCATACCAATTTAAACTTTTTTTGGGTTAATGTGCGTCTATGATGGGCCCTTTTCTACGAAGTTGATTCCATCTGGACATGATACACTATACTGCTGCTAGTATTCAATGCCATTAAAATAGAGAAAGAAGGTACAAAGCTAGCTACAAAACAGTTCTTTTTTAGTGTTCCGCACCCAAAGGGTAAATCTACATAGGGTATATCTGTATATCTGTAGGGTAAGGCGTCCTCATGAACCGTGAGAGGTAGACAGTTGAATTTTCACAGATGAAGTATTTCTGTTGCCGCTATAACACCAAATAAACAGAATAAAATAAATATTTAAGGGGGCTCCCATACAACATGATTTTTTTACCGTTTTTATAAATAATGGTACGGAACCCTTCGTGCGAAAGTCCGACTCGCACCTGGTCGGTTTTTTTAATTATTTTTGCTTCGTTTAGATATTTGTAAATATCTGAAAAAAACATGTGTCAGTTAAACGTTTGTTCATTCGGTTAGGGCATCGAACTTTGTAACCCAGAGCGTTTTAAACGGGTAAAGTGCATCGTTTAAATCATTGGGCCAATTGAGTTAACTCTCAAGTCCATTTCTATACTTCTGTTCTTATAATAATATTATAAAGAGGAAAGATTTGTATTTTTGTATGTTATGAATTAACTCATAAACTACTGGACCGATTTTAAAAATTCCTTCACCAATATAAAGCCAAATTATCAGAAAGTAAAAAAGGCTATTTTTTGTGTATAGTACATCTACATTGCACTCCATTTGAAGCCGGGGCGCGTTGCTAGTACTACATAAATTGCTATTTGTTTCTATAACATTTTAACAGTATACCAACTCATAAACAGGTTCTGTCTTCACAATTCATGGAGATAGCATCGGTACAGGACGTGTGAGCCACTGGAATACCAGGCTTGTATGTACGACATGAGTTGTGATACTGCTTGTATATTATGACTATGGGTTAGTAAAGCTGAGAACATTTTCAGTCCATTCTAAAGCCATGTTTATGGAAGCGAAGCTTATTGCGTCGAGCGCAGAAGTTTTAAATAAAATATGTACACATATTAAGTAGAAGCGGTTTTCCGGCGGATTTTCCTTAAGATTTATATGCGTATGAAGATTTGTAGACCTCACATGAACAAAATTAGGTCAGTTGCGCAGTGTATAACATAAAATGCAGACGAAGTATAAGTTTTTTGTTTGAAAAAACTACTGTAAACTTTGCATGGTTAGATTGGCAGTGCTTTGGCATTGCCTGCTCAGAATAAAGGGAAATCAATATCTTAATACATATGTGTACATATATCTTGTGATAGTGTCTTTTGTTAACGCGAGTTACATTTAAATGAAAACTATAACCGGATTAAAACACAATTGGCAAAAAATAAATAAAAGGTAATAACATACCTACGTTTGAAATATTCTCTAGTTAAATTTATTACAGAACTATTTTCATTGCAAAATCAGTCGGAAAGGAGTTATTGTCAAAAAACTCTTTTTTGGTCGCCATTTTTCCAATATGGCGGCGCGATCGGTAAAGATACGTTCCTTTCATAGTGGAAAAAGCGTGAAGTGCACATTGCGCGTTTCGGTTTCATTGTGCACTTCTATGGATTTCCGAAACCTCGAAGTAAAAACGACGAGGTCGACAGCGCATCATTGTCATGTTCTGTGGCTGAGGTATCACCTACCATCAAGTGAACCTTATGCTCGTCTGCGATATCTAACATAAAAAAATTGCTGCCGTTATACCTAGTGACATCACATACTCACAACGGAGATTTTCCATTATAATAACATAATATATTAATACAAGTAAATTATAACAGTTTGTATTTCATAGTTCTGGCAAATAAATAAATCCATTAAGCCAATAAAACGTATCATTCGTAACGATCGAGTCGCTGTGACACGGTCGAATAATCGAAAAAGTTGGCTAGATCAAAGGATTCGGTAAAAAGGATGTATTGAGGCTACAAAGTGTGGTCGAAGCAACAAGCGAAAGACGTTTAAGGTCTATTTGGACGCTGTTAAGCAATACAGCGACAACCCACACGGTTGCCATTTTGAGAAAATTGAGTTTAAAGTTTTAATAAGGTTTTATTAAATTCGTTTTAACAAATAACAGAAATAATAGATTTTTTGTAATTATTATTATTACGCTAAATATGTATTTTTTTTTTGGTAGCAATCAAAGTAATAGAATTTAGTGTATTCTTGTTAAATATTTAAACAGTGCCCGCTAGTTTTTTTTTCAATATTTCTGTTATTAAAACGATTTAAATGGTATATATCTCTTTTGTAATATGTACTCCAGCTCATAAGGAAGCGATTGGTATAATTTTTTTTTTATCATTTTGTGGGTTGAAACTGTATTGCTCAACAGCGTCCATTTATAATATTTAATGCTATTTTCTTGTACATACAAGAGCAATAACTGAATGCAGTAATTTAAGTGCAATAATTGACATCCAAGAATTGTAAGCAAGTGTACACGCGGATATTATGTGCTGTTTACGCCAAGAAAAGTATTGAAACATAACTTATAGAACTGATCAAGTGAAGATCAAATACGTGTTATTTAGACCATGCTAGACATTTATAGACAGTGATATCTTTTCAATACTTTTACTTGAGTTGATTGAATATACTCTATTTTCATTTCGACGGTTGAATTTTATTTAAATAAAATAACATTTAGTAACTGACAGTCTGCCCGTAACCACGTTTGCTGAAAATAATTCGAAAGTTTGGGATAAATAATAAATCGCGTTATGATCCGGTAAAACTATTTTATTTCAATATGTGATACGTGCGTTGATAAATATTAATAAAAATATTAGTCGAATTTTATTCTTGTCAATATTTAAGTTGCTTGTGACTTGTACCAACTGAAAACTACATCGAACCGTCCACTTCCGGGTAACTTAATGAGGATTTACTGGAATAAAATAAATCTTAGAGCAAATACCCATTTGATAGTTTTTTCTGACATAATTACGGTTGGTAAGCACTCAGCCAGTCTGGCTTTAGTTTTCCTTTTGTTTCCGAAGTTTTTCGCACGACTGAGCAGAGTCAATGAAATGAATTCGAAAACTATTACTTTATGAGCACTTTGTGTACGAAAAAAAGTCTAAATTTTCTTAAGTTTACCTCATAGAAAAGCTGCATGCAATGACTCAGCATTCTCAATTCTACTATTGGTGTATTCTAGATTCAAAAAAGGGGTAAAATATTTTTACAAATTTATATTATTCATCGTATTACTTCTATATTGATTACAAAACAAAGCTAAGGAGTAAGAATAAGAGAAAATAGGACCTATAATTTATATGACTGCCAGAAGTTGCTCACACATTTACCCTATCGCCTCTATTCTAGTGGAATACACTTATGTAACTCGATTTCCCATCCTCCTTCCACACCCTACATTCCAACTTGTCGTTTCTCCCTTTGCAATGTAGCATTTTATTTTTATAGCCTTGTCTTTTCGAATATTTCCCGTCGCCTCTTGCCCCTCGTAATTCCAAAGAATTCCCGAATTCTTGGCAATCTTTCTACGTAAGATAGAACCTATAGTTTCGCAATTCAAATTACAATCTTGAAACGAAACAGGAAATATCATGTTCATTCAAAACTTCTGTTCACTTCAAACTTGGTGTCCAAGATATCTGACATCGGATTGTGATTTTGTACACTGAAATTTTCGGTATTTTTTAGTGATGATTTCAATTCGCGGAATTCTTTCGCAAATAAAATGGTCTCATACGAGACCGACCTTTTCATTCGAAGCAATATCGGTAAGATATTTTCGGGGTAAACTGATGTTTTACGATCTTTTCTCTCCTTGAAATTCAATATTTGTCGTGATAAGTTAGTGTCACTAGGTGTCATCAGAATTTGGACAAGTCGCGTGGTGTATGATTCTAAGGCTTGGACTCCGTACATAACGATAAACAGGAAAAGGGAGAATCCGGCGATTATGTAGTTTTTCTCGATACGGCTCAATAACAGCAACTTTTCATAGTCACAGGTAATCTCGCTCGATATTAGTTTTGATATGTTTGCTAGCGGGAGATACATACCTAAGTATAGAACTAGGGTAAAATAGCTGATGATTGTAACATAGCATGTTCTAGAAGAAGCAGTAAAAAATAACTTGACTTTCTGTATATCGTATGCAGGATTAAGCATTACCAGGATTACAGACATTTGCAGGAGTAGCACACAACCGAGGACAAACGTATTTATATCCATTTTTTTGACTGATTAGGTATTGAATTGATGGCAAAACTATTTTATGGCATTGCACATGGTTTTTCTGAAGAAATTATTTAGCTAACATTTAAAAGTGTAAAGTATCACATTTTTTTCGATTTTGATTCGATTTATGTCGAGTTGTTTTTTTGACATTTGAGTGTAAATTGACACTATTATTTTTATACGATGTTAATGTTTATGGAATATATTGTTCATGAAGGTTTTATTGATATTTAACAGAATTAAGACCTTGGACTGGTACTTGAACCGCCAAAAAAGGGGATTTTTTGTTATTTGAACCTCACATTTTGATAACAGAAGCATCACCTATCTTTGATCCACGTACCCACGTGACTTAAGTAGTCACTCAATATATTGCTTATCATCAGGACTCAAAAGAAAGCATTAATACCGGTAATCATTTATTTATTTTAAATTTATTTCAAACAAAAGAAATAATATTATTGAACTACCTTGACAATAATAAGAGTAGATGATTTTATTTTATTCAAAAGTACTCGTAACCGTCGAGTGTGTATGAAAGCATTCCGTGATCTCTGCCTACCCCAATAGGAAAGAGGCGTGATGTATATGTATGTATGTATGTATGTATGTTTGTATGATTTTATTGCTAGAGTAGCAATCTCTTCCAGACTACCTTTGATGACAGGAATAACTGAAAGAAATATATAAAAACGGGATGGGAGTTTAGTATAATATATTAATAATACATAAAGTATATAATAAATACATTAAGTTGACTACAAATTACTCAATAATAGTATTGTTATAATAATAATAATAATAGTATTGTTATAAACTCATTATTATTATTTACCAATTTTTATATGTTTAAAAATCACTTATTAACTTTGACAATAATTCATGAAAAAATACCTACTAGTACAATTTTATTTACATGTTTGCTGCATTAAATGATATTTTAATAGCGTAGGAAAAACAATAGTGGCATTTGATATCCGGGAGGTATTAGTTTGCGTTAATATTGCATGTCGGCACATCAATTCAAAATCAAGTAATTCGGCCATTTTCAATGTGAAGTTTATAATTTTTTCTAGTAAAATTAATAGGCTGATCATCACGAAGAAACACGTGACTCCAATTGCGAATTGACTCAGATAAAATCTCATTAATAATTCTTTATCTTCCACTTGTTCCAATATTTGTCCATAAGTGTTTCTCTCCCAAACTATTCCAAAAATGGTATTAATAAGTAAACTAAGTGAAATAAACAATGTGAAATTGGGTGGGCAAATATAGTTTTCTTTAAATTTATACCAGCAATCTCTTATGAAAGTCGGCTCTTTTATAGGCTTAATTAGTAGCATTATAAAAGTTACTTGAGATAATATTATACACCCTGATAAAGCGCTAAATATATTTATCATTTTGTGGAATTTATTTTTATTCTAATCCTTGTGTTCAATGTTAATCTTTTGGTTAGTAGAGGAAACTAAAGTATCTTTACTTTGCGTAGTACTTTCTGTTATATTTGTTTCGTCTCCAACCTTAATAATTTTAGTTTCTCGTCTAAGATCAACATTCGAAAGTCCACCTTTTTTAAGATTTAATTTAAATAAATCTTGTACAGTACTTTGCTCATCCTCAGTGAATTCTATAACTGATGGCCAGCGACCCGTATCTATAGTTCCTTCAACTGCATCTGAATCTTCTAAATCAATATAATTATCAATATATGCTATGTCGATGAGATCATAATTTGCCATCAAATTTGAAAACTCTACTAATTTAGCAGAAAACTTTAGGAATTCAAAGATTCTTAATGTTATAAGAAGAAAAAATAGTGAAAAAGAACCAAGAATGTAGTTTCTTGATGCGTTCGTAGTAGCTATTATATTTCTGAGCTTGTTGTCCGCTGTGTTTTCTCGCTTCCAAGAAGAGTTCAATTCACTTAATGTTTTTGTAGGTGTAATAATACCAGATGTAACTATAATTGAAGCGTATAAAACGGTTAAAGAAATTTTAAGGACGTTACAGCCTTCAAGGAGTTGTATGTTCTGTGAGATAGTCACTATGTCCAAAAATGGTGTAAGTAAAAACAATATTAAAACCACTTGAGTGAAATTTATAGAGAGAAGTACTACAGAGGATGAGTCTAAATTCATTATTTCATGAAGACTGTTATTGAAAATTTATCCTCATGTTGATATTATATTTCACTTGTGAATTTTATTATTTGTATCGGATTTTTCGATAAAAGTCATAAGTAGTACGTCTCCTGTCTACAGTCTCAATGATAGGAAATATAAAAGAGTTTTCTAAAAAAAAGGTTTTTTTGTTCTTTATTATAGTTAATATCACGGCCAAGAGATGAACTTTTCTTAAATAGTTACTGTAAAAAAATATTTCAAAGCCCTTAATATACACATAGATAAATAAATCTATTCTTATATTATAAAGAGAAAAGATTGTTTGTTACGATTTAAATTAAAAAATACTCGAGCGATTTTAAAGATTCTTTCATCAATAGAAAACTACTCGTACATTATCAGCGAGTAACATAGGTTATTTTTGTGTATAGTACATCTATATTCCACCCGTGTGAAGACGGAGCGTGTTACTATAAATAATTTTAAAGATAAAAATTTAATAAAATTTGTAATAAAAAATCAAATATCATATATTTTTCAAATATATACAATTTAGGTTAGGTTACTTTATTAATGGAAAACCTTTAATGGTCCATAATGGTGGAAAATATTACCGCAGCATTGTACCAGTGTGAGAGCTACACTCAATTTACGCTTGAAAGACGTGTGACAAATGGAAGTAACGTACACGTTGCACTGACCTCAAATAATTGGGCACACGGTAGATGAATGATGGAGACAAATTCTACTTAGAACTTTGCGAGATATATCGTCATGATCGTAGAACAACGGCGGATCTGCAAAATGACTACATTACAGGAGAGCGTTTTAAAGATTGATAAGACGTTTTTTGTGCATAATTAAAACACGGCTAATTTATTCGGGTTCAAACTCGGCAATATTATGTTTGGTGTCTTTTTAATATTTATTTTATACTGATTACCGTGAGGGGAGGCCGAGGGGACGACGTAGTACAATGAAGGTATAATACGCGTTTTTTTACTGCGTTGAATAAGCAGAACCGCTGTTATTCTAGACAGTAACTTGATTGTTTTTATCAAACTCCAATTTTTTGTTTGTTCTGTTGAGAATTGTCATTTTTTTAAAGATTTTTATACAATAAATCTCTTGCAGCTGTGCGATTAAAACAGTTTTTCACGCACTTACTTCGGTAATTATGAAGTTAACAATTTTGTTCGTTTTAACCTGTAAAGCTGTGAGTTTTTAAAATAAATTCGAAATTATATTAATATACGATATATATTTATAGTAATATCGCTGGCCTAATTATCAAACTTCGTAACTCCAAAATTTCCGATTTTTGTTTTTTGATGCCATCTTGTGTAAAATACCGTAACGAATACGATGGAATCACTCGTATCTACTAATTGTTTTTTCCTCCTGCTGTAAAGTTTGACCAAATGGATATACGAAGTTTGATAATTAAGCCAATTATATGCTAAAAATATAATATTTGTGTGGTTATTGTCACGATGTATATTCCCTAGTGCGGCATGGGCCAAACACATTTATATATGTTTCACTTTTCAATTTATTTATAAGCATGTAAATCAGCCTTATGCCCTGTCCGAGCGAATCGATTTTATTAATTTTGTTTCCCCGGGATTCAAACCTGTAACCTCGCTCCGGCGTTTAACGCAACGCTTACCACTGAGCTACGGAGGCCATCCATAACTGGAATTGCCAATAAATCTTTACTAAGCGAATCCAATAATATGAAATGAAAAGGATATCTTTGTTTCCATTTTACCCAAGGGTCGCTAAATGAAGAACGTGAGAGGGGTCAAAGGGATGCGAAAATATATCTTATTGGATATACACATAGTTTTCAAATGAGATTAGAATTTGATTCAGTTCCTTAGAACACAGGCAGCTAATCAAATTAACACTGAACAACCTTTACGCTAGTACCTTTCATAAGTTCGCTGTAAAATGAGCGGAATATGTTGAATGGGATGATGGGATTTGTAATATCATAGTTTCAGCAATGGCGAGACCACCATACAAGCCCAAAAGCCCGGCTTGCCCTACTAATGCATACTTACATATGTACATATAAATCACGCGTCTTTCCATTGCGGTAGGCAGAGGTCGCGGAATTCCATATGCTCCAATCCTTACATACCACTTTCCCTTCTTCGACTTTCATTGATTACTACCTTCGATCCACATTTAATACTATGTCAATGATAACTACTAATAGACTCGTGTCGATAATATTTGGATGCAAACAAAATAATTGTAGAATGAAACCTATTGGAAAAGGAACAGAATACAATAAAAATAAAAGGAAAAATAATTTACGGGCGATCTGTAGATAAGGTATCTAAAAAAATATTGTATAGAAACGAATGCCACGGTTGATTCTTGCAAAATTACACAATTAAGATAAATTAATTATATTGTAAAGCAAAATTGTATATAACGAGAAAAAGCGTGATAAAATATAAGCAAAAATCATTAGCTATATAATTAGTTTTTTTTTCATTATTTATTTCAATGAATGAGGGGATAGCTAATTATCAACGAAGAAACTCGGTTTGCTCAGGGGAGTGTAAAATAAATCCTTCTTATAGCTGTTGTATCCACAACTACACATATTATTTTCCAATACTTTTCATTTACACTAATATTATAGAGAGGAAAGATTTGTATGTTTGTTACGATTTAACTCAAAAACTACTCGACAGATTTTAAAAATTCTTTCACCGTTAGAAAGCTACATCTTCACCGAGTAACATTTATTCCTAGAAATAGTTAGGGAATCATACTAAAACTTGAATATTACAATTTACAACCCAAGGTGTAAAAAAAAAGTAATTTCTGGATCTATTGAAACGATTTTAAATCCTTTTCCCATTAGAAAGCTATATTATCAGCGAGTAATATAGGCTATTTTTTGTCTATAGTACATCTGCATCGCACCCGTGCGAAGCCGGGGCATGTAACTAGTTCATATATAATCAGTGTCTCTCCTAAAAGAAAAATAAAGTACTATCAAAAATATATCAAGCCTACTTATACGATACAGCGCATTTGTGAAGCAGTTCAAACTTTCATAAGCTAAGTTTTCTTATTCGCTGTTTGTAACCTGGTCCAACTTTTACGTTCTACAACGACTTTCTTCGTCGCTAAAGTCTTTCAGATATCGTTATGCTACATACTGTTCGTTTCATGAATTATTTAACATGTTTCTACGATAAGGAGTAAGGAAACCTAATTTGGTTCGATGTTCGATTTTGTTTACATTTAAAAGTTTTTTTTACGCCTGTGGTTCAATAATAATAATTATTGTCAAATTATTTATTTAAGGTTACAATAAAGTCTTGTTAGGATATGGCAACATATTCAATACGTATAATACATCAAACTTAAGATTAATTATAAAAGTAGGTCGACAGCGCATCATTGACTGATGTTCTGTGGCTGAGGTATCACTTACCATCAAGTGAACCTCGTGCTCGTCTGTCGATATCTAACATAAAAATAAATAAAAATAAGATATGTATAATTTTAATTTAAATTACAATGAATTATTCAAAATTATTTACCCAATTCAACTCTTTATTTTCATGCAGCAATAAGCAACTGATTTTACATAACTAATTGAGCATATCTTTAAGAATTCTGTAGAATCTATCATCTTTTGACATATTTCTTTAGTTTTCAGGCAGTTATTAAAATAGTGTATACAATAACACCATGCAAAACTATTAACCTCTGAAGCTGTTTTAGTTTTACTTCGAATACTCAGAATTCAGAATGGTGAACGGTGAATGCTAGCTTGGTATGATTGGCAAAAAAACAATTACAAAAGCAAAGTTGCGAATAGTCTTATTTTAAAAATTTTAAATAGAAAAATGAGCAACTGATCCACAACGATTTGATGTATCAAATCGTTGTGGATCCCCTTTAGGACCTGGAGATCTTCACGGCGGTTAAAGGCTTTCGAGCAGGCCTATTTTGAATAAACTTAGTTATCGCTGTTAGACCGCTTCATGAGGCATGCCTCATAATAATTATTGAACTCTTTACTGACCCCTGAAGATCCTAAAGAGTGCACAATTTTATTTTATTTATTTATTTATTTACAAATAATCCAACACCTTTACATTGTATTTCAAAATAGTATGTGTTTTTGTATTCATATTTTTAACAAATATTGTGACTTCTCGTAAGAACTGTTGCTTAGACAGATTAAAAATGTCTACACCTGCGTACTTACTATAAGATTGTTATACGCTTTTTTATATACTGTTTTGAGCATACATTGTAGCAACCCCTACTTTCAAAAACTACGATTGAATTGTATTCAATTTGTCTTATCTTGTTCATAAGTCACCTAGATATGTAGAAAGCTTTTAAAAAAAATCGTTCCCATTATCAAAACAAGACAACTTTGTTTACAAAGAAAATCAAATTGCAATGTTATTTAATACGAGTTCTTAAATATACCGAGAGTTGCAAAGAATTGAAATCTCTTTCTTTGCGTTTAATGAAACAATTTTGTACAGTGTTCTGCGCTCAAGATGTTGTAATAAAGGTTCGTGAGTTAGTGCTTTTATTACCGTGGCGGAGTTGAGAAATATTCGGAGACTTTTTCTTCAAATCTTTCGCACAAATAAACGTTCGATATTTAGAAGAAATCAATTTTATAAGATGGCGGATAAATATAATTGATGTTTTATAAAATAGTTTGCTATATATGTACTATTGTTCCATAGTGCTGACAAATTATATAATCGTAATAAATCATATGATTAATAAAATTAAGTACATAATTAAATGTTTAACCGTTCTATAGAAGATTGTTTAATAATTATTTTTAAACAGTTATTTAAAAACACTTGAAATACTTGTCCGGCCCGTCTGTCTCCCGCGACCACGGTTGCTGAAAAGCATCCGAAAAGTCAGGATAAATAATTAAAACAATATAAATAATAATTCGCGTTTTAATCCGATATACAGTATTTTATTTAAACATGTGATACTCGCGTTAATAAAAGACAATATTAAATATTTGAATATTTTAAAAAACGATGAATTTATAAATGAAGTATTTCAGAAGAATCAGAATTAAAATACCTATATAATTTTCAAAAAGTATTGTAATATTTTAAAACTAAACTTGTAAACTTAATTATATCAAAAACTAGTAACCCTTCAGTGTTGCAGAGGTGTATTATGTGAACAATCTACCGCCTATTCTGAAAAAAAAGCAGAAAAAACATACAGAAGAATATAATAATTCTTCGAATATAATTGAATGTGCCCCGGATACAAATCGCAGTATCTATTATATCGTTAGGTCCCATAAATCGGGAGGAAATTGCCAAGTTTTCACGTTAAAATATTTTCTCCCTCTTGAGTGGTTTGTTTACAACTTTTTGTTGAGATATTGTTCACATTGCAAAGTTCATTTTCGCTCGTAAGCGACATTTGTAAAGTGTTTTTACATGAGGAACTTACCTTAATTTGAAATGAAATGAAAGTATATTTATTTTGAAAGAAACTTTACCATACATTTTAGAACGCATACAAAAAAGGTAGATACTTAATCTTAAAAAACAACATAATTCTACATAAGCTGTTTTCCGAAATTGGAGTCTTCTTAGTTACAGTTATGCCCTTGCTTTAATGAGAACAACACTGATTTTCAGTAACCCCATTGTGTGACGCTTGGAGCTGAGCTGATATGAAGGAGTAAAAAAATTCACAATCGTGAAAACGTTAGCACTTTATTGCAAGAAAATAGAAGGATTTAGGACGCAAGCAGGATTCAAACACAAAAGGTGTAGTTTTATAAATATATTTTTGCATTTCAAAGGCTGTAACACATCTGCATTATGCTATTGCGGATATTCATTGGTTGTGGTGTTCTTGATGTAGCAGGCATCCCCCCCCCCTCATACTGACGTCTTGGATACTTTTAACCATCTCGTGTAAAATGTTGTAACACTCTTTTGAAGACTTCATTATGGCTTGTTGAAATATTATTTTAGGTAAAAAGAAAATACTTTATTATTTCGATCTCCTTCTGATATTTATATAATTTCGTTTGAATATATTTTACCACTGACTATTTTGAGCAGTAAACAATAAACATGCAGGAAGTGGCAAGGAATCCCAATAAACTGATTCCTATCGCCTTCCCTTTATATATTTGACCCAATTACTACTACAATGACTACTACCAAACAAAAACATTGAAAACACGTTTCCCTTTACTTTGGATCTTTCTCGCACTGTATGAAGGTTTGAAACTTTGCAACATCATGAGTTTTTTGAACGGTTCAGTTTTTCAAAATGTTCCCTCTTTCCTTCTGAGGGCAAAGTGAAATTCCTTCCGGAGAACTGTTTGTAAATGGAAGTTTTGAACAACACGTTTGTTAGAAAACAATATGTCGACATCGCATTGAATTTATCCTGGGAAGTTAAACCTAGAACAAGTTAACCTCATGACAATATCTGATAAATAGTATTTCATTGTATATAAAGCACTCACTCTAATATTTTTATGTCGGTCACGTATTTTAAATTTAATAGAGAAGTTTCCAGTAGCTACGGGTCTAATTTGGTTTATTGCCTGTTCCAATTAAGCTGGTTTTGAGTTTTAAATTTATATAATACTACTAGCGACCCACCCCGGCTTCGCACGGGTCTAGATTTTTTGACAAAAAAAGCAGGGGTTGAATGTATTTCTTAATGCCACAGTATAAAAAAATAAAAACAAAAAAATTCGTCCAAAAATTAAAAAAAAAAATTTAGGGGACTACCCCTAACATTTAGGGGGATGAAAAATAGATGCTGGCCAATTCTCAGACCTACTGAATACGCATATAAAATTTGGTAAAAATCGGTCAAGCCGTTTCGGAGGAGTATGGCAACGAAAACTGTGACACGAGAATTTTATATATTAGAAGATTTACTTACAGTATTTGAAGCTTTACCGCCATCTTTTAAAATAGTATTATCGTAGGTCCTTAAAGGTAGAACGAGACAGAGGTATACAAAATGTATTACGCAGTAATGGGACCACTATATAAGTTCAAAATCCCGGCTTGCCGGCTTTAACCTATAATTACGTAATTATATAGAGATTCGCTCCGGCTTTTCACAGGTGCAATGCATTTTTATTTAAATTTTTAAAATCGGTTGATTAGTTTTTGAGTTCATTTGTTACAAACAAACAAATCTATTCTCTTTATAATATACGTATTAGTATAGATATATGACTTATTTAATTGGTTTAAATCCCGTTCATAGATGGAAAAACCGTGAAGACCATATTGCGCGTAAAAAAGAAGGTCGACAGGGCATCATTGACTGATTTTCTGTGACATAAAAAAAGATATAATTCTTTAGATAATTTTAAACTTAATAGTCAACTCTGCTGCTCTTTGAAGGCACTTCCGTCGCTTGTAGTATAAGCCTTATTCCGATGCAACTCGTTATAATGATGAACTTCCAATATTGCTACTGCAAATTAAAACACACGCAATATATTTTCATTCCAACTACGGTCAGGTCACGCGAACCGAACAAAGGATATTTCGATAATAATTTCAATCCGTATAGGGTTGTCTCAATGGACGTATTTAATATTTAAATTATTTAAATGAAATAAAAATTTTTTTTTTTAACTTTTTATGAAAGATATTCACAGCAAAGCCTAAGGATCACTTCGATGAATGGGAGACAATCACTTGGATTCGAGCAATCAGCATTCAGTATAAAGTTATAAATATAGCATAGATCATTAAATTAGTAAATTTATTTCTGCAAAAGGGCTTGGTCAAAAGTACTCGTAACTGACGAGTGTGTATGAAAGCATTGATGAAAGTGGAAGAAGCGAAAGTGGTATGCAAGGATCAGAGCATATGGAATTCCGTGACTCTGTCTATCCCAATGGGAAAGAGGCGTGATGTAATTAATGTATGTATGTATAACATATATTAAAATATTTTCAATACAAATCAACATCATTTATTTCTTTATTGATTTCTGAACACCTACAGAAACTACAAATAAACAATCTTATTGTCGACAACATAATAAAAATTATATAAAACTATAAAAATATTATTCAACAATTACAACTACAATGAAAAAATATAAAAGATAAATATTTACATATTTAATTAGTTGGCGTTCAACGTGAACGCTAACGCGGTCAGTGCTGACCGACAGCAAACTATCTCTGTAGGCCAAACAAAAATCACAGTTCTATCCAAATTTAGACTATAATATGTTTTTTTAATTAGAAACATATATCTAAAGTCCAAATGTATTTTTTACTAACAAATGTAAAATTATTTATTTACCAAAGTTGACTTCTAAACGTTTAGGCTCGAGCGGAAAGTCTAGTTGTAAACCAACACTGACCGGAAAGATGCATATTTTTTTGGGCTTTCAGCGTGTTAAAGATAAATTATTAACAAATTTTCATATAATTTTAAAGAAAGACATGATGTCGGTTTAAACAGTTTTTTTGTTATATTGCTATCAATATATAAATAACGCTATATCAACGGCCTCAGTGACAGCCCCGAATCAGCAGAACGTGCGAAACATTAAACTGTTGCAAAAACCCAATACAAAAAAGCACGGACGTCCAGCCAATGTATCGCGGCCCAATAGTTACATTCTGATAAATGATTCGTGGTGATAAAGTGCTTTTATTTTTGCTTTCTACCGTCACTGATAAAACCATTGTATGGGACGGATTTTGGCATGATTAATCATGAAAGATACAGATAATTAATTATTTTTAGACCTTCACTCCATCATGTATCCTGAAACCAAAAGTTATTCTACAGATAGAAGGGACAATTGATTGAGATGACCGAAATTGATTTGAAAACTTTTTAAAAATATTGAAATTTTGAAGCGCGAAAGATGTGAAGCGTGGACGATAAAAGAAGATCTCAGAAAGCGCATTGAGGCTTTTGAAATGTGGGCTTACAGGCGTATGATGAGGATAAGCCGGACCCAAAAAGTTCCGAATGTGGAAGTTCTGCGACGAATTGGCACAAACCGTGAGCTTTTAATGGCCATAAAGAAAAAGAAAGTTGCATACCTTGGGCATGTATTAATACACAATAGGTACGAACTTCTGCAACTGATAATTATGGGAAAAGTGGCCGCAAAAAGAAGTGTTGGCCGCAAAAAAAGTCGTGGCTTCGCAACATCAGGGAATGGAAGGGAATCGCCAGTGCCGCTGAACTGTTCCGTACAGCCAGGAACAGAGACAAATTTAAATCGCTGACCGCCAACCTTCACTAATTGGAGAGGCACCTGAAGAAGAAGAAGAAAAATTAACAATTTGTAGAAATTATTTCATATCCTCATTAGAGCTGGTTGCTCGAATGCTTTTGCCTTTTAATAAAAAAAAAATATTTTAAAAAGCCCTGGCATACGTATTTTCGTCATGTCACACGAGTATGTATTAATTCAAAGAGCTGAAAGCTGTACTTTTCTCTCCCATTGTAGTACTATACTTCGTTACACGTAATACAGCAATTACCAACTTGAAGCACTCCTCAAGGAATACTTGGATGAGATGACTTCACTAAAAGTTTAATACGAGCTTCATATAAAGATGCTGTGGTACTAAAGAGGCCGCGTTAGGGTGTTTGCCCATTGCAGTGTATTACGTCAATGCAACATGGTATGTTCAAAGGTATTTTGTGATGAAAAGGCGACGGCATATAAATGCATGAAAGAGTCAGTTCTATATGATATATAGTCAGAAGCTTCTTAATGCTTTACATATTTTACATTTGAGCCACTAATTAAGTTAGTTGGCGCGTTCGGTAGAACACCTGCCTAGATGGGTCGTGTGTTCGAATCCCATCGGGACCACATGTTTATAATTTTCTGTAAGCATGTTTTCCCCACGTCTGGTAACTTCGGGTGGGAGGAATATCTAAATTACGACCGGGTAACGAACCACTGTTCATAGATGGAAAAACCGTGAAGTGCATATTGCGGGTTTCGGTTTCAGTCTATGGATTTCCGAATGCTTGAAGTAAAAATTAGGTGGACAGCGTATCACCTACCATCAAGTGAACCTCATGCTCGTCTGTCGCTATCTGACATAAAAAAAAAGTTATTTGTATATCCTTACCTTTTTATAGTATCTATTTTCATTCGTTAAGAGCATTAGCAAATATGGAATTACCAATAATATAAAAAAAATATGCTCATGTTCGCATTCAATTCACCAATATGTGCTGACACCCTTACAATATGTGTATTATATATACGAGGCCTATACGAGTAACGAGTTTTATTGAAACTTTTCAACAAGTTTTTTAAAGCGTGTTGATTTATCTGCACTATATTCTTAAAATAGTATTCAGCCAAACGGATAGTACTTTATTCCAATATAGTATATCTTACGGGATTCAGTAACTGAAGCAAATAATAATAAATGTGAGTATTTTCAGAATATTTCTTCTTGAGCTCTTCATAAATATATATTTTTAAAAATATCGTTAGTGAGTAAAATAACATTCCTGATTGCTCACCCAAAATTTCCCTACGTTTATATGACGTCCAATTGCTTTTTATTAACACTCCAAAAAATTATACGAGGGTGAATCAAACAATTCTTGGAATCAATATTAAAAAATGCAAAGATTTAAATAATAATATTTTATTTTTCTACATAATCTCCCTCCAATGCAATGCATTTAGAAAAACGCGTTTCTAACTTCCTTATTCCTTGTGAAAAAAAATTATTTTCTTGACTCTCGAAAAAGTCCTCTACGGCAGCTATAACCGCGTCATTATCGTGAAATTCGGGTGTTCCACGAATTTCCTCTTTTAATTTTGGAAATAAGTGAAAATCACTTGGGGCTAAGTCCGGAGAATATGGTGGGTGGTCAAGGAGATTGAAGCCAGCACAGCGGATTGCGTTGAGCGCAACTTCCGATCGATGAGCAGGAGCGTTATCTTGAAGGAACAACACGCCCAACGACAGTTTTCCACGACGTTTTTCTTTAATCGCTTCACGCACTTTCGGGATTAAATTTGCATAATAGGGTCCAGTAATCGTCTGGCCTTTTGGCATGTAATCAATAAAAAGGATTCCTTCACTATCCCAGAACACAGAGGCCATAACTTTGCCAGCGGTAGGAGCAACTCGAAATTTCTTGATGGATGGAGAGGATGGCCGTTTCCAAGACATGCTTTGTCTTTTAGTTTCAGGATCAAAATGGTGGACCCACGTTTCATCCATGGTGACAAGACGACGGCAAAAATTATCCGAATCACGCTGGAACATTTCGAGATTACGCTTGGAAATTTCCAAACGTCGCTTTTTGTTTTCGTCGGTTAACATTCGTGGCACCCATCTTGCAGACACTTTTTTGAACCCCAGTGAATCAATTAAAATGGATTGAACGCTACCAAAAGATATCTTTAGGATCTCAGCTATATGTTTTATAGTCATTCTTCTGTCTTCCAAAACCAGATTCTCAACCTTTTTGACATTTTCTTCTGTAACGGAGGTTAAAGGCCGCCCAGAACGCGGGTCATCTTTACAGCTTGATCTACCTCTTTTAAATTCAGCCACCCAGTACGCAACCGTAGAATAGGGTACAGCATCACCCCCTAATGTCTGCTGAATGTCCAAAAAAATTTCCTACGTAGACATTTTTTTCAAACTGAGATATTTTATCACCGCACGTAACTCACTTTTATCCATAATTTTGACTTTTTAGCAACTCGTTGCACAAAAAAATTTATTACATGCGAACGAACTGACAAAAACAAGTGACAGTCTGCATAAATATAGTGTGATAGACACTCTTTAATTTGAATATCGAACTTGATCCAAAAAGGTTTCATATACATATATGCACTTCTAAGAACTTTTTGATTCACCCTGGTACTTTAAATTTATTTTAGGATTTCAGGATTTACAAATTTTAGTGTATAAAGATATAATTTTCTTCAAATAAAAAAAATACGTTAGATTATTCCTTTTTATTTTCCTTAACACTACTTCATACCCCCTTATGTCATTTTTTCTGAGATGTCCAGACAAATAAAGAATATAAAAATCGTTTACGCCCTTGAATCACATAAGATTCAATGAATCATTTGGTTTTCGATTGTATCACATATGATGTAAGGAAAGTCAACGATTCAAGTCAAGGTTTTCGTTATATCACAAAAGAAACATATGACAATAATCTGTAGTTAAGTATATTGAATTCACAAAATCGAGATAATAATTCGTTTCTCGCGGCGATATTGGAAAAATTCGCTTAGCAGCTTATGATATTCCAAAAAATACAATTCGATTCTAATGTTTTATTCAAGTTTCTACCCTTCCTGTTCGAGTCGCAACTCGCATTGGTCAGAACTGTGCTAAACATATTGTATTACTTTTAGTTTTCGCTTTTGATTTGGTTGCATTCAAGTTTATTGAGAACGTTCTCAGTACCTAATAGTAGGTCACTTATCTTGCATTAAAATAACTTTATATTGGATTAAAACGCGATTTATTATTTATATTATTTATCCCGATACGAACGTTTCGGATGCTTTCCAGCAACTATGGTTTCGGGCAGACTGAAAGGTGACAGCTGTCTGATTTGAAATTTGACAAACTCCATCTACGGAGTTGATTTTTTTCGGTCGCGTCGCGAATAAATTACCGTATTAATGTTATTTTATTTAAATGTGTGATAGTTGCGTTAATAAGAGACGATTTAATCATTGATAATGGCCTCGTTACAACTAAAAACTGAGAGTTGAATGATCGTATATATCTGCTATATGTATGCCTGTTGCTAACTTTTTGAATTCGTTTTAATATTGTAGTTAATTACTTCAAGATGTCATGTGGAACATGGTGTAATGATTGCAGCTCCTTAGAAACATTTTGTAAATTGGCGATTAAAAAGAGTTGATTGCCAGTTCTACTCGTCCGTTCTACACCCTTGATTTGAGAACTGGCAATAAATGTAAAATTAGAAGCATTTACCTAATTTTTTTAACTAACGTTCATAAGTGTATATTATGTTACCTAAATGAATAAATGATTTAAATTTCAATTTGAGTTCGTGGGTGACAGTGGGTGTGTAATGTGTATACGGGTGTGAATTCTTACTATTCCTAAGTATTGGACAGGCATATTTCTGTTTATATCGCTTAATAGATCTTGTACGCTATACCAATCTAATCCATCGATCGTATTTTATATTGTTTCCCTAAGATTCGAACCTCTTTAAATGCTAAATCGTTATAATTATTTCAATAAGTAAATGCAAATAATGTTCTTGAATATGTAATACATGTACTTTGTTCCGCTCAATTTATTTTAATCTTATTCAAGTATCATTGAAGCTTTACTTCGCTTCATTACGTTTAAAATGTAATTCTAAATCACCTGATATCAAATACCTGAGTTTGAGTAACAATCGAGATCGATTATCGCATAACTAGTAACAGCCACTTGAGCGGGCTCTCGGCTGCAAGAGCACTCTTGAGGACAGAAGGCAAGCGCGGCCGTTTTTAAACTCCAATATCGTCCCATCTGGGCCAAGGTTAAATATTTTCACGTAACTTGTAAACGTTTGTTTTAACTTCCGTTTAAATACGAAGTCTTTTTGACATTCAAAGAAGTTTGAATAAAAGATTATACGTTTTGTGGGATGCAGTATGCATATTGCATATTTTATAGTTTTCTGAAAGGGGGCGATTGCGCCACCTTCTTGGGGTATGCAGGGGAGTGGTAAAGGCAGAGAGAAAATTTGAATCTGAAAAGGGGATATATTTTCTTTGGGTATTTTACCATCCTCTTACACAATTACTCGTTAATTGGGAAGTCTCCGATATGCTGGTCACGTTGTGCTTAACATGAAACTATGTAGGAAACAAAAACTCCCCTTCACATGCTTGAAAGACTGCCTGATGTTCGAAGAAGTCGTGTCTACTACGACTTCTTCAACCAGCATGTCACGCTTGAGCCCTTCAGGGGGGATGGTAAAATAACTATCTAAGGTACTACAGCCAATTGGGCAATTGCTTTTCTCTTCCACTATTCAACCATCCAGAATTCAATATTTACGGGTGAGAGGTCTAAATTCCGGGTAAGGTTCCATTCATAGATGGAATAACCGTGAAGTGCACATTGCGTATTTCGGTCATAGTCTATGGATTTTCGAATGTTCGAAATAAAAAGTAGGTTGATAGCTCATTATTGACTGATGTTCTGTGGCTGAGGTATCACCTACTATAAAGTTAACCTCATGCTCGTCTGTCGATAGAAAATCTATACATCGCAGCCTTGTAGACCATGTTGCGTGAAGCAAAATATAATAGATTGATTTTACCACCCCCTACAGGGCTCCAGTGTGTTATTGCCCCCTCTGAGATTTTTTTTTATAATATAGGGGGCAAACGAGCTTGCGGCTCATCTGATGGAAAGTGAACACCGCCACCCATGAACATCTGCAACACCAGAGGACTTGCAGATGCGTTGCCGGCCTTTAAAGAATCTTAAATATAGACTAATCTTTAAAGTAATAATGACTGTAATGAATATAAATTTATTTTGTTATACCTCTATAAGAAAATAAATTTACATTATTACTTTCGATACAAGCACCCTTTTAAATCGGGCTTAAAATATTTACGATTGAAAAGTGCTTTTAAAAGTTTGTTTTCTTTGACTTTATTTTCTTCGTTAAACTTATGAATTATTACATGGCGTTTGTGAGTTCAGAAATCCATTTCAACTCTAATATTATTAAAACAAAGGCATTAATGTAGAAATGTTTCATATAGGTATATAAGACTCGGATAGGTCAGCGTCATTGTTTTTAAAGAGCGTGACGTCAGCACTACTAACGTCACTATTCCCTTGCAAATCCACAATCATGGTTTGTAATAAAAACGCCGATATACATATGTATCAAAAAATGATACTCCATTCTTACATGCATACTACAAACAATACATTCATTTCTTACTCGTATCAGAAGAGATAGAAAAAGATAATATCTCTTGCGTCTTCGGTTGAGACTCTGTCACTATCCTGTTTCACTTTCCAGGCCATTGCCATTTTTGTTTATTAATTAGTGCCACTTAATATTAAGGTCGAGGCCATCCAGCTCCTTGACCACACAGACCTAGTGCGAAGGCTTAAAAGGACAAAACCTTTCGAGTTAGTGTATAGTGACGGTGAAAAAGTGTAGTGCTTTGCAAGGAACACAATAAATATGTGTCCCCCCATGATAGAGACAATAAGAAAAGTGTTATAGGACATTATCTTAGTAAAAATATATTTTCTAGTTAATTAAGGATAGAAATAAACTGTTCATTAGCCTTAAGTGATAGGCTAGATTGCATGTGCTCTTAGTACTTACTTGGTAAGTGCTAGTTATTAAATAAAATAAAAAAAAATAAAAAAATTAAGGTTGATGAGGATTACTCTTCCTCTTCATGCGGAATTTCCTCATTTTTTTCACGGAGCCTCATTTGTTTCCATTAAAAAAAAAATCCCTTCCTCATTTAAGAGGAAGACATGAACTTGTACGTCAGTACATATTTATCAGCCCCTCCATCAAGTGTTCCCAGTGCCTTTTTAGTGGAGCTAGATTTTTATCCGATGATCTACGAAACCGTTAATCAGGAGAATCAGCATCTACATTATTATTTGTTAAATTCAATTTACCAGTTATTAATTTTCAATATAAATTTTAATAATTTTTCAGGATTAATTTTAAATGTTCTTATCGTAAAAAATACAAGGTTTTCTCAATTTTAAAGGCAAAAATAAATATATATTGCCCAAAAAAAGTATTTGTATTATTTTTTTATTTATTTCTCCTCCTTTTGCCCTTCCTCATAACACAAACTTATTCTTACCGAATCCTCAAAACTCATATCCTCCTCATCATACATACATACATATACATCATGCCTCTTTCCCATTGGGGTAGGCAGAGATCACGGAATTCCATATGCTCCGATCCTTACATACCACTTTCGCTTCTTCTACTTTCATCAATGCTTTCATACACACTCGACGGTTACGACTACTTTTGATCTGGCCCTTTTGCAGAACGTCCCCGATCTGATCGAGGTACGTTCGCTTAGGTCGACCACTCCCGATTCTCCCACTCACACCAGTTTCATAAATCTTTTTCGTTTCCCTACTTTCATCCATCCTTTCTACATGCCCAAACCACCTCAACATACCTTTCTCAATTCTCGTCACTACATCGTCTTTTACTCCACAACGCTCTCGAATTTTGCCATTTCTTAATCTATCTTTCAGAGTTACACCACACATACTTCTCAAGGCCCTCATTTCCACAGCATTTATTCTACTTTCATGTTTCTTCTGCCATACCCAACATTCACTTCCGTACATCAAAGTTGGGACTAATACACCCTTATGCACTGCTAACCGTGACTTTATGGACAGCAACTGGCTACTCATTAAGGAGTTCAATGCCCCATTCACTTGATTTCCGGCTTTCACTCTCCTTTCAATATCTCCCTCACACTTACCATCTCTAGTAAACATAGATCCCAGATATACAAACTCTTTCGCTTGTTCCACTTTCACTCCGTTAATCTTAAGGTCACACTTCGTATAACTATCATCCTTTTCAAAAACCTTTCGTCTTACTCACATTTATTTTCATACCTTTTCTTTCTAAGTTCCCTTGCAATATCGTTACCATCTCTTGCAGTTCACCTTCTGATGACGCAAGTATCACTTGGTCATCTGCATAGAGGAGGCATTTCACACTCAGATCATTCATTCGTGATCCCCACTCACGTCCTCCTCATCAACTCTACTTAATATTCACTAGTTCAAATATTCAAACTAGAAGCTAATTAAATAACAACTTGTGCAATATCTGTAATACTCGTAGATGCAGAGCCGTTACTCAAGGGCGTAGCATATGCGATGCATTAATCTCACGGAACGAGAACGTTCAAGCCTTTGTTAATATTCTAACAAACATATATGTACAAATATAGATAATAATTTACCAAGTAAAATAATTATAACGCAGACGATAGTAAATTTTTTTTTTTTTTTAAACTTAAATATTTTTACTTCAAGCAACACTTACTTAAAATTTTATTAAACATTATATTAAATAATTGATTTTATTTAAATAAAATACTGTATACCAGATTAAAACGCGATTTAATTTTTATAGTGTTTAAATTATTTCAGATGCTTTTAAGCAACCGTGGTCACGGGGAGACAGAAAGATGACAGTCTGATTTTTGAAATGTCACAAAGTTACCACAAACACATCCAAATCTATGAATAACTTGCGGAGTTATCGCGTGACAAACATACAAAAAAACCAACATACAGACGAATTCAGAACCTCCTCCTTTTTTAATGTCAGTTAATTATTATACTATCGACAATTAAATTGACCTGTACAATGTACATTTGGATAATTAAGTAGGATCGTTACCTGCGTATTGGTTTCCGAATCATTATCAAATGTTATTTGATAGTCGGCTCGTTAATGATTCCTGTAATATAGATCAGTTATACACATTATAAAATTACTGCACATTTAAACCCATATTATGAATTGACATTAATTAATTAAAAATATTTTAAAGTGCAAGAAATGTGTACCAAGCGTTCGTTTTTTATGTTAGATATCAACAGACGAGCATGAAGTTCACTTGATGGTAGGTGATACCTCAGCCACAGAACATCAGTCAATGATGCACTGTCGACCTGCTTTTTACTTCGAGCATTCGGAAATCCATAGACTGAAACCGAAACGCAATGTGCACTTCACGGTATTTCCATTTATGAACGAAATCTATTGCCACATCCATATTAAGCTATGCATAGCATATTTATACATATAATGCCATATAAAATAAGCCTATGTAACTCGCTTATAAAGTAGCTTTCTATTGGTGAAATAATTTTTAAAATTGGTCGAGTAGTTTTTGAGTTAAATCGTAACAAATAAACAAACATATCATTCCTGTTTATAATATTAGTATAGATAAAATAATAAAATAAAATAATCTGTACATTTAAAAACGTTACCAGAAATATAGAGGGGACATTTCGAACGTTTTTGTCTGTTTATTTGTTCACGCTAATATCCGAAAGGGGCTGACATTTTGAACGTTTTTGTTTATCCGTTTATTTGTTAACGCTAATATCCGAAGATGCTGAACTTATTTTCATGTAGCTGTGTCACATAAGATAGAGCTTAGTCTGGGGCAAATTATAAGTTTTAATTTAATGTCTCTTCAAAATGTCTCGGCTTAAAATGAAACCCACGCGAACGAAGTCGCTGGTACCAATTTAAGTTTAATATTACAAAATAATGTTTGCTAAAAGCGATAATTTGTATTTTTTCCAGGTAAGTCTCGATCAGTCGATGACACAGCCAAGGAGGACCCATGTCTTACTGGTATGTTGTATTTTATTATATATAACACTAGCAATCCGCCCCGGCTTCGAACGGGTGCAATGTACTAAAAAAAGTATTATACCAATAGATGGTGAGTTTTTTGTAAATTGGTCGAGTAGTTTATGTAACAAACAAACAAACAAATATTTTATCTTTATATTAGTAAAGATAATATATCAAATCATATTATATCTTACTGTAAACGCCCATTTATTTGATGCCATTTTCTTAATTTAAGCGCAATAATTGACATCCAATAATTTTAAGCAACTGTTTACATGCGGATATTACTCTTTACACCAAAAAAAGTTTACTTAGACAATGAAAGTCATTTATTCCTTCAATGTAAATGGGCTTATCTGTACAAACATGCATTTACTACTGGTAGCTAATACTTTAATTGTTAGTTATTTCAGCAACGAATCATATACCACCAAGCCAAGCACGGTTTATCTAATATTAGGCTACAAGAAATATGAAAACTGCCTAGTAAAACTCCGTCGTAATTATTAACCTTGTGTGTCTAAATTATATTTTTTTAATGTTTTTCGTATCATATTAGCATTAAAATACCTACCATGTTTAAACACGAGTGTTTAATATACCAACAATGTACACACAGCTTTCATAAAATTTATATTAACGCGAGATTGTAACGTGAAAATAGGCTTTATTTGCAAATTTTTCTTCTTTAAGCATTCCTCGCGTTTGCGTGCGTGAATATTTGAGATTGGAATTCGTTTTGTATCCCGTTGCGACTCCTTTTTAAGTGTCTAATGTATTTCGTATTATTGCTTTCTTTCGCTAGTTATAGCGGCCAGTTCGTCTGTCAAATACAGAACAATAGACATGGGAAACTTAGCGAAATTCCTTGCATTAACTCAGTAACTCAGGCGCAATGAACTGTATCGGCTCTGCGTTAACTCAAAATTGCGCCATTACGCAACAAAATACGACGAACGAAGTGAGCAGCGAAGCTTCCGAAATGCACGCCATGCTATGTATGTTCAATGTTCATAGCACACTCAGTAAGTGAGTTCCTGTGCCGTGCGCCAACACATTTTGAATGTGTGAGTTGACTCACCCAGCGCAGTGAAGTGTGTTGATACAATTGCGCGGGACAGCGCAGTGTTACGCATGCCCATAACATAAAATATATATATTTATAGATTTGAGTATGCTATTCTCCCACTTATATTCTATATTGTCTAGTACGTCACTGATTTATCAATTGCGTAAGTATATGCCCGAATAAAGTCCCGTACGTAATTTATTTTAAAATTAATTTTCCGTGATTTTTCCGATATTTTAATAGTTATTCTGCTATTCGGTTCGGAGACGAATCCAACAAATAAAATATCATTATAATCGGTGCAACCATTCTTGAGTAATAAATTGTGTAACTTTGTTTTATTGATTTGTATATACTTATAACTATTATAAAGAGAACTCAAAAACTACTCGAAAGATTTTAAAAAACTTTCACCAACAGAAAGCTAAATTATATATTTTTTTGTGTATAGTACATCTACATTGCACCGTGCAAAGCCGGGGCATGTTACTTAATATATATCGATTCAAAAGTTGTTTATGCTTATTTAAAGAAAGTTTGAATTTACACCTGTTGAAAGACGTACGACTTAAGAAGTTAATTTACTTATATCAGCTGGCTCGTTTTGAGGGTTGCAAAGGACAATAAACAACGAGTTTTCATTCGGAATTTCCATTGAATGCGACAACGACAGTAGATGTTATTTATGAGCTGAGAGCAATGCGTATTTCGAGTAGGATTACAGCTTCCCGTTAGTATGGTTCGGAGAGTAAAGCTTATTCGGGGTATGAGAAAGCTTGTGTAGTGGAATACGAAGACGAAATCACTTAATCTGACTGTATAATCAATTTGTGTTTAATTTCACATTCATTCTGTAGAAAAATGGACCTCCATTTTTTATTATAGGTATCGATAGACGAGTCTACCATACGATTCCCTGCAGTGTATTAAGAAACAGGCTTGCCCTACTTGTACCCCTTGATACTTTATACTGAATTTAGATGGCGATGGCCCTTAGTTGAATTATATTATCTATATCTACATAGTCATATAATATTATAATATAAAGAGGAAATAATTGTATTTTTGTATATTATTAATAAACTCAAAAACTACTTGACCTATTTTAATAATTCTTTCGCCAATAGAAAGCTACATTATCAGCGAGTAACATAAGATATTTTGTTGTGTAGTACATACATCTACATTGCACCCGTGCGATAGCGGATACTAGATAAAGTGATAAGTAGAGAAATATACAATTTTAATCCATCCCATCGGTAGGTGTTCAATCAAGTTCTACAAATATAATCAAGTGCTAGAAACGCAGCATCATTAATTATTCACGTCATTAGACGTCAGGTTACATAGTTAACTTAAAGCTAACAAATAACATCATTTCATTATGCACTTTACGTACTCCTGAACCCGATGTCACAGCACTGAGATAGATGCTGTGTTCAAAACTTGCTGAGAAATGATAAACTTGTTCTGCAACTCCGAATGTTAGCTTTGTTACAGTTAAAACTTTGCAAAGTCATATTTCGTGGCGGTTTCATAATTGTGTTTTGTTTACTAAATAGCGGGAATTTTGTCTCTATGGAAATGGAAAAAGTACAATGAAAAAAACAATGGCGCTATGTAAATAAGAAATCATAAGTAGTATATCATACATACTCTGTAGATATTATAAAAGAATAATGACTTATAGACGCCACGATATCATTTACCAAAGTTCGTTGATAGCACTTGAAAAACTCCACAAACTTCTTCACAAGTTATATTTTCTCAATCGTGCCCTCGTTAAAGGAGATCGTGACCCTCTAGATTAATTTATTCGAGTCTATTGTTTATAAGTCTACGCGATTTAATTAATTTCAATGTATATGCCATTGTTCTAAGGCTTTTGCGTACAAAATTGCGTTTCAGTAGTAATTACTGTAGCTTGCAATTTTTATGAATTCAGCTCGGCTCGAACTGGGTTGGAAGGGGTTATTACCAATTGTGTTCTGTCATCAATGACGATAAGTCATTGTGTTGACATAACTACTATATACGTGCTTTATTACTGAAGGTTTGAAATGAGAATAGATTTTTTAAATTTATATTTATACTCAATTGATTTTTCGACTAAGTCATTTTACAAGACCCCAAGTAGGGCATGGGGCAGACACGTATGTATATGATATATCCTTAAAAGTCGGCAACGCATCTGCAAGCCCTCTGGTGTGGCTGATGTCTATTCGCGGTGGTGATTATTACCATCACGTGAGCCACCTACCTGTTTCCCCCTTATTCTATAACAAAATGTCTGTTTCAGTGATCATTATTTTTTATACGCAAGTGGTCAGAATTGTATACCTAAGAATGAAACATATATTAACATGTATCTTCACTATTACATTTAGTGTTTTGTAAAGTTATAAATAGCATTGAAAATAACATTAACAAATAGAGATGAACAGTAAACATAAGAGGGTAGCAGCCATAAACAAAAAATATCGCACACACAAATAAATCCCTACTCCTAATCCTCGCTCTTATCTTCAGAATATATTACGTGTGTGTCGGTACTATTTATTCAAATGCCTACCAGTAGCTGTTTTAACATGTTAGGAATAACAAAATCAAATAAAATCTATAAAATCTAAATAAATATCGAAAGTACAACGCTAAAACCTAAAGCGATAAGTTTTTTTATTATTAGTTTAAATAAGGTAACGGTATTAATTTCTTTGTCTGATGTGCCTTTGGTAGAGCACTTAATTTGCCCTCCGATGGGTCCCGCGTTCGAATCCGGCTGCGTCCCAGCCGGATTCATTATTATATTTGTCTATTTATATGTCTTCCCATATCAAAATTCCGACTGACCGAGATCGCGCGTTTCGGTCTCAGTCTATGAAGTTTCGAATGCTCGAAGTAAAAAAGTAGGTCGACAGTGCATCGTTGACTGATGTTCTGTGGCTGGGGTATCACATACAATCAAGTGAACCTCATGCTCGTCTGACGATAACATAGAAAAAACAGTCGTAGGATTTTCATGACTATAATAATAATACTTTATAAAGCTCTCTTAATCGCAATATAATATTAAAAGAATTGCATACGACTGTATAAACTCACTTCATAAATAAAATTGCATGTTTTCTCACAAAAATCTATTAAAGTTTGTTTTATTTCTTTAGTTATCTCCATTCTGTTTGAGCATCGAAACTTTTTCTTCTTTGTATAATATTATTTGAGCATTCAGTTTGTAATTTTGTCTGGCTGAAAGGAAAACTTTAGTAAGAAATTGTTGATGTTATTTTTTTAAGTACAAACCTTGCCTAGTTCTAGCTGATAATTATTTGGAAATGATCTATATAAAAAAAAGGTTATGGCCTCTATGCATTCCTAAACTATACATTTAACTAAAATATGCGACATAAAAATTGTTAAAAATATTTTAATAGTACCGAATTATATTAAAGCTTTAATTTTTTTTGAGTAAATTAATATGGTGATATAGTGAAATGATTTTTTTATGTTAGTTATCGACAGACGAGTATGAGGTTCACTTAATGGTGATACCTCAGCCACAGAACATCAGTCAATGATGTTTACTTTGATTTATGTCTTCCCAGGAATTAATCATTCGTTTTTCAGAATAACACCTTTAAAAGTACAGCCACTAGCACTAACACTAGCGTTTCTTTAAAAGTTAAAAAGCTCAGTTATTGAAAAAGACAAACATAATAAAAGCTACCTAGTCAGTTTTCGTGAAATTGATATAAGCAAACACCATCTTTAGTAAAAGAGTCGCAAGCCTGAATTTGCATACACTTTCGTTCGCATTGTGACTCAAAACGCCTAGCGTGGGTGCTATGACGTAAGAACGCATCTCTTTTCAAAACGTAACAACAGCCAAGATTGCGTTGCGCGAAAACCAACTTTGAAATTTAGAAAATAAGCTCCATTTTTATTCGTTATGTACCTATTTAGGTTGTATAATAACAGGCGTTGAACAACCGATGTCCGTCAGGCAAGGGTCGGGTTCCTCGTTAATTTTAATTAAACTCGATAAAAAACGTAAATGATTTTAGGGATTGGATTTTTCATTTACAGACAATGTTTTTAAAGTTGTATGGTTAAATTAGCCTAATAAGCAAGTTTTTAATTAACTAGCACTGATCTTAATGTTTCTTTTGGTAACAAGCACAATTAAATTAGTTTTATTCGAATATTCGAATTATATTTACTGTTATATGATACGATTACGTAAATTTACTGTCACGTGTTCATAAGAATTATGTACTGTGAAACTTATCATAAAATTAGAGCATGTATGTCATACGTTTCATGATATAACAAAATTAAAGCTACGCGTAGTATACACCCATATATATCACGCCTCTTTCCCATTGGAGTAAGCAGATATTACGAAATTCAATATGCTCCGATCATTGCGTACCACTTTCGCTTCTCCTACTTTCCTCAACTTTTTTCCTGGCTCTTTGAAGAACGTCCTCAATCTGATCGAGGTACAATCGCTTCAGTCTACCACTCCAGACTCTTCCACTTACACCAGAATCATGTTTTTTCATTTGCCTACTTTCATCCATTCTTTGACGTGCCCATAATCAACTCAACATGATATTCTCAATTCTCGTCACTACATCGTCTTTTACCCCAAAACGCTAACTCCAGTTAACCCTTAACCACCCAGTATGCTTTTGTAACGGGCTGGAAGTGTCCAGCAGGCTCACTAAATAAATCAAGAGTATTTAAAAGAAAAGAGAGATAATTCACTTCACTTAACTTAAACAAAGTTTAAGAAGCTTTTATTTACATATAAATTAACTTTATATATAAATTTCTAACCGTCTTTTAACAATTATAGGGGTAGATTAGATAAAACGGTTTTTCGTAACGGTATAACGTAAAATAGTGTCCGCGAGACCCTTGTGGGTGGTTAAGGGTTAAGTATAGATGATAAAAAATGTAGAATACTTTAATGTTTTCTACCTAATCACACTAGGAATAACCAAGTTAACCACGGATTTCGAAATATTTATCCCATCTAACAAGCTTCAAATTTTACCTATTCAGTCCATGTAGAGGGTTATGCGCCTTTCATTCTTGAATCGGCGCCAACTCCGAAACTAGTTAAATTCTGTTCTATTGCGTCCATTGGAACAGCTATTTGTAGCATCGGGGTGTCCACCCGTATTTATTGCTTATTAAATTTAATGGTATCTAATATGTGACTTACATATTTTAATAATTTGGTTCATTTGAAGCAAACATTGGACTAGTTTTATCGAATTATAATTGTGTATGTAGTCTTGTGGTGTTCATCCGCTAAGCCATTCGAGATTCGATTCCCAGGTGATGGTCAAGTATTTTATCAATTTCAGAAGCATTTGTCGATAAGAGTTTGAGAATTTGATGGATTGTCTTTTATTAACGCGAGTATCACACATTTAAATTAAATACTGTATACCGGATTAAACGCGATTTATTATTTATTTATATTATATTATATAAATTATTTATCCCGACGTTTCGGATGCTTTTCAGCAACCGTGGTCGCGGTAACAGTATTTTATTTAAATTTGATGGATGTTGAACACCTGTAAAGGGTTGATAACATAAAATTGGTGGATGTTCAAAGAAACACGAGTGAGTAATTTTCTCCCCCTACATTGCATTTCGCGGGAGCTAATCTCACGTTAAAAAAAAGTTTTATCCAATTATGTCATGTTTTTTTAAGATCAAATCTAATATATACCAAAACAAGTGATATATTATATATCTATTATAGAGCTTAGGTTAAAAAAAATATGATTTTTGTGTTTAAACATCCGCAAAAAAGTTGAAGAATCTGCTACAAAAAAATCGTGATTTGGAGGAGTTTTGTTACAAATACAAGAATTTTATCTATATCTATACTAATATTATAAAGATGAAAGATTTATATTTTTGTATGTTATGAATAAACTCAAAAAGTACTGGATCGATTTTAAAAAATCTTCCACCAATAGAAAATTACATTATCAGTGACTAACAAAGGCTACTTTTTGAGTATAGTACATCTACATTGCACCCGTATGAAGCCGACGCATTTCTAGTATATTAATAATAGAAGAAAGAAAGGCTAGATATACAATAGTTCTAACTTTAATCTTCTTCGAGTTATTCGAAGACTCACAATAAAACTCAAGACAAATTCCTCAAAGCTCTTAAATAATAAACCGCAGAGCCTAATAAAAGTAAACTTTAAACCCCTCAGATAAGCCGCCTTCTTTATTAGCGACGAAATGAGCTCCATCGTGTCATAATAAAGATAAGGATTAATCTTTTATTGTATAATTTTACTGAAAAGATAAGTTATATGTTATTATAGCTCAAGTACAGTAGAACTTTGATTATCCGGACCAGTTGGCACCGAATACTAGTTCGAATACACAAATGTTCGGATAATCGAAACGTGAGTTTTTTTATTTATTTATTTGTTAATCAATAAATCAAATACTATTCAATCTAAGTGAAATAGTCTTATAAACTGAAAGAGCAGGTACACTACCTATTTTTTGGAATGGAAATGAAAATGTTAAAATCTTTATAAAAATAGACCACATCGCAGCTGTCAATGTATGTATATTATATCTTCATACATATTATTATCTATACTAATAATATTAATAGGAAAGGTTTGTAATAAAAAAACTACTTGACCGATTTTTAAAAGTTCTTTCGCCAAGAAAGCTACATTATCAGCGAGTTACGTAGTGTGTATAGTAGGTACAAATGTACAACAAACAAACGTCAAAAACATAAATTGTAAAAAAAGCCAAGTCTTGCAACTCAGTTCTCTCGTAAAAAGTTGTGAGATCCATATAATACTTCACACGAGTGCAAAGTTAATACTTTGCACTCGTGTGAAGCCGGAGCGTGTTGCTAGTATCTTATATGTTACAAATTTTAATTCTGATTAACAAAATATTATAATATGCGGGTAAATGAAAAGCGATATACTTGAACTAACAGTGCACGCTATTTATAGATATGTATTTAAGTGTTTTATATTACATTGAACTAGATTCTATCCGCGACTTCATCAGACATACTTCGATTATTATCTATTTTTGAGCCTTTTCTACTTACTGCAAAACACTCCTATCCCACCGTATATTTTTTTCGTCGAAAGTTTATGCACCGCACACCGAAATAGTTAACCTAATATTTAAGGATAGCAGGATTTTTTCTGACAATTTTTTATAGAATAGGGGGCAAACGGGCAGGTAAGGACGTGATGGTAAATGATCACCGCCCCCCATAGACATTCGCAACATTAGAGGGCTTGCAGGTGCGTTGCCGACCTTTAAGGAATGTGAAGCCCCATTCTTGAAGGTTCCCAAGTCGTATCGGTTCGGAAAAAACGCCGGCGAAAGTTGGTCCCACAGAGTAATTGTGCGAGGTGCTTAACACTCACCGTCATCATTTATTCAATTAACTCAATATCGTTATAAATTATAGCGGATGTTGATGAATATATAAATATATAAATATTCATCAACATCCGTGCAGTCGTTTTTGCGTGAAACTGTAACAAACATCCATTCACCTATACGTTGTCACAAAATTTGACATTTATTATATTAGTAAGATAAATAACCTGTTTAATGTTAGGCGTTATTTAAAAATTTATCACCGAATTTAATTAACCTCATATTACTACAGCCAAGGCATATTCTAATCAAAGTTTTTACTTTAACTTCATAATTTTCGCTCACATTTTTCTTTTGATTAAGTTTTCGGCTCAATCTATCCCAACGCTGGGAGTCCTCATTGCCAATTTACGAGTTAAGTAAAATATCTTGCAGCTGAGCTTATAAACTCTTGTTTGTAGTAATGAGTCTTTGATTAAAATAAGTTTAATACAAGTTGGGAGCTGTATTATAGATTGTATTTTTCAGCAGCGGAAGGTTTTGTTTTAATTACGTTAATATTTGGTTGTTAACCAAAATTTAATAAAGGTAAATCATAAGATAGAAGATATTTTTTTTACAATGAATTAAGTAAGGTATGTTTGAGATATTACATTATCTTTGGTTAAAAGAAAGGAATGAAAATCAAATGAATAAAACTTAATTGTACACCATTTAATAAAGAGAACGAAATAGAAAACAAAAGTCTTTTATTAACGCGAGTATCACACATTTAAATAAAATACTGTATACCGTATTAAATGCGATTTATTATTTATATTGTTTAAATTATTTATCCCGACGTTTCGGATGCTTTTCAGCAACTGTGGTCGCGGGGAAACAGAAAGATGACAGTTGTCTGATATTTGACATGTCACAAAGTTGCCATATTTAATTCAGTTAAATTCAAAACTAATTTAATTATTTAGTTAACACACTGTACACTTATGAACGTCAATAAAAAATAATACATATTAAATGCTTCTAATTTTACATTTACTGCCAGCAGTTCACAAATCAAGGGCGTAGAGCGGACGAGAAGAACTGGCAAGAATTTTTAAGGCTGTAGTTTGTGTGTTTGTGTGTTTTTAAGTATGTTTGATTCAACTGAATCAAACATACTAAAAAACAAGAGGACACCGTTAGTCAATATTGTCATAATATAGAAAATTACAGTAAATATCAACTCCGTAGGAATAGATGGCGTTAATATGTAATGATTGTAAAACAAAAACTTGGCGATTAAAAAGAGTGGCGGCAAGTTTCTACCAGTGGTAACTTTAAAAATTGACGATTTCAAAATACTAATGTAATGTCATATATTTTGTATAGATCCATACTTAACATGAATTACTACCAGTTACATGTTTAACTGTAACATATTATGGTAACTCAATAAATAAAGAAAGTATTCCAAAGTCATCTATTATCGGAAATTATTACCGACGATAAAGTCATGTAATAAAGAATCGAATAACAGAACGTATTGACTATTTTTGTTGCCAATAAAATATTATAACTCATTCACATGAGTATGTTTTGCATGCATTATTGGATTGATATGTTATTAAGTTGGTAGTAAAAATTCAGGACATTATTCTAAAATCTAATAAAACGATTCACCAGAAAACTTGATCTTTAAATAATCCGATAGTTATACTAAGACCTTTTGGTCTATCAGTACGTGAAGGTTTTTTGAGAGATTATTCTTCCATATCTCTTTTTTTATAGTTTATGGGGCAAACTAGTCTGTGGCACACCTGATTCAAAGTGAACATCACCTACCGCAATACCAGAGAACTTGCATATACCGGCCTATAAAATAAAGTCATTTTTTTCGGTTTTTTTCATTACAACATCAAAAATAAGGAACGTACCTTAAATGTATATATGTGTATATTGATTACTTATTATTACTAGATATTATTAAAACGTATGTCGTTGTGTATGTATGTTCATATTTCCCATAATACGTTCTCTCTACTCTCTGCTACAACAATGCATCATAACTTTAGCGAAGCACATATTACGTTCACGAGTCTATTAAAATACCATAAGGCAATAAATCATTAGTAACTTGTATAAGGAGAATACTCTTTAGAAATATGTTGTTCAATACTTACATTAAGTAGAAACACAGACGTAGCACCTTCGTAGTATATTGCTACGAGTGCGCTACGAGATAATTTAATATTGTTTTTTTAGTAACAGAACGAAAGCGAAAATAGTAGGTTAAATTCTTTTTTATTTTCTACAAAAAGAGAAAACATTCGTATACATAAACGGTTTAAGAATTCACAAATGTGTTGTCGGACTTTAAAAAAAATTATAGGCTCGTGCTTGGCACATACAATTATATTAATTCATTTTCTTATTTTTAAAGAAACTCGATTCCGCTGTAGCTAGATAGTAAATAAAAAAGCTGCTCGTATCTCCGAACTAGCTCAGTTTACGGACAAAAGATGGCTCGGTTTTTATATATAGCGGGGTCATTGCACTCTGAATAATGCGGCATGATACTACCACTACTGAATACTTTATGGAACATTTTTGAATTTATTATCTTGCTTTACGGGACGTTGTGAATACATTTATTTTATTCGAATTTAAATTGTATTAGTCAAATTGTAAACGTATTATCAAGGTCTGATGCAGCGTTACAAAATAATTTCTTGGGAGATATTAGAATTACGCAACATTTTGTCTTCAAATACTATTTTTATTCAATTTTTATTAATTATAGGTAGGATGAAAGTCATCAAAATTAATTGATAAAATCTCAAGATAATCACACTCAAACAGGCAATATATTTGCAAGATAAATGTATTAAGTTTTATGAATCGCAGTTAACGTAAAATTCTCTACGAATATAAGTGTTATTTTCAGTTAAAGGAAGAAATTCAACTTTTTTACCTTACGAGAGAAATTTACAGCGTCATACATTACTTTTTTTATATTTTAATAAAGTTCTTTTCAAAATTTGTAAAAATCGGTCGAGTTGTTTACTATTAACACCGTGACACGATATGTTTATTTTATAAGTTACTAGTTATTTGTTATGTGTTTCTTGCTTCTGTAAAATAAAGTTTTCATTCATTTATTCATTAATAATATGGCTTTAACTTTTTCTTTTATCAGGGATGTCTGCAAAAATAACTAGTTTTAGAGATGGCAGTTTTGCCCTGAGCTGAAGTATCAGTTACCATCGAATGACACATACATTAATTGATATTTAAAAATGTACATTATATTTACTTTAACTTATATGAAATAAGCATGGAAAATATATCCATTTAAGTCTTATTAAGATCTTTTAAAGTTGCGGGGATGTATTGATAAAATATTGACGCCTAAAAGTTACCCTTTAAACGTTAATCTCAATATAAACAACCTTGATCCGTTAATCAATACCTTTTAATTAGATTTTATCCAAGTATCCTCTCGTATTATTTGAATTGGAACAGCTTTTGTAATTTAGTTAATGGAGAGTCGTGTCGTTGTTGTATTTACGATGCCTAACAATAACCCAATGGATAAAATTCTTTGCAACTTTATTCTTGATGTTATTAACTCATTTCTATTAATTTATTTAATTCACTAACGTCTGTTACTATTAATAATTTATTATTATATTTATAATAACAATGCTACAAAAATTATAGATTAACACATCATTTTTAGCATTTAAATTTAGTTAAAATATTAAATAGCTAAAAGAACGATATTAGAATACTAAAAAAGTTTGTTCTAAAAAATCAATCAAAAATATGTTTTAGAGTGTAAGATGCAATAAACAAAATTTAAATTTATAACAAACTAGCTATCCGATCCGGTTTCACACTGATTTCCGTGTATAGACTCATGAAGAAAATAAGACTAAATCTCCCCTTTATTTGGGATTTATTTTCACTTATTAGTACTGTAACTAATAACTAAAAAATCCGTAAAGCTCCTTTTTTTTCTATGAAGTTTTCGGAAATTATCAAATATTAACCTTCTATACAGTATAACCTTCTATAAAAATATAGTAAGCTTTGAGGATTTAAAAAATCTTTTTTACATATTGTGAAGGAAATAAAATAAAGTTTGCCGTATGTAAGTGACTTATGATATACTAAAATAATGTTTCCACGCAAGAGGGGAATGTTCTTGACACTTGTATCACCGTGCGTTGAAAAAGTCTCGGAGCTGTAACGGTTAGTATATTTTCTTGTGTTTATTTTTATTTATTTGTTTATAAAATAATATGTAAGCAAATATGTTAGAGATGGTAACGATTGTTTTTTATTAATATTGGGTCTATTCCTCAAAATGGAAGAATGGATGTGACTTGATTTTTGGGACATTTCACGTGAAGCGGACAGGGAAAAAAAGTGAGGTTCTGAAAATCGACCACATTCGGCCCATTTGTACTTCTAGTAGGTATGAATGTGTACGCAAAATAGTTTTTTTGTATAGTGTATATTTACCAAGTTATAGGTTTCAAAAGAATTGTCGTTGATTGGTACTACAATTTTTCGAAAGTAATTTTTCGAATATAACAAATCTACTATAAAATATTTTACATAGCGATACATATTAAAAATATACTGTCCTTTTTGACAGTAAAAAAAAATAAAAAATTAAAAAAAAATGAATGGCCAAAACCGGAAGTAAACTTTTCAAACCAGAATTACAGTCACTTCGACCAACGTTTTTTCTTTATAATATATTATTAACTTATATTTGTATTATGTAGTTATATTTATATATTAATAAAACTTATTTCATATCATTAAATGAGGTTAAATATACGCTGAAACGATATAAAATATTAATAAAGTTGCAATATCGCGCAAACTGCTCAACCTTGCAAGCGCTACATATGACGCCCCTTGCGACGCGGGTGTATATTATTCAACGTATCTTCTAAACTAATAGAGATCCCATTTTAAATTTTCTAGTGTACTTTCATTATCATTTAAGCTATATTTTGAAAGAAAAAAAAATAAAAAAAAATTGGTCGAAGTGACTGTAATTCTGGTTTGAAAAGTTTACTTCCGGTTTTGGCCATTCATTTTTTTTTAATTTTTTATTTTTTTTTTACTGTCAAAAAGAACAGTATATTTTTAATATGTATCGCTATGTAAAATATTTTATAGTAGATTTGTTATATTCGAAAAATTACTTTCGAAAAATTGTAGTACAAATCAACGACAATTCTTTTGAAACCTATAACTTGGTAAATATACACTATCACATCTGGTCAGTTTCCTCAAATTTGGAAGAGAGCATACATAATCCCACTCCCTAAGAAAATAAATCCTACTTGTTATTCCGATTATCGTCCTATTTCAATCTTACCTTTCCTCTCTAAAATCTTAGAGCGACTAGTACAGCAACAGCTGTGCTATTTTCTTAATAATAACTCGCTACTTGATCCTTTCCAATCCGGCTTCCGAGCTGGTCATAGCACGGTCACAGCTCTGGTCAAGGTCACAGATGATATTCGAATGGCCATGGATAGTAAGCAGCTAACAATTCTCACTCTCGTTGACTTTTCCAATGCTTTCAACACAGTCGATTTTGACATTTTGTTGGCTCAGCTGCATTCTCTTAATATATCTTCTGATGTGATAGAATGGTTTCGTAATTATTTACGGGGTCGACGACAGTGCGTGCGCGTGGATGAAAACTTTTCTTCCTGGCACGATGTTACTGCTGGCGTACCTCAAGGGGGTGTCTTGTCACCTCTTCTCTTTGCTGTTTTTATAAATTCTATCTCTTCTAAATTCTCTTCTCTTTACCATCTATATGCTGACGACCTTCAAATATATACACAAGTTACTTTAGATAATCTCAACGAAGGGGTTGAACGCATAAACTCTGATCTTCGTGTTATTGTTGAATGGGCTCAGTCATATGGGCTAAAAGTTAATCCTATCAAAACCCAAGCAATAATTATTGGCAGCTCCTATCTTATATCTAGAGTGGCCTGGCATAATATTCATCATATTTCGATCGATGGTGTCCGTGTTCCATATAGTAAGTCTGTTAAGAGTCTTGGCCTGCATTTCGATTCAACCTTATCTTGGAATGTTCAAGTAAAAGAAGTCAGCAGAAAGATATATGGTGTTGCTGCAATGTTGCGACGTTTACAAAACTTTTTACCCATTCCTACTAAGATCTTGTTAGCTGAGTCTTTACTTTTATCCATTCTCGATTATGCGGATGCAAGCTATTTGGACCTTACTGAGGAGCAACTAAATAAATTTGAAAGACTACAAAATTTTTGTATAAGATTTATATTCGGTCTGCGTAAATATGATCATGTCTCAGCATACCGCTCTAAACTCAAATGGCTTCCAATAAGACTTCGTCGGAATACTCATATTCTATGTCTTTTATACTCTGTCCTCTTCGATCCTCGTACCCCTTCTTATCTAAAAAAACGATTTATTTTCATGGGATCTTCTCATGAACTCGACCTTCGCTCCGCTACTAATCTTACTCTCAATATGCCTATCCATTCGACCATTTATTATGACTCTTCCTTTACTGTGCAAGCTGTAAGATTGTGGAATTCATTACCTACTGTGATCAGACAATCCCAAACCTATATTACCTTCAAAAAATCTGTCAAAAACTATTTCCTTAATAGTTTGTAATGTTTTTTTTTTTTTCTTTTTATAATCTTCTTATTAGACAGAATCTACTGATTTCATATAATAATCATAATTATTAATGTTTTTTTTTTATTTTTATTTGAATGTGTATGTATTTAGTCTTTATTGTACTTTTTTCTAATTATATCTTAAATACACCCTATCCGTTCTATAACTTGTTACTTTTCAATATCTGGGTTACCTGGTAGAAATCGCCACCAGGCGATAAGGTCGCCCCTTGTACATACAATATTTATGTTAGTATGTAAGTTATTTGTATTTCTTTGTTATTTTTTATTGTGTACAATAAAGTTTTTATTATTATTATTATTATTATTATACAAAAAAAATATTTTGCGTACACATTCATACCTACTAGAAGTACAAATGGGCCGAATGTGGTCGATTTTCAGAACCTCACTTTTTTTTCCCTGTCCGCTTCACGTGAAATGTCCCTTTTTGAACAGGAATAGGAGAGTGATTTATTTTACTTATCCCGAGAAACTATCTTAAATTCCAACACGAAGCCTAGTATGAAATCTATATTAACAGTAGTATTTCTCTGGCACTAAGTGCCACTGCCATAACGAATGTGTCGTATTAATACAATAAATCTTCCCTTACAATAGAGTTCTCAGAAATAAAACGATCACGAACCGAAGTGTTCGAACTTTCTTGATTTATTGCTAAGCACACGTCCCTGTTACGGACGTTTAGTAATTAGTTGATAATTTATAGCTGTATTGCTATTTGTTCTACAAACAGGAACCTTTTAGATTTTAATTTCCCTAGATGCACTTACGATATCATCATATTTTGATGCCAGACTATTGCGGTACGCATGGAAAAAACACTGACCAAAGATAGAGATATATTATATCTAAACTAATATTATGAAGAGGAAAGATTTGTTTCTTTGTTTGTTTATGATTTAAATCAAAAACTACTCTACCGATATTAATTCGATAAACATAATAATTAAAAAATTCTTTCACCAATAGAACGCTACATTATCAGCGAGTAACAGACTTTTTTGTCTTTTATTAACGCGAGTATCACACATTTAAATAAAATACTGTATACCGGATTAAAACGCGATTTATTATTTAAATTATTTATCCCGACGTTTCGGATGCTTTTCAGCAACCGTGGTCGCGGGAGACTGCGTTTTAATCCGGTATACAGTATTTTATTTAAACAGACTTTTTTTTGTATAATACATCTATAGTGCAGTCGTTCGAAGCCGGTGCGTGTTGCTAGTGTTAAATAAATTACCCACTAAAATTACCGAAAACTCCTAGAAGCTAGTTATATAATAACTACCCTAAAACGTAAAGTAGAATAATGAGCAACATAAAATTTATACCTTTTCCATATAAATGTAAATGACCAGAAAGAAATGGCGGCGTGTACCGCAGAATCACGATTTTACGATCAAACAGCACAAGTTAAAACTCGTAAAATGAGAATAAGTCATTTCAATTAAAGTTATTTTATCACCGTCTCACAACGTTATTCAGTCGTAAAGGTGTTTTTATGCGAACACCACCTAGTTAGGGCATTTAAACAAAATTCATGAGGAGTCTTGAATACCTTTCTAGGTGTAATGGTCTTTTGTAATTTTATCTGTTAAATTTGATGTAGCTTATGCTTAAGCATTTAGACATTTAAACGCCTTTATTTTATCTTTTTTTTTACGGACGAAGCTTACGCGTAGCTGAGGGATTTATTTTATAAATAGACATTTGGACACAAAATAATAAAAATGTAAATTTTGATAACAATCGCTTCCTTATGAGCTGGAGTACATAATTCAAAAGAGAAATATATCTTTTAAATCATTTTAATACAAAAATATTGAAAAACCATTGGGCACGAAACCCTAACATGTTAAGAATATTTAACAATTATGCACTAAATTCTAATACTTTGATTGCTACCAAGAAAAACGATATACATTTTGTGTAATAATAATAATTATAAACAATCTATTATTTCTGTTATTTAGAAAAAAAAACTTCAAACTAAATTTTCTCAAAATGGCAACCATGTGGGTTGACATTGTATTGCTTATCAGCGTCCATTTAATGAATTCATTCATTTAATTGAATTCACACCATTAAACTGGAACCATTAAAAACATTAAATAAAATAAAACATTATACTGTTGCGGCAGGTATCAAAATAAGGTCGTATTCAAGTATTTGTGTTTTCAGAAGGGAGGTACGTGGAGAGTCGCTATAAAATCCTTTTATATTATAGCGCCTACATATGTATCGTACATCAAATTGCACTTTAAAATCCACCAAGAGATTCTGGCTTGAACGCGGGACAAAAATTACCCTTCTCTCGCAATTACGAGTATATTGAAATTCTTAATTAATTTCTCAATATAGCATAATTGACGTATTTTATAATTAACATCAACTGACGTAGGTTCATCAACTCTCTAGGTTTTCAATAATGTACATTAGAAATAATGATATATTAGAAGGTATGATTGGAGAGATTTCACCGATGCATGCCGTTCAAACACCAAATAGACATATTTAAAAAGAAAACTAAATTATTACTAACTATTATAAGTGATTTTTGTAAATTATTAGTTTACAAAACTCACTAACAATCTTAAAAATTATAAATATAATACTAAATCTTATTCATTCATTTCATATTAGAAATTATTACATCCATTGAGGTTCGATACCTGGACGAAATCGAAACGATCGATATTTCCGTCAGCCGTTTTACATACATGTACCGACGAGATATGAACTCGCTATCGGGCAACTAAACTAAATTCCCTCTTGGGGCATTAATCATTCTCAACATGTCTTCTGTTACTGAAGCGGATGTTATTGTTTTCTGAAATTTAAACCAGAGAACGCTGGAACACAACACGAATTCCTTCGTGGAAAATCCGGATATAGACAAGGCTAAACCGCACACCAGTGAGCTCGCCAAAAAACTCCTTACGAAATCCTTTCACATGAGAAGTGTTTATTTCATGACACTAACAATTTTCCAAGTGCTTACTAAAAGCGACGTATGACACTGTGACGAGAATGTACTCACGTCGTTTTCACTAAAACTTTTAGGAAATACATTTTCACACCAAACTTACGAAGCACAGGTGTTCTCACTCGAGTGCTTTAACTAAGTTGGAATGAAGTCATATTATTTTCATTTACTTTTGAAATTTTTGCAGAATGTTTTTTCGGCGGACTTTAAGATGACAAAGGGTTGACAAAAATTTGATTTATAGGTTACTTTTAGTAAAAATATTAACCAAAAGGTAACACCACCAGGTTTTAAATTGTGCCTCTGATTCACGATGGTCAAAAAAAGGCCTAAAACGATATTTTTAATAGATCAAATCGAAGTCTGATCTATCCATTTTATAACCCTGCTTTGTAAATTCAAATATCGTTAGTTATTCAAATTGTTGGAAGTGTTATCCAACTTTAAGTGCGACAAGAAATATCGACTGGTATATCCAAACTTTTGTGCGGTATTGTAAATTCCATTGTGCTGGATTTTTTAAGACACCTTTAGATTTATATGTTATCTAACCAGATAGGTAACTCTTTTTCAAGTTTTAAGATTTGCCTAACTTTTTTTATTTCTTCATAATTTTCCGAAGTTACGGTCTCTTTAACACAAGTATTACAATAGCTGGGTAGTTTATATCTACACTAATATTATAAAGAGGATTTGTTTCTTTGTAACGAAATAACTCAAAAACTACTCGACCGTTTTTAAAAATTATTTCACCAATAGATAGCTAACATTAACTAGATAACATTAACATTAACGCCATCTATTCCTACAGTATCCGGTATACAGTATTTTATTTAAATGTGTGATACTCGCGTTAATAAAAGACAATATTAATGCTATATTTTTTTTCATATAAAAATGGTTATTTTATAATTATTAAAATAAAAATCCAAATCATTTAATCTAATATAGCCCCACAGGTTTTGACAAAAAAACAATTTATATCAAGAAAACCCGTACGGGCGTGTACTCAAAGACGTTAACGGTCAATAAAGAACATAAATTTTCCACATACTCTTGTTCGGAATTCAACTGAACAAGGTTCAGATATGTATTGTAGGATCTGAGGCCCTATATTACATTTAAATATTAATACAGACCCCTAGTTTAATGTATTGGGCCCCCTGCCCACGACGCAGCATCTATATGCTCGACGCTCGTGTGACTCAATATACAATTACAATCAGATCTGTTTATTAAGTATTATCAATTTAAACAACAAAAAAACAGATTTTTAAGTAATATAACTTTTACCGGATTAAAACGATGTTTTGAATGCTTTTAAGATAAAAATCGCTTTAAATCGGCTAAAATATATTTATTTAAATGTGTGATATTCGTGTTAACAAAAGACAATTTTTCAGACCTTAAGAGCAGTGTTTGCCTTGAAACAGAAAAAGAGTTCTATAAAATAGGGTTGTAAAGAAATATTCAAAGAGTTGAAATTAATAAAATATGTTAAATGTTTCAAATACTTGTGTTATTATTAAGTTGCTATTTATTACTATAATTTCCATTTTTATGTATATAATTGTGATATAGAAATAATAAATCAATAAACTCCTATACATAAATTAATAGTAAATTATAAACTAACATTTGTGTTTTGTATATTTTCATTTGAAATAATCGCTATTTACTATCCGATTATTTCTAAGATTAACGTTTAAAATGCAAAAAAATGGAAACTCATCACATTAAAATCAAATTATGCTTGAAAAGAATTTAGCTATTGCACAGATTTATGGATCCGATCAAAATATGAAACACACATTACTTGAATTATTTTTTGAATTGATAAGCGACTTAGTGCGTTACGTGCGCGAAGGTTTTTACGATGACGACACGTGGCGCTCACGACTCGTCGTAGTGGACGATTTTCCGAAGAATTATTGGTTCTTGGCCGGCGATGAAAAAGAATGATTGTAAGAGGTTAAATTTTATCCTTTTCTGAATCTTACGAATTCCTTTCTATTGAATAAGCTTTCTCCTTTCATATGATATACTTACAAATGAAACATGAGCAGATTAAAATTATTCCGACCGGGTAACGAACCGACATTCATAGACGGAAAAACCGTGAAGTGCATATAGCGCGTTTCGGTTTCAGTCTATGGATTTCCAAATGCTCGAAGTAAAAAATTAGGTCGACAGCGCATCATTGACTGATGTTCTGTAGCTAAGGTATCACCTACAATCAAGTGAATCTCATGCTCCTTTGTCGATAACTAACATAAAAATATACCAGTAGATAAATATATATTTTCGATGTTTATTATTCTAAAATTGAATGTCGTATAATCAACGGAAATGCTTAGAATGAAGATAAAAAAGACCGGAAATGCACCTGCAAGTCCTCTAGTATTCTAAAGGTGGGCGCCGGTGACACTAACCATTAAAAAAAAACATTAAATTTTCTTTCCGACTGTCAAACCATCCCAATATTTATCGATAATACTTGCGCAGACTAAGCTCGTCTCCGTAATGGCATCTTTTCGTCCGGGAGCCAGCAACAGATTTTCATGACCAAGTTCCTCTCAAGCGGTAATTAGTAAAATGCATCAGAGTATAGTATTATGAAGCCTCGTGAACGTCAGCTGGCGCTCGGGTGGGGGGATGAGCGGTTGTAGCCTCCCACGCACGAAGGAAAAAAAATACATTCATTCATTTCCTCTCAGCTAAAAATTTGTCAAATTGTAGTTAATCCAATATTTCAACGAAAAAAAATAATCAGCTGGTTACAACATGGTGTATTATACGTCAGCTGGTGTCTCGAACATGAAAAAAAAAAAGAAAAATTCCGTGATTTCCTCTCAAACAAAAATTTACCTGATGATAGCTTATATGTAACTGTGGATAAATATATAGGTCAGCTGGCTGTATCTTGGTGGAAAAACCGTCAGCTGATACTTTGAAAGTTATTACATAGGAGTTAGGCAGAAGCATCTACTGCCAATTTATATGCATCAGCTGACTTGGTTTTCCTCGACTTATTGCTAGCTGTTTTTTTTTATTCAACGCATCAGTATATTAACAATCAGCTCACAAATTTTCATCTGGGAGGAAATGACCTATCTTTAATTATTATCGTTATTTTTAAAGATTCAAGCAACACAAGCAGTAACATAGGCAGTAATAAGCAAAGCAAACGCAGTGTGTTAGTGTGCGTAATTTCGGGAGCGCATGCTAAACATTGCGCACACTATAACAATTTATATGTGCACGCTTGACAACATTCATAGTCAAATGAATTTCATAATATTGTCTTTTATTAACGCGAGTATCACACATTTAAATAAAATACTGTATACCGGATTAAAACGCGATTTATTATTTATATTGTTTAAATTATTTATCCCGACGTTTCGGTTGCTTTACAGCAACCGTGGTCGCGGGAAGACAGAAAGATGACAGTTGTCTGATATTTGAAATGTCACAAAGTTGCCATATTTAATTCAATTAAATTCAAAAATAATCTATTCATTTAGGTAACACAATGTACAATGTACATCTATGAACGTCAATAAAAAATAATACATATTATATGCTTCTAATTTCACATTTACTACCAGTTCTCAAATCGGTTTTAATCCGGTATACAGTATTTTATTTAAACAAATGAATTTCGTGGGCTAGAATATTTATACTGATGATGATACACATAAACAACTCGGTAGAATAAGTGGTATTTTGTTTGTAGAACCAGGGAAGGAGCAATGAAAGAGATTTATTTTTCTTTAAGGTCAAACGTCTAAAGGCATCGTTGATCACTTATCGTCAATCCACTGGCACGTTAAACCCTCTTCTACATCAGATATAAAGTAAATACTTGCCAGTTTTCCGCAGTATTTAATCCTTCAGAATTTAATACGTTTGCTACAGTTCTAAAGCCACGCCTATCCCAATTTTCTTGAGCAGAATTTGATTGATAGAACGTATATAATTATATATAAAAACAACTAAATAATGACCTATTACGAATGACTTACCAGAAAGTATTCGAATTTTCGGTCTATCAGTTGTATGAGAAATGATTTGAAATCGCATTCAAATAAACCAACAATAGTAAATACTTTCTCGGAAATTGTTCGTGTTGTTATGCTAATTTACCGGAGGAGCTCATTAATTGAATACAACAGCAATACTGTAATAAAAACATTGTTAGTCTTATCTAATTTGTCATTTTAAATGAAGCAATTCATTTGTTTTAAACTTAATTATATTCGAGCAATTCGTCAATTACAATACGAGTTAAATCTTTTTATGTCTTTCTAATAAAATGTAAGTCCTTCAATCGTTTCATTGAAAAATATAAAAAGTCTTTGAAATGTCTTCAAAGGTTTTTAGATATTTGACTCGAGGCTTATAAATAAAGTTATTGAGGTTCATTTGAGCGTGTTTTAAGAAATGCCCAAAAGGCTTCGCTTTGTCTAGTCTCTCATAATTAGTTTACTGGAAGATATGACATGATATTATGACGGGCTCGTTGGCGCGTTCGGTAGAACACCTGCCGTGCGCATCGATGGGTCGTGGGTTCGATTCCCACCGGGAGCACATGCTTATAATTTTCTGTAAGCATGCTTTCCCCACGTCTGGTAACTTCGGGTATTGATCGGGTGGGAGGAATATCTAAATTCCGACCGGGTAACGAACCACCGTTCATAGATGGAAAAACACATTGCGCGTTTCAGTCTATGGATTTCCAAATGCTCGAAGTAGGTCGACAGCGCATCATTGACTAACATTCAGTGGCTGAGGTACCATCAAGTTAACCTCATGCTCGTCTGTCGATATCTGACAAAAAAAAAAAGATATTTTATAAAAAATGTCAGTCTTCAAGTTATTCAATGTTTAGCAACAGATTGAGGACGGCTTATTTTTTAACTGACTTCAAAAAAGGAGTAGGTTCTCAATTCGTCTGTACGTTGCTTTTTTTTATATGTAATAATGTTGTCGATTGTCTTTTAAAGCTGATGCTTTGAAGTAATTAAAATATTACTTTAAGTTTGTACATACTATATGTAGTTATAGTTTTGAAATCGGTTTTTGTTTTTGTTTAAAAGTAATTTTTGTAGTATAGCTTATTTAGCTTAGCATTAGCTTGAGATGACTTAATACTTTTAAACAGGCACTAATATTTCTAAATAAATTCGAGTCTCTCAGGAATATAACAGAAAAATCTCTTAATTATTCTTCGTCAAACGTCACACATATATTTTTGTATATATAAAAAAATATTGCCTAATAATTAATCTAATACTAGTAGCGTGCCCCGGGTTTACACGTGTGCCGGGTACTATACACACAAAAGCCTATGTTACTCGCTGATAATGTAGCTTTCTATTGGTGAAAGAATTTTTAAAATCACTTCAGTAGTTGTTGAGTTTATTCATAACATACAAAAATACAAAAAATCAAAAATACAAATCTTTCCTCTTTATAATATTAAGTATATATTTCTGAGGTGATTAATGTATGCGTATGAGATGTATTGAATTAAACAAGGTTTCCGTAATATGTGAGGATCGAGTATTTAATCAGCTTTCCGATGGATAATATCGCTCTTGTAATATGTGATATTCAAACAAGGAAGCCTTATGAGAACTCATATCAGGATAATGAGTCGTATTGTTTGCATAATCTTAGATGGGAGGCACCGGCAACGGCTGAAAGCGTAGATTACAGTATTCTGTCTCCGAGTACTCATACATACATATACATCACACCTCTTTCCCATTGGGGTAGGCAGAGATCACGGAATTCCATATGCTCTGATCCTTGCATACACTTTCATTAATCACACACGTTCGTCGGTTTTGAGTACTTTTGACCTGCCGGCCTAGCATGACAACCGCGACAAAATTTTGTCGACCGTTTTCTCGTGTTTTAATCGATTATCTGTTTATTTCTTCCGGGTCTAACATAACAATAACACTTAAAACTCGACTTTTCATATCAAAAATAGACGTATTTGTCGATCGAGATATATTTTCCATCAAAATTGTCGATGTCGAGATATAATATATTGAGATATCTTACATCTTAGTTTGTCTTCTCTCGTCCGCGAGATATCTCGTGGCGGTCATGCTAGGCCGGCTGACCAGAAGAAACAGTATACAAGTTTAACGGCCGAATTCTCGAACGCTAATCAACATTGAGGTGTACTTAAAAGTATCTCTTACTCTTTCATTACGAAGGTAAAATGAAAGACAGAAACATTTTAAGAAGCCCTCAAATTTTGATTATCGTTTCAGTATTCCGCGGTAAATCTACTAAACAGGTGCTATAACCGTTACTTAAATAACTGTGGTATCGTTTTGATACGAGTACTACGAACTGCTACGTAGATTTTGGCAATGTGACTGTTTTTTTTTTATATATATAATTTAAATATAATACTTTATAAAGTGGTCGTGGCCAAGGACTTTATATATATAACAGGACTGAGCACTGCCAAAATTTAAAATTACAAAAACACATCTTAAGGTATAGGTATTAAGACTCAATTTTGGCTTCCAACATTGACAGAGGCAAAACGAGCCGAGCGAGATATCTAGTACGGAGGCCGTTTAGCTCTTTCTAACACATGTCAAGCGATAGAAATTAATCAATGTCAATCAATCATTTGATGACTGATGTGTCATGGCATGTCATTGCATTTATGCGATGTAATGTCATAATAGTTGTTTTTATTTATTTTTCGTAATTTAGTAAGGTTTCTTCGAAGAAATGGTTGTGTACAATTGAAAAAGTGTTGTGTACAATTTTGTAAAAGTGAATCCTATGATGTTTGCAGCATAATATTTTACAGGTAAGCCGAAAAAAGGTAATTTTAGATTTATAACAAATAGGGTAACCATATCATGCGGGATTTCGGGATTAGTTGGTCGGAGTGTCTTATGATCCGTTTGTTATACCTACGATTGCTAAAATCAGCGTGTAATATTGTTATTAGTTATGTAAACCAAATAAAAAAAATAAGGTGCAAAGCCATTCATTTAATTTGTTTAACCAACTTGAAAAAAGGGTCCGTTATCCCTGGTGTTATCATATGCCATGACGTATTATTATTTTTATTTCTTTGACAGTTTTCCGAAGAATGAAAACCAGAAAAAATATGGCTAAATGTTGTTCTGATGTCATAAAAGATTACTTAAAGCTCCGTTGTATATAGCCTTCACTTTAGTACAGCTAATTCCCAACAGTTATTGAAAGCCGCAATACCGTCTGTTTTTACGGTAAGCCCATTATTAGCTGATGGACACTTACCTACTTACATATATTAATATAACTTTCTGCACGCAAAACACAGAAAAGTCTACTTTTTGAGCAAATGTATAAAATTCATGAAGTTATATTATTATTTTGTTGCAGGCACAAAATAAGCAGATAAGAGTACTGAGTAAGGCCCCGTTACAACCCGTCGAACAATGTATTCCTGATTCAGAAATACTATCAAAAATAAGATTTTGATGACACTAAAGCATTTATTTTTACAAAACTTAAATTATTTTGCCCTCCACATCCTGTTCAATGTAATGAGGAACCCATAAGTTGCAGTTAGTGAAGGCATTAAGTAATTCATATTTCAATTTAAGAATATTCTATCAAAATCAAAATCTAATTACTTAAGAAAAAAATAAATTCAATGAATACAGTTTCTTTTATTTGAATTTTTTATATCATCCATACTTAAAATTAAAGGTCTAGTGGCTAGCCGGTTAAGCACAGGCAATCTGCCCCCAATGGAAAAGTCTATTCATGACTATACCGTCGTTTTGAGGAGTTTATATGTATACTTATTTTGGACTAAAACCAAGTTGTTGTAGAAATATTTAACAAAATATGAAAAAAGTAGACTTTTTTAAAATTGTGAAATGATTCTAGTGATGGTAGACTTACAGGAGAATATATTATTTTTCATACCAAGCTTTGTTATTAATATTATTATTTATTAATAATGGATATGTTTATATTATATTTTAGGCATTTTTATGGGTTTATTATAGAGTGAACACCTCCAAAAAATAAAATAAATGTGATATAGTAGCCTTTATTAGCATACAAAATGTTATTGAAATCTTGGTTTCTGTAGGTTTGTTCCCGATTTGTGATTACAAATATTATAATAATTACAAGCCCCACGTAACAAAAATATTGTGGTCACCCTATTAGAAAGTGACACACCTCCTCCGTACTAAACGTCCTGCTCGGCTCGTTATCAGGCTGCGAGTACTCAGTCCTGTTATATATATAAAGTCCTTGGTCGTGGCAGACTGAAATATGACAGTTGTCTGATTTGAAATATCACAAAGTTGTCAAGTTAACGTCATCTATTCTTACGGAGTTGATATTTATTGTAATTTTTTTTCCTTTCAGTCTGCCCCGTGACCACGGTAGCTCAAAAGCATCTGAAACGTCGGGATAAATAATAATAAATCGCGTTTTAATCCGTTATAAAGCATTTTATTTAAATGTGTGTTGCGTTAATAAAAGACAATATTAGTTTTTTATATAAACCAAAAGATAGGTCAATTGCATTTTCACATATGTATAATATGTAGGAAAATAAATGTTATATAAATACTAGCGACCCGCCCCGGCTTCGCACGGGTCTAGATTTTTTGACAAAAAAAGCAGGGGTTGTATGTATTTTTTAATGCCACATTATAAAAAAATAAAAACAAAAAATTTCGTCCAAAAATTAAAAAAAAAATTAGGGGTGGACTACCGCTAACATTTAGGGGGGTGAAAAATAGATGTTGGCCGATTCTCATAGATACCGGATAAGCACAAAAAATTTCATCAAAATCGGTCAAGCCGTTTCGGAGGAGTATTGCAACGAAAACTGTGACACGAGAATTTTATATATTAGATTTATTTTATATTCTATACATATCAAAATATTTCTTAAAACTTAACCTAGAATATAAAATAACTAACAATATAACAATAAAATTAATTACTAAAAACTAAAACTATTTTAAAATATGTACCTACTATATAACTACTCAACTACCTACTAATATTAAGTTAATTGTTAAATAATATTTGTTTTAAAACTAGTAGGCTACATTTTATCACGTGGATATCTGGCATACCTTCCACGTAATAATAGTGAATAGATCTAACAATTAATTAGTCCCGATAATTCGTAAATCCGCATTACTTCCAGACATTGATATGTATCCACGCTTTGTTTCAAGCTAATCGAATTTTGGCTTTAGTGCTTTAGTGGATAATAAATAATTTGGCAGCCGCAGTACCCACGTCGCTGGCAAACTATCAATTTGGTTGCACTTGGAGGGAACCGTTTTTCAGCTTTGCAATACTATCTTGTTTGATATATTTTCATTGTTTTAACTCCAATGAAATGCTTTCTCTTCATTTATTTGAGGAATCGTCACAGATTTCGGTCTTATTCATGACCGACCGGTCGGACTTGCATTCGTATATGCGGTTATATGTACTAGTTATTACGACTATGTCTTGGCGTGTTGTTCTCACGATAGTGTAAGCCTGCTTCTATTTCACCATGCCTGTTGTTGATAGAGGAATCTTTGTTTTTTTTTTAATTTATTTATTTCGTTTTCTTTATTATTATAGCTAATTACTTCAAGATGTCATGTGGAACATGGTGTTATGGTTGCAGCTCCTTACAAATCTATTTGAAAAACTAAAACTTGGCGATTAATTTCAGGTATATAAGAATAGAGGAACAACTTAATAAATATTACGAACATAAACTCCTTAAGATCGAATGTAATTTCTGCTATCCTGCCATGCCAACCGCGACAAAATTTTGTCGACCGTTTTCTCATGTTTTAATCGATTATCTCTTTATTTCTTCCAGGTCTAACAAGACAATTACACTTAAAATTCGACTTTTAATATAAAAAAATAGATATATTTGTCGATCGAGATATCTCTTCTATCAAATTTGTCGATGTCGAGATATAATATACCGAGATATTAAGACATCTTAGTTTGTCTTCTATCGTCCGCGAGATATCTCGTGGCGGTCATGCTAGAACGGCTGGTGACCTTTCTGTCTAGTGGTAGGTAACCGGTCCCTGTAATCGTTCGAGTCCTATTTATATAGTATAATATCAATGTATCAGCCATTAAAGTGTCCGTTTTCTGTTTCAGGTAAGTTTTACGGGCTCTCGCAAGGACCAGGTGTGCTTAACGGTCTCGGGTTATGATATATCTCATATTAACTTAGAAATAGTGTAACGTTAATGCGGGGACGTAAAACTGGAAGGTTTTATTTTTTATGTTCCACTTTAGAAAAAGTAAATGATCCTCAATTGTTTTTATATATTTTTGGTAGGTTATTGTTTTTATGTCAGTATCGGCCGAGTTCTCGAACGCTTATCAACATTGAGGTGTACTTAAAAGTGTCTCTGACTCTCTCATTACGAAGGTAAATTGAAAGACAGAAACAGAAGGAGCCCTCAAATTTTGATTATCGTTTCAGTATTCCACGGTTATTGACGTTCACGAGGTTCTCTTGACGAAGATGTTAAGGCAATTTAGTGACTCTTCATGAGATACAACCTGGTGACAGACGCACGGACAGCGGAGTCTTATAAAAGGGGAACCCTAAAAATGGTTTTTATTTCGTCTTGCAGAAGTTGCAGAATCAATACAAATAAAAAATGACTCAAAAGTTCGTGATCAAAATGATAAAATAATGTGAATAAGTTTTATTATATTTAATCATACTGTTTTAGATGTCTCTTGATCAACTTGCTTAGTAGTAACAAACAAAATCAGATTACAGCATTTCAATTAGCTACCAAAAGGCGTCTGTGCGCAGTGATTATGCGCAACGGCATCTCATTAGAACTCATTAGCGCAGTTGCTGTGACGGGAATTAACGTGATACACCTTTTGGAGTTTACTTGGCATCATATTACCTTCAGCTTAGAATTCCGATGGAGAGAACTTCATAATAAAGTTAGAGTATTATAAGCCCAGTTTGATTAGTCGAAAAAAGGGTCAAACCTTGCATTATTTCTAGGTAGAGATTTTATTGCACCACCTTTTGAGGGGTCAGTTGGAGTCAAAATTCAAAATGGCGACCAAATTCGACCCCTGCATTAGCCGCCATCTTGATTTAAAGTAATCACCATTTTTCGTTAATAACTCGGTCATTTTCAAATGTGTGATACTCGCGTTAATAAAAGACAATATCATTTTCAACTTTTCAAAAAAAATAAGTTGAGTACTTCAATAATTATTGTTCATGCAATTCACTACATTTTATTCATTGCGCATTTTCATATGTACCTACGAAAAGTGTCGTTATGGAATTATCTCGTTTATTATTAAGTTTAGAGCTTAATTGTACTCGTATATGAACAAAGTTGTTTGAAATAAGAAAGCCACCAATTTTGGTCTCCACAATTTTTTCCTAGAACCGATACTTAAGGTCATACGCCTCTGGAAATCCTAACGGGGCTTAACAGCCTTAAACAAATGAATGTGTATGAATGATGTGAATGTGCTCAATTCCTTTGTGCATACACATATAATTATTTTGTACTGATGTTTTTCATACAAAAATCTTCACTCCTTACAAAATAATATAAAATAATTTTATACTTTTACATAAAATACTTTATACCGGATTAAAATGCAATTTATTATTTATCTGTAACATCGAGATAATAAATCTCGATAATATTAATTAGAAAATTTATTACCTTATATTTTATAGTGAACTAGCAATGCCCCCGGCTTCACACGGCTGCAATGTAGATGTACTATACACAAATCATATCACATACCTATGTTCCTTGCTGATCATGTAGCTTTCTCTTGGTGAAAGAATATTCAAAATCGGTCCAGTAGATTTTTCATAACATACAAAAATACAAATCTTTCCTCTTTATAATATTATAGTATAGATACATACATTCATATATTTCACGCTTCATTCCCATTGGGGTAGACGGGATCACGGAATTACATGTGCTCTTTGTATACTTAATAGGTAGGTAAGTAAGTGTTTCATCTCCAGAAAATGTGGAATAAGTAATAAAGTATTTAATACCATGCGTCATACTCGTGAACGGGTGGTACTTGTGGTGACTGGTCGAACTTGAATTCGTGTATGCGGTGATATTAGTTATTTCGTCTATGTATTTGCGTGTTGTTCCCACGAGAATGTAAGTGAGTGCTCCTATTTCACCATACATTCTGCTGATAGAGGACAAATCTTTGTTTTTATTTATTTTTATTTTTTCGTTTATATATATATTTTTCGATTATTATAGTTAATTACTTAAAGATGTCATGTGGAACATGGTGTAATGGTTGCAGCTCCTTACAAAACATTTGTAAAACAAAAACTTGGCGATTAAAAAAGAGTGGCGGCGAGTTTCTTGCCAGTTCTTCTCGTCCGCTCTACGCCCTTGATTTGAGATCTGGCAGTAAATGTAAAACTAGAAGCATTTAATATGTATTTTTTATTGACGTTCATAAGTGTACATTATGTTACCTAAATGAATAAATGATTTTTGAATTTGAATTTGATACATTATGTATTGGAGATGAACGTGAGGCTGGAAGGTGTTACCTCAGCTACAGGACATCAATCAAAGATCAACCGATTAGGTTATGGCACATCGGTTATACTGATAGTAGCTATTTTGGAGATTCAAAAAGAGGCCTAGCAGACGATTTATATGAGTTATTATATAGAATTAAGGTTATATTTTGCGTGAAAATAAACTTATTAAGTAATTTCAACAACATACTTATTTAAATAAAATACTGTATTCCGGATTAAAACTGAAAATTTAAATGTGTGATACTCGCGTTAATAAAAGACAATATATAATATACTTATTTCAAATGGCCTAGATATTTTGTCGCTTTTTATGTCGTAATGTAATAAAAAGAGTTACCTTTAATTGAATGTTACAAGGACATAATTATAAAACTTAAATACCGAAAATACTTTAATATTTGACAAACAATTTATAAGGGCTTCACACGGGTGCATTGTTGCTAAAATAATTTATATTTAACCTCCATTTTTTTTTATTAAAAGTATCCTATTTCCTTTCTAATACTTCTAAGAATATGTGTACAAAGTCTCATGTTAATCGCTTGAGTAGTTTTGGCGTAAAAGCGTAACAAATAAACTTACATTCACATTTATAATATTAGTAGGGATGTAGTAATTTCTTGTCACAAACACAAACACGTAAACGACAGTGAAAGTTATAAAAGAAGGGCCGCCAAATAGTCGCTATCAATATTACGGTAGCATGTTAAGATAGATACATTTACAGAAAACGATAATATCTAACAATGAACTCGAAGAAAACATTGAAAAATTGCCCTTTAGACCTCTTTGGCGATAGCTGACCAAATCCAACCAAAATATAAAGAACTCCCCCAATATATGCAGCCGAACACATAAAATATAAAAGGAAATAAATTGGGAGATCTTATGATTCTGGTTTTATGTTTGGGGATGGAATAAATAGGTCAAATATATTTCCCGTTATAATTCAAAGAATCGTTTCGTTGTACTGCCTTCTGAGCCTAGGCCTGAATATTATAGCAGACCTCAATATATTTTGATTTATTATTACTCTCGGATATATTATGAGTAATGTTTATTGAGAATATCTGTATGAAGAGGGGTTTTTACGATACTGTTAAAAAACGGGTATTTTTTAGCCGATAGGTTCACCTGATAGTGAATGATAGATGGATATAATATATCATTTTATATCGGCAAAACTGAATGTCTTATATCTTCGATCTCTATATTTTGGTACTAGCGATCCGCCCCGGCTTCGCACGGGTGCAATCTAGATGGTCAAAAATTCTAAGCTATCCTATCTCTTAAGTTGGACCAGACTGCTCACGGTGTGCCAATTTAATTTAAAATCGGTTAAGTAGTTTAGGAGTCCATCGCGAACAACATAGGAGATTTATATATATTAAGATGGAACATTTTGGCGTCGATAGCGCTGATACTGGTTTTGGATTAAAAAATGTTTAAAATTCGACAAATTGTAATCGTTTACAGATTAGTAACACGAAGAAAATAAAAAATACTAAACAAAGAACTATTTTTATTTTTCATTTATTTACAACTTTATTGCACACAACAGAAAAATGACTCATTAACAAGAGTAAGAGGTACAATAGGTGGTCTTATTGATAGAATACTATACTAAAAATATAAAATATGATAAACAAACACATGCGCTTTTAATAGAGCTTTTGGATTATATCCGATTTTTCATGCAGATTGGACTCGAGTTAAGCACAACATTACTGCCTAAGAAGATATCTACATATATCTATACTAATATTATAAAGAGGTAAGATTTGTATTTTTATATGTTATTAATAGACTGAAAAACTACTGGACCGATAAAAAAAAATTCTTACACCAATTGAAGGCTACATTATCAGCAAGGCTTTTTGTATATAGTATATATACATTGCACTCATGTGAAGCCGGAGCGCGTTGCTAGTTATATTATATAAATGAAGAGTGTGACTTGCATATTTACCTAATAAGTTGCTTATTATCGGGCCCCAAAAATAATAATTGAGCTTTGTGATACTGAAGCCATATCTGACTGTTTACATTGGTGGCCGGATTTCCTTAAGCTTATTTCTCCTGAACAGTTATTTATGTGAGTCGTAATATTCGCTTCGTTCACGGAAAACGTTGACGGAAAACCTAATGAAGATACACTGGAGCCCTTTGTTAGCAAATGTTGTAAATGTCCTTTGAAAAACACCGTTGTAATGCTTAGTACAAAGCATTCGGAAAATTCGGGTCTCTTGTTTTCCATCATTATTTTTAGGTGCGCAGTGTGGAGCGTCGTTCTCATTATATCGTATACATTTGCGAGTGTCTGACTGACTGAACTATAGATGATTCCTGTCAGATATTGATAGGCGAGTTTTAGTTAGTTGACGAGGTATATTAGGAACAACTCTGCTTTTCTTGTTCTAAAAAAATGGGAAGTATTTAGAATTATAGGGAGACTACGTGTCCTATTAGACAGTTTAGATCCAATGCAATTTATTGCTTCGTTTTTATTTAAACAATAAAGTAGTTAATGCTAAAACGAGTTGAGATGAAGGTTTCAACAAAGTATTTCCGCCGTCTGGAAATTAATCAAACATTTTTAATTACATTCCTTTTATATTTTTTGTTACTCGTACAAGAATTTCGAGAGCACTCAGCACAGCAGAAGTAAAAATGTGTAACGTAATTGGTTATTATTGATATTTTTGATGACTCAAGTTCCTCCGGGGATATTAAAAAGTATTCTGGACGCTACTTCAAAACTTTCATGGATGGTTATTCAAACTATGTAGTGAATTCTTGGCTGAACTAGCATCATAACTATAATCAGAATAAATATATATACATACTAGTTATCTACTCTGGCTTCGCAAGGGTTCGGGTGAAATGTAGATGTACTAAAAAAGCCTTCTATCGGCGAAATAATTTTTAAAAGCGGTCCAATAGTTATTGAGTTAAATCGTAACAAACCTTTCCTCTTTATAATATTAGTATAGATGACTAGCTGATCCGTGGCCACTTTGCTGGGTGACAAACATGTTTATTTTTAATCACCACTGACCATACCAGCGACCACCATACATTCCCAAAAGCCCGGCTTGCCCTCTTAATGCAACAGTAAAAAGAAAAAAAATTATGCCCTTCACGTAATTATGTAAGTCATATACAACTTATATGATGATAATATATTTAAAAAAAAAAACGTAAACGGCAGGCCGGGCTTTTGGGCCCAACAAGAATAAGGAAAGCGACCACACTCCCTGCGTCTCCTTACCATCTTTGCCCAGGTAAAAAAAAGAAAAAACATAAAAAAAACAAAGGCCGACTTTCGGGCTTATACGGTAATCTCGCCACCGGATGTGATGAAATTATTTTGTGTATTTATATTAATACATCTCGACAAGTGTTTAGGTTTTTTTTGAACATTATATTCACCTATATCAAACAGTTTATTCAACGCATTATTATTAGTTCAAGTTTTCTACTTGGAAAATTATTTTCGAAATCAGTTCTGTAATTCCAGAGATTACTTTTTACAAACAAACTCAAAAATGTATAAACTTTACTTCTTTAAAAAGAAGAAAAAAAAATAATAAGATAAAAAAATATTTTTCGTTCAGGCACGGCAGAGAAGGCTAATCAACTTTCTGCAATAGCAGCCAAACAGATACAAAAATATGTCTGTTCTATGCCCAACTTTCGGACTTAGGATTTCAATTTATAAAAATGACAGGTTTTCCCAAAATAACTTAGGCAAGTATTTTTTCCTCTTGGGAGATTATAGAGGGTGGAGAGTTTTACGGATGGGAACGACGTCTTGGCAAAAAATCTTAATTAAATTGTCTTATTATATACTTTGAAGTAAATAATGGTTAGCCATCATTTTTGACGGGCTCGTTGGCATGGCAGGTGTTCTACTGAACGCAGTAGAACACCTGCCATGCGCATCGATGGGTCGAGGGTTCATTTCCCACCGAGATGACATTTTTATAATTTTCTGTGAGCATGTTTTCTCCATGCTGGTAACTTCGGGCACTGTACGGATGGGAGGAATATCGAAATTCCGACCGAGTCACGAAACACATCGTGAAGTGCTTGCGCGTTTCGGTTTCAGTCGATGAATTTCCGAATGTTCGAAGTAAAAAGAAGGTCGACAGCGCATCATTGACTGTGGCTGAGATATGACCTACCATCAAGTGAACCTCATGCTCGTCCATCGAGATCTAACATAAAAAATATATATACTAAACCAATCTTAAATGAATTTAAAAATATTTACGTTCTACAAAAGACAGTCTAAGATTTTCAGACGAAAGCATTTCAATTTTAAATCCCAAACTCTAAATGTTATATTGTATATTCAATTGAAGCAGATTTATTCGAAGATATTCCAAATAAATGGCCGTATAACGTCTAACTGTTACAATGTTTGCATTACTAGTTCAATTTCTCTATAAGTAGACTTTGTCATATTGTATTTCTGTTTTATTATATTATTCTTTGATGAACCACATTCAAAATTCAAATGTATATTGTATTCAGTTTACTTTAAAACAGATTTTGAAAAACTAAAAGAACTACGAGTTCCAAACATTTTATAAATTCTTTAGTGGAATCTTTGATAATAACTTCATCTTCAATCCACTGACATTACTTATTCAAAATTCCATCCCTCGCAATTAATCTTGAAGAAAATTCTAAGAAGCTAAGTTACTTGTGTTATCGCGAGCCGAAATTAAGCTAATTATAGGCTTAAGTCAATTATGGAGAGTCACATTACTTATTCTGTAACGTCGTATCTGTAATTAAATGAAATTGTAGATAGCATGGATCAAAGCTACGTTATTTATAAATATTATTAACTTTTAAAACTTGCTTTCGTCCATGACTTTACTTTCATCTAACATTCATCCATATTTTTTCTGAGGAGGTTTTGTAATTTTCAGTCAATTGGAGTATTGTATAAGATGCCTTCTATGAAATTTACGATATTGCGAAACCTTAACGACTCAGGTTGTCGTTAAGCCGGCCTAGCATGAAAACCACGACAAAATATTTTCGACCGTTTTCTCGTGTTTTAATCGATTATCTCTTTATGTCTTCCAGGTATAACATGATACTTAAAACTACACTTCTAATGTCAAAAGTAGAGATATTTGTCGATCGAGATATCTTGTCTATCAAAATTTTCGAGGTTGAGATATTATATCGAGATATCTCTTGATGGTCATGCTATGTGGGCTGGGTTTTATGGTTGCGTTAATAGAACAAGTCAGTTTTTGGGCTTGTATTGTGGTCCGACTACTAGTTACCCTTAAAACCAACCAAACCTACCAAAGGGCCTAAGCACGAACAACTTGCGTTGAAAAGTATTCGTATCGTCGAGCTGTCATTTGTATGAAATTTCAAATGATTTCTCATACAAATGACAGATGGACGATTCGAATACTTTTTCGATAGTCGTTGTTTATAGTTGATGAATAGAAAAATGAAACATTTTTTGCTCTCCTGAAAAGTTACGTATGTTGATATCCGCGGTTTTAGAACTTAAAGAACGATATGTTATTTATTAGATATTTCAATCCCAAGTGAGATTAATAGCGGTTGAAATTCCTCGAAACCATTCAGACGCAGCAGCGGGTAGATCCCAGCTACCTTATAATCAAATAGAAGAGCAACCGCTGCGAAACTCTTGTATCATTTATGATTGACTAATTACTTCACGTCACTCACGTTCTGCGGCCCTTTCTTGGTTTTCAGACAAAGCTATATGTTCGTAATTACATTCCTTATTACGTTCACGTTGTATTATTATAATCTTACGGCCTTATTCATAAACGTATTATAGTTAAAATATGTTTTGATTCTTTCGTTCTGTAGTATTTTTATATTCGATAGAGCGAGACAAAACATATTTTAACTCTATCAAGCTTATAATACGTTTATGAATAAGGCGGTTAGGTGCAACAGGTCGTCCACGGCATATTTTATCAGTTAAGAGAATCTTACTAATATTATTATAAATCTGAAAGTTTGTGAGGATATTTATTACTATTTTACGCAAAACTACTGAACAGATTTTGATTAAACTGCATTATATTATATTGTTTATACATCAAAATAACATATAGGTTTTTTTTTTATAACTAGCAACGTTCCCCGGCTTCACACGGGTGCAATGTAGATGTATACACAAAAAATAGCTTATGTTAATCGCTGATAATGTAGCTTTCTATTGGTGAAATAATTTTTAAAATCATACAAAAATACAAAAATTCAAAAATACAAATCTCTCCTCTTTATAATATAATTAGTATTAGTTAATTAGTATTAGTATAGATATAGATGATATTGACTTAATTAGCCAAACTATAACGATGTATCGAGTAAATTGGAAAAAGTCGTGCAGCGTGCTATCAGAAAGCTGTTTCGCCTAGCGAAGTGGGTACAGGTCACCTGGTAAGAAACATAAGTGTAAATTAATTCCAAGCCACAGATTTATTTATACACTAGCGATCCGTCTCGGCTTCGCACGGGTGCAATGTAGATGTTCTATTCAATAAAAAATGTTTTTGTTACGATTTAACACAAAAACTACTCGACCGATTTAAACCACCAAACCACCACCAATAGAAAGCTATATTATCAGCGAGTAACACAGGCTATTTCTTTTAAATATAATTTTTAATACATGTTCATTGCATACGTGCGAAGCCGAGGCGGATCGATAGTAAAACTTGAAATGATTGTTGGATAATGATGTATTAGTGTTTGTACGGTGACGAATGTTATAGAAAAATTAAATACACGTGTAAAATGCTAAAAAATGATGAGAAAACTAAAGTCTTGGCCATCGAAGCGTAGTATTGCACTATCAGGCAGTTACTGCCCTGTAATTGTAGCTTAATGTATGAGCAGTGCTTACACACTGCTGTTTGGAAGCTGACGCTATCAGAGTAATACTAACTCCTTTAGTACGAATATAAGGTCACTATGCGATAGAGAAGTAAAGCCATTTTTATCATGTACTTTATGTAGAGTAAAACCACTTTGATGGACTCGTTGGCGCGTCAATAGAACACCTGCCGTGCGCTCCGATGGGTCATGGGTTCGAATCCCACATGGATGACATTTTTATAATTTTCTGTAAGCATGTCTTCCCCACAACTGGTAATTCGTACATTCAACGGGTGAGAGGAATATCGAAATTCCGGGTAACGAACCACCGTTCATAGATGGATAGACCGTGAAGTTCATTAGTTCATTGCACGTTTCGGTTTCAGTCTATGGATGTCCATGCTCGAAGTAAAAAGTAGGTCGACGGAGCATCGTTGACTGTTGTTCTCTGGCTGGAGTATCACCTACCATCAAGTGAACATCATGCTGGTCCGTCGATATCTAACATAAAAAAGTTAACGTTTCATGTTATTTTTTATCTTTTAATAAAATTACTAGATAAAATATATTTTTAAAACCTATATAAACGAAACACAAAAAAAACTAATATAAAACGTTTTCTGTAATAGAGGTTCAGCTGTATATTAACTACACAAGATGCAAACGATTAAACTCTATATAAGCACTGCACACTGCAGACTAGCTAATTTGGAACGGTGAAATAAAATTTCGTTGCCAAATAATTGTGGTTGATTTGGCTCTAACAATATGTTGTCATTTTGTCGTTCTTTTTAAATTCTTCTTAGTTCGCATTATCACCATCAGATAATATTAAAGTATTTTTTTTACTTACATCACATCTTAGGCATGTGATAACTCACGTCACGCACGCTTATAACTTATTGTAATTATTGATGTCCACTACACCTATCTAAGCCTTGAAATATTTTTTTAATTTTTGAAGCTAACATAATGCGTTGTTGATATAATAAATAACCTTGTATTTTTCTTTATTATAAATCACACTCAATAAGACTTTACTTATCACTTAATTTCTTTGCATACCTTGTTTTCAAAATATGAAGAAAATTCTTCATATGGAAAGTCATAATGAGAAATTACAAAAATATATTTCATAATACTCGTGAAACACGTTGAAAAAATAACGATAAATCATCAATCTATAGAAAAGTCATCAAATATATTTCAATATATTTCATTGAATCAGAGCGAACGAGTTCATATAGAATATATTTTACACGTCGCAATGAATACTCGTGATACTACAATCCAAATGCACTCGATATTTTCAACTGTCAATGTAATATACGAGTCAATATTCAAGTGTGGATTGTGACGATTTCATACAAGTTGATCGATAAAACGATTTACTCTAGCATAGTTCGTTGTCGCATGGATTTATATATGACAAGAGCAAACAGGTTTTTGCTACAATAGAGAACTTTTCTACGAAAGATAGCTTAAGTACCATAGCTAAGCTCTATAATTTACGTCTCTTCTGGACAGACATTGCCAGACATTCCAAGATATATTAATATATTCCAAGAATTGCATTTCATAGTCCCGCTTCTTATAATTTTTGATACAATTAAACTTGAGCCTATTTAAGGTTTTTAGATAGAACTCTTTTAATCGCATAACCGCCATCACATAATAAATTCATGTATGTATGTAAATGTATGTAATAATTAGTAAATTTTCAAAACCTTTGCAATTTTCAAAATACAATACTATAAAAACTAGAAAAGTTTAAAAGTCACAGGAAGATAAAAGACCTTTTTTTTATTCTGCACTTACTTATCTGGTCCATTAGTACATGGATTCGAAACCTGCCGAGAGTTCAATGTTTAAAAAACTTTGTAAAATACTTTCCTATATATTATCTAGTCACTTGGGGCATTCAATTGGTAGGAGAAAAATAAAAATGTTTATGGATGAAAAAACTTCGATGCGCATATTACGTTCCAATTTCAGTCTATGTATTTTCGAATGCTTGTTGCTTGAAGTTAAAAAATAGTTTGACAGCGCATCTCTGATTCATGACACCTAAAATCAAATGAACTTTACACACATCTATCGATATTTAAAATAAAAGATGGCGAACGCACCGATATATTTTTAAAAGAGGAAAAATGTGAAAAACTAAATGATAATTTTATTTTAACAAATGACGCCCCGGTTTCGCACGGATGCTATGTATGTAGCTACTTTACAAAAAATTATAGCCTATATTACTCGCTGATTATGTAGCATTATATTGGTGAAACAGTTTTAAAATCGGTCGAGTAGTTTATGAGTTAAATTGTAACAAATAAACAAACAAATCCTTCCTCTTTATAATATTAAACAATAACAATGCTTTTACTAAGGTTAGCACTAAGTGAAATCAACCAAGCAGGCATTATTTTTACAGCATTATCATTTTATTCATTTGAAGCCTTAGACCTTAATCCGTATATAAAGAACATTTAAGCCTCAAACAATGATACCTGGAATCCGTTTTAAAACGGTCTTATTTATTGCAATGACATCCGGCCGGCCCGGTTATTTCATTCGTGATATAAATACCACCAACATAAATGCTTTTGTGTAACTCTAGAATTTATTATTTTGTATAAAGGAGGTCATAAAGGTATGTCTCGTAACCATATACCAGTGTAGTACATGACACCTAGTGACGGGAACACCTGCACCATACAAACCCAAAATATCGGCTTGTACTATGAATCTATACTTATTATTAATTAATTTTAATATTATAAAGTGGACTTTGTTTGTTTGAACGCGCTAATCTCAGGAACTACAGGTTCGAATTGAAAAATTATTTTTGTGTTGGATAGTCCAATATAGCTATATAACATTACGCTGCACCCAATAGGAGCGAAGCATCAGTGAAAAATGTTGCAAACACGGGGAAAATTATCCATATAAAACTGCTCGACCGATGTTATTATCCTGATCTGATACATTGCACCCGTGCGAAGCCGGGTGGATTGCTAATGCAATCATAAAAAGAAAATTAGTAATGCCGTTAACGTAAATATATGTATTGTATGATTTTTTGTCAACATGTTATCCTGGTGGGATTCGAACCCACGACCCATTGATGCGCACGACAGGTTTTCTACAAATCAGCAGAAGCCCGTCAAATTACGCTGATTACGTAATAATATAAGTTTTATATAAACACGTATTACGTTAAAGTCCGCAATCCGGGCTTTTGAGCTTGTATGGTCGTTCCGCCACTAAATAATGTTGTTTCTTTCACAAACATTATTAAAAACAATTCAATTGAAACATTATAAATGTCATACGATGTTGAAATGATCAAATGATCGTTTTCTGGAGATTAAAAATATATACGAAAGTAATCATATGCATCGTTCTGGAAGCTATTAATTTTACTTTGATTTATTATGATAATATGTTAAAAAATACCATATGATTTTTTTATTTATAACAAAAAAAAATATATGGTATTTTTTAACGGGTAGGCAAGAATTACATTGGCATAGCACTATTTATTTATGAGATTCATAATTATACTGTTAATAAAACAGTATTACTTTTTGTCGGCAAATAATTACCAAACAAAATCTTGTAAAATAAATAAATAGCTCAAAAAAGATCTCAGAAAATTCTAAGCATGCTTATTATAGACGTTCAAAGAATATCTTACAAAAGACCTCCGCTCGTTGAGTATGTTTTTAAAACATTTTAACAAAATTTACTGAATATTTAAAGCGGGGTGGAAAATATTTATCAATTTACTTTTATACAAAGTTACTGAATTTTCAACGGTAAAGAAAAACACTGAATCCTTTTAATAAAGTAGACTTCTGTTTGATGGAAATTAATATGACCTGTACAAATGAGAATTGGTTTTCATTTTTGAAGTGAAACTTCTTTATCGACGTATGGGAGAAATTTTGTAAGTATCGTCACGTTTTTCGGTTACGCGCCATGTTGCTTTTTTTTTATCAAAGTTTAGTATAGTGACGTAAAGAATATAATGTAATATATTATAATAATAACAATATATTAGTTTTGAAGTTTGTTTTGAAATAAGAATAACAGTATATTAATTTGAAAGTGTTATCACTGTAACCTTTTTTCTTAAGGCTTAAGCCGTATCTACCCCATTTTCGTGAAGTTGCAAATAGTACAAAAATGATATGTCGTAAAGAAGTTTCACTTCTTACCTGTGTACTCTGGTACACACACACAATTTTTTTTTATTGGTTTTCAGTATTTTAAATTTTCCTGCATTGTTATTGCTATTTTTTTATCATCTGAAGATCGTCTCGTTGGCGCGTTTGGTAGAACTCCTTGCGCACCGATGGGTCGCGGGCTCGAATCCCGCTGGGACAACATGTTTGTAATTTTCTATAAGTAAGTTTTCCCCACGTCTGGTCACTTCGAGATTCCGTTCATAAATGGAATAACCGTGAAGTGGATATTGCGCGTTTCGGTCTCAGTCTTTCCAAATATTCGAAGTAAAATGTAATGTAAAAACATCCGAAACACCGGGATAAATAATATATCCCATTTTTATCCGTTATAAAGTAATTTATTGAAATGTGTGATACTCGCGTTAATAAAAAGCAATATAATATTAATTTATCTACGCGAACGAAGATGTTTCTCTGTAATATTTTCTGGGTATAACCTAGATAAGTTAATTTAAAATAATTTTATTCTATCTTTTTATGTATTTTTTTTTTCGATGCTAAATTCAACGGAGTAATAATACTAAGCCACCCACGAAAGATTTGGAATGGTTAAAATTGTTATATAGAGGTCTATTCGATAAACATATCACAACATCTCGTCCATTAAAATTAATTGCGTGGTCAATATCGACTATTGTAAGTTCAATAAAGTATGGTATAATAAACAACCAGCTCAGCAAGATTGAAACGTTTCAATAAACTACGCTCTACACTGAAGTTAGCTCAGTAAACTCTATCGGCCTACATCAATATGTTTTGATGCAGTTCATTTCACTTCTATACGATTGGATGCGCTATGTATTTCTGTGTGCCTGGTACATGTATAACAATTTTGTAAATTACTGACTGATATGTACTGCTTTGGATATTGGTGCTTTTGGCGATGGTGAATCAAAAAATTCTTGGAATCAATATTAAAAAATGCAAAGATTTAAATAATAATATTTTATTTTTCTACATAATCTCCCTCCAATGCAATGCATTTAGAATAACGCGTTTCTAACTTCCTTATTCCTTGTGAAAAAAAAATATTTTCTTGACTCTCGAAAAAGTCCTCTACGGCAGCTATAACCGCGTCATTATCGTGAAATTTTGTTCCACGAATTTCCTCTTTTAATTTTGGAAATAAGTGAAAATCACTTGGGGCTAAGTCCGGAGAATATGGTGGGTGGTCAAGGAGATTGAAGCCAGCACAGCGGATTGCGTTGAGCGCAACTTCCGATCGATGAGCAGGAGCGTTATCTTGAAGGAACAACACGCCCAACGACAGTTTTCCACGACGTTTTTCTTTAATCGCTTCACGCACTTTCGGGATTAAATTTGCATAATAGGGTCCAGTAATCGTCTGGCCTTTTGGCATGTGATCAATAAAAAGGATTCCTTCACTATCCCAGAACACAGAGGCCATAACTTTGCCAGCGGTAGGAGCAACTCGAAATTTCTTGTTGGATGGAGAGGATGGTCGTTTCCAAGACATGCTTTGTCTTTTAGTTTCAGGATCAAAATGGTGGACCCACGTTTCATCCATGGTGACAAGACGACGGCAAAAATTATCCGAATCACGCTGGAACATTTCGAGATTACGCTTGGAAATTTCCAAACGTCGCTTTTTGTTTTCGTCGGTTAACATTCGTGGCACCCATCTTGCAGACACTTTTTTGAACCCCAGTGAATCAATTAAAATGGATTGAACTCTACCAAAATATATCTTTAGGATCTTAGCTATATGTTTTATAGTCATTCTTCTGTCTTCCAAAACCAGATTCTCAACCTTTTTGACATTTTCTTCTGTAACGGAGGTTGAAGGCCGCCCAGAACGCGGGTCATCTTTACAGCTTGATCTACCTCTTTTAAATTCAGCCACCCAGTACGCAACCGTAGAACAGGGTACAGCATCACCCCCTCATGTCTGCTGAATGTCCAAAAAAATTTCCTTCGTAGACATTTTTTTCAAACTGAGATATTTTATCACCGCACGTAACCCACTTTTATCCATAATTTTGACTTTTTAGCAACTCGTTCCACAAAAAAATTTATTACATGCGAACGAACTGACAAAAACAAGTGACAGTCTGCATAAATATAGTGTGATAGACACTCTTTAATTTGAATATCGAACTTGATCCAAAAAGGTTTCATATATATGCACTTCTAAGAACTTTTTGATTCACCCTGGTTCATATAAATGACGTTTTGTGTTTTGTAATGAATTTGTGCACTGGGTACCGTGCCGTGAGATGTTATGCGGGGGAGTGTGGGACTCAATCTCACCCAGTGAGTCTCTCTCTGCTAATCAGAAAGCCGGGTGAGTAATACCCATTAAACCAGTCTTGATCCTCAGGTCCGCGGATATATGGCATCTGGGATCGCAGAGCATGCTGCCAAAAACTTCGACGGCATTTGTGGTGAAGGGCGGTGATAGTGAATAGGGTCGAGTAGGTGCGCATAATGCATTCATCTCCTTCCACCCCGTTTTTCCGCCCTCAGAGAATCAACAGCGATCCTCTGCCGCTCTCTTTCAGCATTCATCTTCTGCAGCATAACACGCTCACAGAAGTTTTCCAGCACTCTGACTCAATTATAATCAGTCCAAAGTTAGTGATGTCACATAAATATTGCATAGTTTACATTGCGCTGCGCTGTCCTTTTCCAAACAGAATGCTTAACGACTTACACTGCCGCACGACTGTGTTAACCTACTTTTGGAACAAGATATTCGCCAATTTTATGGCCATTATATAGCAATGCTAATGAGCTGGAAAGTAAAAAGATTAAGGATTTTTCAATAATTGAAAAGATTTTTTTTTTTGGGAAATTTAGAATCAAACGGTTTTGAATCTTATATTTAAACATGTTCGGCCTTTTAAATAAAATACTGTATACCGGATTAAAACGCGATTTATTATTTATATTGTTTAAATTATTTATCCCGACGTTTCGGATGCTTTTCAGCAACCGTGGTCGCGGGGAGACAGAAAGATGACAGTTGTCTGATTTTTAAATGTCACAAAGTTGCCATATTCAATTCAATTCAATTCAAAAATAATTTATTAATTTAGGTAACACAATGTACACTTATGAACGTCAATAAAAAATACAAATTAAATGCTTCTAATTTTACATTTACTGCCAGTTCCCAAATCAAGGGCGTAGAAACAATATAAATAATAAATCGCGTTTTAATCCGGTATACAGTATTTTAGTTAAATGTGTGATACTCGCGTTAATAAAAGATAATATTATATTCGGCCTTATACATAAACGTATTATAAGCTTGATATAGTTATCTTGTCTCGCTCTATCGTATATAAAAAGACTACAGAACGAAAGAAACAAAACATGTTTAAACTATAGGCAAGGTTATAATACGTTTATGAATAAGGCCAATATATATTATTATACTAGTTTTCCCCAGTTTTACCCAGTGCTTGGAAAAAAATACCACCAATCATAGATGGTAAACCGTACATGATTTCAGTGTTTTGAATTCAGAATATGAAATTATCAATGTTTGTATTTATTAATGGAAAGGTTGCTAGATAAATTATTTTTAATAAACGGTTGCAGTTGGGGTGAGTGTGTAGAAGAAATAAAATATCTGCAACTTGGTATGATGTAAGATCTTTTTAAATATCCATTTTTTTTTTTTTCAAAAATGTGCTGATTTTTTCCCGAAAAACGGCTCTTATTTATAACGCGATCGGACTCAGAGTTGTCCTAGCTCCATAGACTGGGGTTCTTAACAAATCTGTATACTCAAAAACTGGTTCCGACTTTCGGTAAAAAAAAATAACATGTCTAGCTGTGGTAGCCATTATCTACCATCAAGGTTTATCTATTGATATCTGTCATTAAAATTGTACTTTACTTTAAGACCATAATCATCACCATAATATCTAGTTAGTACACCAAGCATGGTTCCAGAGAACTGTGTTAATTCAAAGCTTTCCCTTACAAAGTGGGGTAGGCGCAGTGACAACTGACAATCGCGACGTCATTTGCTTTATGTCCTTAATTTGCTACGCTTACCGAAGAATGGCCGAAAAAGAACACTTCCTTCCCCTTTGTTAGAAATTCAACCCACTAAATTGAAAGAATGAAGGAAATTTGAGGGTTTTGAACGTTCATGAACGTCGTTTTTGACGAAAATAGGTATATCGTGGATTTCTTTCTGTTCGGGGATATTTTGTGTTTTTCGTTATTCATAGCGTAACAATGCGGATGGTTTCTGTAAACAAACATTGCGTAACGGACACAAAGTTGTTTTGAAATCGTTAGATTGATGTTAAAATTGTCGATAGTATTCTTTGAAACACGAATTCTTATAACAATAAAGACAAGTAATTTAATATAGCCAAACTTATCAACAAATATATTTAGATTTGTTGTAATATATGTTATCTCAACCCTTTCTATTTATTTATTTTAACTTAGATTACGTCTATCAGATACAATTATTTTGTATTATATTGTTATTAATTCTTATAGTATAAGTAATTTAGAGCTGAAAATGTTTAAAGAACCTTTATATTTTTCATGTTTTATACCTATTATATAGTATTTTTCGTTTTGGTTTAAACGACAAAATTTATCATATGCTATTACACATTGGTATTCCTTTTAATTGGCGTAACTACTCTGCTTTTATTTTTATTACTCTGTACATAGTAGCTATAAGGAATCATAAATAAATTAATTAATTAATGGTGTAAATAGTACGATCGAAAATACCAGCTTTATCTGGTGCTTATTTATTTAGGAGTATCGATATAATCTATATAAGAAAGCAATTATCGTCCTTAGAAAGGTATATTAATACTCAGAACATATAGGGCATACTAATATTTGTCCAGTGTAGGAAAATAACCTGAAATATAGGTATTAGAAGCGGGAAATTAGCTACTAATGAAAGTTCTAATGCTTCTTCTTGAATATATTTAATACAATATGTGAAGTTTAAATGTGTTGTTGTGTAAGTAATTGAGCAGTTCTAAATCAAACCTAACCAATATACCTATTTACGAAAACTGCCACTAAAACACGACACATTTCCTTTACACTAAGTTGATGTGAACTTTTTTGCATTGAAAATAGTCTGTATCTTTTTTGTATATAACTTTATTGATTTGCTAGCTTTACAGTTTTATACAATTTATATATTATTTTATGGAATCATTTCAATTATTTTAATGGAATTTAGATTAAAAATTAAGGAAATTCAAAAATTTTTTTATATACGGAATCTCGCGATTGCCTTTAACTAGTTTTCTTATTTATAATGTAATATTATCATTAAATATTAAGCTTCATTCTAAAAACAACAATATTTGTATATATATATGTTTACCAGCGCTTAGAAGAAATTCCCATAAAATGACTTTTTTAGGCAAGCAGATTCCAATTAAATTAATGATCTTAATGAAGGCAACGTAATCCCGTCGTGAAAGGTGCTAATGAGCTCTTAGAGAAACCAAAATTTATTGCCCTGTTATTAGTACACCTGTTGTCCGTTTAAGACTTATGCTATAGTATTTTCTGATTTTCTGTGGTGATCGAAGGAGCTACATCGTAGCTTGCTACGCCATTCGTAGGCCACAGCGTAGCTTGGCGTAGCGTGGCGTATTAAATTTATTTATTTATTTTATTTTATTTATTTATTTATGACTCCTTACAGCTAACAATATATCTAGAGTAAATCAAAACTAATAACAGAGTAAATACGCCAATTAAAAGGAATGCTAATAATAATTCAATAGCATGTGACAAAATACTACAAATATTTTAAGACAAAAACGAAAAATACTAATACTTAATAATAAAAGCAAACTTACAAGAAAGGATAAAAAAGATGAAAAGAAAACGTATCCATATAAGTTTGTGAATTGGTGAGTAAGGATGTGTGGTGTGTGAATGTGAGTGTGAGGATGTAAATAACAATAAAAACAAAACTATGAAAAAATTAAAATAAATTATCATGGATATGTTAAACAATGCCATTTAAATAGTTTAATATCGATTCTTTGAATCTTAAACGTGGTAAATTAAAGATGTCGATGGAAGAAAACTTCTTATTATATATGTCAGGAATTCGAAATAGAGGTGAACTTTTAAGATATCTGGAAGATGCAAAGGGAACGTTGAATAAATAATATTATAAACAAAATCATAATGTTTAACTATATAATATATACTAGCCGTTCCCGCCCGCCCGCTTTGCTGGGCGAATTGTAAAGGATAGACGAATATGAACTATCCACATAAATTTGAAAAAAAATGGTAAAGGGTTGATGGAATAGCCTAAAACCTTCTACAATTAATTCCGCGTCGAATGGTCATGGTATCATGCCGATCGGTCCAAGTTTATCGATAACAAAGAAAAAAAAAGTTGCTTATATATATATAGATCAGTGTTTTGAATATAATAAACATGCGTGCGTTGTTAAGGTCTATTTAAAAATTAACGTATACTATTATGTTCCACAGGTGAAATGAAACAGTAGTCGTTTTCATAAATATAAAATAATGAAATGTGCCGCGTTTCGCAATGCGACAATCCGCTTATACGCTGACACGGCAGATGTTGTTTGACTTACAGTACGAGTATATGAACATTTCGCAGAATGTATTCGTATTAAACCGGTATTCTCAAGAATATAAAGCATTTCTAGGTGGTTTTAAATATTATAGGTTTTTTTCATTATGAGTATAAACTAACAAAACACCGTTGGTTAGTTTACAGCTATAATATTTAAAAAGTGAAGGATGCTTTTTTTCTCTTCCTGCTCTGTTCCCTTTTTTTGAGTTCGTCGCAGTATATTCTCTTCTTTCACTCGTTATATTATCAGTCATATCCCTCTATATATCATTCTTTACACAATCGATTCATCTTTTTGGCCTTACAATTTCTTAAAAAATATTACTTAATGATAACTGATATAATACGAGTATTTTGATATTTTTGAACCATCAGAGATAGGTACTTACTGAGGTCTAATGTAGACGTACTATGACCAAAAATAGAAAATAGCCTATGTTACTCACTGATAATGTAGCTTTCTATTGGTGAAAGAATTTTCAAAATCCGTTGAGCAGTTTTTGAGTCAAATCATAATAAACAAACAAACAAATCTTTCCTCTTTATAATATTAGTAAAGATACAATTTTCATACAGACACGGTACAGAAGTCTGAGGTTTCTTTTCGACCATCTCTGTCGCGATACGTTTAGCAACGGAGGTTCTTTGTTCGAATCACGGGAAAGAAACATTTAAAAAAAATCTTCAGTCGGACACAGAAAGCTGATCAGCTACTTGGCTGTAAAAATAATTATCAGTGAAACAGATACAGAAGTGGATATGCCTAATGCCCCACTAGGGACGTTGGAAATTCACTTTAGCCTTGTTAACACAGCGGTGACTAAACAAATAATTAACAGTCACAATGACTCATAAGAAATATCTTTGGATGTGAATAATGAGCCAGCGCTGCATTTAAATATGCAATTATATGGAGAGCGGCAAATGCAACCGTGCCTGCAACAAATGGCACATACTTAGGTTTTTGCAAAGAATTATGGACGGTGATGATCACTTTCCACAGATATAAGCTTGTTCAAACAATGCTTCTCGTGAATACATCATACGTATACATCACGCTTATTTCCCATTGGTGTAGGTGGAGATCACGAAATTCCATAAGCTCCGATTCTTGCATAACAGTTTCGCTATTTCCACTTTCATTAATGCTTGTCGGTTTCGAGTACTTTTGACCTGGCCTTTTTTTATATTAGCAGAGGCAAACGTACAGGCGTGTCACCTGATGGTTTTTTTTATATGTTAGATAGCGATAGACGAACATGAGGTTCACTTAATAGAAGGTGATACCCCAGCTACAGAACATCAGTCAATAATGCGCTGTCCACATACTTTTTACTTCGAGCATTTGGAAATCCATATATTGTGCAATTTGCACTTCACGGTTTTACCATCATTCATGGTATTACCCGGTCGGAATTTCGATATACCTCTCACCCGTTCAATGCCCGAAGTTACCAGACGTGGGGAAGTCATGCTTACAGAAAATTATAAACACGCCTTCGGTGGGAATCGAACCCACGACCCATCGATGTGCACGGCAAGTGTTCTACCGAACGCGCCAACGAGCCCGTCAAAGTAATGGTAAGCGATTACCATCGCTCATGGACATCAGCAACACCAGAGGTCTTGAAGACACGTTTCCAGGCTTTAAGGTGAGAGAGGCTCGTTTTTCGAAGGTTCCCAAGTCGTATCGGTTCGGAAGTGCTTGTGTCTGGCAGAAAGTGCCTAATCGCAAAATACTCCTTGAAGAACGCCCTCAACCTGATCGAGATACGTTCGCCTAGGTTGACCAGCCGACTCTTTCACTAACACCAGAATCATAAATACCTACACCAGTCTCGCATTTAATGTTTGATCTCTGAATAATATTTTATGTTTTTCCGAAACTTCATACATAATTCACCAAGGGGCATATCCACCATCGAGTAAGCCTCACGTTTGTCTGTCGATATTTGACATGAAAATACCTCCATAAACCTCACATAGCTGTTAGGATAAAGAAAAACACGATGTGTTCATTAGTCTCACTACACGCAGTATTGGTGTCACGAGTTGTATTGCAACGCTCACATTCAAAAACTCTACGTTGAAAAGCGTTGCAAACAAAAACCTTACGTTTTGTATACAGTTACCTTTTAATTTATTTGTGATTTTATTGGAATACAACGCACCCCGGCTTCACACGGGTGCAATGTAGATGTACTATACACAAAAAAGCCTTTTTTACTCGCTGATAATGTAGCTTTCTATGGGTGAAAGTATGTTTAAAATTGGTCCAGTAGTTTTTGAGTTTATTCATAACATACAAACATTCTAAAATGCAAATCTTTCCTCTTTATAATATAAGTAGTCTAATAGTTGTTGTTGTTGTTGTTAAGTTGGTCTAATACTAAGAAGATTTCGTATATAATTTCTTCGTAAGAAGTTGGGGTGAGTTTTAGTTTGTGGTCTTTGTGACTCTTCTCATTTTGTCTTTTACTCTGAGAACATATTTTACAATTTTAGGATATAATTTATGTAAGGTATTTTAATATCAAATATACATATAATATTCTCGTGTCACAGTTTTTGTATCAAAACTCCTCCGTAACGGCTTGACCGATTCTTATGAAACTTTTTGTGTATATATATTTTTTTATATTTTATACAAAATTTAATAAAAGAAAAAATACAGACATTTTCCAGCGTCTTTCAATTTCTATTACATAGCTGCTTATTTTAATTTTAAGTTTTAAAATCGTATTTCTTTAACAAACTTAATAAGTACCTACAATAACTTTTTTTATAAACAATATCTTCATAATGTATATTAGCCATATTGTAATGCAAATCAGCGATGCGTACAATTAACTTGTATGTAACTAATTAAGACATTGCACGTACATAGACTGATCAACATATGTATCTTTATTCTAGTAGTATTACCAACAACGAAGATTGTTCACATTTAATATTAGGGCGTATCTAAACATAAAACGCATAATCAACTTACTAGGGCAACATTCACTGCCTTACTGGTTTACATTCACCAGTCCCTCTCGAAATTACGAAGCAATGTACACCATACAATTCGTTTAAACCGAAATACAAATATGTAAAATATGCAAATGTACTGAGTTAAAATTACTAACTCAGGCAGTCAGGTTAAATTGTGTGGATTTCTAGAAGTAGATTTATTTATGTTTTTCAAGAGTCAGGGAATTAGTGACCAATCGATCAGACTTACTTCATGGTAAGTAATTATCATCATATTTCGTCATCATCACCAGGGTCTAAGAAGTACGCTGCCTGTCCTGAAATAGTGCTAATAGTCTATCGTTCCAAACACAAAACTTTAAGAAAACATATTTTTAATTATCAAACAAAAATGCATACCATTATAAAAAGAAAAGAAAAACAAGAACAAAATGTAGAAATTTGTGACATATATACATACATTTCTATACTTAAATATACGTGTACTAACTACTTTGTTACATTAAACAAGTGTACCTTTTTCAAATTTGGAACGACAAAGTACAATTTTAAATAATGAGCGTTAATTGCGAGTAGTACAATAGTAATACTACAAGTACAATTTATCTTATAGTAATGTCACAACCACAATTTTTGTGACACATTCATATACATTAGCACTATTTTATCTGCCTCATACGCCGTCTAAATGTCCCAAAAGGGTCATAAAATTATTATTATTCTCACTAAAATGTTAACATATTTACCGAAACGTCCATGTTCCATCGTAAATATATATGAGACGTTATCTTAACGGCTTAGCAATGTTTTTGGACATCGGTCGATTTAGCCACTGCTAGAGTTAGTCCATAGTGAAGGCCCATTTACACAATGAAAATAAAAAAAAAATGAAAAATTATTTATTATTAACCAATAAATATGTATTTACAAATAGTTTAACCGTTGTTGGGACATCCTTTTAAGTAAAATACCTGTGCCAGGATGTCACGCTCTTCCATACAAAATTTATATTTATTATTACTAAAAATTTTTAAAGAAGTAAAAAGAAAAACTTAAAAATTTAACAAATTACAAAAAGTGTGTTGGTTTATGTAATATGTGTGTGTGTGTGTGTGTTAGTGGTTGTTTGTATTTGTGCGCGTGTGTGCATGTGTGTATTTGTGTATGTGTATATGTGTGTGTGTGGTTGTGTGCAATATTGGAATGGATTTTATGTGATACGGTCGAATAAAGCCTCTGTCTCGTTGTAAGGTAATTTAAAAAGCCAATCAGTTTGGAGAGTTTCTTACCTGTAATGCAAGTTTCTTGCCTGTTGCATACAATTAAATTGAAACAATAAATGACTTGCATGGTCTAAACGACAAGATCTGTCATACAAGGTTTGTTTCAATACTATTCTTGGTGTAATCAGCACATAATATCCGCGTGTTTATTCTCAACTCTTCCTATTGTTTGCTGAAAATAATAATACATGTAAAAACATATTTCAATATAACATTTAGTTTCCGAGAGATGGAATTTTAAAATGAGCTCGCGACACGGAGATGACTCGTTGGCGCGGTTGGTAGAACACCTGCCGTGCACATCGAAGGGTCGTGGGTTCGAATCCCACCGGGATCACATGTTTATAATTTTCTGCAAGTATTGTTTCCCTACGTCTGGTAACTTCGGGCATAGATCAGTTGGAGGAATAGGTAACGAGCCACCGTTCATAGATGGAAAAACGTAAATTAACCGATTCCATTCAGGAAATTCAAAAATTCAAAATTAGAAAAAATAGAATTCAAAAATAGAATTTTTACTTATAAAGAATAAATTACGATTTGAGTAAGGTCGTGGAATACGGGCCTAAGACGGTATAGTATTGAAAACTTAACATACCAAAATATTATATTTGACTCCGGGCTGATGGCTCTATTTTCCGCGTCAAGCCGTCGAAGGGTGTTTGCCCCTCAAAAGTCATTAGCATTCATATATTCACCCCGCCTCGAAAATAGTTCCTCGAACTGCGGCATAGATAAGAATTTCATGATAGTCTTGTCAAACGTGATGTGTCGATATTTGGCAGATATCTGCTTTAAAATTGTTCAAAAGCTGAGTTGCATTAAAATTATCTTTTTTTTATGTTAGTTAGTTACTATATAACAAAATAGCCTATGTTACTCGCTGATAATGTAGCTTTCTATTGGTGAAATAATTTTTAAAATCGGTCCAGTAGTCGATTTTTGAGTTAAATCGCAGAAACAAACAAAAATTTCCTCCTTATAATATGTTTATGTTAGATATCGACAGACGAGCGTGAGTTTCACTTGATGATAGGATACCTCAGCCATAGAACTTTAGTCAATTAAGCGCTGTCGATCTACTTTTTACATCGAGAATTCGGAAATCGACAGACTGAAACCGAAACACGCAATGTGCACTTCACGGCTTTTCTCTCTATGAATGGTGGTTAATCAGTTGGAATTTCGATATTTCTCCCACCCGTTTAATGCCCATAGTCACCGGATATGAGGAAGACATGCTTACAAAAAAATTTAAAAGTCGTTCCGGCGGGATTCGAACCCGTGACCCATCGGAGTGCAAGGTAGGTGTTCTACCATACGCGCAACGAGTCTGTCATCTAAAAAATACATCATCTAAAATATATATTTTTAGATGACGGACTACATATTGTACAATAGACTAGATACAATCTATATACATATATAAAAGAAAGTTGTGTTAGTTACACCGTTTATAACTCAAGAACGGCTGTACCGATTTTAACGATATCTTATTTGTTGGATTCCTCTATGTCCGGAATAAGACATAAGCTATTCAAATATTGGAAAAATCAGGAAAAAATATATACATAAAATTAATTATAAAATAAATTAGATTCGGAACTCCGCCATCTTGACAGCTCACGTCATGCATTCTTAGCTTTTTTGGAATAACAGATGTCCACTGCAAATCAGTGACATGTTAGACAATTAGTGTGGGTAAATGGGCATATTCAAATTTCGAAGCCAAAATTGTGGCAGAACAACGTCTGCGGGGTGGGGTTACACTAGTTGTAAAATAAAAATAATTCTGAATCCAAAACCATTATTAAATTAATATAATAGTTGTCTGTTTGTTCCGATATCACGCATAAACAATTAATCGGATTTTGAATTTTTTATCTACATTCAAAGCCAACAGATTCAGTTCAAACTCAGGAAAGTACATCCTGAGTCACACCTTGTACTTTTGAATAAATCCATCCATTTTCAACCTATCTAGATTAAAAAAGAAGCAAGAATAATATGTAAATTCGCTATTGATATTAAAATGACCCTACAAAGCTAATTTAGAACTTTGCATCTCAAACGATTTTCATCCAGAAACTAAATTAAAAATATGTAGTGAGAAAAAATGCGAAAATTCACAGGTGTACGTCGATTTGCATATTTTCACCTTAATAGAGAAACCGGACCTAACACAGTATTAATATTAATGATTTTACTATAATTGCCTTTGCGTTTTAGAGTGTGCATATTAAGAGGCTAGGAACACTTATTAAAAACGTAATATAATCTTTAAAATAAGTTTATAAGCATTGACGTAGTGTGTATTTTTGATCGAAGTTTATAAAAGAAGGTGAATTATTTCCTATCAGATCTGCAGCAATTATGATTATGATATTATTGTCTCTTATTCACACATTTAAATAATTATACCTGATTAAAACGCGATTTATAATTTATATTATTTACCGCGACGTTTCGGATGCTTTTCAGCAACCGTGGTCAGTCTGCCGTATAAAGTACTTAATTTAAAGATTATTATCTTATTTAATACTAGCAACGCGCCCTAACTTCACACGGGAGCAATGTATATGTACTATACACAAAAAAATAAAATGTGGTTGGGGCCGATGGCCATGCGTCGTACTCGTGAACGGGTGCTAGGTGTGGTGACTGGTCCATATGATATGGAAATAATAATAAAAAATAAAACAATAAAACACGAAGGTTTGTCCTCTATCAGCAGTAGGCATGGTGAAATAGGAGCACGCATTTACATTATCGTAGGAATAATACGCAAACACATAGTCGTAATACCTAATATCACCGCATACACGAATTCAAGTCCGACCAGTCACCACAAGTAGCACCCGTTTACGAGTATGACGCATAGCCAGCTATCGGCCCCCTCGCCATATTTTAGAGACAGGAACGACCCGACGCATGGACCACAACCAATGACATTTAAGCGAGCATTAATTTGCCTCTGTTTAGCAAAATAATGAATGGGTATGGTAGGTAGATGTAATTACCAAAGTTAGGATAGAATGTAAACGCCTACTCATGAATAAAAAAAAAGAATAACATACATAACATTTATTTCAAAGAAACACACGAACATATCCATACATAATAATAATAAACGTACAGTTAAAATGCGTTGAAGATCACAGATGTGATTGTGAAAAAATATTTTATTTTATTATTATTCAGCAATAAGTTTTTACATATAATTTTATCGTTGTGATCGTGTGTTGTAAACGGCTCAGCATTATGTTATGGATCCGACGTGTTCCACAACACGATTCCATGCCACATGTAATTTTTAATAATGTTTTTTTTTTATGTTAGATATCGACAGATGAGCATGAGGCTCACTTGATGGTAGGTGATACCTCAGCCACAGAACAGTTATGTGCTGTCGACCAACTTTTTTTTTACTTCAAGCATTCGGAAATCCATAGAATGGCTCGTTGGCGCGTTCTGTATTGCTGTGCGCTTCGCTCGTCTGTCGATATCTAACATAAAAAACCTAATCGAAGGTTAATTTATAAACTAATTAGAGAAAGTGCAAAGCTCTAAGTAAGCAAACATTGCTATGTCCTTAAAAACGATTAACTTAAACATCTCAGTCCCTTTTTAATATTCCTAAGTGAATGTGGGTAATTTAACAAAGAGCTGAAAAAGAAAATCCACAGTAATTCGTGGCTCTTTCAAATATAAATGAAAATTTGGGCAAGACAAAAGAGAAATGAAATTTCTCAAGAGTTTTAAAGATGATTGCTAATTGGAGTGTATCGATATTGAATATTGACGAAGAGTTTCCTTAATTAAAATCATAATACAATTAATATTAAAGAAAAATCGTTGTGTAAACAATAAAGATAGAAACCAATTTAACGATTTGAGATCCTATTCTATCGTGGGTACTTGAAAGCGAAATTTCGCTATGAAATTAAGATTTTAATGTTTGTTTACGGATCTCCAAATGCTCGAAGTAAACAAATAGGTCGAGAACGTTCATTGATTTATGTTAACGCCTGGTTTATTTGTTCTAACGGATATGCGTAGGTAGAACACCATAGAAACGTGATTATATAAAAATACCGTAGCTAGGGTAACATTATATAGGCATACACAATACACATCCGTCAGTACATTTTCAGAACCCGTCTTGGGTAAGCTTCAATAGTCCATTGAAATGTTACATTTTTTAGGCCTTACCTTGCGTTTTTTAGAGGACGCAATTTTATTTTTTTGATGTGTAGGGGGGGTCAGTGTAAAGCTAAAAACAAGTTTGTGGGGTCGCCACCCTTGTCACACGGCCGCCATCTTGAAAATAGGGGTTGAAATGGTTTTTACGATATATCTCTTAAACTATTAATTTGATAAAAAAAAATTGTTAATCTACCTCGTGGGTGGTGGGGAAAAGAGTCAATAATTAATTATAATATTGCAAAATTTATAATTAAAAAAATATAATAACAAAATAAATATAAAAAAAAATAACTGATAACACATTATTAGTACACACCTATAATATAGGTATAGTTAAGAGTACTGAAAAATAGTACTCACTTCGGAGCGCTGTAAAACCTTAAGTTTATTTATAGTTCTACGATTAAAAGTTACTGGACCAAAGTTGTAGAAAATTTAATTTGCAACAAAAAATGTTAACAATTTTTTTTTATCAAATTAATAGTTTAAGAGATATATCGTAAAAACCATTTCAACCCCTATTTTCAAGATGGCGGCCGTGGGACAAGGGTGGCGACCCCACAAACTTGTTTTTAGCTTTACACTGACCCCCCCTACACATCAAAAAAATAAAATTGCGTCCTCTAAAAAACGCAACCCCAAATGTAACTTTTCAATGGACTACAAGCTTTTCGATCATCATGATATCATATGATATTATGATTATTAAGTTTCACAATATTACAGCACCTATTTAAACTTCCAAATATAAACAATATGAGGACTATAATGAACTACTCTACTATTATAGAAATCGAAAATATATTGAATATCAGACAATAATATACAAGAATGTGTCACCAGAGCCAAATGTAATGAATACCATGTTTATAAACTGAACTGTGACTGTGGTTTATCCTACATTGGGCAAACTAAACGTAGCATTTCGAACCGGCTTAAGGAACACATTGCGGATATCAAACACAGACGTCACTCTAAGTCAGCAGTATGTGAACACACTTTAGATAAACTAAACCTATACACACGTTTCGACCAATCGAAAATCCTTGCAAATCCTTTTCAAATGGAAGTATGTTTTCCCCACGTCTGGTCACTTCGGGCATTAACGGGTAGGAGGAATAACAAAATTCCGACCGGAAAATGAAACACTGTCCATAGATAGAAAAATCGTGAAGTGCATATTGCGTGTTTCGTGTTTTGGTTCTATGGATTTCCGAATGGTCGAAGTAAAATGTAGATCGACAGCGCATCATTGACTAATGTTCTGGGGCTGGGGTATTACCTACAAACTAATGAGCCTAATGCTCGTCTGTCGATATCTAACATAACATAATATATGTATAATTTATGATATTATCATCAGTATTTAATTCCACTTCCACAAGTATGGTTTAGTATCGACAGATACATTTTGTTCAGTGTAACAAGTTTATAGGATACATTTTCAATTTCGATACAAATCCGAGGATGATACAGGTGAATTAGGTGAGCTGTTTAATAATAATATTAATATAAAGGAAAAGCAATTTATTATTTATTATTATTGCATGACGTTGTTTTTATTGAAAAATAAAACTTCAACGACAATATACAAACTGATATGTAGCAATCAATCTACTCGTATTAGTGGCTTTTACCTTGCGTTTAAATTCCAAACGGCATTTTAAGAAAATAGCCAAACACTTGAAAGTGGAGCTGATATCAAATAGGAATTCGAATTTAAGAATTTAGGTTTTTTCTCTGTCTTTCTCACGTCTTTTAACTTTTAATATCGAAATTACAACCGGGTAACGAACAACCGTTCATAGATGGAAAAACCGTGAAGTGCATATTACGCGTTTCGATTTCAGTCTATGGATTTCCGAATGCTCGAAGTAAAAATTAGGTCGAAAGCGCATTATTGAATGTTCTGTGGCTGACGTAGGACCTACCTTCAAGTGAACCTCATGCTTGTCTGTCGATATCTGACATAAAAATTTGTTTATTTTTCTTTGAATTGTATGTTTGTGTGTATGTCTCATAAATATTTTTTCTCTAATAAAAATTAATATACATTGGTTATAACATAATTTAATTAATTTTCTTTTACGATAATTACAGCACAAATCCACTTAACGAGGAGGACCGAGTCTACGGCTTTCTTCATAATCATTTCCAATCATTGGAGTATTAGAGAATTTATTAGATGATTGGGAATTTTTATGTTCATAAATCTGTTTTAGCACTAAAATCGTGCTATAAATTTTGACAGGCTTTTTACTTTATTGAAGGCTTGATCCTATTTAATGCCCAGTTTCTATATTCAAGATTTCACTAGGTAGATTTCCACAGCTATATATTTGGATTCTTTTGACTAAATTACTGCTTGTATGGCTTAGTGGTATGCGTTGAGTTTAGCACAGGAGATAACGAGTTTGAATTCCGGGAAAACTAAGGTGAAATTAAAGTCGTGAGAACCCTTGTAACCAAGAATATGATATAAAATGATGATGGTAATTGCATTAGAAATAAAATTACGCATATCAATATTATTTTATGTATGCAAATCACAAAAAATCTAGTAAGTAATATTTTAATAAGCTATTGTTGCAAAATATAAACATAAATAAATACTAATAAATCTGCCTTTGATGACGCGGTTTACTTGCAACACGAGAAATTAGGATCGAACACACTTGATACTTGACGAATTATTTATAATATTTTTTCTAAAATTCTTTGATATTTTAACATCTATAACTTCCTTATTTCGCTTCATAACCAGAATTTATTTAATACTATATGCTTTTGTGTTGTAAATCACATATTCTAAATCTATCTATACTAATATTATAAAGAGGGTAGATTTGATTATTCTTACTCGACCTAGTTTAAAAATTATTTCACCAATAGAAAGCTAGATTATCAGTAAATAACATAGGCTACATTGCGTATAGTACATCTACATTGCACCAGTGCGAAGCCGGGGCGGATCTCTTGTAAGTGAATAAAAATTGTGACCGTACTGTTCCCAAAAATAAACACAATTCAATTCTTTTTTTTTGTAATAACTGAAATCAATTTATTGTGGTCATGCAAAAACCACATTTAATTGAACTAAGCCGCTTTAAATTCGTTGGTCAGCATCATATCATACAGCCATTTTGGTTACAAAACTATACATAATGTTACGCATAGTATGTTTTGTGTAAGTTATTTTGAATTACCTGATGGTAAGTGATACTTTCGGAAAATTGCAATTGAAGGAAAACATTTTTATTTTGGGCACATCTATACTTCTATATCTATACTAATATTATAATGAAGAAAGATTTGTAGTTTTGATTTTTTTGTAATTTTGTATGTTATGAATCAACTCAAAAATTACTGGACCGATTTTAAAAATTCTTTCATCAATAGAAAGCTACATTATCAGCAGCAATATAGGCTATTTTTTGTGTATAGTACATTCTAATTGCAACCGTGTGAAGCCGGAGCGCATTGCTAGTAATGCATAAAAATGAATTCAATTACTTCTGAAAAAAAACGTATGTTAATCATTAAATTTTTCATGTCTATCAAATAGCATATGGCGGTTATTTTCCATTCAGGATTTCCTTTTCTAGAGACCCATGCTAGTTTTATGAAAAAATCAAAACAGGTTAAAACTCAAACTGAACGCACCAACGAGCCCAACAAAACCAGATGTAGCGAATGCCTTGGACATTCATAAAGTATAGAACTTTCTTTGATCCCTCGTAATCAAAGCTTGTGTTTATGACATACACCATCATTTTTTAATTCTCTATGGAATATCCAAATCAATTTCGAACAAAGCAGACAATTAAAGCGAGTCGTGTGTATTGCAATTAGTGGAAGTTTGGTCATGACAGACGACATGTTGAGCGTTTGCAATCACATAATGGTTTTCCGTTACAGCGGTTTTCAATGCGGGCTTCGTTTACTTTCTACGGTGACATGTAAGGCTTGGTTGTCATTTGTATAAAATGCATCAGGCATGGCTTGTATCTTATTCTCTGGTGTTCGTTTTTGACAGTTACCTAGTTAGTGTTTAGTAAGACGTGGACCGTTTAATCAACATATATTAGTATACTAGCTCCTGCCCGCGACTTCGTCTACGTAGAATTAGTACTTCGGATAGCTTATTTATTATCTGAGCTGTTTTTTCATCAATCTCCTTACTATTTAAATATTCTGATCGTGATATGCTGTGATTAACAATATATTGCTTATTTTAATACATTTTGTAAACTACGTTTTTTGTTTCTTAAAGTACCACCATCCCTCTCAAGATACCCTGGTTACTTTGGATATCTTTCATTGTACGGCATTTTTACTAATCATATATAAACATGATTTCGATGAATATACCTACGTATAGTAAATATATTAACAGATTTGTTTGGACTTCCCTGCGAACTTTCATTCTCTATTTCATCCCTACACTGGTCGAATTTCCAAAAACGCAAAAACAATTATTTATTTCTTTCTTATCAAGTGTCAACGTTTCATGGTATCATATTCGATAATAACGAACTTCCATACAAACTTTCATCAACTTGGCAACAACAAAATGATGGTATGATTGATCGTTCTTGTTTTAAAAATAATACATCAGAATATCAATAAGTTCTTTAAACAAAAATATATTATGTTTCACAGCTTCGTTCTTCAGCGATTTAGTGTTAACATATTGTAGTCGTGCCTCCACGCTACAGCCTTGCACGGATTTTTTAGATTATTTCAATTAAAAGTATTATTTTGACTAATATGTCAATGGTACAGTAGATCCATTGACATTTTTCCGGTTAGCCCCTACTTTGTGTGCCGCTGGGGGGGACAGCTTGCCTCTGTCAGCTGGCGCGCGATTTTGCTTCACTTTGTGTTTCCGTGCTCAAGCCTTCGCACGCCTACCTAAGCACCTACAAAATAACTTGGATATTATGGGAAAGTACTGAAGTACTGAAGAAGAAATTCGAAGAAAAATTAAAGACATTGGATAAAAAGTTTTATAAAAACTCTGAAACGAGGGACGAAAACAACACCATATCTGGTATGTTTATGTATTTTTTCCTATTTACTAGGAAATTTATCATGTGACGCATGTAGCCATATACGAGCTATAATACTTGTCACAAAAAATTATTGACATATGTAGACATGTACGATCTACAACCGTCACAATTTTTGGCTAAAACAGACATGTACGATCTGTAAATACAGCCACAACATTTATACACTACTACGTGTTACATTATTATTATGGTTGCACACCAGCTACCTAAACAATATTAAATTTTAATGTCGATCAACTCCGATTGCCTCCATTCTACAAGAAACCGGAACCGGAAGTGGAAATATTAGATGAAGGAGTTTCGTCGATGTCAAAAACGCTTGTACCGCTTGCTTTACCAAGCGCATCATCGTGGGATGTAAGCAATAGCTTCCACGATAATGGCCACCGAGAACAGACGAAGTCGCCAATACCAGGCTTGACTTAACTGGACTTAAGGTCCTATGTCCCCTAAATGGGGCAGAGGGCACCCAGAGTGTTCCGCCAGCCCGCTCGGTCTTGAGCTACCCTCTTCACTTAGCTTCAAGTCTTCCGAATGGCCTTCGCCTCTGCAATGACAGTCGGTCGCCAAGTAAGTTAAGGATGACCATGCTTTCGTATTCGTCTCGTGCAATCAAGTCACAAATAAACACCAGTATGGCTATAAACGAAGGGAAGGAGCCTGTCGAGGTACAACTGGAAATAATATTGTGATTTTACTCGAGAATGCGCCTAAACTGGAATCTCTCTGAATCCTTGGTTCGTCTCTTCATAAATATATTGCAGGCCTATGGAAGGAAATCCTTTTAAAAGGATGGAACAAAGACTTAAAAATTCATATATATGTAGATTCACGGGTATTTATACCCGCGCAATTGTCGACCTCCTTATGGCGCGGCGCTAATAATAAATCCAGAGGCTAATGCTGCAATTACAGAAAACATCTCTAAATGACTCTTTCTTTTGTTTCAAATACAGACAAAACAATCGTTTCATTGGGAAATGATCTATGCGCCATCGGTGACATACTTAATTTTATTTTGACGAATGAAACGTCAAAAGTATTAAAACTATTAAGCGCCGCTTGTCGATCAGTCTGCGATCTTCACTATAGTAAGCAGACGGAAATAATAACCGCGAGCATTAAATCGAATCTACCAGTCTGTTACTGGTTGATTCTAGAAGAGCCAAGTGTATTTTAAAAACTTGTAAAAAGTTAAAATCGCAAAAATCAATACAGCCTTCCGCTGATGAACTAATACCAAAACTATGTATATTTTGTACAGAGACAAATTCAATAAGATAATTTAAACTCCTAGTGCGTCCATCGCAAGATAGACAACAAACATAGTTGTACAAAATCGAGGACAGAATCGGTTTCCGCCACCAACGAGCAGAAATGCCTACTTTTTTATACCTTTATTTATTGTCTACGTTTAAACACTTTTTTAAGGGATGCCGAAGATCCCATTATATTAAAATGGATCATAGGATATGAAATACCATTAATAAGGAGACCACAATAATATTCGGTAACTGTCAATTATAGCCACTCTAAAAGTGAAGAAATTTACTCTAAGTGTAAAGCTAGTAGTAGAATATATCTCCATGTCAACTCAACATGTTAATAATGAATACTTGTCAAATATCTTAGAATAATAATGCTTATTCTAATTGAAAGTTATTTTTTGAGCCTAACCCAAAAGGGTTTTTATTGAATTTAAAAAACTAAAATACATTTATAGGTCCCATTTTAAAAATGGAAGACTATCTGACTGCCTCGAGACTTATACATACATAAATGGCAAATATTAATTTAAAAGAGGCTTATTGACCCCAATTCATGAATCACATAAAAATATTTTCGATTCAAGTTTAATAGAAACTTATAAGAATTTAATTGTTTACCATTCGGTTCTCAGCACCATTTATTTTAACTTAAATTAAACTACGAGTATTTACGATTTAATGAAATGACTTCAGTATTTACTGAAGTGAATTATTCAATTTAAATTATATGATTTTTCTGTATAAGTACAACATAGTTTACACTCAAAAGTGTAAAGGAAAATTACCACAGTTGCTCCTACTAAATCTTGGATTCATAATTAATTATAGTAAAAGCTGTGCTACCCCAAACTGGCAGTGTAAATTTTCAGATTTGATTTTTGATTAAAATAATACATATGATATAATTATTAAAAATCCAATAATTAAGTGACAAAAAATTAAAATAAAACAAAAAATACAATCATTTTCTACACAAAGAAAATGAAAACTTTGGTAATTTGCAAGTTTTCTTGGCCTTTTAGTTTTAGCTTGCCCAGCTATTCAATATTCTTGGCTGTATCAAAAATCCTAAGTATGACAATTACTCAGTGAGAATATAATCTGGTGGCTACATCATATTAGTATGATCCTTAAGTATTCAAGATTCTGGAAGGAGAATTCAATTCTATTGAATATTAAGGAAATAGAAGATAATAATTTTTGCACTTAAATGTTTTGTAAGAGAATCGACACATACATAATATATGTATATGTATAGATAGATAATGCAAGCTATTGCTACCTAAATGAGAGTTGTGTATTCTAACCATCTTAATGAAATTTTTAGACATATGGAAATCGTGTGAAAATCACCATCATCATAATATTTGCCAAGAGGCATATAAGAATATTAATACAAAGGATAACATGGAACCCAAGTCAATGCTGAGGTTCAATATATCATAAGTTATTTTTTACCTGGTAGGTATTTAAATTTAGAAAGGTCATATTGCTAAATAGCAAATATTGTTGGAGTATAAAAAAAAAAAAAAAAAAAATCGTAAAAAAAAATAAATAAATTAAATTTACTTGAGTTGCTTAAGAATGTTATACGTTCTAATACATAAATTTCAGGATTTTGAAATTGATACCCATTTAGATCTCAATTCTTTTGTCGATGACGTTGATAACCTTATGGAACTTGGCTCTCGTTTTCACATTTACCTTTTTAATGGGGTATATTTATTCTTTGTACATACATTTATTATTATTATTTAAAAGGAATCTACTTATATTAGACCGCTAAGTCAGTGACACAAACTTCTCCTTGTACTTCACAAGTGAAAGTTTGTATCATTATCGGTTTTATAAATTTTATAAAGTTATCAAAACCATAACAGTAAGTCAACTTTATAAGTTTTATAAATATTCAAGGATATAACAACCTTTCATCCCACTGTGAAAAAAAAAATAAAAAAAAAAAAAAAATAATTGCTCTTATAATTTTGAAAGACGCTAAGTACCTAATAACATCGATTGATTGGATATATTTAAAATCCAGAAATTCAGTTTTCTGATTTGAGTTCCTTTGTATACACACAATTAATTAGCTTGTGGCCAAATTTGTACTTCTAGGTCATCTGGAAGTGGATAAGATTTTTATACTATATCTCAGTCAGAAAAAATACGAGTTTTGGGCGTTAAAATCTATTTATAATAGATTAAACGGCTATCCGTTTGAGGTATGTTTATGATATTTAGGTTACTAGTTTTTATAGGATATAGGATCTCAATATGTAAGTTTATGTTAAATAGATTTTGAGCAATTGATGAAGATGTCAAAAGTGGTTTCTAATGGTTTTTGTAATAATACACACGGTGCTGTTCGCCAGTTCTTTTTTCTCGAACTTGGCTTTACACGCTGCCGCGTCTCGGGATGCAATCGCCTCGCGTTATCATAACCCATTACTACTGATTTGATAAAAAGCTCAAAAATCCAATGGGACTTAACCTGTTCCGCATTGACCTTAATATGATTCTAGATTTGAAATATGTGCTGCCAGGCACTTACAAGCATAAATAAATAAAACTTACGTTCTACATACCAATGCAGATAATTTATTGATTAGTCAACTTTAAAGTTTCCTCACAAATAAATAGCATTAGATTAAAGATTACTCTTAGCCATAGCGATATCATCGCACATAAACCTGGCCATGCAGTACCATCCCACAATAAGGCTAACAGACTTGAAATCAGTATTGATATCATAAGATAAAGCCTGCTGGATCGTCGGTCTTGTTTAACATTTGTAAAATTTTACAGTAAATATATGTACCACAGAAATCTCTCTTCTGATTGTACTTCGTGATTATTAAAAAAGATACGCAGTAGATTTTAAATACTTAACTACAGATTTAAGTTTCAAAATAGCAAACTAAAAGTATTTTATTACACATCTACTCTGAACATCCTACAATATGTTAACACTAAATCGCTGAAGAATGAAGCTGTGAAACATAATTGAAAATCAAACGAACTTGCAAAGTGAAGTTCGATTGAAATTATGTGAACAGCTTCGTTCGAAGCGATTTATATAAACCCTCCCTTTGACATAATCACGTACGCGTCGTCAAAAAATAAAATATAAATGTGTTTATACATGTTATGTTAAATTAACCCAACCCTATGTAATAAAATACAAATAAGGCTGTAAACAAAGTGAAGCAAAATCGCGCGCCAGCTGACAGAGGCAAGCTGTCCCCCCCAGCGGCACACAAAGTAGGGGCTAACCGGAAAAATGTCAATGGATCTACTGTACCATTGACATATTAGTCAAAATAATACTTTTAATTGAAATAATCTAAAAAATCCGTGCAAGGCTGTAGCGTGGAGGCACGACTACAATATGTTAACACTAAATCGCTTCGAACGAAGCTGTTCACATAATTTCAATCGAACTTCACTTTGCAAGTTCGTTTGATTTTCAATTATTTCCCTATCAAATTGATAGTGAATACAGGTATAACTGAAATCTGTTATTGTTAAAATTGTATAAACAAGCTTTCGAGTACGAAGATAAAAGCTTCAATTCTCTCTTAAATCCTTTTCAACAGTAATTGCACAGCTATCGTGGAAAAATATAAGGTAAAATATTACAAGGAAGCTACTTATAAAATCCGACAAAGTTTTAGATTATTCTCAAAAATGAAACAACCGTAGCAGTTGTCGGATATGCAGTGAAGTTTGAAACACGGGAATTTATTTCGTGAAATTTTCACCACGGTCTTCGCGCGTGTAGGAAATTTTAGTTTTACAAAACTATCTGAATATGTATGTATGAAACAGGAGAAATTCCGAACCGGTACGGTAGTGCTTACTGTGAAGTAAATTATTTTTGGACGTCTCACACTGTCGTTCCACTTTGTAGTTGAAATATCTTGATATAATATATCTATATCTTATATCATATATCTACCTACATTGTGATATTTATTACTATGTCTATTGTATATGACTACCAAGTAGTTTTTATTCTCTAAACAAATATGCAATTAGTAAATGGTGTTATTCTAAATATATTCGTTTTTAAAAAAAAACATAAGTTTTCCTTAGAGCTTTCAACCACATTTCCATGAAACTGCAAATCATGATCATTATTAGGCGCTGTCAAATTATAAAGTCTTTTGTGAATAAATACAACGAACTTTATCAAACGGCTCATAGTTAAAAGAAAATAAAAAACTCCTTACAAAATTTAATTAGCAAATCAGCTTGTATCCAAAAGGCGGAAGACTGCAGGCGCTACAAATGATAAATGGTGTGTGATTAACGACGCAACCGTCAACTCTTTGAGGCATTCATACTTTGGCAACATGATTAGAGTGGATCGCCTGTTTGAAAACTTTTTTTACGTTGACTCGACGTTTTTGTCAAAATTTACGCCTTTTTTGAAGGGACCAGTAAGCATTTCTGTGGAGTTTTTTTGATTGACAGCTTCTGAACTTTTTTATTTGAAAGTCACGGGCTATTAGAAACAATGTGTCGCTTTATGATGTAATCTTATTATATACGTGTGTTCGGAATAGAATATTAATGAAATGTACTATTGGGGGTAGGATATGACGCGATATATTCTTCTCAGTCGAACCGAGTTTTTGATGTTTTATATATTGTATAACCTAGTTGGGACGTAGTCATGTCTCGTGTAACGATGACGGGAAGCGCTTCATATTGAAAACACGATGGCTTCATCTCAACACGCCCACGGTACAAGATTTTCGTATTATTATAAAATAATTCGTGTAATTGTGCCTGCTATGCATTTATTTCCTGATATTGAAAATAATGTTCTAAGTGCTGTTAGTGGTGACGTACATATCTGAATTTTCCCCTTTTTATTAAAATTTTTCTATCTGGTATTATTAAAATCATTATTTAAAGGACGCACTCCCTTTACTTAACATATAATAAATAATACTAAAAATATAATACAGATTTAACATAATGAATATGTATGGGACTGCCACCGTCATACAACATGTGTATAAAAATATACATACATAGGTATCAGCTAACTCACTTATAATATAGTTTAGAAAATATGTAGTAATAGTTATCTTATATTTAATTTTTGTTACAGGTAAGTTTTCCTGCCACTCGACACGTAAAGAAAAAATACATCGTAAGTAAAATACTACTATAAATAAAATACCTGCTTCGATAACCCAATTATAATTTTACGATATGGTTTTAAACTTTATGTCATATACATACGCGATAATTACTTGTTTAAGCTAACCAAAGCATCCCCGTTATAATATTTAGTAATCTAATCTCATAAATATAGAAAGATTTATTTAAAACACTGTGATGGGTTGAATACTAAGCGTCTAACAAGGTCTGAATTCTAACCGATGAAATTTTACGAACCTTGCAGGGTAGGCTATAAATTCGTTGACCTTCAGAGTTGAAATCGAAAATGGAAACTATGGAGTGGAAATAATTGTGATTAATTTCAGAATTTGGGTTATTACTGCTCTGTTATGGAGACGGGATGAGATAGACTTGATTTGTGGGAAGAGCAAAAAGAAAGATTAATATACAGGAGACGCGATGAGGTAGACTTGATTTGTGGGAAGAGCAAATTGAAGAAATATAAAATGCCATTGTTTGAATTGAAGAAGGAAAGTTTTATTGACTTTGTATGTAACAAGGATATACAGTTATCGTTTTTCTATTGTTTTCTCAAATTCTTATGAAAACTTTTGCTTCAGTGCTGAATGATAATTGATTTTGTTTCTTTCTGATTTGTTCTATTTTATGTAGGGTCGGCAAAATTATTTCTTGCGAAAATGATTAGTTTTTGAGTTAAATCTTAAACAAAAAACATTTTTTTCTATAGTATAGTGGGCAAACGGGCAGGTGGTTCACGTGATGGTAAGTGATCACCGCCGCCCATAGACATCCGCAACACCAGAGGGCTTGCAGGTGCGTTGCCGACCTTTAAATACAAAAAAAAAACAATATTTCCTCTTTATAATATTAGTATAGATATTTTAGAAAAAAACCTGAACGAAATCCTTTAACGAAAGTTTTGCGTGTAAGCGTATTTTTATAATTTATATACAGAATATTCATTATAGTTATTTATAATAAAAAAAAACCTTTTAAATAAACAAAGATATATGTACATATAATTCACTGAGAAAAAATCATAAAAATCGGTCGATCCGTTTCGGACACAAACACAGTGACACGAGATTTTTTTTTATATATAATATTATCATATATAAATAAAAAAAAATCCAGGCCAATAATTTAAAAACGATGGTAAAAAATATTCACTGAAATGGCATTCCAACGAAATCTTTCTCGTTTTTTGTTAGAAAAGTAATGATATGTGTAAAGCGATGTTATTTGTCACGAAGCGTGACTTAAATCCGACAGTACACACATATGGCCTTCCAAAACAGACTCAAGACAGAAAGTATTCACAGTAAATGGATTCTGTAGTACCAGAGTTAGGTTAAGTAATTGATGACTTCCCTTATTCCTTCAAAATTATCATTGTATCCGTAGAAAACCATTGATGATTTTAAATTTAGAATAACTTAAACTGCGGTGATAATCTACACTAATATTAAAAACTAGGAAACGTTTGTATTTTTATGTGTTTGTTACGAATAAACTTAAAAACTACTGGACCGATTTTAAAAATTATATCACCAATAGAAAGCTACATTATCTGCGAGTACCATAGACTACGCTTTTGCGTATAAACTATTTATATTGTACGCGTGTGAAGCCAGGGCATGTTGTTATCTATATTTGACTGAATAAGCAATGCACAAATGAAAATCTTTTTTGTTTTAGAATTCAATTACTTTTTGTTTAACTATTCATATCGCTTGAATTAATTGAATTGACGTGAGTATCCTTCATTAAAATGAAATGTTTGGTTTGAAATTTTTATTGAAATGTTTGGTCTGTACCAGGCATGTAAAGTACTCAAGTCAAGATTATCCGCGTTTATCCGGTAAAAGTATTGCCATTTCTAATAAATGTGTATCATTCATGTAATCTTTGGGGCACTTTTGAAGCGTTATTTATGTGTTATTTATAAATATGCGAAAATCACAAATAAGACATTAAGTTTTTGTTGGTTATAATATTAATACAGATAGAAGACACAAATATATTTGACATCAGATTTTAGGGAGCTTCAATGAAAAGGCTGAACCTTATGATAATATTAAAAGGTAAAATTTTGACTTTTGATGACGCCCTAAAACTGTCAGCTTAACTCACGCAATTCGTTCAGTAAGTTCGCGTAGAACCAATCTATCTGCGTCCGCCTCACGGATTTATACGTCGACTTCGCCGTCAGTACGCTGAGGCACTAGTACCGTGTGTATGCAATTACCATAATATATCGCGAGTAATTCTTATAAATACTCGTTTATCACAATGATCAGTCTTTTCGCGGTCTAAAATACACCAGGATTTTAACACGCCCATGATAAATGACATACGAATTGATTCCTTAATGTTTATTATTTGGTTTTTATTGTTTTTTATTGGCAGTATAAGGACGGCTATTATGCGTAGAAGTGGCATTTTGAAGCGAAATATTTACAGCTTTTTTCTCTACCGATTCTAAATAAAAACAATTATAATTATCCAGGATTTTAATTTTTTATAAAGACAATGATAATGTTACGTATACTATAAACTATAAAATAACTCTATTAGCCTAGACTTTGAATATGGGACATTCCATGGCTCAAATAATCATGGTGCTCAATAACAGAACGCACGAAATAACATTTCTCTCTGATAGATAGTGACTTATAAGTATTTCGTGGCCATATTCATTTACTTTTAAACAAAGAATTCACGAATTAAACATAATTTTATTCGTATCATAATATATAATCCCAGTAATTTCAAAGGGCTGTAACTCTAAATTGCGGGCTGTTGAGACCTTATTTAAAAAAAAATGCAGTTTTCCTTATTACCGGAAATTTTAAAAGATAGTTTATATATTATTATTATTTATATTTCCTATTGTATTGTATATATTTCCTAAAAGTTCCTGCTGTTATACATGAACGTATATGTATATGTACGTACGTATAACGTCCAGGTATTCTACAAAAATTCTTATGTTCATACTTAACGGTAACGATCTATTTGAATCAACTTTTTTATATTTTCTGCTAATATGTACCTATAATACGCAACGCTTACATATTTTTATCTGATTTTTTTAGAGCTGTTATAAAGTGTATTAAGACAAGCAAGCCTAATACGATTTTAATATAAACAGTAGACAAAATAATGTATTTTATCACTATATTAAACCTTACTCTCGCCTGCATTAAACAACTATTTTGCATAAAACTGTTTTCATCAACACTTGCTGTCTCTTAAAATATTCCTTTGTTGAAGTCTACATTGCCTACCTGAACTAATTGAATATTTTTGAAGGTTTTCTTTGGACTTCCCTTAATTTTGGAAAGTGATCAGGCTCAACTGAATACATTTAAAGTTAATCTCTATCTCATTCATTATGTATTCCTTTGAAGTTGCTTTAAGTAAATGTATGCATCTTGATACCTCCAAAGTTTTCCTAAACGTTTCCGAATGTAAATCACCTCCGGAATAATCGAAAAATCACAAGAAAAATTATTATTATCATACCTACATGAGGTAGGTATGAGAATAGGATACATAAAAAAAATCATAATATCAAATCAGTCGAGCCGTTTCGGTGGAGAGCGATAATAATTCCAATCCTTGCTTATGGTTCCAATACTTGTTCTTACTGTAGCAGCGGTGTCTTTTCTGATATTGTTATGACCAATTTAGCAAACCATGGCGTTTACCAAAAGATACTGCAAGGACACGCATCGTCAAACGCACACAAATAAAAGCAACTAAAAATATTTTTAACACGGTTTAAAAATAAAGTTGTGAAATCATCAACTGCCCGTAACTTCACGCATGCGATCCCACAACTAATTGACCATCGCCCTTTAAGCGTTTATTGACGACCAAATAATAAACGCAAAAATGTTGAAATGGAATAAAACGTGCCGTTTGAAAAGCAAATAAGTGGAATTAACTGCACGCTGGCAGTCTGGCAATTATTCTCTGTCGACAGAAACGCTATTTTTCGATGTACCATGTAATTTCGACGGTTACCGTATTGCGGAATTTATCGCGGCACTTCGCTAATTTATTGATAATTGATAGCGTTAATCAAGATTATACATGACGCGATGGATGGGGTTATTTATTCATTCATTCAATTAATTTCTGTATTACTAACTCTCTAAAGCTTATTCGCATTTAATCCTATATAACTAGCTTTTTGTAGCGACTACACTTAAATCATATATAACTACAAAAACAACTTTTTTTAACGTTAGTTAGTTAGATAGGTGGTACCTCAGCCACAGAACATCAGTCGATGATGCGATGTCAACCTACTTTTCGAGCATTCGGAAATCCATAGACTGAAACCCAAACGCGCAATGTTTTTCCACCTATGAACGATGGTTCGTTACCCTGTCAGAATTTTGATATTCCTCCCATGGCTGTAGTTACCAGACGTGGAGAAGACATGCTTACAGTAAATTATAAACACGCCGTCCCAGTGGGAACCCACGACCCATCGGAGCGCACGGCAGGTATTCTACCAAACGCGTCAATGAGCCCGTCAAATTTAAAAACCGTTGGGCCTAAGAACTATTCAGACAGTGATTTCGACCGATCTGGGTTATCGGTTTAAAATCAGACTTTCCTCATTTCCGCTAATCACCGTGAGGTGATCATCATCTACCATACTGATGATTTGAGAACTGGCAGTAAATGTAAAATTAGAATCATTTAATATGTATTTTTTATTGACGTTCATAAGTGTACATTATGTTACCTAAATTAATAAATGATTTTGAATTTGAATTTGATGGCACCGTTTCGATTTTATTTATTAAACACGTGTAACGATGTCAAACTATCGAGTATTGAATGATTACAACGAAAAAGCTTTCATTATCATATTTAGTATGTAATATTATAGGATTATGATCTTAGCTTAGATTATTTATTCATAAATTCAAGCTCAAACTCATTTATTTGATAAAATGAGGAACTAAATACTATATAGATTAAAGTTAAAACTTAGTACTATCATGGAAGATGACCATTCAACTTGTGCTACGCCACTTGCGTATGACATCTAAAATAACAGTACTGGCACATTCTTAACATCAAAAAAAACAAATAGCATTTTTTTTATTGAGCTTACTTATCTTAAAAGTAATACAATTTCAAACTCGTCAACATAAATAGTAGTCTTCAAATAGTACATTTTCGTCTTGATATCACCAAAATAAAATATATCCTACGTTAATCATGAAAAGTAATAATCATAATATTTCCCTTATTTCATTATATACCTTTGTAAATACAACATAAAGAGCTTTACCTCTTAATTATATTAGTTAAGAAAAAAGTAATATTTTACAAATTCCATGAAAGCTCAAAACTATCCTTACATCAAATTTTAAAACTAATTAGCGATCTAATTTAAATATTAGAATAATGTTATAAGTTTCAGCATGATTAAAACATCGCAATAGAACAGAATGCTAAAACCTTGGTTATCTTCCAAACGAATTCCATTAGACAATTCAAGTTGCACAATTTCATGCTTTCTAAATTCACCGAGTGATTAGGTATCTCATCGACACAGAGCGCCCATCTGTGGTCAATTGAGGAACGTAGAAGATTATCCGGGCTCAATTAGCGTTAGGGAGTAGACCGTTTACGTTAACAATTTACTCACGCTGGCTCCAACCATTTATAATGAACAAAAAAACTATAAAAGTAGGGAAACGAAAAAGATTTATGAAACTAGTGTGAGTGGGAGAGTCGGGAGTGGTCGACCTAGGCGAACGTACCTTGATCAGCTCGGGGACGTTCTGCAAAAGGGCCAGATCAAAATTCAAAAGTACTCGTAACCGTCGAGTGTGTATGAAAGCATTGATGAAAGTAGAAGAAGCGAAAGTGGTATGTAAGGATCGGAGCATATGGAATTCCGTGATATCTGCCTACCCCAATGGGAAAGAGGCGTGATGTATATGTATGTATGTAAAAAAACTATCGTTAATAAAAAAAAGTTATTGTTAATTGAGTTTTAGTCGGCCCGCGACCTATTCACTCTTTGGATTCCGGTTGCGGAAGTCCGATATAATCCGTTTCAACCGGGTGGTGGGTGTGATTTCCCCATAAAAAAAAGAAGAACAAATTCATAAATTATTTAATTATTGTATTTTTTTGATAATTGATTACCGACTTAAATAAAAATACTACTGCTAATGTCTGCAGCAATCTGTTTCATTGGTACTTGAGTTTTATTCCAGCTTTTTTTAGAAGTTTGTTATAGGGAGCTAACGAATTCGCTCACCTGTTGGAAAGCGAAAACCATCGGCCAAGAACATTTGTAACACTAAATAATTTTAATTTTCTTAAGCAACACATTTGTCCTGCAAAAAATAATGAAGAAAACTCCAATTTATTGATCGTTATGAATACAATTTACAGTTGCATTTTGCCGGGGAAATAAAATTAAAAAAATAAATCGGTCTGTCAAGTTAAGGAAAAATGATCAGTGAAACAGACACATAAATGTCTGCCCCATGCCCTCGGGGGGAGCCCCAGGGGACTCGGAAATTCACATGAGCGAAGTATGTAGATGAATTATCATCCTAACAGCCTCATGGATGCTAACTTTTGTTCTCGGTCATTGATCTTTGAAAGCCGCGACTCCACTATCGATAAAGTTTCCATAGACAAGTGTTTTACAAATGATCATAGTTCTAATCGAGTTGGAGAATCGATTACGTGATTGCGAATAGTTTGCTGATGTGTTGCCAGTGAGTGATGTTAAATGAAGTATTTTAATTACTAAAATATATTAGTAATTAAAATACTTCTAATAGTAATAAAATATAACAAAGCACGAACTAAAATTTATGCTTGTACTTATCATGTCGCAGTGTACTGCGTTTACAAATGGAAACTGGCTCAGTATATAGGTATGCTATAACATTTTCATACCAAGTTGTGATATGATCAAAGGTATACATGGTGAACAATACTCTTTTTTCGCGCCTTAAAAATATCCAAATATTATCGACCTGGAATGACAGTCCCAAGGAGTGAATTTAGCTTTAGATTATAAAGAAAGAAGCGAAAGCAATGCGAACGTGAAAGATGCGATACGGTAAGGACACTTCCTAGCACCCATCCGCTAAATATTTTGGAGTCACTCTCAATCGCAAGACAGCCAGTTTCGTTATGAGCCAACTCTAGTGACACTCAAAGCAAAATGTCCCTTAGACACAAAGTTACATTGTAAAAAACGTGCGTTTGTCCGTTTATGCCTTACTCCAAGTGCGAGTTCACTCTCAATTCACACACGACTGGTGATCCAGAACCGCTTCGCTACAACAAAGACTGGTTTCACCTGGTTCATTCGCAAAAAATATACTAAAAAACCAACATCAATTTTACGAGTAAAGTTGTTCTTGAACATTACACAGAAATTAAAGGCAATTTTAATTATTCACATCCATACCTTTACAATAAAATTCTCAATTAATATCCTATACAGGCAATTAACAACTTCAAACAATCAAAGTTCATTTACAACGTTATCAATATCGTTATCTTACTCGTAACTAGTTATCGGAAATAACATTAATCATTCGCTACAACGGCCGTTATTAAAGCTACATTAGATGGAAATAAATTTAACTAACATTAAACTAGTAAACAGTGACTCCCCGCAAAATTAACAGTTAATCTGATAAACACTGTTTCTCCGTGAAATTAACGGTTTATCTAATAATTGTAATTTATGAACGTAATTGTAGTTACTGTGCACATTTTCAAATGTGATTACGCTCAGCTGATTATAAATATGGAAACGTAATTACTCAAATAACCATAATTAAGTTTTCATATGATAATTTGAAAAATAAAATAGTTTTCTTCATTATTAAATTGTTTTCTTATAATTAATGTACTCTTTACTCTTTCCTTTCCTGTCCACAAGTTTTCTTGCTATTCTGATTTTATTACAATTACTACCTATTTGGTACAATTTACCACGTAACATTCATGACGCACTGTTTGTAAACGTCTTTAGGAATATTTATATTTTGACACTCGCAAGGGAATCAAAACCTATAGGGCACTTCCTGTAGACCTAGAATTATGCATGGCATGAACTAATGTCATATAGTACAAGTAAAGGAAAAACCGAAAACTGTAGATTTGTAGGGTTTTCATTTATTCATTAGGGAAATTGGTGCGGGAGTCCGACTCATAATTGCCCAGTTTTTCTACTCCATGAAGCCAAGGTTAACAATCAGAAAATGTCTTTTTGTGCAATAAAGAGTTTCAACTGTATTATAATTGTTGTGATTAAATGTTTTAATAAACACTATAAAATTAATAAATAATGTAGGACACTCTTTATTTTATTTATTTATATTAATTGTATAAATGAAAATACCATTATTATTGTTATTCATCCTAATGTTTTATATAATTTAACAAAATTATTTGTATATTTTTATGGGAATATTTTTTTCTAGAATCTAGTAAGTTATTGTATTTACTGCGTTTAAAAGAACAAATATTTCCATTGCATTATCAAAGGTATAAACGTAAATTCCTACCTTTGAATTGTAACTAAAACTCAAAATTCCTGCCAAAGCCTTTAAAAAATACTAATAATATTAATAACATTTATTTCAGTTAAATACCCATTTATCTAAATCAATCAATACGAAATTACATTTATAATTACAATTACAAAACAAACAAAATACAAATGAGCTTAATTATTTCTTGTCTGAGGTGGTTGGCATATTTATATAGATACAACTTATATTTGGGTATTGTTTATTTATTTCTTTTTTTTGTTATTTTTTGGAATAGCTGGTAGTCCAGAGGTCACTCCGGGAGCATACTGAAAACCGGCGCTCCGTCGACAAAAAAATTGTTGTCGGAGCATATGCTGAGTGCTTCACTTCCACATGGCATGTGTATTTAATCTTTTAGCATTATAATTTAATTTAATATGTGGAATAAATGTTTGAGTTTTAATAACATTAATAACAATTTAAATTATATATTGACAAATACTAAAAATAAATAATATAACGTAACGTATTATGTTAAGAAAGTTTTACAAGAACAAAGAGCAGGTGTTGTTTGATCACGATCGATCATCTCTGACGGTTTCTCATCTTATTTCCTATGAGATTACAATATTAAAAATATTTTCAAAGTTAACACAACAAAAATTTATAAGAGATTTCTTTCATTATTAATACATTATTATTCATCCACCCAATATATGTATTACTAGCAACGCGTCCCGGCATCACACGGGTGCAATGTAGATGTACTGTGATACACAAAACAAAGCCTATTGTTACTCGCTGATAATGTAGCTTTCTATTGGTGAAATCATTTTACGTAACGTACGTAACAAATAAACAAATCTTTCCTTTTAATTATATTAGTACAGATCAGAATCCTTAATATTTTAATTAAAAATTCTAGACTCTGGAGTATAAAAATAATATTGACATTTTTGGAAATGAATATAGTATATACTAATTACTAACAATATACCCATATAACCCAACAATATTTTCTATTTTTGGATATTAATATTTTTAGATAGGTATATTTAAAAATACGTTACCCAGTCGGAATTTTGGACGGTCCTCGCACCCGTTTATTGCTCAAAGTGACCGAGTGAAGTGCTTATACAAATACAAAATTATAAACAAATCGTCCCGGCGGGATTCGAACCCGCGACACATCGGAGCGCAAGGTACGGTGTCCCAAACGCACCAACGAACCTGTCGAAATTCTTATATATCGTTAATAATATAAAATCATTACTGGCAAGTTCCTTACGCTATACGCTTCAAAAGCACGCCTCAGCTTCTAAATTGATCCTGAAATCGAAAATCCGAATAAATTATACGGCTATCATTTGATATCGCACGTAGCGCGGAGAACTGTGTAAATAACACTAATGGAATTTCTAGTAGGGTACATATACGTCTTATAGAAGTAGAATGTTCACAAAGTGAATTCCCCGTAGGCATAAGTATTCCAAAAAGTATGAGAAGAGATACCCCGATTTACTTTTATACGTAACATTATTTTTGCGGTGAAACACCCATGGGGGTAGGAATGTGTGTAACAGAAATCGTTGATGAGTGTTTTGTTCGGGCATGCTGTTTGATATTTTTGAAAAGCAATTTATATAGATGACTAGCGTTTGAAGGTGCGCTGGGCCGCAAGAGATCGCGAACCACGGTTGGAGTTTCACAGAAATACATCGTCATCACTGTGACAATGGTAATTTCGAGAGGGAAAACTATATAAGACTTTACAGGCGCATATAACAATGGTATGCTATACTTATTTAGTCTCTTTTCTTTCCAGGAATATGGGAAATTGAGAGGCCACTGGCCTTCCAGTATCCCTGGATAAATTAAATTCAATTAGGTAACAAACTATACACTTATGAATGTCAATGAACAAATAATGTATTAAATGCTTCTAATTTTACATTTACTGCCAGTTTTCAAATCAAGGGCGTAGAACGGACGAGAAGAACTGGCAATAAGCTCTCCGCCACTCTTTTTTAATCCCCAAGTTTTTTGTTTAACACAATGTTTGCTGCAATCATTACACCATGCTCCACATGACATCTTGAAGTAATTAATTATAATAATAAAATAAAAACGAAGAATTATCCTCTATCAGCAGTAGGAATGGTGAAATAGGAGCACGCACTTACATTATCGTGGGAACAACACGCAAACGCATAGTCGAAATAACTAATATCACCGCAGACACGAATTCAAGTACAACCATTTACCACAATACATTTGTAAACCCTTGACAGAAATACTCAGTCATTACGATTCTAAAGTATGAAAGAATTAATCTAAAATAATTATAAAAACATACTAAATAATGTTCACAACACAGGGAATCCTAGTGTGGGAGGTAGGGCTATACCAATTTTTACTATGTAATGTGTTTTTGGGACCAAGTAATCGTTTTTAGCTTTTATCTTATACATTACATTACAGCAAATAACATGTCTATACAATAATACCTAGATCCTTTTATAATAATTCATCTGTGAGTAGTGAAAGTACCATGATAGACGTAATCATACGTACACGGTATTCCTACCTCAATGAGTTACGCTAAATATCCGCGGATAGATGTCACGCCTTGTGACCCCTTTGAATTGGAATTTCGAAATTGGCATTTCAATTGGTTTACTCTGGTAACATTGGATCGCTCGTGTCGCATTACTCCGGTTAAGATCAAAGATGTTCTTGAATGTTCCACGGGTATTTTTCATTATTGCATTTGTTTGGAATCAAATAAATTTTATAGTCGTGGATTCGCTGTTATATTGTAGTGAATTCTCTAGAATATATCATGTATATCTATTCACAACAAACATATGCATAAATAAAAATAAATATGGATAAACAACAAGGACAGGAAGGAAATTTATAAGTACAATTAACAAATTATAGTGTATAAACTTAATGCTATGGCTTTGACTTGTAAATTAATCAGCAAACAAGCAATATATACGGCCGTGCTGCAATAAAAAGATGTCTGCTTAGCTTATTTAGGGAGTTTTTTAACTTACGCTGATTTTCAGTAGCTTCCAGGCTGATCGGCTATTCGATCTATTAGAACTCCAACCGATGCCGCTCCATACCGTTCGAAAATTATTTTAATACTTCGAGCAAATTATTTCAACTTTGAGCGAATTGTTTGAATACTTCGAGTATTGAACGGACCGAATGGGCTTAATACTGAAATTTCTACCGGTTAAGAAACGGCTGACAAAGCACTACAGAAAATCCATGAAGCATGTAATTCATGGATTTTCATTTCAAGCCGACAGTATTTCGGCGATAACTGTGCAATGGCTGAGGTAACTATTTTTGTAATATTACTAAACTACTATTACTTAACTAACTATTAGGTAACATAACTAAATCATAACTTTGCATATTTTTAAATTTATCTCAATATTAAATTAAATATTTCGTCGGTTTAAAAGTAAAACTCACTTAGTGTCATTTAGAATAAAAATATTTTTTATTTTATCTAAGCGTAAATCTACGGCTAGAACAAAGCACTAATTGCGTATTGTGGTCTATAACAAAACTTTGAAGCGCAATACGCACTTTTGGTTTATATCATAGATGTACGCTTAAAATAAGCAATAACAGATAAATTTATTTTTATTCAAAATTACACTTAGTTTTACCTTTGTACCAACGAATTTTGTAAGGTGAAACTCAGCATATCTGCAAAGTGACGTCCAGACGACTCTTTTTCGCGAGGACGTGACAAAAATATCTATAAATTCACACGTCAAAAGCACTGCATTACATATTTATAGCGCTAGAAAAAGCGCTTTTTTCTAGCAATTCAATTTGGCTATGCAACTTGCATGATGTGATGAATTTGAATTTAGCAAAATGAGAAAAGATAACTCAGAAGAGTTAACCTTTTCTGGGAGTGAAATTCGAGGTATCTCTCGAATATGAATATATTTTTTCACTATTCATTTGATTAATATACTTTACACATTTATACTTAGACACCTTAAATATTATTCTATTTCAATTTATAATGTTATACAAAATTCATCGAGAGCCTAACATACAATCTACGATTATGGTTAGATTTGAATTTGTAATATAAGTATTTATCTAAGAATTTATTTCTGTATGTATTCATTTATTTATTTATTTAAACAATTCATTCATTCTTATATGGCTTATTTTTGTTTTGTTTAGATTCACATTCTGTTTAAAGACATCGAAAGGAACAAATAAACTTTGCACTAAAAGCAATTTACAATAATCTTTGCAAGTAACAGTAGACCGTAGGTTTCAATAAGATAAATGTCTCACCACGTTTACATATGATAAAATAATTGAAAAAAAATAAATAAAAATCATTTAAGATTCAAATAGCTGACAGCGCATTATTTACTAGTGTTCTGTCGTTTACCTATCATCAAATGAACCTCGTTCTCGTCTGTCAATATCTAAAATAAAAATATAAAATATCAATAAATTTCCATGAAAGAGCAAAATATCAATCGAATTTAAACTAGTGACGATTTAAAACATTAAGTTAAAACAAACACATTACGCCGACACGTAATTTAAATTAACAAAATGGAAAGGGCAGTTCTTTTCGAACACTGTTTAAAATGTAAATTTCTTCTCTCGTCTGTTTTTGACCAATAAAAATAAATGGGGTCGACAACAAAGTTGTTTAAAAAAGAAAACGTTTTGATGTCCCATGTGTTTTTCCCTTTCATTTAGTCCGTCAATTGTGCGTGGGTTTAAAAGGAATCCTAATTGGGTTCCATTTTATCAACTTCAGTGTACGTTACTTTGTCTAACTTGGAGTCCATTAATGGTACACATTGAAGTTCTTTTTATATAAGATATTGACAGAAGAGCATGAAAATGAAAAATGAAATGATAATGAAAATTTATTTTGGAAGAAAACTACTTTTTATAAATAAATGAAAACAATTGTTAGATAGCTTAACTTAACTTAATACTAAATGAGCTGTGTGGCATTGTTCTTCCAAAACTGGAGTCTACTGAGTTACAGCATGAGGTTCACTTGATGGTAGGTGATACCTCAGCCACAGAACATCAGTCGCTGTTAACCTACTTTTTACTTCGAGCATTCGAAATCCATTAACTAAAACCGAAACTCGTAATGCACTTCACGGTTTTTCCATTTTCGAACGGTGGTTCTGTACCCGGTTGGAATTCCGATATTCCTCCCATCTGATCAATGCCCGAAGTTACCAGACGTGTGTAAGACATGCTTACAGAAAATTATAAACATGTCGGCCCGGTGGGATTCGAACCCTCGACTCATCGGTGCGTACAGCAGGTGTTCTACCGAACGTGCCAACGAGCCCGTTAAAGTATAATCTTTCGGAATACCAGTGTCAAGAATTTTTCTAAGCGCTCGTTTAAAATACTGTATAGTTAGGAGATTGGGATCAACATTTATATAAACAAGGATTTCACAAGAGCTTGATCCAGCTACTTGTTGTATTCAGAGTTAAACTACGAAACTTTGCATCGCTTAAAGCTGACGTCATCGTTATACGTATTCTCTAGTTTCTCTATAATTTGCGCTCATAAAAGTAAGAGCGGGTAATGTTAGCCACATTTGCTTGTTAGGACTTTCGTTGTATATTCGTTTTAACTAGTAAGAACTTTCGTTTACTTTTTATTATTATTAAAAACTTAATTGGATGGACACAACAAATGTTCTTATACTTGTAAAATAGTAATGTTGCTACTTCATTGATGTTTCATCATTTTATGAGCAGAGATGACAATGGAAAAGCCTTCAGTGAAAATTTGATTTTGAAATGATTTGCTTCAGTGAATTAGTTAATCGTTTGATCAATATCAGTCTTCTCATAATTTTTTTATTTTTATTTCTTGAGTTTTGTTGGGAGCGATGGCAGAAGTTTTTAAAATTAAACTTCGGAGCTACTGCTCGATCCAAGTGTTAATACATACATACATACATATACATCACGCCTCTTTCCCATTGGGGTAGGCAGAGATCACGGAATTCCAAATGCTCCGATCCTTACATACCACTTTCGCTTCTTCTACTTTCATCAATGCTTTCATACACACTCGATGGTTACGAGTACTTTTGATCTGGCCCTTTTGCAGAACGTCCCCGATCTGATCGAGGTACGTTCGCCTAGGTCGACCACTCCCGACTCTCCCACTCACACCAGTTTCATAAATCTTTTTCGTTTCCCTACTTTCATCCATCCTTTCTACATGCCCAAACCACCTCAACATACCTTTCTCAATTCTCGTCACTACATCGTCTTTTACTCCACAACGCTCTCGAATTTCGCCATTTCTTAATCTATCTTTCAGAGTTACACCACACATACTAATTCTCAAGGCCCTCATTTCCACAGCATTTATTCTACTTTCATGTTTCTTCGGCCATACCCAACATTCACATAAAAACATAATAATAATAAATAAAATAACATAATAATGTGTTAATACGTGACTGATTTAATTCAAGTTAAATATACAGAGCAAATAGTCTTATAACTATCGTTACAGTGGTAGGCTTATCTCTAGGTGTAATAAGAAACTATGGGATTTTAATGTGTCCGGGTTAGCTGGGTTACAGCTATGTAATTCTTGTATTAATTATTTATTTCTTTCATTAAAGCGAGAATCACACTTTAAATAAAATAACATTACCCGATTAAAACGTGGTTATTATTATTTAGAATAATTTAAGAGTGCTTCGAATTATATCAGAATAAATCGCGTTTTAATCCAGTAAAAGTTATTTCATATAAAAGTATTAAAATATATTTTTAAACAAGACTTTATTCTCATACTTCGAAGGCAGTTTGATTAACAATATTAACCTTTATATCAACAAATACATAAATACAAATACCATTTAAAAACTAAATTATGAAAATATAATATTCCAAAAGAATATTTTAAATTAATGAAACAATCCTCACATTCCACAGTGATATGAAGAAAGTTTTTCTAATTGAAAAATGTCTTAGCAAGAAATACAATTTACAAAATTTAATTTCCACTCCGTGTCCCAAATAAATATGCGTACAAAGGAAAGAAACTCGACGCTTAAGAAAATAGCTTAGAATTGGAGCGTAAGAATTAATAAATAAAAATAGTTAAGTACCTATTGAAATGAATAAGTGACCTCGATGTTGAAATAAAAAAAACGTTATGTAGGTGCGAGCAGTGGCGGGACCACCATACAAGCCCAAAAGCCCGTTTTGTCCTATTAATGCAACAATACAAAAGAAAAATAATAGTTTCTTAACGTAATTATATAAATCTTATATAACTTACATTTACACTTACAACGTAATTAATTAATTAAATAAGTTTTATATAAACGCATGTTACGTTAAAGTCGGCAACCTGGGCTTTTGGGTTTGTATGGACGTCCCGCCACTGGGTGCGAGCGCCTCCGATGCTCATTAGAAAGCGAGATGCGTTTAGACACAGAAATGGGTCTGCCCCATGCCCCACTAGGGGACTCGGGAATTCAATTTTAGGTGCGACTACCACCAATATGTGGAAATTGAGAACTTCTCACTAAGAAATTGCCTATTTAAATGCTAATTGCTATTATTGTCTGATGTGAAAATCAATTAAATTTGGTAGGTACGGTTAAAGTAAGGGATTTCTGATTTTTAACATACTTACGAAACACATAAGAGTAATATTAAATAATTATTACAGTGTAATTAAAAGTATTCAAAAATGTTTTATTACATTTTTAAAAAGGGTCCTTTAAAAAATGATTAGTGAAAAAAGAAAATGGCACAAAATCCGACAATTTTAATAGGGATAGAGAAAATATTTAAATTTCTAACTGTTTTATTATAATTTTAGACAACTTTGGTTATCATAGCTTTGGATAGCAATCAAAGACGGGCTCGTTGGCGCGTTCGGTAAAACACCTGCCGTGCGCAACGATGGGTCATGGGTTCGAATTCCATCGGTACGACATGTTTACAATTTTCTGTAAGCGTGTCTTCCCTAAGTCTGGTAACTTCGGACATTGAACGGGTTGGAGGAATATCGAAATTCCGACCGGGTAACGAACCACCGTTCCGAAACGAACCGAAAAGCCGTGAGTTGCGCGTTTCAGTTTCAGTCTATGGATTTCCGAATGCTCGAAGTAAAAAGTAGGTCGACGGCGCATCATTGACTCATGTTCTGGAGGTATCACCTACCATCAAGTGAACCTCATGCTCGTCTGTCGATATCTAACATAAAAAAACCCCGTTTTGAATAGAACATAGTTAAATTCTCTAAAGTACAACTGAATCTAAAACGCTATTCGTCAAGTTCACGCAAAACTTCTTTAAATGTCTCGGCCTAAAAACTTTTTCAATCAAGTGTACGCCGAGACGAACAACGGAATACTGAAAATTCCATGTTTTTCGTTTACTCCGAACCAACTGTGACCTCATTTCGTAATTCTTTGTAATATTTATTCTATTTACATTATTATAAAATGTTAATTAAAACTTTGTTTAAATTGAGAATTCCGCTTCATGTAACTGCTTTTTACTTATTTGAAATTTTGGTAATACGACATTTGAACATATGCTGTTAAAATAAAATAACTTTTACCGTTGCGATTTATTATTTAAACCGAAGTTTCGAGTGCTTTCCATCAAACGTGGTCACGGGCAAACTGAATAATATAAATACTAAAACGCGTTTAATTTCGGTAAAAGTCATGGTATTCAAGAGTGTGATACTCGCGTTAATAATAGACAACCACTTAGGCACACTCGATATTAAACTGGTACTAATAAAATATTTTAAAAAAAGCACCGATTCCAAAAATAGGTGTTTATAAATATTAAGTATATATATAAGTATCAATAAATTTGTTTATTGTCCATCGAAGAGCTTAAGTTCTTCCTTTGAAATAATTAAAATATTATTTATTACTTTTTAGTTTAACTTTATATATACATATACCTAGGTATAGTTTTGAATTCGGTTTTTATTTTTTTTTAAATATTTTTTTTTTATTTTTTTGTAGGAAGTAAGTAAGTGTATTTTTTAAAGTTAATTAAACCGTATATAATATGGATAGGCCTACTTATTCGCGTAACAAACAAAAAAATAACATAAAGTCGAATTGAGAACCTTCTGCTTTTTTTGAAGTCGGTTAATAATATCGAAATTTCGACCCCACCGTTCAAAGGTATAAAATAATCGTGAAGAGTAGATTGCGCTTCTAGGTTTCTGTCTATGGATTTCTGAATGCTCATATTAAAAGACGATTGACGCGCTTCAATGATTAATTGTTTTGAACACAGAACAGAAGAACAGCTGTTCTGTGGTTTTGAAGCTACGATCGAGTGATAATCACGCCGCGCTGGCTAGAAAAATCTAATACCTTATGGCTGGTATACACTTTGATTAGTCAAGTGCCAAGTGTTTAGTTTTTAGTGTGTAGAGTGATAAGTGTTGAGTGATTAGTGATGTCCTATACTGTTTATTAGGCAGTGTTTAGTTCGTTTAAAAAATAGACAACATTTTGCCTGAATACACTCTGATAGTAATAATGAACAAAAAAACCAGTGAATATGTATGATCCCATTTGCAATGTAGTTATCGAAATAGTGAATGTGCTTGCGTTACACATTCGAGAAGAAATTGAGGTGGAATTGAGGAGACCACCTCGATTATGGGTGCGAAAATGGATAGCTAGGAGAGAAGGCGTAAGCCTCCTTCGCCCCAAAATTTTCTAAATGCATTTCAGTAGCTATGGTTTGCAGAGCTGCTTGTCTTGCTTGTTTATATAAACATTTACATTATATAAACACGCATGTTGAACATATAACTCCACAAATTTGTGGGTTACGGATTCGATCCACCTAGTAGACATTTTTATCATTCACAACAACAGAAGAAACGAACACGACTGTCACGCACCCCCCTAGAGACTCCCGAGATAGGCGGATGACTAAGCGTAGTGATAGGGCGTAGCCCGCGTATCACCCCGCCACTGGTCTATGACGGTAGCCCTGATAAGGGCTAACCAGCTTTTATCTCGGTGCCTCGCACCGACAGTAATCAAAGGTTTAATACCCAAGCCCCGACAGGGGCTAACCAGTTGATACTGCGGCGCTGGGGAGGTGGTGGCCTCGACGTAATTTGCCGGGACAGGTCGTATCCTAGTGCTGGTGCTGTCCGGCCCGCACACCCTGCTATGTGCCTGGATGTCCTGCCAGTGTTTATGGGATAGGGGGATAAAGGTGAGAGTGAGGTAAGGGGGAAGGAAAAGGTAACTGGGAAACTTGGAAAATATAGGAAACTTGGAACTATAATGAAAGAACTGGTCACTTTTAAACTTGAAGCCGTCTCAGATATCACTTGTTATTACTTGTTATTATTCGTATTTCGAATGCATAATTTAATATTGATGGTCGTAGCTCACCTGAATCATGAAGTATACCGTGATGTGAACTACGACCGTTACAAACTTTTTCCCAAAATTTTACTGTTATTTTCGCTATCTGAGACTTCTTTTAAATTATTTATTTCCATAAAAACACAGTTATACATTTACATATTTTACATTATCTTATAGGGCATCGTAAGTACATCATATTAAAACCGTTATATGCTGGATTCGATACGGATTATATATCTTTAAATACCTTTAAAGGGGTTTTTTCACTCGCCTTTCTAGTGAAAATTACTGTTCACGAGCCTCTAATTTTTATATCGTATTACTTGTAAAAAACCTCTTATGTTTACTAATTAGTCCGTATCGAATCCCTTCTTTTACAAGTTATTAAAATACAATATTCATAGTACAACATACATAAAATTACGTTTAAAGTGCTAAAACATAAAAATAATCAACATTTGGATTCCTACAAGATATATTAGTTTTTACTAGTTTTAATTACGTATTTACATTTATCATATTTTTCTAAAACATTAAAACATCAAAAACATGCAAAATCTATGAATTATCGATAATTATTAATTTTAGTCAATTATTTTGAAATAATGTTTCGTTCTGACAACTTGTTACACCCCAGCGTAGTAACATAGAAATTCGTTAAATTCTGATTTTTATTTTAATCTTTTAAACTGATAGCTTTTACTTTGTTATCTTTATACATATATATTTTACGTTAAATTACTATTCAAAAATATCTATAAATGTCTAACTAAATCGCCGACGTGATATACTAAAATAAACGTTACTTATTGATTAATAAAAATATAAGACCTAAGTCGCCGACAACGACACTGTTGACTTAACAGTCACACACGTCCCGACGTGTTAAGTTCGTGTTTAGAGCAAGCGAGGGGTGAAGGCGGGACGCGCGGGAGGAGTTACTCGCAAAATAGAACTCACTTGTAAATACTGTACTTCGCTAAACACTATACACTTAACAGAAACTGTCCGAACGAGTTTTTTGCTAAACACTTAACACTAAACAAGTCACTCGCACTAATCACTAATCAAAGTGTATACCAGCCATTAGAAATGGAAGGATTTGAAAAAAGAACGCTTATAAATTCGAAATTTAAATACAGAGTTGAAATTGTTTCAAAAAATTGCTGAAGTTTCCACATGGACGAGTTTTCATGGAAATTGCACTATTTTTTTAAGTACAATATCCAATCCCTTGATATACATTCAGAATAATCACAATATGTTTGTTTGTTGTCACCAAAGTTGTATGTAAAGTTTTATTAGCTTTTGTTTTATTGTTATTCATTATTTGCACCGCCTACCTTTTTTTCTATGTATTATTTTTCTTCTGATACCTTTCTCCGGGATTGCCAAGAAATCGCTATTAAGCTATAAGGCCGCCCTTTGTACTGTATATTATAATGTATTTTTAACCGACTTCATGTTTCAATTTAATCTTAACTGTATAAAGAATTTAAATAAAATACTGTATACCGGAATAAAATTCGATTAATTATCACTAGTTTACACGGTTTTTATACCCCAGCTGAAAGTTATTAATTTATTATTTATTTGGGTAGTATTATCCAGAAAAAATAATAAAAAAATTCTGTCACGTCTGGTTTATAAAATATTTATATAGTTAACTGGATAACATAATGTTGGTATTAATTCTAAAAAAATGTAAATATGGTTAATTTTTGCCTTCTTTTTATATTTATTTGAATCAGTTTCTCTTAAAATGGATCAACAGTAATCCCCTAACATGTTTTCATCCCAAAATCCTTGATGTTGTTCTTCAAAGATCTTTTAATATTGGTGTACGCGTTCCCCTTGTTCGTCACTCATACTTCCTAAGTTTTCAGGGAAATAACTCAGAAGCGAATGCATACAATTAATATTTAATAACATTGTTACTATGGCTGTTTAAAATTTTCCAATAAATCCGTAATAATTTCTTTGTAATTTTCACTTTTTAATTCATCATCACTTTCATTGTCACCTAGTATATTTGTACATACAAATTACCGGGACAAACTGGATGTGGTAGATCTTTCGAATGCAAAATGGGCTGGGTAACAGATTAAACTTAGGCATATATAATACTCGCCTTATTTTTTTTATTATAACTCAATGTCTTTGTAAGACAATAGTAACAATCATTTTCATGATTACTAGGTTATCTCCACAGCATTTGTGAACCAAATAGAAGGTGTACGTTTTCTCCTGATGATCATTGGAGTAAGACGATTTTACAGCTTTCTCAAAACACATGAGGGCCCACTTTTTATCATGGTTTCCAACAGAAAATCGAAAATGATGAAGATATGCAATTTTTAATGAATCTATAACGGGTCTTCTCTTTTTTGAAAATATAAACTGTCCACAAACATAACAATATTAATCAGAACTTTGTTTAGACTTACTACTCGACATTTTAAATTAATCCGAAACAAGATAATTGTCGTTTGAAGCGAACGAATAAACAATAAACTGTCGTCAGCGCGTTGGGTAGTTGAAAAAAAACATTTGACTGTAGGTAGAAATTGTGACGTGATATAATATTTCTGCTAACACTTTTAGGTTAAAGGAAGGTAGGTAAACATATCTATATACATTTTTTTCGGGGTATAAAAAAAATCTTAAATTTTGTAAACTAGTGATTATTATTTATATTGTTTAAATTATTTATCCCGCTTTAATGTATGATACTCGGGTTAATAAAAGACAATATTATGCATAAATAATGTTTATCATTATTGTTATAATCTTACAAAACAGTTTAACATCTGTTCCCAGTACTGAGATGTCGTCAAAGGAGTTTACATCTTTCTTATTTCCCGAAACCAATTTTTCAGCAAACCTTGCGAAGTACACACGTGGAGCGACATTCAATTCTCATTCAATAGGAAAGTAAATGAAACACCTATTGTAGAGAAGTCAGACATTTTTCTCGTTTTCCATAACGTTGATTGCCGAGATTCAAACGCTTTGCGACATGGTAGAGAGTTATTTGTTATAAGTGGAAGCTATACGAGTTTTGAGCATGAATTTTAGCTTGATATTTGACAATAAAAAGAAGAGATATTTGTCGAAAGAGATATCTTCTCTACCAAAGTTGTTGATGACGATATATAATATTATATCGAGATTTCTTATATCTTAGTTTGTCTTCACTCGTCCGCGAGATATCTCTTGATGCTAGGCTGAGGTGGTAGACATCGTAAATATAACTATTACATACAGAAGAAGCCCCCACAAATAAATCTTTAGTCATAAGTATGTTTACCACCCAGGTGGCCATATAGTTGAGTAAATATTTGTACAACACTTAACTGAAGTCCGGGCGACATACTGATATGATAGTCGATATCAATATTGAATTTGACTTTAATTATTACCTTATTATTAACTCTATACTATTGTTATAATATAAAGAGGAAAGATTTGTTTGTTTGTTACGATTTATCTCAAAAACTACTCGACGGATTTTAAAAATTCTTTCACCAATAGACAGCTACATTATCAGCTAGTATAGGCTATATTGTTTATAGTACATCTACATTGCAACCTTGTGAAGCTGGGGCGGATCGCTCGTTAGATATGTTATTAAAATATACTATGCATCTACAGGAAAAGCCAATCTACTTTGATTCATTTATTTATTTATTTATTTACTAATCCAACAGCTTTTATTATATAACAAAATAGACTTACAAGTAATTATACATTATGCCAGTATAGGATTATAACATGATTACAAAAACAATAAGAATACATCTACTATCAATATGTTAGAAACACAAAAACAATGAGAGATTTAAGAGATGAATGTGTGTGTGTATGTGTAGGTGAGTGTGGGTGTGGTTGTGTGTGTGCTCACGTGTTATTTTTATTCAATATTGAGATTTCGTGTATTTACGTTTCAGTATTCGGCCATTAGTCCATTCCAATACATTAAAAACGACCAATTTGCATCGTAGGACTGTACGGTGTATCAATTTTAAATATTTATCATTTCTAGCTCTTTATGACCCATCCAATCAGCTCACTTTTCAAAGCGAATACGTTCCTACATTTTTTATCGTAGAGATCGCTTAACGAAATTGAAAACGAACTGAGTTTTATCGTCATAAAACACTCGACATGAATTACGTCTGCTAAGATCAATTTCATATATTATATTGATTTTACGGACGAAATCAAATATTTTTAAGATTCTAGTTTTTTTTTTGTAGTGTTGTGAAACGAGAATAAAGCCTAAACAGGCAGTGTACTCTTAATTTACTTCTTCTTTTTCCAGCCCTGTTTCCTTTTTTATTTGGGATCGGCGCAGAATTTTCTATTTTTTCAGTATCTTCTTTCACTCGCCATATCAGCAGTCACACCTCTCAAACTCATATCATTCTTCACACAGTCAATCCATCTTTTTTTGGCCTCCCTCTTCCCCTATAGCCATCTTTCTTTTTCAAAACTTTTTTAGATACATGTTTTTCATCTCTCCTCATATGCTCATACCAAGCCAAATGACTCCTTTCAATTTTTCATTCACTGGCGCTACTCTTAAACTTCCTCTTGTATAGTCATTTCTTATCTTATCTAATCTACTTATACTCTATTATCTTATCTAGTTACTACACACACATGCTCTTAATCAAACAAACTAAATACATTTTGTTCTTATAGAATAGGGGATAAAAGGACATTTTATAACCACGATACACACATTTGCACCCGTAGACACCCATTGTTTGTAACGATCTCTTTTTCCATAATATTTTATTCTTTGTAATTATTATTATTATTTTGTGTGTTTTATAGTAAACAAGCCAAAATAGTTTGTAATATTAGCATATTTCCTTCATGTATTTAGCATATTGACAATGTATTTAGACAAAAAAAGAAGTAAAATTATTTTAAAATCTGTTACTATTTATAATAGTTAATTTCGATTGCGAACGTATTAAAGTATGCCCAAACATAATGATATTACTGCAATCATTCAGTAGGAACGGAGCAATCATTTTAATGTAATTGTTTAATTTGTGATTGACTCATAATGTAAAGTTCCCAGTATAATTGGTGAATTTTATATAAGCACGAGATTACATGTCAAAAGATTTTCTGAACTGTTGGAAAATTTATGAAGACATTTTATACTTATCCTATTATATTCTATTAATATATTACTAGTAACATGCCCCGGCTTCGCATGGGTGCAATATAGATGTACTATGCACAAAAAAAGCATATGTTAGTCGTTGATAATGTTGTAATTGATAATATTTATTTATTAAATATATGAAGTTAAATAAATAAAAATATAGATAGTACCCAATATTATGTTTTTTTAAAGAATAGAAGGCCTAACGAGACGGCTCCTGGTAAAATTTATTTCATACAAATTCGATTAGAATCTCTTCTACTCGTAAATTTAATATTCTTCCCACCCATACAATGGCCAAAATAATTACATAGTGAATTTCAAAATAGCACAGCCTTATAAAATAGATTAAACAGTAACTGGGGTTCAACAATTCAAGCTTTATTTAAACCGATATCAATATCTATTTAATAACTTCCAATAGAACCCCTCTCAATGAGGCGAGTAATCATCAGAGATACCAGACCGAGCAATCAATAACTTGTCACTCGCAATTAGACGTACTATTCAAGATGGAAACTAACAGTAATAGTTAATATTCTTGGATTGACTTCAGAAGTCTAACTTGCTGTTATTACTATTCAATCAATGCCTATATAATAATAATCATAAGGTAATCTTAGTGAGTATATTTTGTAATAGAAATATTTGGACACGGCGATTTTCGTAGGTACTACGTTAAAATATACATATATTGACTTGAGAACTTTCTCCGTTTTGTCGTCGGTTAAAAATAACTATATTATCATAATCATAATTTGTATACATTGAACATTTTTAATAGAAATAGAGAGGGGATTGAAGAAGGGGAACCGGCCTCATTAAAATCATTTAAAACGTTTTTGTCTGTTTTTTACGCTAATCTAAGAATATACTCACGTTTTTTATTTGGTGTCGGCGCAGTATGTTCCCTTTTCCATTCTCTTCTTTCACTAGCCATATCATCAGTCACACCTCTCAAACACATATCATTCTTCACACAGTCAATCCATGTTTTTTTGGACTCCCTCTTACCCTATACCCATACACTTTCATGTTCAAAAATTTTTTAGATACATGCCCTCCATCTCTACTCATAACATGCCCATACTAAGCCAAACGATTACCTTAAAAAAACCAAATACTGTGACACAAAAAACGTTGCGTTCTATTCATAAATAACTAACAGCTTTTGAAAGTTATTTAACATCTCCGACGACCGGAAAGATATGAGCAATAATTCATTAATCGTGTAACATAATAAATTCTGAATTAACCCGTAAATTACTCAGTGTAAACTGGAGAAAGGTTCCGAAATTAATTTCGAAGCGACCGCGCTTTGTGGGGTGGCAACGATTGGCTAATTATTTTAGGGCTTGTTTACTTAAGCCCAATAATTTAAGTCTTCATATTGGATGCGTTCAGAAACGTGTGTTTCTATTAGATTGTTCTTGGGGAAGTTCGTTCTTAGAGATTTTGATTTGTTAAATTACTTTTATACATTTTCCCATCAATTGTCATAGAAATAATGTAATTATTAAGTATTTTAGTAGTTTTTTTTAAATTTATTAACCATTTAAAAATAAAAATTCAAAATTTACGTTAAGAATAGCATCAAAAAACCACTAGGGTTTAAACATGTGCTAAAATTAGTCTACGCCTTAACATTAAGTTTTGTAATTAATACAAACTAAACACCTAATGTAGGAGCCAAGTAATTATAGAAAGAGATTTTTTTTTAAATATTATAATTTGTTAAGCTGTTACGTAAATCTAGGGGTAAATTGTAAGTTATGATGATATTTCTTCTAGTGGTTCCATTTTTGGATGGAATAAATGCCGGCAATGGATCTCTAGTTAAAAGAATATTACATGTTCACGGGCGGCGGTGTTTGCTTTAAATCAGCTACGTTTGACCAAGTATAAAAATGGGATTCAAATCAAATCATTTATTTATTTAGGTAACACAATGTATAAAAAACAAAGATTTGACCTCTATCAGTAATAGGCATGGTGAAATAGGAGCCCGCACTTATTATCGTGGAAACAACACCTAAACACAGTCGAAATAAATAATATCACCGCTTACACGAATTCAAATCCGACCAGTCAAATATTCGTATTTTAATATTAAATTTAACTGGTTAAAGATGAATCCAATCAACTTTAATAAATATAAAACATCTAATTATTATCTAGACAATATTTAAATGAATATAATTACGATAACAATAATTAATTAAGCTGTCATAAGCAATCGACCACACGCGGAAACCACGACTGGGATGAAGGAGTTTCAATTAATACTTGTATAGTAGTTTACCCGACAACGGTAGGTATAACATAACGTATTTTTATTGATCATGAGAAATACAACTTCTTATTAGAGTTCCATAACAAAAGGAAAAAAAAACTCTTCTTTAACCATTTAAAAGGTATATCTTAAATTAATATAATATTAATATACTGAATTCTATGGTCTCTTTTCAAGGTAATTAATTGATGGATTTTTTATAGGTACAGACAACCATCATTCACCATCCTAGACTACGTTGTCATATACCATCAGGAGAGGTCAAATGAAGTCTTTTTGCATTCTTTGCACATTAAAAAAATCCCGTTGACTTCGAATTCATGAAAGTAGCTTAAAGGCAAGGTTAGAGTTTTCCCTTACAACATGTAAAGAAAAACTCCAATATCCAGTTTTATAACTAATTAACTAATAAACTAATAAGCTAATTACCATTGACAATTAATGAATGTAAATAGGTTATTAAAATCTCTAAACTCCAACTTAATAACAAGCATAAGTTATTAAAATAATTTAAAAATTACTTTCATTACGAAGCAACCCGTAAAGAGAGAAAATTTATCTGGCAGTAGGTGGAGCCCCTGGGTATAATGTTACCCAATATAGTTGAGAGTAACCGCTCTCTCTTGAGAGCCGTTGCTACATGTATTTAGAACTTGTTTCAAAATGTCAGCTTACGTTTCAAAAATATAGGTCAGGATATTTTTATTTAAAAAAACAATGTATTTTATATAAGCGATTATTTAATGACGACTTTGGCGTTTATAATTATTACTAGCGTACGACAGGACGTCAGAATGTTTAATATTAATAGATTTGAATATGATATTTTCCACATCTATTCTACATATAATGTCTAGTATGCCACTGATTTGCACTGGACATCGTTAAGCTATAAGCTGCAATTGCGGAATCTTCCGTTATCTAGCGGAGTTCCGTAATTTATTTTAAAATTTTCCTGAATTTTCCAATATTTTAATAGTTGTTCTGTCTTTCGGGAATATATGAATTAATGTGATAATTACTCATACACCTGACAGTTTGACGAAACGAATACTTTCTCGAAAGGCGTTCGTGCTAAACCCTCTGTATAATAATCATATCACAGTAATCGCAAGGCCAAAATTAATTTTAAAAAGTTTAATGAAGCTTATAATATTGAAAGCCATTTGTACCTTGAAGTTAGATTGTATGTATGATGTATCTGACAAGTAATTGACATGTGACGGGGCACCTCAACTCTCTATTGTCATATTCTTGAGGCTTATACTCTGTCAAACACTTCCGCACAGTGACGACATTATCATAACACGTCATTCTGTCACTACATCTGACAGTCGCCGAAATTATTCAGGACATAACAAACATTTTGGGGGCAAAAGTTTTTCAATTAACTTCGGTTCGGTGATAATGAAATTCCGTCACAAATGTCTGAGCGAATATTTGCAAAGGTGGTTTGCGAGTTGAAAAGAATTTGTATGATGAATATCTGATGTAGTTTTAAATCTCTCTCAATTATGTTTTAAAAATATTATTATTTTTGTGTTTTATTCGGGCGTTATTATAGTTGGCATTTAGGATTTTATATTAATTAGGACTTCTTGACCTATATACAATGTATATTATACATACTCGACCTAATTAACTCTTTGGCTACGGCTGTGACACCGCTGAATGGGCTACCGTGGCGCTAGAGTTGCGCTGGAAAGTGAATTGGTATCACGCTGACGTCATCTATAGGCTACGATCATACTCACGAGTCTTCACGCTGACGTCATCTATAGGCTACGATCATACACACGAGTCTTCACGCGGATGTCATCTATAGGCGATGCTCGTACACGCAGGTCAGCCGGATGTCATCAATAGGCGACGCTCGTACACACAGGTCGTCAGGTGGATGTCGTCTATAGGCGATGCTCGTACACACAAGTCATCCGGACGTCGTCTATAGGCGACGCTCGTACACACAGGTCATTACGCGGATGTTGTCTATAGGTGACTTTGATAATTTTTTGCCTACTGTCTACCCATCTGTCGAAAAACAGACACACATATATATTCTAAAACCATTTTATACAAGATACATACGACAAATGTTCCACGTTGTTATGTCAAAAAATATCATTCAAAATTTTATCTTCGCCTACATCTGTATAGATAAGTTAGTACCTAAAGTACTAAGAAAAGTCTAACACTTTTGTTAAGTGTAAGCTTAAAATATTAATAGAAAAATGTCTTCATAAATTCCATTACGTCTTTAGCCTAAAAGCTAGATCCAAATGCTCTCTCAGGAAGGATATTAAAATTTTGCTATCATCTTAGCAACTACTTAATTATTAATTTAGATTACCTTCAGGGAAAATGTCTCTCTTTATAAATTCGAGGATAAAAATTGTATGATAAATTATGTTCAAAAAGATATCATAATTACATGAATAATAATAAATTAGCACTATTGGGACAAGAGCAGACAAGCGACCTTATGGTAAATAACCACTGCCTATGGACAACTACGACTCAAATGTCTCAAATGCGCATTCGCCTTTTGTTTCTTTTGTCTTTTATGGCCACGCCTATACCACTAATTTACGGAGCCAGTAAAAAACTAAAGTCACAAGCGAGAGAGAAATAAATTCAACAAAAAAAACATTCAAAAAAAAAACAAAACCAACTTTTCCCCAGATCCCCTATTATATACGATACATATATGTATGTTTATTTTCAAATAAATATAATAAAAATCAGGGTTAGTTACACCATTTATAACACAAGAACAGTTGCACCGATTTGATCTCTTATTTGTTGGATTCGTCTCCGCCTCAATACCGAAATCACTATTAACATATCGGATAAATCCACGAAAAAAATATTAAAATAAATTAGATTTGGAACTGCACCATCTTCCGCAATTGACAGCTCTATGTCACGCACGCTTATAACTTATTAGTAACAACTGATGTTTACTGCACATCAGTGACATACTTGATTAGAAGATGACTAGAATACATTATATAATAGAAGTAGGAAAATAGGATACTCAAATCTAGAAAGATATTGATACGAAAGGCTTGAATCGAAATGTAACAAAATATAGAGAACAAATGACAACAACTCTCAAAGCGATTGATCTCAAGCGCTACGAAGTTCGCCGGGTCAGCTAGTATATAATAATATTTATTGGCAGCTTGGTGACCTCAACTTATACATCAGACTCGATGTTGATAGAATTGACCTACTTCACAATCAATACAAGAGAAGACACTTTAATCTAATGTATAAAATTTCCATGTCACAATTTAGTTACCATACTCCTGCGAAACGGCTTTACCTATTTTTACCAAATTTTATGTGCGTATTCAGTAGGTCTGAGAATCGGCTACTATCTATTTTTCATACTCCTAAGTCATAAGGGTTGTTCACCCTATTTTTTTTTAATTTTTGGACGAAATTATTAGTTTTTATTTTTTTTATAATGTGGCATTAAAAAATACATACAACCCTAAACTTTTACTATTTTATCACCAACCCCTGCTTTTTAGAAATTATTTACATGCCAAATCAACGTTTGCCGTGTCAGCTAGTTTTTTTTATAAAATTACAATTTATTTGAGCGAAGAACGCATTTACCCCGCCATCTGTGGGATCGAAAAGCAAATTGCTTTAGGGACGCCGATTAAGACGATAATTTTGCTCATTCAAGTTTCACGGGAGAACAATTGAAATAATTTTCTCATGGAGTATGCGAAGTCGCTAATGGAATACATACTTGCTAAAGAAAATTAGAATAAGGCAATATTGTGAGTCATTCATCGTAATATAATATTAGGTAGTTAAATATGTATGAACTTTGGTAAATTCTTATGAAATGTAGAGGTGTTCAAGGGAATGTGAAGCACTTTATAATTACATTCGAATGATGAGAATGAAATTTTAATAAGTTAGACAACCGATCCAAAATCCCATGTTCACTAGAAGAGGTATTACTCAAGTCTATATATTTATTTCTTATCTTTTACTTTTTGTTATACTCTGACTTCTAATTTTTGTATCGCTATCCTCTCCATGCCGAAGAGATAGAAATTCCGACCGGGTAACGAACCACCGTTCATAGATGGAAAAACAGTGAAGTGCAAATTGCGCGTTTCGGTTTCAGTCTATGGATTTCCCAATGCTTGAAATAAAAAAGTAGATCAGCAGCGCATCATTGACTGATGTTCTGTGGCTAAGGTATCACCTACCATCAAGTGAACCTCATGCTCGTCTGTAGATATCTAACATAAAAAAAGTAAAATCGAGTGTGACAATAAAGAATATTCTATCTATCTTTCTACATCTTCCATATACAAAAGTCTATATAACGTATTTCATGTTTTCCGTATAATAAACCATTTGAAGCGCTTGCGTCAAACATTTGATGTTTGCTTTCTATCTGGAGTAAGATGAATTTTGATGTAATTAGTGGAACGATTTGATTGCTTGATTAAGGATATGTAACTGTTTGATGTACGATCGTCTTAATTGGCTAGCTCTAATTGTATTGAGGAATCGATTTTATAGGCAAGTGTGGCAATATAACGTTTAATTGCCATATATAAAGGTACACTTTAATTGTAATTGAACAGTAGTAAATATAGTGTAGGCAGTAAATGCCTCTATCACATATTATTATCTTTTATTAACGCGACTAACTCCAATTAAAATTTAAATTAAGATAACGTCGTTAAAGTGTATCCTTTCGAACTCCATGTCTACTAATCTCTACTAGTAATAAGGTCGTTTTCCACCGTCTGTCCCTCTGTATGCTTCGATCTTTTAAACTATTAAACAGACTTTAATGCGATTTTCGTCAATAGATCAATCGTAGATTGAAGATAGAGTGAGGAAAGTTCATAATATTATTTTGTGTTCATTTGTTGAAATATGACGATAATTATTCAAAATTTCGGAAAAAATCAATCCGACTGAGAGTATATTAATCACTCCACATTGACACCACATTAGTATCAACATTCAACCCGTGCGAAGCCGGGGCGGGTCGATAGTATGCCTTTTTTTTCAAGGCCACATATTATAATATATAAATACTTTACTTCGCACAAATATACAAAAATCTTAAAAATACAATAAACAGCGTTATAGATATGTAGATAAGGTTGAAAGAGGAGGAAAAAACCCGTGATGAAATAATATATGAATAATGCTCGCACAACCACTCTGTTCAATCAGCTTTCGCCGGCGGTTTTTCCGAACCGATACGACTTGGAAACCTTCAAGAAGCAAGCCTACATCTTTCTTAAAGGTAACGCACCTGCAAGCCCTCTAGTGTTACGGATGTCTATGGGCGGCGGTGATCACTTACCATCACGTGAGCCGCCAGCCCATTTGCCCATTGCTATAAAAAAAAATATTTAGAAGATAAATCAAGTTTTTACAACGAAAACATACAATATTGATTTTAACAACCAGTGATCTATCGCGCTTTACACTCAATCTATTCAACTTTTTTTTAAACTGTCAATTGTTAAACAAACGAAGCTTCTATTTCGTATAGCTAACAAAAGCATTAATTGAATAAACTTTTGAAATGGAACCGTGTACCGGCTCGCGTCGGAACTCAAATTGCTATTTGAATAGAAAATCTGGTTTCAGTTCGATACAGCTGCTGACAATTGATTTTATAATTGACAAATGAATTGATCTGCTAAAAATTAGACTTTTAAATAGAATACTGTATGCCGCATTTAAATGCGATTTATTATTTATATTTTTAAATTATTTATCCCGACGTTTCGGATGCCTTTCAGCAGCCGTGGTAATGAGCCGGACTGTATACCGATACAGTATTTTATTTAAATGTGTGATACTCTCGTAAATAAAAGACAATATTATAAAATAAAACTGATTGGTGATGTACCGTTTTACGCTTGTAATTATATCAAATTGAAACTACTCTTTGAATTGATTAGGAGTTTAAATTTAGAACTAATATTGGAACAAAAAGGAGAATTATAAAAGGACGCTGATAATATCACATATTATGTAATACAGTATCAACCTAAACGGTTGCCATTTAAAATAAAATGAGTTTGAATTATCAAATTTTTTGTAATTATTATTATTACATTGAACGTATGTCGTGTTTGTTAGTTGAATATTCTTAACTTATTAGTGTTTCGTGACAAATGTTTTTTCAATATTTTTGCTATTAAAACGATAAATTATATAAAATCTTTTGAAAAAAATTTTTTTTTACCTGTTTGTTGGTTATCACCACGTCAGCGTCCAAATATGATGACTAGTCATTCATAGAGTACACAATAAGGAGTCGCAAGAAGTACCAACTAGTGTTACTAGTAATACAAAAAGAATTCTTGGGCCTCTTTAAAATTAACGGGCACCTTAGAAATAGTTGTGATCTACCACCCTGACCGCCTCACCACTTACCATCAGGTGGGATAGTCGTCAAACAACTGTCTATTAAGATAAAAAAATGCGTTTGTATTAAACATGTGATGTATAATGAACATTTTACATATCAGTCGATTTCC